>VRYO01002253.1:9552205-9657321 GCA_009812075.1 Sialia sialis | reverse complement strand
TTTTTCCTTTTTTTTTTTATTATTATTTTCTTTTTTTTTCTTTATACTTTTTCTTTTGTAGAGAAGAGCCAACAATCTAATCAGTTTGGTATGTGATCAGCCTCAATTTTCCTTTTTGGTCCAGACATACCACTGACCGCCTCTTGTACAAGAGCTCAGAAAAGCATATGATTTTCTCCATGTATGGATTTTTCAGTGAAAAAGAGGTTTTGCAAGCATTGTAACAGCCTTCAGCTTATTGGTAGCATTTTCAGGAGGACTCTTCTAATTTAAACTCCAATCCATGAGAGAACTGATGATCAGTGGTTTAAACAATGTAAATTTTTTTCACTAAGAAACCTATACTTATGTCATGGTATTGCCACCAAGAATGCAAGAGACACATCAACTTTTGTAGAATGTGCTTTTGTACTCGCTTTCTCACCCAAAACAACTCACCAAGTTTTTGAGTCACTCTTACACTGAGTATTCCAAATTTAGGTTTAGATTTAAATATCTAGGTTCTTGGGTCTACAGGTGTCTCTTTTAGTCAGCTGAAGTCATGTCACAAAACCTGTCACCCATAAACTAGATACTGCTTTCAATTACTTAAAGGCTCTGATTTCAAACTCTGGCAGAAAACACTGATCTACAGAAAAATTCCCTGATTATCATAGTCTTGTATAATAAGCCTAGATAAAAATTGAAGCCCAAAGATGGGAAGAATCCTTAGGTGCTTCTAAACAGATTCAAATTACCTGTGTTTGAAAATGTCAAAATGTTTGTACAAACTTTTTTTTTCTTTCTTTTGTTGTTATGGGGGAGATTCTGTGAGAGATATTCTGCCTCCATTATAAGAAAGCAAAAAAAAAGAGTTATGCTTTGATAATAGCCTGCCTCTCTTGTTGGTGAGATGCTATTACTTTGTGTTTCAAACAGTTGGAGATTGAGAAAAGGTGCTCTCTTTCAGTACTCAAATTTCATGACACTCTGCTGGTTTTTTCCCATCATATGGGAAATCCCACTCAAGGGAGATGATATATATGACTACAATCTGCAGTTACTTTGAGATGACAAATGCCATGATGAAACAGAAGAAATTTCCCATTAAAATAAACCACATGTCATGTTTCAGCTCAGGTTCAGCCAGCTCCCAGCTAAGGAAATATTCCTGAGCTGTAGATCATGGACTGAATGCATACCTGCTGTACTCAAAGTGGTCCATAGAGAAACAAACAGAAATATGAGCTAGCACTGACTATGAGAATGAGCAGAAAAGCCCTCCAAGACCAGGCCATGTCAATACCAGTGCAATGAAAGAGATGCACAAAACTCCTTGCCTTAGGCAATGCTTAATTATATTTTATCAAAATGAGTTGTGGAATTTAAGGTCAAACATTCCCATTGAATGCTGGAACTCATGATGCTTAAGGTGTAAAAAACCTGAAGAATTGAAAGCTTACTACAAGGTCCAGGAAAATATAATGTATTTCCTTTGCCATAGATATAAGATTTCTGAGGACACCTATTTATCCAATAAAAAAGTGGGGGAAAAAAAAAGTTCCAAGGTTAAAGGAAAAAATGGAAATAGGGAAGAAAATGTATTAAAAAACAAATCCAGTTACAAGTGATTAGCTTTCTCCATTCTTTAATTAGGCAGAATGTGAAGAGAAACTTCATGCTTAGTCTTGAGCTTTAGTTTAGCTCAAATTGACTCAATCCCCACAAAAAGCAATACTGAAGCACTTAGGAATTTTTTGATAGATTTCTTTCCCCTAATACTTCACTGTTCAACAAAAGGCAAAGATTTTCCAAAATGTATGCGTTAACAAATTTTCTCTGGGAAAATTTCATGTCTACCAGAAAGAAAGCTGAGATCCTGAATACCAAAACTGCTTCTACCTCTCCTATCTTTTCTTTCACTCCCCCTTAATCATCCTCCATCCTCAATTTCACAAAACCTGATTTTGTCTTGACTCAGACATTCAAATAAATCTACACAATGATTGCTTTCAGGTCAGCCTGCTTTGCTGTAATTCCTTAAATATTCACGGGGGAAGAAAGTATTCCAGAAAAAACAGGTGAACTAACTTTTCTGATGTGAGAAAAAAGAGTTTTAAATGGCTGACAGGGTTTCAGCCCTGATATTTGAAATGTCCTGGCTCTATGGTACATCTTGTCCCTCTTGGATGAAAAGTCAAGATTAATATTTTTCTAAAATATTCATTTCATTGAGTTCAAGCCCTAGTCATGAGTAAATTGTGCAAGACTTACTAGGTCATCAAATGTTCTTTCTCAGCTGAAATGGTCAAACACATTAAAGGGAGTTCTTCCATGAATGGGACCATCATTACCCACACACTTCATTGCAGAGAAATAAGAATGGGATGCCGAAGGGACTTTGTTCCATATATAGTATATCCATTTCATTTAAAACAAGCACAATATAGTAACAGAAGTAGCAGCAATTCTATTTGTGGTCTTCTTTAGAAAAGGAACAAAAAAAAGAAAAAAAAAAATCTTTCCAAATGTAGTTATATTTTGCCGAAAAACAAAAAAACTAAAATACTTTTGAGTAAAACTGAGTTTCAACAAATGTCAGATAAGGCAAAATGACTATTGCATATTTTATGGATGTACAGTTGTTCTTCAACACTCGCTGTCCTAACTGCAAGGCTAGGCCTGTGAATAGTTTGATAATGGTGACAAGTGACAGTTTTGTTATGATATCAACTTTACATTTCTTCAAGAGATCCATTTCATGAAAAGATTTCTTCATTAAGAGATTAATTTAAGGGGTTTATCTTAAATCTCTTAATTTCCTTATTAAGAGATCCAAACAATTTTAATATTTTGTGCCACAAACATACTCTTGCTAGCTGTATATAGCTATCTTTGTTTTAAACTTAATTTTTACCTAATTTTTGAAACATTGTGTTTATTGCATTTTAAAAGCACATTCATGCAATCACTAATTGTTTTTGGATCATGACCTGAGGAATATAAGAGCCTGAGTAGATTTAAATATAAAATTGGAAGTCAAGATGTAAAAGTCATGAGCAATAATAAAACACAGATTATTATAATGCATTTATTCCCTTGTAGAGATTGGCTTCAAAATAAATTGTAAACCTTTCTGAACCATGTGATGGCTCCTCTGTCCAGAATGATTTTTCCTCTTAAACATAAATGCTCCTTAAAATAAAAAAAAATTCCAGAAGTCTTTAAATTATATGATGGCTAAAACCTGCTGAATAGCAAACATAAAGAACATCTTTTCTTCCATATCTTTCAGCTTTCATTGCATTCCATGATTTCCTGAATTTGTCAAATTTTATGTTATGTTTGAGTTTACCTCTGATAACTGTTTGAAAAATGAATATTTCACATTAATATCCTACCGTAATATTCATTTCTTTTCCATGTCCCGCAGACAGGAAGTTACCTGCTTCTCTTTTATTTCTCACATATACAGTAATTTCACAATTATAAGCCGCACCCGAATATAAGCCGCTTTTTTTTTTTTTCCTTTTTTGTTTTTTTTCACGCGGCAGGGTGGGAGTGCTGCTAAGGGGCCAGGCAGTGCCAGGGCTGTGCCAGGAGGGGCCAGCCGGCAGCGGGAGGCGGCAGGGCCGAGAGCGGCCGGGAGCGGGAGTGGCAGGGAGCGCCGGGAGTGGGAGCAGTGGGGAGCAGGAGCGGTGGCAGCACCAGGAGCGATGGCAGCGCCAGGAGCGGCAGGGTGCGCTGGGAGCGGCGGGGAGCGGTGGGGAGCGGGAGCAGCAGGGAGCGGGAGCGGTGGTGGCGCTGGGAGCGGGAGCGGCGGGGAGTGCCAGGAGCGGTGGCAGTGCCAGGAGTGATGGCAGCGCCAGGAGCAGTGGGGAGCGCTGGGAGTGACCAGGAGCGCCAGGAGTGGCAGGGAGCACCGGGAGCGGTGGCAGCGCCAGGAGCGGCGGAGAGCACCAGGAGCGGTAGGGAGCGGTGGGGAGCGGGAGCAGCAGGGAGAGGGAGCAGTGGTGGCACTGGGAACGGGAGCGGCAGGGAGCCTGGCTGCTCGCCGGGAGCTGAGGGGCAGGGAACGCCTGTTCCCATCTTTCCCGCTCGCTCTGCGCGGCTGCTGAGGGGCAGGGAATGCCTGCTCCCCCCACAGTTCATACTTCTGCGTTGGCAATTCTCCTGAAATTGTCCATAAATAAGCCGCACCTGATGATTAGCCGCACTGCTGGAGTAGGCTTGATTTTTCAATGAAAAAGGTGTGGCTTATAATCGTGAAATTACTGTAATTTAGTTAACTTAGTAGTTATGCAACTACCTCCCCCCTTTTCTTTGTTTCACAGATCCGAACTACATTTTCTCCCTGTAAGTCTAATTCATAACATGTTTACTAAATCTTGGAGCAATCTCTGTCTAACTTTGAGGGTAGCATTATTTCATACCTGAAGAAAGTCTTCTATGCTGAATATCCTTGTTTATTCAAACTATCTCAGTTGCTCTAACAAAGGCATTCCCTTACAGGAAGCTATCTGTCTCAGTGAGGACATGAATTACTAATTAAAAGAGTCTGAATTTTGTTATTCATTAGTCTATCATTTATTTTTAGCTCAATAATAAAAAGATGTAATGAGTCTAGTGCTAATATAGTGCTAATACAATGTGGTTAGCATAGCATGGCTGGCAAGCAATCACATAGCACTAAGAGTAAATAATTAATGACTTTGAGAATAACCACTGAACTTTAATATTTTCACAGATATAATGATTACTGGTAAAGTAAAACCAGAAGTGTACAGAAGTTAACATAAATTATTTAGAAAAGACAAACTTCTCAATGAACAACCTAGCTGAGCTTGGAGTATATGGGAAAGTGGGAGGCATAATCATTAAAATTGTAGATGGAGCTGTATGGTTTCACCTTTTTTGGTATTATATTTCAAAAAATCTTTGTTGAAAGAAATGGCGTGATGGAGACAGAAGTGATGAATGCACTGAAAAATTGCTTCCTGTCATAAATGACTTTATAAACCCACTGGGAAATTTCTCATGTCTACATCTGCTAGATGGTGACTAATGCAGGATAATCAAATTAGAAATCATTCAGCCAGTGGAGACTAGTGACCACACGAAGGTCCAGTGACTAAAGCAAGATTAGAAGTTGATATGTGTAAATCACAATGGATTCTAATCAGAAGCAGATGCCTGATTTCAGACAGGTCTTCATGGACAAGATGTCAGAAAAGATTAGAACTAATTGAGTAGATGGAGACAATGAAATGCATACTCCATTATTGTACAAACAATTGACAGAATTCTGTGCAAGTGGGTAGGTATGCATAGCTTAACTGCAGTGTTCACAGAGAATATATATTAAAATTACTTTCTACCTTCTTTAAATTAATAATATCTAGCATGTACATCATATGTAAACATATAGTGAAAATGTGAAATACTTGATTAAATTGAACAGATGAGATAATATTCTCCACCATTAGATTTAACATGCAGACATATAAACATAACATTTGTTATTAACATATAGGCTTTATGCATGCTTTTGAAAATTGCATGTTTACAGTTATTTTAAAAACAAATCTAAACTGTAAGCTGTTTTTTAAAATGTTCCTACCAGAGAATATCAATTAAAAATCATAGAATAAGTGAAAAATAAATTTGCTACTATATTTACCATTTCATTCTTTTGTTTTGTACTGTAAATTTTACTGCATCTTAGTGAAACCTTTCACTCATTAGGGATATATATTTGGTTTTATTTTATATGTCCTATGTAGAATGTGTTTTAATGCCTGATATAGAAAAAAATAGAGATGCATAAAGAGAAAGTATGTTTTTTTTCTACTTTAATACTTTAGCAATTTATTGTCATAGTTTAGTTACTGGATATGAATGTGTTTCTCCACCAATCTTCTGAAAAATAAATGCTAAATATATATCACCTCCTATTACCATTACCTAATTTACATATGCACAGAGAAATGAATATAGTGAGTTATATGTTGTATTATACTGGTTTGAACTCATGCAGTATATCTTGTATAAACATGGTCCTCAACTGTATCTGGAAGGAGATATTTTACAATAGAAGGATTTCCAGTGCTAGCAGAAGACAAAAATACACTGTCTATAAAACCATGGCAATATTTTACCTGGCATTAGCACAGCAGTTAGCACTGGGAAAATAAATTTTACATTCAAATAACAAATAGATTTTAGAAAAGTGATGGTGAAAAGCCAGGGCATGGGTTAATTTTACAAAATGAGACATTTTTATGATTCTTCAATTTTTAGTTCTTTGCTATTTTTGATTGGGTGACTTCTTAGACTCTGATCATTTGCCAGCTCCTCAGTATGAATATTCATGTGACTCATTACACATCATGATTTTTGATTGGCCAGCAGAGCCTCACATTTTTCCATCTCCTGTCTGGACGACTATTTCACAAATTATATTTGCTGGTATTTAATCTTAATTTCCCATATAAATCCTTCTGTGACTGATATTTAGGCAAAAATATATACAAGTACTTTACTGGCATAAATGGTCTTCAAAGCTAAAGAGCAATTTAGAAAAGTAAGAGCCAGAGGATGTCAGCAAAAATATGTCAGAAGCTTTCCTGAAAAGTGTGTGGGTGGGTAAGGTTACTGGGAAGGACTTACACTCTAAATTTACAATAAAGTTACACCTTTAGTATCTGACTGACTGAAAAGGGCCATCAAATCCATGAACATCTTTCAGCTAAATGTTCTTTATTGATTTTCATAGCAGGATTTTCAATATGGGTTTGGGAATAGCACAGAAGTTTGTTCCACTATCACACTTATAATATCCCTGGACTCCTTCTTGGAGGTAAAAGTGATGACATTGGAGTAATAGTTCTGCACAACTGAAAACAATGTCAGTAAGAGCAGACTTTGGATGCTGGCTACTGTTAGAGCACATATAAGTCATGTACACTAAACACAGAGTCATTAATCCAGAGATTAAATTATACTCCACTGCAGAAAAATAGGAACTTCAACTCACCCAGCCATGCAGAATAGTTTCCTAAAGATCAAGACAAATGTTTGTACTCATTTGTACAATGACTGATAGAATGAAAAAAAAATAATAAAAAAGAGAGGAATTTGTCTAAGTGTATATAAGATATATTTAGAAGACAAATTCATGACTCAAAGCACATGTGCAATTGACATCTAAGTCCTTTTCGGCTTCTGAATGCAAACATCTAGAAGCAGGAGAAATTAGCAAAAGCAGCAAGTATATTACACACACTCAACAGACAGGATTTTCAAGCAGGAAAAAAACCACTCTTTTGTTAATTCTTTGAATCAACAACATATGTTGTTTACTTATTGTTGCATCTTGCAGAAAAAATAAAGTTGGCTTCAGCAAATAATGAGCAGATGAATTTTGAAGAAAGAGGACTGTGTGGCTAGAATTACGAATACCAGACAGTAATGCCATTATACTGTGGGCTAAGGTTTTTCCACAGCAAAATAATAGCCTGCCAGGCAGACAAACAAATTAGCTGATGATGGACCTCCCTTCCACAACTAAGCTTTAATCCAAGACAGCCAGTTTAACTAATGAGGATTCCTCCTCTTTTTCTACAATCGTAATTTGAAAGTGGTGTGGAACTGATAAACTGAAAAGTCAGTCGAGTTTATGACCTTTCTCAGGAGTGTCTTTGACATCAGCTAGATGAGAATGTGAGGACTCAGCCCTTGGAGTAAGTCTCCAGTGATCTAGCCCCTAGAAAGTCTCAAATAACTTCCTTAGTCATAACAGGCACTTTGGCCTGACTCACAGAACAGACTAGCATGTAAGTTCAACTCCCACTTAAAATTGTTAGTGGTTTGAGTTCATCTCACTTAGTTTTAACCAGCTTAAATGTATGGGTCTAGTCTAAACTAGATACTTTCCAAGATCCCTAAAAAGTCTTTCAGTTTTTGAGTTGTCCATCTGAAGTGTTTAGAATTCTGCTCTAAGACCTGTGCCCAGTTTGAATAAAATATCATATATTAACTTGGTGGCTATCTCGTATTTTGCTCCTTTTGGACTCTCAAAATGGGAGTTTTCCAGCCTCTGACATCTGTTGACCATCAGTTTCAGAGTATATACAAATTCTCATGTAAGTGCAGGGACAAAGTGCTGCCCTTTTTCAACACAAATATTTTGCTATTTGATCGTTTGGATGATGGAACATTCGGCAATTTATTTCACTGTCACATGACACAGCCAGAACTGACCTCCTTCACAATTACTATGACCAAGAACTAGTAATGTGCTAAGTAGTAACCTCTTTGGAGAGAGGGCAAAATGAGAGACAGATTTGCTCCTGTCTTCCAATTTTTACTCCAGCTAGTTTAAATTTCACAAAAGGAAATGAGTAAGCCAAGAAGTAGGTGAGGGTGTTTTGCCCTGAAGTTTGTAGAAACATGTGTGAAAATATGTTTTAACTTTAATGAAAGTCTAATCATGGTTTGCATAGCAAAAGCAAGCAACTGTAATGGAATTGACAGTGTCACATTAGTACCGACTAAAAAAAATGGACAGATTTGTGGATAGAAAGTATATGTTTTGGGGCAGATGTGGTTTTTACTATGGCTGCTACTGTGTGAAATGTTGCTTCCCTCTGTAGAAGTGCTGTGACAAGAAAAAAAAAAAAAAAGAAAAAAAGAAAAAGACATGAAAATATAGAAAAGTTTCTTTGCTGGCAATTTTTAAAGTCCCCATTCCAGAAAAAACAACACCAAGAAATAAACAACAACCAAAAACCAGAAACCTACCCAAAACCCCCCCAACAGAATGGATTTAAAATAACAATAGTGGAATCAGAATTTTCCTTCCAAATCAGCTCTTTTGTCAACAGAGCTGTAATGAAAGACTACTGTCATTATTGTCCTCAAGTCTTGTTATGGACTGAAATTGTCAGGAATCATCAGAACAAAACCTATTGGTTCATATGCTCCCCTCATTTTCACAGTAGAACATCATCTGATGTATTCTCCCTTGAATATGGAGCTCCCATGATTCCTCTTAGCCTGATGTTTCACACTCCTTCAGATATTAATTTGTGGTTAATTATGAACTGCACTTTTATTTTCTGATCTATTACCCAAATTTTCTGCCTCATGGTGCTATTTGGGTATCAAGCAATGAAGCTTCCATGACCAAGAGGTGACCTGGAGGCAGGTTGTGCCTCTATCAAAATGGAAGAAGAGAAAGTTAAGAAAATTGCAGGACATAGTAATAATGGAGGAATCAGTTTTCATTTGTAGCATTGATGGACACAGTCAGCACAACAGAGGGAGCAATATTTGTGAGAGCCCACATGGCCCCACAGTGCATCAGGATGTTAACAGGTGTCCCACTCTACCAAAAAGAGAGAGGATGCTTTTGCTGATGTTTTTGCACCACAATCCAAAAGCCTTGTGGCAGCACCAGGTGATATGTGCATTACCCTTTCTACTTGTAGCACAGTCACATTTGATCTGGACCTGCTTTTACAAATTTTCCTATGACAATATTAATGTTTAACTGCAGTTGCACCCACTGTTACTTCTGTACCAGAAAACTTTCCCTGGAATCACTGAAGTTCGTTCTAAATTTCCACAGAGCTGTGTTCTCTCAATCAGAGCAGTGCAGAAGTAGTTCTGGAATCTCATCTTTTGCCCTGCTCTAATTCCAGAACAATATTAAATCAGAGAACATATCTTCCAGCCAAAGAAACCATTTCTGGTATTTTGATAGGACACTTCAACAGAACTATTTTATTAACAATAGATCATGAAGCCAAACCTGACTTTGCTTGTGAGTTTCAAAGCTCTTTAAGATTTTCAGAGCTAAAAGGTGATCTCAGCATCTCATTGCATAGGTTAATCTTAGAAACTGTACTTCCTGGTATACAGCTTGTAAAACCTCAAGACTGCTGATCAGTTTCTCTGATGACAATTAGTGATGCATTATTATAGTGAATGGCCACAATCAGTATCATGTTGTCATAGCAAAGGGCCATAAGAAGTAAACATAACAATCTAGTCAAGCATTGCTACCTTTTTACTTGGGGTTTTTGCCTCTAACCCCTTCTCAAAAATCCTGTGTTTCTCTTAGTCTGAAATTCTATGGGATTTTATGGATAATCTTAATATATTATTATTAGAGGACCAGGAGCCTGTCCTCATATAGAAAAAGATGTCTCAGCAAGACATACTGAATATTTATTGTACAATCATTTTTGTTACTAAATTAGGTAAAAAATAGTAAATAGTACAGATTCAATAAGAATTACATGGCAGGTTCATTATTAATTGAGAGGAGGTAATCATGTCATATACTATTTCAAAATTTACAGGAAAGTTGTATTCCCTTCCAGTAAGTTCCAGAGGCAGTACTTGCCCTTTACTATTCAATGAATTTCCAGGTAGTATAAAGCGGATCTATTATGAAAATAAGACAAAAATGTAATGTAGGTCTATGATAATTTTTTTTAAAAAACACCTACCTCAATTGAAAATTTTGGAACAACATTGCTGTTGAAAGAAACTTCTTCAACATATTTCAGACAAAGGCAATGGGAAATAAAATATCTGATGAGCCCAAAAGATTAAATGTTTCTCCAACAACTTCAAGGCTACCTGTTTTGAATGACTGAAGGAGGAGAGGGTCTTAGGAGATAAAGCTTAAAAGGTTGATGCAGAGAGATCATAATAGTCAAAACCTGGGAAAAAGATGATTTTGGTCTAGAATTCCCCAAGAGAACAAGATGAACTGCAAACAAAAGAATTTCTACTAAAAAGTGGCACAAACGAAAAAAATTACATCCTCTTTTCTAACATATATGCTTTCCCTCAGCTTATCTGGTTTTATACAGAAAACAAAATATTTTTATTACTTTTTGATCCACTGGCCTCAGAGTTCTGAAGCTGCATGTAGATGCTGTGCCCTGCTGTGTACAAATGAACTAAATACATAAACCCAGTCAGCTTAAATCTGTCAAAAATGCTTCTAGAAACAGGCTGTGCATTCTAGGACAGCAGATGGAAAAAGCTTTCAACTGTGATGAAATAATCTATGCCCAAATCATTCAATCCAGTCAGTCAGCTCTGCAGAATCATTTTAGATAAAAAAATTCAAGATGGACTCTGTCTACAAAGTAGTTTAGAAATAAATTAATTATTGTGAGTTTAAATGATCCTTTAAAAAATGCATTCTGCCTTTATCATACACACATGTAATCTACAGGCATTCTCTGTTCTGCTGAAATTCTGCCATACTTAGAGGCATCAGGAGTTGGCTGTTATTGGAGGACAGATACAAATGTTGATTTTCCTCTAGATGGACAAATTTTGTTTTAATCTGCCTTGGGGCATAGATGATTTCAGTTTTCGTCTTAAAAGGATGCAATGCAAAAGTCTTGATGTGAAAAAAACTGAAATAATTACAATAACAGTCTAATTATACCTGTCATGAAATAAACCTAAATAGCAATAGTATGCATCCCAAATGAATGGAGAAGAAGAACTTTTACTGTTATTTTACTTCATTTTCAACAGAAAAAAAGTAAGCATTAGACTGGATTATTCTTTGGTGGTACCTGAGTTACAGGTCACACAGCAGACAGTTGACTTCAGTAGCCTGAAATTCCATCTGCAGATATCAGAAGTGATTTTTTTCTCTTCAAAACTAATAAAGGAATGCATGTGGTTATCTTAGTGAAACTCAAATAACCTTTCTTCCCTAATCTGAGACCAGATATTTCAGATATTTCAGATATTTCAAACGTACTAGGGCCTAAACTGAATAGATTAGACCCCCACTATTTAATAGCATTATAAGAGAAATTCTGACAGAAGGAACATAGGTCTTTGGTTTACAGGAGAGGCTCAAGGTCCTTGTCTGGGAGAGAAGTTCACAATTGAGGAGCAACCTGCCAAGTCCTGGCAGAAGCCATGTCATGTCAAGAACAAGCATATGCATATGAAAATGGGAAAATCTGTCTGGAAATCAACTAAGTCTGAATTCATGCAAAAATATGAAGAAAGGGTAAGGCTAATCCTCAGCTTTTCATGGCCTGCCAATTCCTTCTCTCTGTTAGCAGAAATTATTTATCTAGGCTTAAATTTCAGAGTGTAATGCAGGGATTTAAACTTCATCTGAGTATTGGTGCCTTCACAAAAAAGAACCAGAAGGAAAACTGTGCTTCTGCATAGTTATGATGACCCTCTGGCAGATGTGTGGGGATAAAGTGTGTGGAGATTGCCTACAATAACCCAAACCCTCTCCTTTGCCAGCCTAATCTTTCCCTAGATGTTCACCCCTGTCTCAAAGCCAATAGTGAGCTAATACATGAAGTCAGAAAGCAGTCCTGACATTGCCCTGTCGTCGTTGCAAAGTCAAGAAGCAATGTAGGTTGTTGGAAGGACAGCCTAAACAAGGGATGAGTTTCATGATTATCCAAACTGGCTTTCAAGGGAAAATAAGCTGTAACCCCAGCAGAGTTGATTGAGAGTTGAGTACAGAAGGTAGTTCGAAGACCACAGAAAGCACAGAAAAATCAAACAGAACTGAGACTTTTGCAGACAGAAGGGATGTTTTTAACTGGTGTAAGTACTTACCTCTTGGAAACCATACACACTGCTTCCACTGTCAGTTGTAGCTGTTTGTCATTTACAGTTTTGATCTTGTAGATTTGGTTTTTCATATTATCAGGAGATTGGTTTGGGAAAATAGGTGCATAGTACAATTTAGGAGAACTGGGGGACATAATTCATAACTACAGGAGACTTCATTTTTGACTGAATAGGTCCACACAGACTACTAAGACTGCAAAAGTATTTTGTAAAGAAGTGAGCACACCGAAGTTATGCTACAAGTTGAATTAGTATCTTTTCCTGTCTGCAATATTAACTCAAACACAGAGTTAAATTTGCACTAAAAAACTTTCTAGAAGCTTGTAAGAAGCCTAGAACAAAAGCCAGGAGGAGTCAGAATCATTGCCTTATTTAATACAATGAAATACATTGGTAGTGATTCAGAAGACATGACAGAAGACTGCACTGCCCATGTAATTCCAATATCCTTAAGAACAAATAAGAAACAGACAGAATAGAATTTCTCAGTAAGGATAATTTTACTATTCCAGACATTAAATGGGAATAATAGATCTGTAGAGGTAACAATAACATTTTCATAACTGTGAGTGAAATCTCACTGTTATACTGTTGGAATCAAACCATAGTTTTCTGAAAACGGTGATCTCCAGGGATTATTTTTTTCAAGCGACTACTGTGTGTTAGCCAAACAAGATTTCTTCAAACTCTATGTGTTTTTTATCACTGCATGTGCATGTTTGGGCATATGGGTGTCTGCATGTGTAACTTAGACTTTTTATAATTGTCTCATCTGAATAAAACACTCATTAATAGTATCCCAGCCACAGAACATCTTACAAATGAATGGGTATTGTTCCTTTTTGACTAACAGCTGCTTTTAGTTTAAGCAGTTTACTGTAGCTAAAAGCTCTGACAATCCAGATACTTTTTGCTATCGAGGTTTATCTCAACCTGCTAAAGTCTAGATAAGGAATTGCCAGTTTTCTTGCTTCAAAGGAGAAAAGAGTAATTGGATCTATAAACTGTTCCATTTATCATTAAAATGCACATTTTTATAGGACCACAGAAAGCATCTGTATCTTTACTAAGACAGGACATGCATTAGACAGGTTTAAAGTGAGACTGCTCAATACAGCAAGAGATCACTTGTCTGACATTTACAGATGTTAATGTGCACACACTCATTTCAGGAGAGGAGGAAATAGCACATGCTTAATCAGAAGATTATTTCACAGAGTGAGGTGCTCATCCTGAGTGGGTCTTTGCTTTAGCTGAAGCCAAGGGCTCTTAGTCCTTCATCAGAATAACGCAGTACCTTCCAGGCCCTTTAACATTTTTCAGTACCGTTTCTCTCACTTGTGATTTGGCATGAAGACAGTTTTGTACAGCTAGATCCAAGACCAGTGCAATCCTGAAGATTATTATAAACAATATGCCTTGGCCAAGTCTACCAATTTTTCATTTCCACAGTTCGTTAGCAAAAAGTTGAAACTACCAAGCCACTAATAGCCCTGATTTGTATCAGATGCACATACTTCTTAATGGTCAATTTGGTGGAATCTCCACTTCCTTTTTAATAGCTTGCAAATTCATCAGAGTGCAAGTTAAAATTAAGATTACTCCTATAGGCTGCAATTACCATTCAAATTTATAAATTCTATTTTTTGCAGGAGAAAAAGTTAAAAAAACTCAAACAAAACAAAAGATAATTTAGTTCTTTTCTCTTGTATCCAGTTACTCTAAAATGACTCCCTGCTGGTTTCACTGGAGCACTGTTAAGAAGGTTGTCTGATAAGATGCCCATTAGTTTCCCCAGTAAAAGATATTTTAGTGTTATCATAAAAGAGGAGTTTGGCTAACAAATCACTGTCAGAGAAACGCATGGCACTTCTAACAAATCCAGAATTCTCTGTCAACCTTTTTCCATTGAAATGCTCTCTCTTTCTACAAGAGATGAGGTTTCCAGGATGTGTGAGCAGCCTCCAGTAAGCAAAATTACTTGTTCAATGAGAATGAATAAACAAGAACCAGCTGCATAGATATTTTGATGATTTAATATATACATGTTTAGATGAGTTACCTAAGGAAACCAGAGTACAGAATCACATATGCACAGCTCCCTCAGCCTCTCCTCCTAGGTCAGATGCTCCAAGACCTGAAATGTGTTTGTCCCTCCAGAACGGGAGGCTGCTTTGCTGTGATGGTGCATTGCCAGCTTGTGGCAACCCATATCATTCAGGTGTCTGCTGGTCTGTCTGTTCCTAACAACTATTGAATCCTCTGACCAAACTCACTTTAATAAAAGGGTAGGAGTTTCCAAAAAATTATGTTTCAGCACATGCAGAGCTCTGGACCACTCTCCTAGCTGCCCCGTGTTTTTCGGTGAGGCGGATTTGGTTACTACAGAGCAAGATATTTAAGGGTGACACATCCATAGGAAATGGAACTTCTTCAGTTCCTCTATTAACAGAACATCACCTTGTTTATTGTTACTGCAGTGGCTACACACATACTGTAGCCACTCTTGATAAGTAGCTCAAGTCTACAATGCAATGACGTAAGAAAATAGACCCTAAAATATGTGGACTCCTGAAGGACTTAAATAACTCTAGGAAACGGCTCCAAAATTATTCTACAATGAATATTCCATCAAATAATCTTAATGAGCCCAAAACCCAAAAGAAAATTGTATTTTTTTACCATAGAATTCTAACAACCTTTATGAAACTCTGCCTACCTCTCATTATGTTAGATGTCCTAGATAGTTTTCTGATTTTTTTTTTTTAAATATGTATATTTTAACCTCTTTGCTTCTTTATGAGAGGAATCTATTTTACTTGTTTTGGTTTTTTTTCTATCCTCTTGTATACTATTTGCCTGTGTGAATGTGGTTTGACTGGTTCCTATTCTAGACCCCAAATGTTTTAAATATTTATATACTTTGAGACCAAGATTTGCAACAGCCTTTGATACTCTAACCTGAGGACTGAACTAGATTTTATTTTTGAAAAATAATGTTTAAGAAGAGACCCTTTAATTGTTCTGCAATTACTTGATTCGTGTACAAGGCTCTGTGTGTGCCTGACACTACATACATGCAAGAGCTTGGGAGTGGTTTGTTGAAGGATACTAAAAAATCAGTGCTGAATTTCCTCTCTTCAAAGAGCTGTTTCATGGTAGAACTGAATGAATTTGAAAACTCATTTTATGGTCTGGCAATATGAACAACATTGGCATATAGTTTTTCAGTAAGATGAAATATGCATGTGGAAGAATAAGGAAAAGAACCAAGATACTTGCAGTCTAATCCATTCAGCAATCTGTCTCTAATTTTAATGATGTATTTGTCATTTTATTGCTCACAAAATGTCATTTATATGAAACTGTCACTATGATATTAGAGAGGAACAGCTTGTGTTAAACTGTGTAACATCTTTGCCAACTTTCAATGTTGGTTGCATTCTACCTCTTTAAAGTTTCCCTTACGCTTTCAATTCAGCTTGGATGTATTACTTCATGCACCAGAGTTTTGTATACAACGGCTCATATTCTATTCAATTTTTTTTTATTTAAGTAGCTAGAAATAACAGAAAAACTTATGAATCTTATAAGCTTGGAATCAGCTTTGTCTTCTGTAGTGAAGTCAAGGCAAATATCTGCCAATTACCTTTTTATTTTTTTATTTCATAAGGACTCAGGAGAAAGCAATAGCCTCTTGTAGAGCCTTTTGAAGCATTAATCGTGATAGATCTGCAACAAAGTTGTGTCCTTGAACTCAGCACTGATATTCAGCTGTAAAGGACCACACCCGAGCATGTTTTATCTCAAACATTGAGTTGATAGAGGAAGTGTGTGACCAGAGGAGAGGGTCCTGCAGAGATGGGGCAGTGCTGTTCTGATCCAAATTCCTGCTCCTCCTGGAGACTGGGGCTCCGTCCCCTTCACCCCACCTCACTCCTTGGAGAAGGGTGGGCTGTGAAAACTGTGAGAAGTCTAATTTACGTAAGAGGCAAGCACCAGGCTAACTATAAAAGGCAGCAGATCAATCCCCTTCACTCTCTTTTTCTCTCTCTTTTCCCTGGCTCTCTTTTTCTCTCTGGCTTTTTTGTCTTTCTCTGTTCTTGCACCCCAGCTATAGTGGCATCCAGCTGGTGTGGCCAAGGCAGGAGCTAAGTACTGGTCATACTCTGTTTTCTTCCTTTTGCTTTGCCTGGACAATGTGCAGCTACCATATTCTACCCCCTACTCTCTGGTGGATTTTATTGTGGAGTGGGGACATTGTGGCAGGGTGTTGTGGCTTGTTAGCCAGCACCCTGGAATATTGGTGTGCTGTGCCTTGTGAGCCAGCAGCTTTTGAGGAGTTTATTGTGGGAGTTGAGAATTTACTGAAGTGTACTTAATTAAAGGCTTGTTTGCCTCCATTCTTGTGGAAGTGTATAGTAAGAATTTAAGGGTTTGTTAAGCAACATCTTTTCAGTCTAAATAGTGGGCTGGTTGCTGAGGTTATGGCAACTATATAATAAAGCATAAGTGTTCCCTGACACATGTCCAGTGTCTTTGCTCAGCCTGATGAGAATTTATACCAAACATCTCAACCCATATCTATAGGTCATGAAACCAAAAAAAGAAGTATTTTCATTAGAATTGGTTAAAGTTGTTCCTGAATTAAGATTAAATGCAACTGTGAAAGGAGAGCATTTCTAAAATGAAACCTTCTACCTACAGGCAATACCTTTCCCCTAACACTTTCTAATGAGCAGCATTTAATTTCTATTTTGAAACAAAGTCTGTCCTTCAGAAGTTAAGAATTTTTAAATTGAAGAAAAGGAAAGCTTTGAAAAAACTTACTGAATAGGAGGAAAGATGTGGAGGACCTGTCATATCAAAGTAAATCAGGTTGGCTGACTCCTGTTCACAGACACAAATCTTTGAAAGGAGAATCAGAAGATTTCTTCTCAGTGTGGTAATAAGAAATTCAGAAAATAAGGTATTATAACTATTTAAAAATAAAGAATGAATGTTATCATGGTGCTGGGAGGGATGGTAGTTCCATGGGCCGGGGTGTCAGGACAGCCAGGGCAAGGCAGGACAGACAGTGGGACAGACAGATCAGCCCCAGGCCTGGACATCAGGAACCTCTGTGGGAATGGGCTGTGAGCCAGGACAGGTGGAGACAGAATCCTACAACATCCCTGGGACAAGACCTTACAGTTCCTGGGCCTGGAGTGGGGTCCTGAGCTATGAGCAGGATGAGGGCAGTGCCAGGGACAGGCAGGGACAGCAAGGTCCCTCAGAGCACTCAGGGTCCTGACAGATGTTGAAAGATAAAGGAAATATTGAAAAGGCAGAGGCAAAGGTAAAAACTGAATGTAATTCAAATAAATTCTAGTTTAATCATTAAAAGCAATGAAATTTTAATAAATAATAAAATCGATGCATATATTGATTGCAAAATTGCTATTTAAGAACTTATTCTTCCTGTAGAGAGGAACATGTCCTTGAGTTCTGCCATGTGAGTCTTCACTTGTCATTAGCATTTGGTTTTAATCCACAAATCGTCCATGCTAATCTCAAAGCCATTGCCTTGTTTGTAGAAATGTGGAATTGAGCTCTACTAAAAGACGTAAAATAACTTCTTTAACATAATTCAGTTGGCTTTATCAAACAATTCATGGGACTTAGTTATTTTTAGTAACTCAAAAATAATTTCTGAGTCTTTTTTAATCTTCTTTTATGCCTTCTGAGGATAGATCTGAATTTAATTTATGGAAGAAAAAGTTTGGAAAGTCAAGATGTGGTGCTTTTGCACATACACAGATATATTCTATTCTCTCATGTAATCATAAAGGGGTGTTGACCCTGCCACTTGTGAATGTTTTGGGCTTCATTCTGATCTTAGATGAAGCACGTATCAGATACAGTTATCATCATATTATAAATATATCTCTATAGTCAATCACATAAATGTCAGGCCTGGTATACAATCTGTCATTTGTAATTCTGAATCCTAAGAGATGTGTCTAGACAAGTAATATAGATGCTGAAGAGATATAAAATCTAAATTCTGCTCCAGAGCACGGGCTGCTTAGAGGTGCTCCCCACAGATTCTGAAGTAATTGGATGGAAAGCCATTAAAATGCAACCATATTAAAATGTTCCCTGTATTACCTTTCAGCTGCACAAAGATGTGAAATAAGGTATCTAATAAGACTCTGAAGACTAAACCATGGCACCACATCTATTTTCACAGGAATCACAAACTGTGGTTACATCAGAAGTGAATTTCAGTGTGTTCTCTCCTATACAGTTGCCATTGTTGAACCTTTGAATGTCATTTTAAGTTTTATTTGGGAAAGAGAAGATGAATTAAAGGGAACCATCAACATTTTTAATGTCACTTTTGGAAGCCTTTTTTAATGTTTTTGGTGTTCCTGTCTTAGCCACTGTATAAACAAGTCTCATCCCTAACTGGAGTCCTTGCCCACATTCAGCCAAAGTCACAATGCTTTATAAATTCACTGGATTATTTGCATCTTCAAAGGCAGGCACTTGTCAATGGGTCTTAAATTTATGCTTGAAGTTAAACATATGTTGAATTATGGTTCCAAATGAGGACCTAAGTGCTCTGTTACAGCACAATCTGTTCATGTTCCCATTAGGGTGCTAAATAAATCCTAAGTTACAGTCTACCTGTTCTCACTGATTTTCCATAGGTATATTCAGTGTCTAGGAATAATGTTTGTGCAAGAGATTCTTTCTCAGCATTTTGAACGTTATGACAGAATTTCAAAAGCCTGCAGAACCACTGCAAAACTTGTTGACGTGATATGTGGTGGCAATGTGCAGAGTCATCTCGTGCTACAAATATGATGGCTCCTGCTGTGGATTTTTAGACTTGGGCAAAGCCTAATGTGCTCTTTATCTGGTGGAACTATCTTGCACACTATAAACTGACTGATTTCCCCCATGCAACTACCCTAAAAAGGGTTATGTTAAGATTCACATCAAAGATACCCTGTAAGGGTAAATATCCATGGTTAGGAAAAAAAGAATCCATTTGATTCTTGCCTTCTTCCAGCTATCAAAGCTTAACCCAACTAGCAGTCTCTAGGAAAAACATCTTAATTTTTTATTTATCTTCATGGTTTGACAGACTGCATTGCATCTGCCCAGACAGAAGAATTAATGAAATGAAGTATCTGTGACAAGATTTGCCATCTGGTTTTGACTGCTACATGGCAGTGGAAAAGTTCTGTAAATACATTAACTGGAGACATTTATGGCAGCTCTGCATCATCAGAGCCATGTAACAGTGTCAAAATCCACTGCAGAGTCTGACCCTGAAATATTTAATACTATTTTTATTCTTCACATCATCATGAATTCGTTTTTTTTACAGAGATCTAACTGTAGAGATCACATTATTATCATATTGGTAGTAGCTTCATCTTATGATTCAATTGATTTATCATCCATTACAAGAGGTCCAGAATTATTTTGAGAGAGGACTTTTAAGATTGTCAAGTCTTAAGCAAGGAGACAGAATTAGATCCATTATGTTTCATGTTATTAATTTCAATGCAATAAAAATTAATTTTGGAGGGAAAACCAAGCCTGGTGAGTCATATTCTAAATGACTTGTCATTGCAGATGCAATTTTGTACCACATGACAGGCATGAAATCAGTTTCCAAAAAATTTCTACAAAATTATGATTCTCAAGAATGTGTGGTGTTAGACAATATCCTTTAGGCTATAAGGTGAAATGTTAGGTACATAAAGATCTTTCTAGTTTCTATAAACTGTGAAATGTTTTCTTTTCCTCAGAGCTCAAATTTTATTTGTTTTGAATGTGAGACAAAACATTAGGAAAGGCCTGGAGGGAAGTCTAGCACACAAGTGACTAGTAACAGTCTAATCTCCTTTTACTATTGGAGGAAAATATGTTTTGGTTTCTTTCTTCTTAGTCAAGTAAACAGATAAATATATTTCCCCTGGCTTCCATTACAGCAAGTTGGCAGTTACAGAAGAATCCTTTCAGTTTTGATTTCCTGTCAGCTTTACTAACAAATGACCACAGAGTACAGTATTCTCTTGGTGTGGTTTTTATAGACTCAGTGCCTTAAAAGAAGCATTTTTGAATGAAATTGCTATAGGTTCTCACTTGGAGGGCTTGGTTTGTTTTCTGCATGAGTAAATTTCTTCTTGTAATGAATGTGTGAAATTGGGAAAATGATAGCAAGGATGTGGCTCAAAAAAGAACATTTTTTAAAAAAACCCTTTTCTTCCCTTGATCTTCATCTTCTGAGCTGGATTCAAAAGAGTGACTAAATTCAGATACAGACATAAGCTGGTTCAGGCCACTTTTTCAGTTTGCCCATAGCAAAAAGAAAAAACCAAATGAAACCAAACCAGACCAAACCAAACCAGCTCCATGTGCAAAGGGCTGATCTCAGGGAAATCAGTGGTGTGCTGCTGAATTTTTCAACAGAGCTTGCTGAAATTTTTCCCTCAAAGTTGAATTTCTTCTCTCAGGTTTATCTTTCAAAGAAAGAGACCTGAAAACAATATGGACATGAGCTGTGGTCAGAAGCCGTGTGGTTCCCAAGCTCCTCAGTAGCCACTCCTCTGGGCCGGAGCCTAAGATTATTGTGCTGCTTTCTCTCACCTAAAATTCCCAGAAGATAGCCCCTAACCTTTGCATTTGTCTCTGCAGAATGTCTCTGTTTCAGGCCAGGCATCTATTCACTATTCATGTGCAGGCAGATGTGCATCTTGAAGAGCAATCAAAAGCCTTCTGAATGAGCAGCAGCTTTTTCTAACAATTCTTGTCTTTTCCAGAGTGAGTTTTCTTTGTCTACTCTCACACCACAGTTGACTTTGGCATGGTCTCTGGAGAGAGTGAGGCAAAAGCAGAAATGCCGCTCTGCTCCGTGCCTTTGCTGCATTTTGTTCTCCGATCCAAGTTTGCTCAAGCATCCCCTCGGTCAGGATTTTGCAGAAGGAAAATGTCCTGCAGTGAGCGCTCCGTGCTGCTGCTGACTCGGCACCGAGGGACACAGATAGCGCAAAGCAGGGGGAGACCCAAAGTGACTTCATCACTTCCACTCGTACAGAGAAGATAATGAGCAAAGCCCTTTCCAAACAGAGAAAGTGAAGTGTCCTCAGACAGCAAAGGAGGCAGAAAAAAACTGCCAAGAAAGGATTGAAGTGAACTTTCCAAAAAGCTGTCCTTAGCAGACCATAAATCTCACCCAGAAGACAGTTCAAACGCAACACTTCCACCAGCCCTACTCTTCCCTGTTTATTTTCTTCCTGTCAGCGTTAAAATAGAATAATAAAGTACCAGACAAACAAACAAGACAAACAAGAAAATAAGCAAGAAAACCCAGTAGAGAAGAAAAAGAATTGGAGACCTTGTCTGTCAGCAGTGCTGAGAAGTGTTTTGGATCACTCTTTGCAGCAGCCTGTGCAAACACCCCTGCCTCACCATGTCCGATCCAAGGAAGGAATTCACAAACTCTTCCTAAGTGTCTGAAATAACTGTTCAGAGGAATATGGGAATGCCAAGACTATATTTAAATATTTAACAGGGAAACACATTCAGAGGTTTTGCTTTATGTTCAAGTGAGGTGTTTCCCTGTAAGCTTTGGCTATCCAAGAGATTGCATCAGCTTCTCTGATTCCCTCCTGCATTTAGTTGGAAATTGTTTTAGAGGTAAGGAATAGTTTACTCTCCCGAAGAATTTGACATAGAAATGGGAAGAAAAGTCCAGCCTCCACAGGGTAGCTTGGGAAAGACAGGAAACTCTGCTGCCAATTTTGAATGGCAATGTGCAGTACATACCCAAACAGGCAGAAAAATACCTCTTTGGAGGAAGCCACACAGAGAGTGAGCCTGGGGAGGTGAGCAAGCATGCTGGAGGGAAAACAAATGGATTTCAGTTGGAAACCAGCCTGGTCTCTGTCAAATATACCAATAAAACTGACATGTTCCTGCAGACTGAGTTGGTAAGATCTGCATGTCATGATTGGAAAAAGTACCGATAAGAAAATTTGGCAGCATTCATGCAAAGGCCAGTTGAGGAAAACTGAAAAGTCTTTTTTTTTTTCCCCCTCTCCTTTTATTTTCCAAGCATATGTATAAACCAGGCAGGAAGGTAGGACTTAAAAAAACTTGCATAGAAAACAGAAGGAATTAATGTTCAGGGATTAGTGTTAAGGAGTTATATGAGCTAAAAAGTTGCTAACACTAAGTAACATCAGAGGGAATTAAAAAACATGACTCTTGCAAATACAGCCTGGTGTCTCTGATAAAATGAAAAATAAAATAAAGTTAGTAGTCAGCTTTAGAAAACAGGACTTTAGAAGAGACTCCTAACCAAATTAATAAGGATAACAGCCCAGAATAAGGTCTGGTAAGGAAGCAGGTTCCTACAGAAAGAAGAGTTGCTTTTAAGGCAGCTTTAAAATTAAGGCTAGCCTCTGGTGATACCAAAAATTAAAGTGGAATAACAGGAAAAAGAAACCATCTAGAAGAATCTCCGAAAGTGAATGCACTCATTCAATTATCAGTGTAGATACAAGTGGTTAGCATTGATTCTCTAAAATGTCTGAGCATCTTAAGGGCCAAGGCTGAACTTTTTAACTTCTAAAGGTTGGGGTTTTCACATGCAGGTTACAGTTACACCAATGTGTAAAAACTAGAACACAGATGGCTGAGAATTAGTCAGGTCTTCTTTGCCTGCTTCCAGAACAATAAAAAGCAATCCTAAAGCTTGTACATTGTGCCAGGAAGAATAGACACGTGTCTCTGCACAAATGGGCACGCACACACACCCACAAAGACATATGAAAACATGCAATAACCACAGAACTAAGTGGATTGGTTTGGATCCAGCTATTCCAGAGCATGGCCAAAGGATAAGAGGTATTTATAAGATGTTATTCCAGCTCAGGCTTACACTGCAAATGTTTGTCATCACAAATGTGCCAGATCAGGATATCAAAAAGTCATATCTCTGACTGGCACTATAAAGTTTCCCCCTGTTATTCTTGGTTAGTTTGAAAGTGGAATAAGTTGTCCTGGTATGATAGCCTCTCTTCTCACACTGTCCTGTTCCTGCACCAAGGCACTTGAGTTATCACAGCGCTGGGACAAGGAAACCCCCAGGTTATAATCCTTCTCCTGAAGTTTATGTGTAGACTGAGAATTTGTTAATTGGTCAGTTAGATACCATTGTGAAGGCATTTATGCATTTGGGTGATGTGCACTTGTTTCTGTGTCCACGTGCAATTGGTGTGCTTCTAGTGCTCAGCCACAGCAGACCTCTGGCAATGTGTGGCTGGTTTGGTATAGAGGGCTGTGGAGCATCTCCCCAGACTGTGCTGAATGTGTGATGTGTAGAAGACATCCAGCCCACCAGAATATTCCTTTCCATGAGTTAATGTACTTGATGGCAAGCTGGGAGGATCAGGGCAGATAGCTGAAAGCTGATCTGCAATGAGTTTTCACCTCCTAAAGGTATTTTGTGGGCTTTTTCTGAATATATACAACAGGAAAAAAATGAGGCCATGTGGAGACTCCGGCAAGAGAAGCATAACCTTCAAAGAGGGGAGGCTCAGGCAATAACTGGGGCTCATCTGCCTTGCGAGGATGCACAGAAATGGAAAGCAGAGGCTTTTAACTGAATGCTTAATGCAAATTTTCCACAACTTAAACCTCTGTGAACAGCCAGTTTTCTGTGATTTCATTTAAAAAAAAATTAAAAGTAAATTTGAAAAATGGAGAGGGAGCTCTGTGATGGCAGTTTTGTAACTGCTCTGTGAAGTGAGAGCCCTGTTAAACACAAGGCTGAACAGCAGATGGCATATTTACGCCCAAGACATGAGACTGTTGTTGACATGGTTTGTAATAGCAATGTTGATGTAAATGCATATTTGCTCATTGTGTGTATAATGCTGACATTGATCCTCAAGAAAAGAAAACCATCTGGAACTTTTTTAGTCAGTATAATATGAACTGAATTAAATACTATAAACTCATACATTGCGGAAGGCAAAACTTCTCTCTGTGGAAGAGAAGAACTGTATCCTTATTTGTGTTTCACACTAGCCTCATCTAATCCAATGTATACCTCTAATGCTGTGTTTCTTGCCTTACTTTTGATAAATTGCCATGAATTGCACTGTCCTCTATATAATTTTTCTCCCAGTAAAATAATGAATAACCCAATTGAGGTCAACACTAGCTTCAACAGACAAAACTTGAGATATCTCAAGGAAAGGACATTGCTTAGACTCTGAAGTGGAACATTTTTTTACTCTGGTGGGGAGTTTTCCCCCAAAGAATTTATTCTTTTGTGTATAAAAGCCAGAGTAATAGCAACTGCATTCATCATGGAGTTTAAGGCTGTTGTTCTTGTTCTTCTTCTTAATAATTTATAAGAATAATAAAATTACTGCTATTATTGTCATTATTTAATGAAAAGTGAGCAAATGAACCACTTATCATCTTCAATTAGACTATGAGCAAATTTGATAATCTGCAGTTGAACTCTGATGCCCAGCTTTGAAATAAAATATATACCTTCTCCCTCATTAACACTCATTAACAGCCTGGAACATGCCCTGAGCACTTCCTTCCAAGTCAGAATCTGAAAAAATGTCATGACAAGGTCCAAGAGGTTCGGAAGGAAGCTTTGGGATGTATCCATTAGCCCTAGATGAGTCTAAATAGTGTTTTAAAATAATGTTTTGACAGTGATTTCAATGCAAGTAGGATCTGGACAAGTTCTCCTACATCCTCTGTGACCATATGGAGAAGTTATTGCACCTTCCCAAGTTTCTCAACAAAGTGAAGTAGATTTAGATATTAAGGTTCTCTATTCCAGCTTTTCGCACTCTGTATCCCATGTTTTAAAAACTGAGACAGCATGAAAAAAAAAATTATTTTAGGGCTTATTTTGTTATTAATGCTTTTATGGGCTGCCTTTTCCCTCCCAGCTGTTTTCTTTCCTATTTATTGCACGTGGGTTTTATAGGAATATAGCAGTCCAGAAATCGGTGCTTTTGAAGGCACAGTAAATGCACAACTGAGCCATACTAAAAGGCCTGCTCTGTTTACACGAGTCTCGTTAAATAACACAGAGCAGATCACAAGCAGTGAGCATCAGTGTGGGTTTCCATCATTTATCATCCGCAGATTACAGTGTTCCTGCAGCTACAAAAGATAAAGCCACGACAGAATGTAATATGAAGGCAATATCCCTTTAGAGATTTTTGTGGTGCAAATTGCTGTACAAGCAGTTAATTCTTATGGCTCCCAGAAGACACACAGGTCACCTGAACATACTGGAAACTGGATGCAAAACTATAGCAAAGTGTTGCTTTGACATATGGACTATTTATGGGTTTTTATAATTTTGGAAGCATTCCTTTATGGTTGAAGTTATTGAATCTTCCCACTGATTTCAGGAGTTCCTGATAAAATTCATTAATTTTATTAATTGACTAGACAACACCCCTCCATAAAAAAAAAAAAAAAAAAAAAAAAAAAAAAAAAAAAAAAAAAGATATTTGCCATGGAAAAGCTGACAACCAGACTTCAAACACTCAGCATATTATGAGTTTATTTGAAAATGATTCATTGTGGATATAGCTGGAGAAAATATATAAAAATCATCAAAATCACAGAATCAGAAATGCTTACAACTTTGAAATATACACTGAATAATGATAAAAAAAGTAATGAACTTACTGTCCTTTATTTGAACTGAAGAGAATATGATATTATAGGAGTTTGACAATATTTGGCAATCTGGTGGGGTTACTAAGGGTGCTGCTTATTTCCTTTTCTGGTAGCTGCTGGCCCGTTGTGGTATTAAGTGCAGCAGCAGCACCAAGGTTTGTTGCAAGTTATTGCTCTCCTTTGCATCATCTTTTGCACCATTAGTGGTATTAAGTGATACTGAGCAGGGAGTCCTTTCCAGAAGTGTAAAGTGCATTTATAAAAATTAGTAAAATTCTAAGCTTCTCATACTGAAATTGCAAGGAACTAAAAACTCTTGGAAAATATTTACATTTAGCTTGAGAACATCCTTTCCACAGCAAATATACTCTCACTGTAATATGCTTAGGCCATTCTCAGTGGAGAAGTCTCAACAAGATCACCAAGTATTTTACTCTTGCTTTAATTTTATTTTCAATTCTACAACTGGATACAAGAGGATCTTTAAAGCACCAGCCCTCCTTACTTTGCACATTAAAATCCCTCTCTGGTATTGGAACTGGGAGACTTGCAGTGGGGTTCTGATTTTGTACTTTCAATAAGAAATGTAATGCTAATTAAGTTGTTGTTTTTTATAAAATACTTTATTAAGAATAAGAATAAACAACGTTACAAAAATACCAACTTTATTAACTAATGAAGATGTTAATTACAGAAGATTTGTATTACAAGTTGTAACCACAGTGTTCCCTTTTCATTAGGCATTCACCAAGTTGTACTTAATGGGAGCATTATTTTCCCACTTAAATAAGAAAAAATACTTTTATCATACACTTAACTCCACAGGCAGCTCCCTGAAGTTGAATTCCATGGAAGAAAACACCATACATAAATGCCCAAGTGTATGTTTAAAAAGGAACACTGGAAAATTTTAGGTTGAAAAAGCCATGTCAGTTCCTGCCAGCAGCCCCAACATTCAAAAATAGTAATATATCAGTGCATATGAGGGAAGGAGAAAATAATTGATAAGGAGACAAGCTAAATAACCAATCCAATAGGCTTCATACAGTCTTCATGAGGGTCAACTGGTTTACAACCAGCTTTCCAGAAGGATGATTACAAAGCCTCAGCTCCTACTGAGATTGCCTTGGAGCTGAGAATGTGTGTAAAAGGATCCACGTGGAAAAGCACTGAACAACTCTTAGGCCCTTCTCATTTGACAATCACATTCAGTAAATTCAAGGGACATTTTGCCTGAGTAGATTTTGACCCCCAGAAATATGTTTAGACTCTTGTCTGAAAAGCTCTAACTCAAGTGAGTAGCTCTGTCAAGTACATTGGCATTACCTGTAAGAAGGGATTGCAGAATGTCTCAGAGAATTTCAGTTTTAAACTAGAGAAGATTTCAGCAGTAGCAGCAAAAATCTAGACCAGTACATTCCCAATGAGAGCTACATTTTTTTCTGAGGGTCGTAAGGTTTATGAGAAAAAAAGAGATAGAGGGAAAACTTTTTTAGGGTGAAAAATGTTTTCTTTAATAAAAGGAAGAAGTGTTAGCCAGTTCCAATGCCCAAAGAAAATAGTGATTATGTTAGACTAACTTCACAAAGTCAGTTGCGCAAAATCAGCTCTTAGGTTTTAGTTCCAGAATTTTATATCCAGACATTACACCTTTCAGAGATAAAGGATTAGTTAGAACAAGGAGAATGAGAATGAAATTCGATGGAGTTTAAGAATGTCCTTAAATAAGAATTTAGGTTCTGTACCCCTTATTCTAATCTGATTAAAAACACATTTAGGAAGTAAAGTTCAAATCCCACTAAACTTAGTAAGAGATTATTCAGCACTTTAGATGGGCACTAGATCAGATTCCCATGTTATAACAGAGAGAAAGATATTAGAACAGTGAAAAAAATATGTATAGCGTGCCCTTTCTCAAGAGTCCTGTAGTTATAACAGTTGCCTGGTACAGTACCATTGGTACCAACAAGAAATATTCACAGGAATAAATGAAGTAGAAATTCATTGCCACATATCATTATTCTTCTCTTCCCTTGCTCTTCAGGATCTCAGGTGCCCTCCATTCTGAGACAGGGAGAGCAAAAGTACCTGGTAAGCAAGTGCATACAAACTTTATAAGTTCTGGAGTACCAATTCTGCACAATTTATTTTACTGAGGCACTGCCCAGAACAAACAGGTAAAAATCCTTACACATTGTCTAACAAAAACAGTATTTTTATCGTCTGTGTGTGTGTGTGTGTGCGTGTGTGTGTGTGTATATAGATCACAGTCTTCTGCACAGCAGAAGCTTATAACTAAAATATTTTAGGATTCAAATCTTTTAGATAGACATAACAAAATTCCTGCAAATATAATACAGTGAGCACATAACAATTCTTATATTACAAAGAGTGAACATGGAATTGTATATTTTATCCACATTCTATTTGTGGATGAGAACAAAACTCATTTGGAGTTTTTTAAAAGTCTTTCTTAAAAATGTAATCCTTTCAATAAGATATGGTCGGTATATGCTTAGTATGAATACACTCTTCACCTATGTGACAATAATTAAGTGTAAATACAACAGGCTAAATCCTGCCCTCTTTAGGACTGATAAGTAAGAGGCCAAAGGGAGCATGAAGCCTTCAGAGGTGGTCAGAATAGATTGAGACAGACTGTCTGCATAATATCCACAATCTTGAATTCTGCTGTACAGAGAAGTCACATCTTGTCCAAAGAGACTATTTACATCAGGAGAAATTCCAGAAGCTCTGCTTGCTGAAACACTTCTTCCTATGTGCCAGTAGAGTCCGCTGGATGTGTGACACAAATCTCAGCAAGCCAAGCCACTCAGGCATGGGCTGAAACTCATCCCAGCTCACCAGATGTAAGCATACTTGAGTCCCACTGAAGTCAAAGTGCACTGCTGTAGAAAATTTGGCAAGCCAAGACAAGGCCTGTCTCCCGAGACATCTCCCCTGAAGTGGTTGCTTTCTGACAGGGCAGGATTCAACCCTGCATCTTCTGTACGAAATGTCCTTTTGTATGTCTACACCACGCTGTCAGCCTTGTGGCTGTGCAGTTAGGTATGAAACACAGACCAAACACTGCTGGAAACATTTACAATTTACACAGTCACAAGTGAAGCAACAATGATGTTACTTATGCAATTACATGTACAGTAGTAAAACAATTGGGTATATGTCGTATCAATTTTCCAGAAATTAAAGGGTAATCAGTGTCACTTATAACATATTTGTACAATACTCCCAGACATAAAACTAAATACCTACAGGACAACAAGCATGTTTCATAGATGACAATTTTTTGTTCCCTTTCCCTATCAGCATGAAAGAAAATGATTGTATATACAGGCAGGAAACATATTGGTGATGTTATCCATATAAAATACAAGATCATATCAATCTCTGCAATTGTTTTATTATCCTGAAAGGAAATATACAAAGGATAGAATTTTATCCAAATTTAGTTAAGGTTTTATTAAAGTTCTCCAGTCTCTGAAAAACCATTAATGTATAACTTACTTTTCCCAGTCTTAAGTCTCTCAAGTAGGTTTGAGATTGAACTGTTTTCTTTCTTGCTGTAAATGCTGAGTTTCATGAGATAACTAGAACCAACTGAATTTTTAATGCTTGTCTTTTTAGAAAAAAATTGGGTATATTTGATTTAAATTTCTTTAAATGCCCAAAATCTTCCAATAGCTAATCAGGATTACTTTTTCAAACCATATGAGATGCTGTCTTTAGCATTGACAAATCCACAGTTATTTGTGGGTCAAACTTTACAGAAATTATCAATAGCTTGCTAACCAAAATGGGGTTTGAGATATCTGTTAGAGGACCAGATATACAGTGAAGGAACCGAGTGCAGAACTAGAGTCTGTAAGCACTGTGTGAAAGAAAGGGGTAGTGACTTCTACGAGAACTCTGCTTATGGCAGGCTTGTCAAAGTCCATCAATAATGAAAAGATTACTCACTAAAGATATTATTTTTTAATAAAATACTGAAATCTTTGACCTCTTATAAGGGGGAAAGAAAAATATGATCATAAATGCTGTCCTTGACAGATGCATATATCTCTCAGTAGGGCTTTTGTTATATATGAAGAGAAATATATGGCTCATAGAAAGAATAAGATGTGTTAAGTAGAACTATAATTTGTTTCTCCTTCTAAGATAATCTGAAGAGCAGCATTAAGGAGGTCATGTGATCTATTTCTAAAAAACAATTTATCATCCAGTATGTCTTTGCAAAATTGTTTATCCATTCAAGTATCTTCAGGAGATATGTCACCATACTTGCATATACTGTAAGTCACTCCAACATTTATAAAACAACACTGATAGACGAAAAACACCAAAAACACCCATAAATATTAAAAGAAGCTCAACAAACTTGACTATCAAGTACTTAAAAAATTGTGATCTTTACATTACACATTAATTACATGCTGTCCAAAATCTTTCAATGGGAGTTGTCGACTTTTTCAGGGTTTTCTGTAGGTCATCATAATTTTGTGTATCCACCGGGAATAATATGAGACCCGAACAAAAATCCCAGGACGATTCCGAATGGCACATCCACGTCCAGGAACAATGACACCAATTACGATCTTCAGCCTGTTTTGCTCACAAACCAAAGGACCACCGTAGTCTCGCTAGGAAAAAAATAAACACTGTGAATGTCACTTCTCAAAATGCTCCAAGACACAGCTTCCACCTGTCTACTTCTGAATGGTTTATTTTGTACATGACAGGATGCACCAGGCAACAGTGTTCTTGCTTCAAATATTTTCTTTTTTCATAACCAGAACTTATGAGAAACAATGTCAGAGTTGGCCTCTGACCTTTTGCTCCGTTCTGTGCAAATTAAGCTCTGTGATCCATATTTACATGTGATTCAGACTACCAGGTTTTATTCACCTCTTTTAGCTACCTGCAAGCGTAATATTGTTTTATGTGAATGTGAGTTGACAGATAAACATCTTTGTTGTGATGACAGGCTTTGCATCAAACACTACTGACAAAGATTAATATCTTTCTTCAGTCAATCATCTTGCAAGGCCCTAGGATGAGACTCTGAACTAACAGGCAAGAGGGATAAAAATGTAATAAAAGGTAATATTTTTTAAGCATTATTTGGTGACATAACTTATTAAAATGCTTTTTGCTATTATGAATGAGTGAGAACTATACACTGGCTTATGCATTCTATGAAAATTTGGAGTACAACCCACTGAGATCAGAGTTAGATACAATCACACAGATCTGGGACTTGAACATAGATGGTGCAGTTTCTGCCCAGCTTAAAGGTGGACTGGACCCAGCAAATTTGCTGCAAAACCAGACAGCAAGTTCTCATATCAGATAGTGAGGTATTGTTTAAAAAAATGAAAGTTGACAATTAGCATTGCATTCTCTCTGGATCACCAGAGAAACAACAATGCTTGACCTTTATTTGGTTTGGGATTTTTTCTGACTGACGGCAGGCTAGTTCCCACATGAACAATGAACTATGTCAGCGCCATCAGAGCGGCTCGTAAAACACTTTCAGGAGTGGAGTTTCACCTGCCAATCCTCTGCCTGTTCTCTGCTAAGGAAAGTGGCTTCAAAGGAGAACTTAGGGAGCAGGAAACTGCTCTGTGATTAAGACTGATTGCTAATATTAATTCATTCCATTTCTTCTTGCAGGGGAAAACAAAGTGCAGGATCCCCAGCAGACTCCCATGCAGATGTTTCATTTATAAGCCTTGACAAGTCTAAGACCTCATTTACAATTAAACATTTTATTTTGAAGAAAATACTTTGCAACAAAAAATGATCCCATAATAACAAATGGAAGAGGCCTCAGCTTTATGAAGATGACCTCTTTTCCCTATGGTTTGGTAGCCCCCTTGGGTAGGGAAAATTTTACTACATGGTTAATGTTGGTATTAGGAAATCAACAATTCTATTCCAGATAATAAATTTAATAATGTTCATGACTTCCCTCCTTCTACATATCCGCAGTCAGATTTTCCATCAAAAGAAAAAAAAAATACATATCTTCCTGTAATAAATTATTTACGGCTTTTCTACTCAGATGTCTTTTCTCCATCACCAAAACCAGTGCTAATGAAAACAACTGCACCAAACTCCACAATCACTGAAGTAGCTCCCCTGTCCTCATCAATATGTTGCTCAGGCTCAGGAGACCAAAATGCTCCAGCCTTCTGACTCAAACCTCAGTACATTTTTGGATCTTTCTCCTTCCTTCATAACTGTATCACCTCTGTTGAGTACTGACTGTTAGGTATTTTCCATGCAATGCCTCATCTAAATAAGGAGGTAAATTTGCTCCAGCCTTTGATTTCTGCTCAATCAAAACACACAGCACTTGTTACAACAGAGTCCACCTTTCTCTTAGTATATAGCACACAAGTTTGTCTCAGTCTAGTGAAGTGTTTTAATATATGAGTATGTCTAAGATTCCTGTAAATCTTTCAATGGTGTTGTAGAACAGCAAAGTTGAAGCAATTTCTGCACGCTGACATAAAATAGAAGACTTGTACTCAAGTACAGTAATTCCACATATATAAGGTGCACCCTTTTGACTGAAATCTTGATCAAAACCCAGACGTGCGCCTTATAAGCCAGAAAGCCTTATATGTAGGAAAATTATGGAAAATTGTCGATAACCTGGAAGTGGCCCTTATACTCCAGTGTGCCTTATAGGTGTGAAATTACTGTAATTGTAACTCAAAAATTTTTCCAATGCAAAAGTTTAGTGCAATGAGAATAATTATAAAAAACCTCCAGGAATTTAGTTTTTTGAGGAAAGAAATAGCCAGGGTCCTAAAAATGTATTAGGAAATGCAATATTTACCTCACAAGGCCCAGCACCTATGGTTTCAGCCACAGCACAGATTTCAGACTCATTCACAGTAATCTTCCCTTTGAGATATTGGTTGCATTTCTCATTTCCCAAAATAAACAGGTTTGCTACTTGTAGAAGGCCATCATAGTTAACTACTACAATTGAAAAGAAAAAAAAAGTATTTTAGGAAAAAAAGTGTTTCAAAATATAGTCTAGATAAACTTATTAATGTAATTTCAGTCATTGTACTTTCTCTCCAAAACTCACATATTTGTCTATCCCCACTGTTATCAACTTTTGTATTTTGGTTTTCTTATATTTTCTGCAAATGAGATTTGCCAGACATTTTTTTGGTTTTCATGTCTGTTCATGTCTGAGACTATCTGGACAAGTTTATAGTATTAGAATAAAGGGCTGGGTAACTGGGCTTCCTCTACAGCTCACTACCAACTTGCCCAATCATCAAAGAAATCAGAAAAAGAGCCTGGAAATATTATCACTTCCATCAGAGGAGGGAGGATTCTGCTCCCTGCCTTAAACATGAGTTAATGTGCAACAGTGCCTGCCATGGCCTAGGGAAGGACGTGTGACTTGAAAAATACTGCAGCAGAGTGGAGTTTTTCTCATTCTGTGCTGGCTCAGCTACCCTGAATGACTTTGTGCCTGCAAGGGCAGAGCCACAGCCTTGTGCAATCTCCATTCATCAGCGTGAAGGTCAGGAAGCAGGAGCCCTGTGGAGCTTACTCTTGTTCTGCATGTCGAAAGACAAGCCTGTACAAGCTGCAAAGATAAATAAAGGGTCTGGACCTGCCCATTCTCTGCACAGCCATCAAAAGAAAATGCCAAGCTTGCCCTCCACGGACTTTTTATACTGTTTTCTTGAAAAAAAAAGAAAAAAAAAGGATGTAACACTTTTTCCTTCCCTGACTAGGATTCTGTGAGGATTATAATAAGCAGTGCAAAAAATATAGTACAAAGTCCTTGGATGACAGATGTTATGTATTTACTGCATTACATAACTCCACAGCATTGCAAATTCCTTATCAGTTCTCTTAAGCTAAGCTTTCCTGTGATGCTGTACTGTGCTCCAGCCTGATGTCCCTGTCCCCCAGACAGATGCCCCCAGAGGATGGCTAATATGGGCATGCTGGGAACATCAAAGGCAGTCATTTGGGAGAGGGCTGGTACAGATTAATTGCCACCCACAAAGAAATGGCAGAGTAGTGGCTACGAGGAAGACAGCCTTAGAATTCCAGCCTAGCTTCTGCTCTGCTTCCAGGACAGTCTGAGTGTATTTATGCTGCTTACTCAGGGTCTGTGGACAAAACAACATTTGAGCACAGTAAATATTGGAGTAATTATTGTCAACTGGCAGCTATTAACTTTTTATCAACACATAATTAGCCAGATATAGCATTTACTAGACTAAATAAATGTCTGTTCTCCCACATATTTGTATTTTCTTCACACAAAATTGTGTTTAATAAACATTAGAAAGGTTGCAGTGTCAAGTACTCAAAAGTTAGGAAATGCCAGACTTGGGGTTGCCTGTGCATCCCTAGTTCACTGTTATTGTGTGTGTTAATAAAGTCTTTGATTACATGTTTCTGTGCTAGTTTTTCCACAGGGGCTTGCTTTGGATTACAAAAAGAGACTGCTCAAGTAGATGAATAAAGATTTGTCAAGAAACTCTGTTAACATTCTGCAGAGTAATTTTGCTTTTTTATTTTACATGTAGATTGGTATTTTTCTCTAATTCAGTCCTTGAAATGTTTGAATCATTTTGCCTGTCCCTGAAACAACAACAACAAAAATGGAGAGACTAGTGGAAAATATTTAATTTAAATTAACTTGCATAAAAGGCTCAGATATTTACAGTTAAAAATAAAGAAATCTATATTTTAACAAGAAGTGTTGGAAAACTGTGGCATCAGGCAATACCCGCAGCCTCACCTATAATGACAAGAGGAAGTAAGTTGTCAACGCATTCATTTAGTTTTTAAAAATAGTTTCTTACATCCAGTGTATCCCCATCCATAAACACTGCAGCTGGTCTTCTCTGGAATGGTACATCCAGAAATGGGCAGTCGGATTATTTCTACAAAATTTGTCAATATAGCAGGTCTGAAAAGAGGAAAAAAAATGATAGACATAATGGATTTTACTTAACCTTTTAAAATGTATTTTAAAAAATACATTAAGTCTATTATAGAACATAGCAATTAAAAACTGTGCCAATTCTTTTCCTTTTTTTTTTCTGTCTTTGAAGAATATGAAGGATTCTTCTACCTATTTTTTGTACTGCAGCTGCCAACTGTCAAAAAATTCTTGAAATGCTGTCACCACTTTTATGCTATTTAAATTGTATTTTAATCTTAAAAGTAAGTAGTGATGGCATTTCATTTGGATATATAGGTTTGTTAATATAGAGAAATTTTGAAAGCTTGTATTTGCACAGGATCTCAGGATCTCAGCTACAATCTGGTGCTTATTCTAAAAATTAAAATTACATACTAGTCCATGTGGGTACTTTGTGGGTTTTCTTTAAATTTCCCAACAAACCTAAACATGGTTAAGGGGAAGAATACTGTAAGTATGAATTCACAGGAGTAACATTGATGGACCTGCATTTCTGTGTATACCAAGTAAAATTTCTTCCAGTTGGAAGTTTATCCCATAGAGACAGCATCTGCAGTATTGGAGATACCAGAGCAATGAACTTGCAAACCTCATCTAGGAAGAATCTCACCCAGCAGATGCAAGTCCCAGAATTCACAATAACAGCTACTAACCTGCTAAGTTTCAGTAAAACCAAATCTGACCCTGCAGGGCCATATACCAACTGGGAGATATTTCGGACTTGTCTACGCTTCTCCTCTCCCTTTCCTTTGATATTATGGACTCCAAGCCAGGCTTTGTAGTCTTTCAAATCTTTGTACCTAAATGAGGCAAAGTTGGTTATGATTTTGCTGACTGTATAATAAAGTAAAATAAAATAACTAAAAAACTCTGCTTAATATGATTATGCTGGAAGATCTAAACTAATGCTCCTTAGCAGAAATGGCTTCATGCTGCCAATTGCTATTCCAAAATCAACATGCTTGGATGTAAGGTTTTGGCCTGAAGCCATTACATAATTTTATCTTTAACTGTTACTAAAGTATTTTTTTTTAAGTTTTTTTTGTTTTTCATAATAGAATCCAAGCATTTAAATCCTTGGACAGTATGAACCTTTGAACTTTTTTAGATTTACCCAAGTTTTCTATTTTATTTTGTCCAGTTAAGCAGAAGCATGACATTATTCTCATAAAGAGGCAATTGTCTAACCATGACACTTGGAAAATCTATTTACGCTTCTACATAAAATAGCCAGGGCTATTTAGATTTACAGCAATAATAACAGAAAATACCAAGGTCCCACAGGCCTTTTATATCAGAAAAGCAGTGCTAAAGCCAAACAGGAGGAAAAACTGCTGCCTTCAAGTTGAAGAAGCATTGTGCTGATAAGTTCCTGAAAATAGATGTATTTTAATATTGCAAAGTTACAGACTACTGTACCGAGAAGGGAAACACTGCCTTGCTGTAAGAACCCACTCTTCTTTTATCAAAGTACCACCACAGATATGCTTATTCCTGGGGGGAAAAAATAAAAGAAAAAAGGTTAGAAACACCCCAAAACCACTACTGTCAGTTTCTACACAGTCAAAAGTTTTGCTCCTCACATGTTTGCTGGTGAAAAGTGGCAGACTGACAGCATATGGAAACTTTGCTCTGTCCCTTTGCTCTACAGTTTCAACAATTAACGGCAACATGACTTTGCAGAGGTTTACTCCAATGTGCAAAAACCAGAAAAAGACAAATTCAGTTACTCTGTTCATTTAGTGGTTTCAAAGCTGAATTTGTAATAAGACACCTAATTTAAAATTTTTAAAAAAAAGAAAAAGGGCCAATTCTTTGTAACAGGAACTGGACTGAAACTTTCAAGCAAATCCCCAAACTGCCACCAGATGTAAACAACATTTGGTCATTATTCATGTAAGTATTATTCAAAGCATTGACCTCAAGGTGGAGAGTTCCTATTTGATTACAAGCCCTAGGAGATTTGTGTCCCCACATACTTCAGTTGGAAACAATCTGGAGCATATGACATCCTACATGTGATTATAGAAAACCTGAAGCATAATATATCAAGTAAAATTAAAGCAATTAAGCATGACAGTTCTTAAAAAAATTACTGTGGAATGTAGATTAATTAGTTTCCTTCTTTGTGCCTACAAAATCACATTTATTTTCTGTAGCTGTTTAGAAAGTGATTCAGAATTGTCAGCAATTTGAGAAAAGCTTCAAATCTCACAATTTATAAATTCAAATCATACAAATTTTAAAGCTTTGCAAAGAACTACTAGATGGATACCAGACTATATGTGGAGTTCACATACAGCAGGGTAACACAGAGCATTGACTTTTGGGGTTTTTTTTAAATCATATTTTGGTTGAAGAGCAAAATATCTGATCCAAAGGGCTGGAGTCTTCTAAAATGTAGGTTCTAGCTTGTTTTATTATTAAAAAAACACAGTCAGGAGTATAACTATGTTTTTCCATGTTATGTTTGCATCTCTTATTATGTTATACAGAATTTCTCAATCTGCATTACAACATTCATTAGTACACATAGAAAGGTTATTTCCTCATTTAAGCATGGAGCAAATTTAGAACTGGTTCCATGAAACAGATGAAATCCATTTAAATACACTTAAATACACTTGGTTATAGAATGTGAATTGGCTACACAAGAAAATTTCATTGATCAATTTAAGATTTAGAGGTGGGCTTTGGTTATCAAATAGGAATAGTTTCTAGGTTTCACTGGGCCTTCACCATTCGGAGACAGCAATTCCATTTTGGAGTATACAGCTAGGCTTTCTTGCAGAAAGGTCAGAAATCATTAAAATTTTGTTTCAGACAATATTCTATTTGCTTCCTTGGTAACAATACAAATAAAACTACATTTTTATACCCATGTGTAATACTTCCAGATATATTTTGCTGCTGGAGTACTCCAGGAATCCCTTATTCATGAAAGAATCTGCAATCATTTAAGCACTCACATTTCATGGAATTTTATCGCATAGCAAAAAACCCAGGTTCAACCACCCTAAAAATAGCTATTTATATTTCAGACACCGAGATGTAATTCACCTTACCTGCCTAAATTTCATCAAATATCAAGGCTACTTTTAAAAGAGTGCCAAGATTAATCCTGCCAGGGAGTGATTTAGCCCACCTATCTGGTTTCTCAGTCTAGAAACATAGTGATTTTCCTATAGAAATATCTTCCAATGCACTCCCAATAAGGTTGAGATCTGATGGATCTCATAAGATGCAAAGGTTACCAGGGATGGGAAGAACACCTCCTCCACGCCTGAACTTCTCTAGCAATGAAGTGATGTAGAGAACATATTTTTTATCTTCTCCTTTACTCCCATTTTTCATTTAATACCTCTTTTACCACATAGTTCTAAAAGAGATGATGAATCATAAGCTAATAGAATTGAGTTTACTTTAGTTTGGCCCAGCAGACTAAAGACTTTTTTTTTTTTTTTTTTTTGAAGATCCAGGGCTGACACATGAGATATATCCTGTTATAAATTAATGATTCACACTTCCAGCTGATGAGTTATGAACCAGAGTAAAGAACATAGGAAGCAGCCACTCTGTGTTCTGGCTTTTACACAGCAGCAAAGATCTGCTATAATGTAATACATGTGTTATACCTAAGATTTACATGTCAGGGTCTTGCTTTACAGAATGAAAAGCTCCTACTTTCAAAGGTAAAATATTGATCTGAAATTCAATTCTTTTCTAACAGTCTCTAAAATGAACAGTTTTACGCTGAATGTGAAGCCAATGTTATGAAAAGGTCTGCAGTAGCTAATTGAAAGAGCAGAACACTACAAATGCTTTGCAGGTTCATGTGTATAAGTGATAATGAACATATAAACTATTTCACTAGCAGAGTCAATACTATGGCATAACCTGACAGTAGAAGAATGCTGATTCTCTGCTTTTACAGAAATATTGTGGTCAACATTTTCTCCAATTCTAAACCAAATATTCTAGTAGTTGTATTGCCCCTCAAATCAAAGTGATAGTTACCTGTATGTCAAACTAACCACCCATCCTTCGTTAGTTTGTGTTGGGATTCCATTTACAACTCTCAAATGTTTTGTTGAGGCACAAGGAATGGCAGTATCTGAAAGCAGGTCCAGAGATCACATTTTACTAAAAACAGTGGTAGGAAACCTGCACAGTTTCATAAAAGGACCACAAGAAGGTCATTATTTACCATGTTTTAATTTTCCTGTGCTAATGGAATATATTTATAGGCCATCAAAACTACTTCAGTGAAGCTGAGTAGGTCTATTTAAATATCCATAGGGAATACAAAATACATAAATTTAAATAGTTTTTTGAGATTTACATACTTAAAAAGCAGACATTGAAACTCATTACCAAATCTCACCACTGGCATGACAGTGAGAATAGATAAAGCAGTATAATAAAGCTATTCCTAGTTTTCGTCTTATAAAATTTATTTTGCTCAGTCAGTGGGTTTTTATCACTTTAACTAATCGTTATTTTCTCCCACAAATGGGAAGAAATGTCTAAATTTAGAGGATAGTCATGCATTACACAGTTCATGCACAAATTCACTTACCATCCAAGCTGGTTGTAGTAGGAGTTGTATCACCTTCACCTAGACAGAGAGAGACATAAAATAGCCATAATGCAAAATTAAAATACAGTAATTTCACGATTATAAGTCGCATCTGTTTCATTGAAGAATCCAGCCTACCCCAGTAGTGCAGCTAATCATCAGGTGTGGCTTATTTATGGAAAAATCCCAGTGAAATGTCAACCCGGAAGTGAGAGCCAGCCGGGGAGGGCACCTGGGGCTGCGTTTAAAGGCTTCGCTGGTCTATGAAAACTGTTTGCAACTTGAGCACCTGACACCAAACCCTGTGCTGGAACGATTCTGTTACTAGCTCGCTTCTTTGTTGCACATGGATCCTCGCTTAAAAAAAAAAAAATGTGGCTTATATTCAGATGCGGCTTATATTCAGGTGTGGCTTATATATGGACAAATCCCGTGGTCTACCCAGCTACCCGGATGTGCAGCTTATTATTGTGAAATTACTGTACATTTAAAAATGGAATAAAATTCAACAGCAAACTACATCTTTTTGACTTTAATAGTTCACAGAGTTTAAACTTCAATGATTTCTTCAATATACTGCAAAAACAGTATTTAGTGAGGCTTAACAAGAGGGCAGAATTTTATTCCAATAGAATGAAATAAGAAATAAACATTTTGTTTGGAATGTCAAGTATTTTTCTTCTTGGCTGAATCCTGAAGACATCAGGCTGCCTATCATGTTCAATTTACATGTTTCATTCAATAAGCAAATGCTGAAAAATGAAGTTAGCACTTTTATATAAGCTTTCAGGAACCATAGAAATCATGTGATTAAATCCAAAGAAGACAAAGACATTCTAATTCCTTTAAAAACTTTGAAAGATGTTTTAAATTCCTATCAGCAAAACCTTATTCTTATCAAAACATGTACCCAAACATCAAATTCAGTTCTTCAATCTAGCCCAAAAAAAAAAAAAAAAAAAATTTACAAGTTTGCTTAGATTTTTTTCTAAATATTTACCTTCAATGACATCTACAGAGTGACTCAGCATTATGAGCTAGAGGTACAGGTGTAGCTGCTGAAAACTCGCACAAGGAAAATTTAAACAGTCTCATCCAACTAGATTTCCATCATAAAGAAAATATGTGTGTGTGTGTGTATGTATATATGTATATGTAAACACACATACACACACATAGGTATATTCATGTATATATATATATATCCATAGTGAAATTTCTACGTACATGTATACACGTATGGATATATGTATGTGTATGTATGTATGTATAAGTGTGCATACATACGTGTATAACTGTATGGATGTGCATATACATTTATGCAGGATTGGAATATTAGTGCATATGGGTTACGATTGTAAAATTGGCATATTCCCACTCTGGTGTTTGCAGAAACTATTCACCAGTTCTGGATACCCTACAAATGCTTAGAGAGAATACAACCTTAGGAATTCAGAGATCCAAATAATGAACTCAGAATGAGCAAAGAAAAAATATATTTCTTCAGCTGTTATTCTTCATTTATATTGACATAAATAACCTTTTGCACAGTTTTGTTTACTCTTCACATAGATGCCAAAATATCACCTGAGACTTCAAATATCACTGTTAGAGATGCTGGAGTTCAGACTATGAGGAAATGCAGCAGATTGCCTCTAGGAATGAGTGTAGCATTATCCTTAACCTCTAGAGATCACAGAGATGCATTCAAAAGCCTGATTTACCATTTAAGTGTTCTCCCAGGACATACAGCAAAGCAACTTAGAAATAAGAACTGAAGAGAAAGATTTTGAACATAAATGTGAATTGCACATTTCTCAGCATAAAACTATCTTTTTCTACTTGTCATCAGTTTATTGCTGAATTCCCTAAGATTCTTAATTCTGTTTATTTAAGCTATTTAGATTTAAACATTCAACTTTGGAGGCATGATTTTCCTAATTCTTGCCAGGAGTTAAATCATCCCATAAACATCCGAAAGCAGAATCTAATCTTTATAGCACATATACACTTCAGCATACATACATAGTTATCCTAACTTTACAAAGACAGATCACACAAAGAGTCTCTGAAGCTTGTAGCCCAGAAGATAACTCTGCCTGGGTTTCTTGAGGCCACAGCCAGCATTCTGACCGCTAGACAATTCTTTGTCTCCGTCCAACCCTCATTCAATAGCTAGATCTTTTGGAAAATGTTTGACCATCTGTAATAGCCCCTTTGTGCTCCTGCTGCATAAATAAGTCTTGAAATCTCCAAGCTGGTCAAGGAAAAGAAACCCTTGTTCATATATTGCACAAGCAGCTTCTGTCTGCTCCTTCTCAGTCATGCATTCTTGATAGAATCACACATTTTCTGCTGCCACAAGTGACAATAGGAAGGTGTGCACAGGCATGTGACCGTGGGACTGCACAGCTGGCAGGGCCAGCGGCGTGCCAAATACTCACATCGAGAAATAGGGCAGTAATCCCAGGGAACGAGAGGATCATCTGTGTAACACCAGGGACCATGAAAATCATCATCTGGATTGCGGCAATAGTTTTTCTTCAGTTTACTAACATCTGGTTCTCTGAATATTTGTATATGCCTACAGGGGAAAAAAATTCAAAGTGTTGAAAAGCTTTATTCTATAGCTCAAATTTCCAAAGGTTAAATGTTGCTTTGCTCCACATTGTATTATTAGCTGATTGAGAAGCCTACAGATCAGGGTTTAGGGATAGTAAAAATCAAAGGGAAGATGAGACCTAAATATTTTTAGGATCTGGGTCCAACTTTCCTCTGGTTGGTATTTTAAGTACTGTGTCCGCTGGACAGCTGGGAGGTTTCTAGATCTCTCACTCAAGCTAAAATCTCTAGATACCTTCAGGAGGAATCATTATACTGATTAGAAGAGTGTATGTGATGCCCTCAGCAAATCTGCAGGCCTCTCTGGGGAGCACAGGTACCTTCTCCTGCAGGTTAACAGCACAAGGGAGCATTGAATCTACAAAGCTGAATCCAAGGAAAAAGAAAGGCAAACTAAGAAAGTTAGCAAGGGTGAGCAGCAGCCAAGGAGAAAGATGAATGGCTGAAACTGCAGAGATAGGTCACCTAAGTTTCAAGCCAACGTGAAGCACTTTAGAGGTGGAATTTTGAGGCCAAAATCTGAAGCGGAGGAAGATGTTTATTTTTGGCTCGTCAGATACAAGGACACAGGCTTCCTTAGTTACAGCAGTACTGCTCCTTCAGTTCATCACCAATCACGCATGCTGCCTCTAGATCACCCATAACCAGAGAAACTGTTGGAATGGGAATATAGCTCCCCAAAGAAGTTCCCTGATGGAAAATGTGTGGGAGTAAGAAAAGAAAGGCTGATCTGTGCTCTAGTAGATGACTGCAGTTGCATCAAGCATCCAGTAGGTTTATACTGCCTCATTCACAACAAACTAGGACGTATCATTCTTCTCAGAAAGCATGAGCTTAAACCTCTGCTTCCCTTACATGAGCAGCACACTGGAATATGTTTCCTCTCTTTCACCATCTGTGGGAAGAAACATATGTAGTCCAGGTGACGATACCAGACAGGGCCACTGAAATCTGCCTTCTGCAATACAGCTTCCCCAAAAGCTGACTTCCTGACTTCCACCTTCCTTCCAAAGGACAATGGCTTATATGTTCAGCACTGTGACTCTACAAGTACCAAAGCTAGTACTGACAAATTGGCATCAGCTTCAGAAACTAAAGGAAAGTGAAGGAGAAACTATTTTCATCATGGCCACTAGTGTGTTTGTGATATCTCAGTCACAGGAAAACATTTTATGGATCCCTTCTTTTATATATAGTCTTGATAATTAATTCTACTTCAACAAATAGATTAACTTGCCATTTCTACTACTTGAATATGAAGCCAAAGTAATATTAAACAACAGAAATTGCAGATCTTTTTACTGGCTTTTGACATCAGTGTCACTGGATTGTAGACAAAAGAATCAATTTCAGGCTGCAAGGGACATAAGGTGATTTCAAGTCCAAGTTCCTCTTTGAAGCAGCATGAACTATGAGATGAGGCTAATGGGACAACCATTTCTTCTCATTTCTGATATCCTCTCATTGTACCAAACTTTCAAGGACAATGATGGGGTAAAATAGGCCAGCAAACTAAACACTAAGAAACATCCCAAAGCCTGCAGTTAGTGGTCAGCCCAAACAAAGTCATGTTTTGCAATATATTTAAACACAAAGAAAAAAAAGAAAAACATAAAAATAAAGATTAGGAAAACAAAGATATTAAAACCTCCAGGGCATAAGGGGCTACTTTAAAATCAAGGCGTATGAAAAAGAGTTGCCATCTGGAGGCAGTATTTATTCAGGACTCACTGAACCATCTCTTTCTGTTTAATATGTACACACCTACGTAAGTCTTCAATATTTTTGTCCCATGTGGAGCAAGTTAGTCCAAATCTTGTCTTGGATAGATTCCCCATGTAACTCTTGCCATTGCCACGATAACAATCTGAAAAAATAATGTTGGGACGAAAAAGTGGAGGGTGATTGTGCAACACTAAGAAGAAAACTCTTCCTTCCCATCAGTAATCCAAATTATTGAAGAAAAATGTTCTGTTTAGCAAGTGCCATACACTATAAATAAGATAATTGTATAAATCAGATCAGAAGAAAGATGTAAAATAGTTTTCAAATTTACATAGATAATATCCTGTTTGAGCCCTTAATTCCCAACACAGTATTTTAAATTTTGTCTTACTTACATAGACTTGTAAAATTTCCTTCATAAATAGTCGGTTTATGATTAATTTAGAGTGTCACAAAGAATATCTTAAAAGTTGCCACAAGCTAATTTATACAAAACCAAGAAAAAATGGTCCCCTATTCCGTCCTCCACAAAAATAGTTAGTTTAACTTTGTGTAGCATCCAGATATTGACAACAATATATAATTCTAGACTTAAGTACTTCTGCAGCAAAATCAAAAAATCATCATGACTTTAATTTTAATGTAATTCAAAAACTTGCCTTTTCGCTCTAGCAGAAGTCATGTTTAATTCATAAGCTTTTATCACAAGTCGTTTTGAGACTTTTCAAGAGAATTGTTTAAAATTATCATTACTATAAAGACATTTTGCATAAAGCACTTAATTTCATATTCATCAGTATTTTTACTTTTTTGATAATTGATACTTTACAAGAAACACAGACTGAACATAAAAGTTTTATTCTTTTCTGACATAAGTCTTGCAACTGCAACTTTCAAATTTACAGAAAATTTGGCTAAAATTTAAAGAGGGAGATGTTAATGCAGCCTGATGTAGGGTAATAGGTCTGAAGTTTTAGCCCCAGTTTATGCTGTGATTGACATCCATTCAGGAGGTAATATTACTCCTTACAGTAATACAAAAGCCTCATGGAAAAAACATTTGCCTGAAGACTCAGAATGAACCTCACAGCTAGAGGTAGGTAAGAACTCAGAGGATCAATCGCTTCTAGACAAAGAGGTATATACAAGAAAATAAAAAGGGAAAAAACATTGCTTTTGGTAGCCTCATATGCAATTATAAAAAGACTGTGAACCAAGGAAATAATCTCAGCTGTGGAAAAATGCCTTTCAAACCAAGAAACTAAGAGCAGAAACACAGATTGGACTTGTCTAAAAATCAGATCCAATCAAATCTTTGCTGCAGCTTTCCCTGCTTGAATCACAAATTAAACTGAGAATCTCATTTACATTACCATGAATCCCAAGCATGCCAATAAAGCCCAAGCTATATAGATGTAATACAGACACAACTTCTCCAGTTTTCAAGGCTGTCTACTTGATGTTTGGAATAGTGTGACATTCACTTAAAATCCCGTTATCACCCTTTCCCCTGTTACCTTGTTCATTTGATACATCACACTTAGGAATCTGGGAGCAGTAACCAATACGGATGTTTGGGTCAGTGGTAAAGCACCAGGGTGATTCAGATCCATCTGGATTTCGGCAGTAGTTTTCCCTCAAATCCCTATAAAAATAAATATGTTAGCTCGCAGCAGGGATAACCTAAACCCACCAACGTGGTCCATTGTTTTTTGTTAAGAATTAATAAAAATACAGACTCATTCAGGTCTCTGTGTTAGTGATCAGTGTCAAGTGCAAGGAGATGAGGAGCCAGTAAGAGCACAGTATCCAGAAAAAAAAAAAATAATTGCAATAAGAATATGTTTGTAGAAATTAATTTTCAGCAGACATATGTTTTGATGGGATATAATATTTCATTTGAATATTAATAATATTTTCATTCAGGATCCTCCATTAAAATTTGTATGCAACTCTCATTGGTACACCTGCAATACATTACAAGCGCTTTTAAATAGAAACATTACCAAAGTGCTTAAAACCCCCTGTACTTTGAATGGTTCTGCTGAGTTCAGAGAAACAGAGTGCTTTAGACTATCAGTAATTCATTTAAGAAACTGAATCGTGGAAAATAAAAAAATGTATGTAGAAATTCTATACAGCTGTTACCTTTATAGTAAAAGTTAGTCACCAGGGAACATCTTTAAATGTCTTTTGCAGCTTGCATGAAATATTCAAACCTCTTAAATGTAAGTTTTATTTCCCTGTCTACTGACAGTTGTTGCCATGTTCTGTGCATCTCCATATTTCACTGTATTTTTTACATCTGCAGCACTTACTGATAACAGACTATGGAAAAAATGGTCCTAACACTGTAATTCTTACTGATATTTACCCATCAATAAAGATATTTAGTGCAAACTGGGCTGTGGCTCCAATCTGGTCAGCAGATTTCCTCAGTTAAGAAAGAACTGAATGAACATTACTAAGGTAACTGCCTAAAATTAGTAGATTATTCACACCTTGGAAGTTTATGAATCATACAGAAAGGTTTGATGACCAGTGGTCACTCAAGTAAAAGCAGTCCTATTGATGCATCTATATTTAGTAATGAGACAGGGATTTAAAAATATGAAAAATTAAAGAAGTGTTTCAAATCTTATAAATGCTGATCACTACAAAGAAGGTAACAGTGAGGTAATATTTAGGACATATTAAATTAAAGTCAGCAATCAAGCTGCAAATAAGATTTTAGTTCCATGAAAAAATCCAGTGGTAGTGTATCAGCCCTGTTGGGATTCAGGTCCCAGCCTGGAACATATCCAGACACTTCACAATCAAATTGGTGAATACATTCTTCGAGGAAAATTCATAAAAATCCCTAGGGTTTCACACAAGTTCATCTAGAACTAGTGCTTTGAGATCTGAAGGACTGATTTTCCCAGGATTAAATGGTTTTTAGCCTCAGCAGGTAGAGAGATGCTTCAGAACCTGGGGCAGGGACAAGGCCCCTATGGTCTCCTCCAGTGGCGTGAATTGTTAAACATTTTGAAACTCAGCTCTTTTCCCATTGCAGTAATAACACCCACATGTCTCTACTCACTTGCATTTGAAGTTCTCAGGAGTGATGTTGTGCTGGTGAGGGAACTGAGAGTCCCACCTCTGGCACTGGACCCCACTCCAGATGGTGCTGACGGTGCCGCGGTAGCCCTCGCCCTGTCCCCGAACACACGCGGTGGTCGCAGCTGCCGCATCCGTGCCGTTCACCACGCTTTCCTCTGCAGACCCAGACAAGAAGGGCTGTTTCATTCTCTCAAGAAAGGCTCAGGGTGTCAGGTTTGAACTCCACTTTGCTGATGGAGTCATGGATTACAGGATGTTCAAATCATGGTAATTGCAGTTCTTTGGTGAAATTGCTAATGTTATTATACAATAATTTTCTCTTCTTCACATTTACAACATCCACCAAAAACCCAAAATCAAAATAAGTGCCAGACTTTATGCTAGTTTATCTGCTTGCATGCAAAGAGTCTGCAATGTTTTCTTGCATGAGGCACCTGGCCTATGCTGTACCACTGGAGATTAGAAGATCTTCCTGATTACTTCTTCAAGTTCAGCAGATATTGTTCCCTCAGCTTTCAAAAACTGAGTGACCACCCACATGCGCACTGTTAAACATGGTAACACATATTTGTAGGATTAAAATATAATTGGGTTTCTCTAAAGTATTCCCAGAATATCAGGTCACAGGAAAAAAGATGCAGATAAAAAATAAAAAACCCCATATAGATCCTATTATAAAATAACGTGCTAAACTCTCCTAGAAGGTTGTTTGTTTTTTTTATGCCTCATATGGTTAAGGGGGGGTGGGGGGGGGAAGGCCCAGCTTTTGAAATCAAAGATCAGTATTCTCTACAGAGAGAAAAATGTTTTAAAGACTAACAAATTCATCAGAGTCAAGATCTCTTACAGATGTTGATATATTCTGCACTCACCCTGGTGTGGGCTGTCTTGAACTAAATTCAGAAAAACAGTGGTTTTTAAATGACTCATTCACATAACTTAAAAGTCTCTTTTTATTTCTTATGCAATTTTCATAATTGCAAATTAATGGCACAGATATTGCATCAGATATATACAAAGTAGTACAAAACTAAATACACTGCAGTAAGAGCAATTATTCTGCAATATCCTCAAATGTTCCCAATACAATATTTTTAAAGTAAGTGCATATATTTTGGTAATTTCTATTGTTCACAATACTAATTTTATTAATTATCTTAAAAGTATTAGTTACCAGCAAAAGGTATGTTAATAAAGTTCTGTAATTAGTTTTCTTCAAATGGTCCAGTGAATAGAACAGTATTTGTGTGTTACTTATCACATAGTTCACTCCTGGTAACTTGAGCCAGTTCCATGAACTCGGGGAAAATATGGATCCTAAGGAAACCAAATGTCATAACAGATGGTTTTGGCTGATTTGCTGACTGATCTTTGACGTTAAAGATCATTTCCCTGTCAGATGATAACATCAAGTTGTGCAGTTGAATTATACATTTATCTATGCATCCCTTTTGCTCTTCATCTGGTTGATGTTTTTAAATCAGTTTCATGGTCAAATTAATTTCCTGTCTCTCCTTCCCAAGGCAAATGTTGTCCTGTTTCAATGAGATTTTGAGTTCCAAGCTCATCCCAAAGTTAAAAAGATATGGCCCTGCAAGTATCACAGGGTTTCTGCAGGCTGACAAATGCACTCATTCTAGGGGACTCATCAAACATTCTTGCAGCTAGTAACTTTATATTTAGTCTTTATATATCACTTTTTAAATAATTAGACTACAAAAAGATGAAGTTATACAACTTATAGTAATAAATAGCTACAATATTTCTGTTTTCCATTATAAATACTATATGAAAACAAATGGCGTTATATTCTAAAATAGCTTCTAAGCTGATTAGAGTGAACATTGCTATGGCACATTCAAATACATATAAGTCTTTTATAAAAATGCATACATTTCCTTTACTCAAATGAAAGAGATTGGCAGGAGAAGGGGAGAAGAGTTCCCTAAGATGATAAATTTCAGCATACACCTTGGCTTCATAATATTTCCTAAGTAATTATTAAATTAAAACTACATAACCCTAGCAAAAAGTCTTCTTAAATAATACTAATAATGTATAAAAAATCAATCTAATACAAGGTGTTGCAAAGACCTTATCTATACACAAAAAGTTACTCTTTCAACTGTAATGAACTGTACAGGGCACCTATTCTGTACTCAGTCATGCTAAAGGAAAAGTAATTAGGTTGGTGTTTATACATCATTACGTGGGATTGTTTGGGGTTTTTTAATTACATGCCTGAAAAGAAATCAGTAATGCATCAACTGATTTAAGCAAGGCCATAGTAATTCTGAAGAGCATTCCTTCTTGTATATCTGCAGATACACACAGTTCATTGTTGAACCTTACATTATGTGTCTGGACAGTGACCTCTACCTGTAGATCAGTTTTTACAACTTGGCCATGTCAAAATATACACTGTAAAGGCACCAGCAGAACTTTCACATTGTCATGAATACTTGCACAGCCAAGCCACTTCTGGAAAGACTTGCACTACAACGATTAAGAGAGAAATTATTTAAAAATCTGCAACATGGTTATCTGCTACTACTTTGTGGCAGCTCTCAATAAGAATTCTAGTAATGAGAGGGATCACTAAAATATTTTCACTAATAAAGCAGTTTCATTGTTCCAAAAGGTCCACAGAACCCTCCCCAAGTTCTTCTTGCTGTGCCACCTACATATACTACAAATGTCGCATTTTGAAACATGAAAAATGAGACTCCAAAATGTTTCTGAAATTTAATTCTGATATTCTGAGGGCTTGTGCCCTGAGAACCAATTCCCTTTCTGGCTATTGAGTCTCGCAGAACGTTCAGAACTTACCAATAAAGGCTTGAGAAATCCTTCATTCATCTGTCGAGTCTACAAAGAGGCATGATGGGCTCAGTCTCCCTATTCCTGTCAATGAAAGTTGGGCTGGATGTGCACAGGAGCAGGTGAGAGCTTGAGGAGCAGTGCCTGCCTCACCAGACACTGCAGTTACAGCACTTGCCAAACTGAGAAGTGCCCAGGCTGTTCAAGCCTACAACTTACACAGGCATGTCCATTCAGTACTGGTCTTGTTGTTGAGGCTAATTACTCATCACTGACATACCAAATTAAATAAATTTAATAACTCTGAGGATGAACATCAGATGTGCAGAACACTGGTGAAAGAGCCCTAAGACCACACTCACCAGTTCCCTTACAAGGCAAAATCAAGACCAAAATCTATAAAATTGAATTCCCATCCTTATCCCAACAAATCCTCTAAAATCTAAATGGAGATCTGAAAATCCAAGGAATTTTTCCAATGAGGATGACAATATTGATTTAGTTAGATTAATTTAAAATCAACAAAAATCCTTACTTTGCAGTACTTACTAATACTTCAGAATAGAAGTTCCCAGGATTTTTGCTTCAGTTTGTGGGTTTTTTGTTTTATTTTGTTTTTCTTTTTTAAATTCTGGATGACTAAGATTGAACATGTAATTCAGACAGCCACATGAGGGGATTTCCCATTAGTAAATTCTACATTCACATGTTCACTCTAAAGTCCCCAACCAAAGGGCAATAATCCAAAGATATCTCTTTTTTTACTGTAAAACCCTCCTTTTTTTTGATAATTCAAAATACATAACTTTATTAATATGGGCCAGCTCATGCATTCATAAATGCTTAAGTAAAAAGATGAAACATTATCCAGAGCCTTATGTGCAAAGCCACAGATAGTCTTCTCTAGTTCTGGTTATCACAGCAGCACCAGCATGAGGGAATCAGCAGGGACCTTGAGTCACTCCACAGCTGAAGTAACCAGCTAGATACTATTGCTGACTTTAATCCAAATGACCCAGAAGAAAATCCTGCACAAATTTTAGGTCAATTGTAAGAATCATATTGACTTAAAAGAGATTTTTCTGGAGAGTGCATGCTCTTTCACTACAATACAACCTATGTATTTGTGGAAAAAACATAGCTGAAAAAGAAGCAGAGTCCTAAAATATAATGACGAAAATACCTGCTCTTGCTTATATTCATGCAATGTCTCTTCTACAGTGTCAGCCAACAGAAGGAAAACGTGCCCTGATTTGTAAAAACAATTTTAAAAGTTGATTCTGAACGTGATCCATGCAAATGTTAGTAAGAAAGCTGAGTGGTGTTTTGGAGCTGCCCATGCTCAATTACACTGAGACATCCCTTCCTTTAGCAATGGCATTTACAGTTCTGGGCACTAGTTCAGTGGCAGCTCCTTGCTTTCCACATTTTCTTCAATGCACCATGACTCAGTACCAGAATGGAAGAAAAAGCCCACTGATTTTCAGTGCTTTGCTTTTGTTTTAGTAAAAACATATGAGAAAGTGAAGAAATCAATTATAGCCAAGCTCAAGAATGTCACAGCACTAAAAAACTCATTGTCACCTAAAACCTTCACAGAGATACAATTCATTTGTCCATGAGCACAGAGAGCTCTTTCCAGGCTGTTCCAGTGTCTACAACTAGACTTTAATGCAAAAATATATATATATATATTTAAAACCTACTAGAAAAAAAAATAAATCTCCTTACATTTAGAGTTCTTATATTTCATTATCAAGTTATTATAAAAACAATGAAAAGGATTTGAGAAGGATCCCTTTTGAGGAAGTATGGATTAAGCTGTTGTATAAACAGTGAACACTGGACTTGTTCTTTGCCTCCTTGTAAACCAAGATGGAAGGCAACACTTTGTCAACTATTAAATATCAGTCTTTTTTCACTGCCTCCTTCCTATAAACATCTTTATCTTACACAAATATTAACCTTAAATGAGTCTAACCTTTATTTGTTTAGATACAATCATTCAACAAATAACTCTTTAACTGGAACTCTGCATTTAAATGAGCAGTTGAAATCTCTGTTTCTAAAGAATTAGTCATTTAATACTGGTGGGCTTTCGCCTTCCCAAAAGCTCACTGCAACAGTTTGTTTTATATCTAGGTTCTCAATTTTGGTGTTTCATTACTTGTTCTTTCCCATCAAACCGAGGCTTTTATTGAATTTTTTCAAGGCTTTTCAGACTCTGGTCACCCCTGACTACTGTCAGTGACTAATGGTGGCAAAGGCTAAATCCACAGTAAAGGCATCTGGGTGGGGCTGGACATCAGTAGGCATCACTGAGACACTGTCCTTAGCACAGTAATTCCAAAAACCTCTGCAGTTCTCAAATGACTGGTATATGTAGTTTCCTTTACGGGCCTCAGCACCTTTCTAGAGCTCATCTATAGAGGAGCTGCTACCTGTTTGGGTTTTTTTAAAAGCAGTATTAGTTCCCTACTCCTGTCTTTCCTGTAGTCAGTGTTCTCATTCATGCCAAAATGACAGTCATTTTCCTTTTTTCATGTTTGCTGGCACTGCTTCCATTTCTTCATTTCATCCCAGACTTCTTCATTGCTGTTAGTTGTCCTTTTATCCTCTCTTCTAACTAAAAATTGTCTCAAGCCAAAACCACAGACACATATGTGAGCAACTTCAAACCAGTCCTGGGGTCCCCAAAGTCTTAATCCAAATCCAGTTTTTGCAGCTTGAGCCATCTCTAATTCCTAATTGCTCCTGTCATCTCTTTCTCACAGCCCTGGCTGTAAGCCACAATGTTTTATTCTGCATTCTGTGCTTGGAAGTAAAACTACAATGCCCTCTCTCTCTTCAGTCTTAAAACCATATTTATTTTCTAAATGCTTCCTTCCACCAGCTTTTTTGCCGAAAATTTTGTATATGAGCTGTTGTCAGCATTTTGGCTATAGAGCAGACTAGCACTCACGGCGTGTAGCAAAAGCCACAAGCAGCATGCTGCCTTGTGGTCACTCCCCAAAGAGAGGACACCTACATTTTTGTGTATGGTCCAAGGACTTGGATTTGCAAAGCATTTTTCTTAATTAGTATTTCTTGTAAATTAAATAAACAGTCCTCAGCATAGGAATTAAAAACCTGTGTGAGAATCCAAACCACAAAGCTATAAAGACCTATAACTCATGATGTTCTCTTTTTAGTGTTCTGAGATTGCAAACAGCCCCAGCATCAGAAACACAGAGCAGCCACCGAAACCCAGAATAGCCAAGTGTTTTGGGCTTCCTGCTAGGAGGTGGGAAAACAGTTTTTTTATGAGCCTCAAGAAAGACAGAAAACTGAAAACAGGGGGTTGATATTTTCTTTTAGTGTTCTGGCCATCAAGATGGTGATTTAACAGTAGCATCAGCAATAAATTCCCTCCCTGGGTTATAAAGGAAAGCACTGAACACCATTACATCTTGCATAGAGAGCAATGTCATACGCCTGTGAGAAAAACTCTTTGAAAATATCTGCTGGATTAAGTTTTCAAGACCTCTACTTTTGTATTTTTTTCTCATATAGATTGCCTTATTAATTTCAAAAGAGATAGAGTATTCTGCAGGGAAAATACAGTTTTACATGTGACATTTCCACTGATTTTAATATAGTTTCTAACTGAAGCAAAGAATTTCTAGTTCCTTCAGTGAACTTTTGCCTAGAAATGAGACAAAAGGCTTCCATCACAATATGAAAATCGTTACACTGTGTTTTGGAGTTGTTTTAAATTTCATTTTCATGTTTACCTTTTCTTCAGGGCTCTACTATGACTTGGTAGACAAAGGTGATAATGCAGTAGTTTTCAGGAGATATCCCACCTAGCTATTTTATAAGGCTGAGGCCAGAGTGTAGATGCTGGAAGTTGCATGGGGCGTAAGCTTACGTGACCAACAAAGCCAGATGTGAATCCTCAGAACACTGACACATCAGCTCAGGAAATGCCAAAGGATAAAGGTTTATAAAAGTTGCATTTGTGAAACAGTCAGCTGTAACTTAGGAATATTTTTTCATAATAGTAGCATATTTACCAGGGGAAAAGAACAGTCCTAGTATGTTACACATGATTCATACGTTATCTAATAATTGGAGAAGTGTAGGAAGCACAGTTTAGTTTAAAAAAACAAACCACAAACCAAAACAAGACCCAAACCAACACAGGCCAAAAATCCAAAGCAAGAGCTCACTACTTAATGGAGTAACTAAAAAATTGAAAGATGATTCAGTTGCACAGCTAAACAATCTGTGTTCACAAAGGAGGAGCTTTCCCTTTTATCAAGGATTATCAGTAGGTCTAGATACAAAGACTTGAATTAGTCCTGTAGCTCACAGGTAAGACTTTCAGCATGGGTGTGAGTTAATGGGTGCCTGACCCAAAACAGGCAGCCATCCTGCCAGGTTTCTTCTGTCTCTGGAGAGCCTGATTAGACATTGCCCAAAGTAACAAAATAACTTTGCCTTTTTTAAAGTGGAATAATTTTGGTAATTTAACTACCTTTTAATACTGGAATTACAATGAAATAAGATAAAGTTAAATTACATCAGGAGATACAGAATATTCTTACTTGACACATGGATTTCAAAAACTGACAAATTGATTGGTCCAGATTGAATCTCCAAGATACTAGAATTGGCCTAAACTATGAACAGCCAAAGAGAGAAAATTCTGAATTATTGGTGATTCAGGCAGAAAACACGGCATAATTTGTTTGATAAGAGTTCTGAGTGAAGGTGGAGAATACCTCTTTAGACAACAACTGATCACAAAAAGTTTCACATCAGAGCTATTACCCCTTCCCTGCCACCCATCTCAATATTTAAAGCATGTCTCAACAAAACTGATTATATCACCTGCCTTAGCCCCAGCATTACCATGAAAGTCTAGAAAAATTGCTTTGTGCAAGTTTTCAAGGAATATCCAAGAGTTGTGCTTCCTTCTGTCCCTATATTTCTCATTTAAGTAATCTAATTATCAGTAAAATAGAGCTGTCACAGCTGTCACTAAAGTTATAATGATCTGAGCTTTGTAGACATAACAAGCTGCGGCAAGCTCTAAAATGCTAAACAAGAGCATGTCAGAGTCAGCATCCAATAACTGCACACCTCCACCTTTGATTCAATTCCTTGTCTCTAAAATGTGGCTAACAAATGCCACCATCTTGTAGCTGATGGATGAAAAGAAATTCATTGCCTTTGGACTGCTTTGAGTCCACTGAGTGCTGAATAACACAGGGAGATCCATGAGGAAATTAATACATGTATTTTCAGCACAAGAGTGAATAATGTGCAGGACACAAGGCCTAGAATTGCAAAGCAGTGAAGACTCATTAGCAGAGGACACTGAGGGGGGATTGTGTGTGTGCACCAAATTATATTTGATACTCTCAAATGATAATGTAAATGTCCGACATGGCCAAGCTAATACTGTACATGAGATCCTCATGATTTAGTTGTCTCACTTATTTAGTTCTTGATTTTCGTACATTTTAATGTAATTTACAGTACATAAGACAAACACATATTCCAGTGGAAAGCAACACACCTTTTCTTTCCTGTTCAGATTAAATACAAAGTGTTTATAGGAGACCCTCTTCAAAAACTATGTTTTAAAAGCCATTGAAGGGCAATGAATGAACTAGTGGTGGTCCTACACTGCTCGAAATATCTGTGTCCAGATTTTGGAAAGGAAAAGGAAGTAATAAATTTTGCTTGAACTCACCACACGTTTTAATTGCACAGAACTCCCAGGGGGTGTTAGGGTCAAGAGTGTAGCACCACGGCCTCGGCTTGCCATCAGGATTGCGGCAGTAATTATCATCAAAGCCCTTGTCAGGATATCTGCAAATCACAACGAGAAACGGGTCAGGGAAGCCTTCCTGCCAACACTGCACGGCCTTCATCAAGGTGCTTAAAGGACAGCCTTCAGCTGAGGCAAACAAGAACTGGTTCCTATTACCCTTGAGTCTGATTCTGTAGGATGGATGCAAAAACGCTTTTAAAGCTGTTAGAAAGTTAATAACACTTAAACACTTTCCAAATCTGCAGCAGAATGAGACCTCCAGTGAGGGGCCTCCCTGCTGAGCTAGCGCACAGGGTACCGGATAGGCTAACTCCACTAATTGCTAAACTCTTGCTCCTGTGTCTGTCAACCAATGACCAGACACTTAAGCCACTCATTTGTTTTGAAACAGATCAATTAAATGTGGATTATCTAAATACTGCCTGCCATGCTGGACTCATTAAGAAAACAGGTTCTTCAGTGCAACAGCCCTGGGTTCAAACTGGAAGCTATTTTGAGTAGTGTGCTATTAATGATAGCTCCATTTTTGTAACAGAGCTCATTTTTGGTCATGCCCTCATTTCAGGCATTGGAAGAAAGAAGGAGAAAAATAAGGAAATAACTTCCATCTCACTTTATCTCATTAAGACTTGATAATAATTGCTATATTTATGTGTTTCCACATTCCTACAGCCATCACTGGCAACCAGACAGATACCCAAGATATGTAGGGGTTTTTTTTGTATAAATACATGATACAAACATCTGTAAACTTGAAGGAGATAAATGCATCAAGTTTTTTGTGGGGTTTTTTTTTTTTTTCTTTAGTGAATACAAATTGTCTTGGCCTTTCAGTTTTATTGAAATGTGTTTGCAAAAGAAACAAAAAGTAGATTTGCCTCTGAGATAAACATGAAAAGTATGTAAGAGAACAATGAAGTTAACTACCTGGGAACCTGAATCCTTTTACAACTGCAAGCAGATGTGCTTCCCACATGCAGAGGAAAACATGATTTACAAGTGGATGTTTTTGCTAGGATGCTTTTTCTCTCAAATGATCATGTTAATTTTGACTCATTTGCAACTTGGTCTCACATTTCTTTGGAAAAGTCAACTTACTTCAACTATACATGGGACAAGGATAGGACAGCCTTTAAGCAGAATTAAAAAATAAACAAACAAAATGACAACACCACCAACAAGGATAAACCTCACCAAACCGAATTCAATGGCAATCAAGAACATAGTACCCTGTTTTATGCTCAGTGCAAAACAAACTGTAAAAACAAGTTGTGTCCAAGGATTGTCCAAAAAAGAGCTAATGGGCTTATAATACAGCAGAAAACTATATGGGTTTGGCCTCCCAGTAGGTGCAGTGATGCCTTGATGCTGGTGGAACATGCTTTCAAATAGTGTGGAAATTGCATGTTACCACCCAAGAACCGAGGTGAGTCCAGGAATGCAAAGTGTCTGCAGTCACAGCTCACATAAAGCCTTCAAAGCAGCTCTTGATATAAAGAATTAATGTTCTAGAGTGCAAATGCCTGTCTTTGCACTGAATGCTCCATCCTTCTTAATATTATATGGCATGTTCCCACAGTATATCAAAATGTGTCATTTACTAACTAAAACTTGGGTATTAGAGATGTTTTTCCAGGATCAAGCTTTTGAGCATCTTCATGGGATGGAGTAGTGCCCATGAGCCACATCTTTTCACCTACTAGATCTACTTGTCCTTTTCTAAAGCAAAACTAGACTTCCTATTCAATGGCTCTTCCCCCAAAATTCATGGAGGCTTCTGCCTTCCTTCATACCCAGCAAGCAACAATTGCTATAAAAAAGGCCTTTAAGAGGCCTTAAGCTAATACCTTTAAGAAACAAATATTAGCAATAAGATAAATAACAGGGCTTCAAACTGCTCCACACAATTGAACAGTGAAGGCTATGCAGGATTCCCTGAGAGCTGTCTCTTTGCTGTGCACACTCTTCCTTCCCCAGTACATTTGGGCATAGGCCCCTTTCTCAGATCTAAGAAAGACCCTGAGGTGTTAGAAATCTTCCAGAAATCTATATATTTCTGTTTTTCTCCCTGAAACAACAGTAGCTGCCCTTCACTGCCAGAACTGAAATAAAGCATCAAGATATGTATCTGGTGTCAAAATCAAGACTTTATCTCAATTTCTAGAGAAAAGGGAGAAAAGTGTAAGCCACAGAGATAAAATTTATTCTTTTTAAAGAGACAGATGCTGATCTCCAGCTCTCCTGGAAATAAAATGAAACTTAGAATCTAAAGCTCTTCACCAATATTTCTTTTCCCCTTTGTTTTCTTTTAATGATATGTAGGACTGGAAACTTGATTTTTAAAGTAAATTTTCATACGAGAGATATAAACCAGGGTACTAACAAAAGGATATCTGCAGTTATTCACCTCCTGTGATACACTTCAACCACGATTTCCTCCACATAATATTTTCACAGGATGTTTGAGTTTGAGTGGAAAAGGACAAAAACTTTTCCCCCTTATGCTGCTCTATGCCCAAGACATTATCCTCAGTGGTCTTCCTTCCATCCTGAGGCAGAACTGTGCCTGTGAAGACTACACAAGATGAGTTTAAGAATACTAGTCTGCATCTACTGATAGCTAAAAATGGGTCATGCAGGAACTGTTTGGGGGATTCTTTCTGCTCTTTTCAATCACATCTAAGCAGACAGTTACTGACCTCTGAGGGGAGTAACTGCGGAACAATTTTTTGAGGTGACAGAAAAGTGAGTTGTTGTATTTACCCTGAGCCAAAAGCATTGTGCAACAGCACACAGACTGATGCATTTGGTAAGATTACCATCTTTATTCCTTTGCTTCATCATTGCAACTGATGAAGTCATAAATGAAAATAAGTTTAAATGTGTCCAGATAATCCTTCTCAGTGTCCAGGTTATTTACATTACACCTGGATGATATACTGTAAGTGTATCCAGAGACTGCTGTATTTAAATGGGTCATTTGTTCCAGATATTTTCTCTTATTTTCAATTTATATGACTATGAGAACAAAACCCCAGCAAAACACTTAACATTTTAAAAATGTTGTAAAACCAAATTATAATTGTTGCTACTTCTGCTGACCATTCAAAGAGCTGATTAACATTAATATATCATAAATATACTGGACTGCATTGCTCTTCTGAAAGTCCATACAGGTCAGTTCAATCTGGATGGGATGCTTTTTGACTTTTAAAAAAAACCCAATTTATTACTGTCTGAAAACTCTCAAAAAGATGTTCTCACAAGGAATTATTTCAAAGAGGAACACAATTATTCGAAAGACTGTGGTTAGTCTGAAAAGTCATTTTGCAAAGAATCAGAAATTAATGGAAAAAAGAAATTTCCTCCTGACAGTAAAATTATCATTGTTTGTACCCACGAGTTCTATAAACGTTTCACTCCCATGGAGCAAAACTGTTTCTGTGACTTATTCTAGAATGCACAGTAAGTGCATGGCAAAACTCAGAAACAGATTATCTTCAGTCCCACTCTGCTAACACAAAATATTTATTGTGGCAGAACAATGGGATAGACTGCTATTATTCATGAAGTAGATCATCCAAGCCAAGGAAAAAAAACAGATTATACCACATATGCTCCAAAATTGCAGATCCTCAATATTTTGCTGAATAATAAGGCTTTCTAAAATCTACCAGTACCCGTAATTCTTAGAATAAAAATAATGCTTTATTAGGTGAAACATTTTAGCATATAAAAAGGTGGTTTCAGTGGAAGATCTTAATAATTCTGGTTTTGTTGATTCTTGTAGGCTTCATCTGGCAGTCTAAATTTATTCAAAGCAATATATAAATGGAGTTAATCCAAAATCCAGAATAAAACTAAAATTAAACTGTAGTCCAGTATGAGATGAACAGAGACCCCCTCCTGTGTAGCCTAACCCGTGCCCACTCCTTCCCTCCCACAGCACTTTCAGAAATGTGCATTATAGAAGACCCTCTGTAGTTGGATGGATTTGTCCCTGTAGGACAAATCCTAACAGGGATGAAATTTGTATTGGTATTTCTGATTCAACTTTTGGCATTCTGAGACTGTGCCTAAATTAAAAAAAAAAAAAAAAAAAAAAAAGCAAAAGCCTAGTAGAGAATTCCATGTTCATCAAATACTAAACAGAATGATTAAATCCTTTCCCAGAGTGAAAAAACAGATGTAGTGGGCAAACAGTTTGGTCAAACAATTGGATACTTAAATGCAAATATAATGGAAGGTCACCTCTAGCTTTAAAGTTGTTCAATACTGCAAAAAGGAAGATATTGTTATTTGACAATATTGTAAGTTTATATTCATTACTTGTATTAAGAAATCTAACAAAAATTTATGACTTTAAATCATTATTGTCTGTGTGATTAAGGTATTTACGCTAACTGCAGCTGCATATCAATATATTAAGAAATATTCAGAGATTATTTATTTACTGGGAGGAATTTTTGATCAATTAAAGCAGTAGCAGCATTAGCACACTGGTCAGGCATGGGATGTAACCAGGATTGCCCAAAACAGCCTCTACTCCCCACCCTGCATCTCCTCTGTGTCAGTAGTCAGCCTACACCATGGGCCAGGAGCCCAAGCATCTAAACTGGTGAACTCCATAAATTTCAGTTGAGCTAATGCTAGTTTTGCTCAGCTGGTTCCAGAATGTGTGCAATTTTCAAATTATGACCACATGGTCTTGCTCGGGGGGGAGGAGAGGTTACCTCTCTGGACGAAATTTGTGCTTGTGTGGTCTCTGAAGATCCCAGCGCTGACACTCCTTGCCTGTCTCAGTGTGATCCATGGGCCCTCTATAGCTCTCCCCATTGCAGGTCATGCATTCAACTACGAAAAAAAAAGACACTAGTCATTTTTTACATTTATTATTGCATTTATTACATGTATACCACAAAAAAAAAAATCGAACAAAAAAAACAACAAAAGAACAACAACAAAAAAAATAAACCAAACCCAAACTAACAAAAAACCCCCCAAAACCATAGAAATCAACAACAACAACAAAATCCAAAGTGCCCCTGCTGTTGTATCATGATTCTAACCTAAAGAGGTATTAAAAAGTGGTTTCTTTCTATTGGGTTGGTATGTGTAATGCGCTTTGGAATTTAATTGTATCTGTTAGCCCTAATCCAGATGCTTAAATTCGATATCACTTTCTAGGACACTTATAGTTTTGAAGCAGCTAGAAGGGAGCTACTAGAGGCATTCATGTTCCTATCAGTCTTTTACTAACCTTATGTATACTGAGAGAGAAGGACACATAGCTAAGGAAGAAGTATTTTTTAAAGGTGATACTAACAAATTAAGCAGTATTTATTTTTCTAAATCTAAGTCACAGTATAATTACAAGACAAGTACAGTATTGGAGGAATCTCAATTTCAGTGCAGTACAGTATGTCTCTTTATATGCACAGCACTCTCAGCTATGTATGATACTTTATCTTTTTGAAGTTAATGGGTTTTGGCAGCTTAAACTAAGATACATTTTTTCAGTCCTGGTTTGGGAAAGTGGGTAGGGGGCATGGAGGGAGAGTGGGCAAAAGTTACCAAAGAACTGTTGAACAAAATTTAAAATGAAAATATAAAACAATTTCAACAGAATTATGTCTAGACAAACTTCTCAAGTACTCCCTAATTAGAGTAATTGTAAGGAAGGATCATTTAGAAAATACTATTTTATGGAATTACAGATATCACAAAAGATTAGCTACCAAAGTCTCATCCTATAGTGAGCTCCAGGTCAAATATTCCATTTGAAGTTCACATAAGTTTATCTTTAAATGATAGATTTTAGCAAATTCTCAAGCTCTTTGTAAATTATTCTCTTCCTCTCTCCCTCCCTTTCTACTTCCCTCCCTCACTCCCTCTCTCTCACTTTCCTAAGGACAGCTTAGCTATTGCAAGTGACATATGAGCAGGAAAATTAAAGGGATCCTATCTTGAAGATTTTAATGGGTTGATTGACTGGAACTGAATTGGCTGATTAGCAAGATATAACATCTTCATTTGGAGGCTTCCAGAACTTAAAAGTCAACAAATACAATGGTGCATATAAGTGTCTTTCAAATTCTGTGACTTGAAAGTCAAATGGGGTTGGATTTGCTAAGAGTTATACTTATTTACAGTATTTATTCAAAAAGCAAAAAGCAAAATGCATGCTTATCTTAAGCTTTCATCTTGTAATCCAGTATCTATATTTTCATCAAAAAGAAGACGAAAAGCTGATTTTACCATGGAATGGCACTAGATGATTTTATCACATGGTAATAGTGAAATTGTTAATGGATTCACTATGGACTAGACAAGCAGAAAAAAAGGGTCACATTTCTGTGATCAGCACAACTTAATTGTTTGAGCTCCCCCATAACCTGAAAAAAGCTGCTGAGCCTGAAACCTTCCAGCACACTGGAACATCACAAGAACTCCTCTTCCTCTAACAGCTCCTTTTCTTGCTGCATGAGTTCCTCTCGCTGAGAAATCACCTGTTCCTCCTCTAAGGGCTGTGAGCAAGTGATTACTGGAGGCTCTCTGAGCAGCAGAGCAGAAGCTGTGCTGGGTTACCTTCTGAGCAGAGCGGGATGTCACAGACCTCGTGGCGTGTCTCTGGGCTGGTGGTGAAACACCATGGGCCCCCCTCTTCCCCACGGGGGTTTCGACAGTAGTTTTCCCTCAGGTCTTTTCCCCGATAGCTCGAAGGCAAAAAGCTAGTTTTAAAATGACAATCATTACAGTATAAGAGCATGCAAATGTTGGGGTTAATCATACTGTTTTTACAAACAGTTAGAAACAATCCCATTTCTGCTTCCTTCTCCCTCCACCCAGCCTAAGCAAATGCACACACCCAATTATCTGTCCGTATGCAAGTACACATCTTCAGATGGGATTGCTCAACCTAAATGGCCTAAATCTGGGACAATTTGTCTAGCCCATAGCGTGCTCTTGAGAGTTTTACTCCCATCCCTCAGCTGTCCAGAACCAGCTATGGAGGCAGAGCCAGAGGCAGTCACACACTCCGTGCCAGCCTGCACTGTGTTCTCCTTCAGGAGCTCTGGGTGCACAGGGGCTGATTGGCTCTGTAGCCAGGTGAGCCTGTCTTACCTGTGCATGCTGGACATACAGCAGGTCCAGCTGGGCTCAGAGATCACCTACTTTGTCAGGCAGGTGTGACCAAGTCTGTGCTACACCTCACTGAGAGGCTTTCACTGCCTGAAACCAGGGACTGCTTTGCATTTCAGCAAAAGAGATTTCCCCAGGTGCCATTCTAGCTGGGTTCCATGACGCTCTGCCACAAGCCCCACTGTTGTCACCTTAGGGTCTCCTACTTACAGACCCACTCATAATTGCATTGTATATGTTCAGACATTTAACACCACCCCAGCTGACTTATAATGTCCAGAGTCAAGGTGTTTTCTTCTCAGATATCTGTAAAAGTATGTGCTTAAATCTAGAGAAACCATGTCATACACGGTGACACACACACTTTCTATACAACTTACACATAAAAGTAATGCTAGCTTATTTACCCCACAAAATGAGGAGCAGCTAAACCCATAGTAAGGAGCCCAGCCTCAGAGGTGGTCTGTTCAATGTCACCTCAACAGCTCATGACCACATTCAGGCTGCACACTGCAGACCCAGCCAGTGACATTTCTCTTCCAGTTACCACGCAGGGATGCTAAACAGCAGATAAATCTCTGGAGCTAGAAAACACCTTAAAAGCAGAGATCTGTCTCATGAAGGTTTGTTTTTTTTTTCATTGAAATGTTTGGCTAACTACATATGGGATCACATAAAACTTGTAACTTAATTATTTAATTTTTGACATTTATAAGATTTGTTCCCTTTTTATCAGTATTTAAGTTTTGGTGGAAATATTCTAAATAATGCACCTTTTATTCTGAAAATAACTAATATTTTTAAAGTATTTTGAGAGAGAGAAGCAAGAATAAAATGTTGACATGTGACATTTATTTCACGTTTTATTCCTATTAATGAAATACTTGAACTAACTGAAGTGAAAAATAACTTTGTTAATCACATTGTGATTCTAGTCAATGCAACGTGAAAGCATTACATAGAGCTGCTTTTTTATTTTTGGTTCTTGAAAAGATTAATTTTTATATCTTTCCTGCTGCCTATAAAATTGATGTTTCTATTTTTCCTCTGTATTTCTATAATGTATCTTATACTTTTTTTAATTAATGACCCATTTTTGATGGGACATTCCAGCCTGCGTATGGGTTAAAGTGGTGTATCAGTGCTTATTAGAATATTCTATTTAACTTTTCTGCTCACCAGAAAATATAGGAAAAAGGCATCTCAAATTATATCAGATATGCTGTAAGAGCGTTAAAAAAGAAAAAGTCTAAACGGGTAGCACTAAAAAGTCCAGATGAGTAGAAAGATGGGACAGATATACAAATGGCTTCAACAGGTACTGAAGCAACATTCTTGAGAGAGGAAAAGATGAGTTGCAGTAGAGATCTTACCCAGAAACGGAAGAAAGGGCCACTCCTAAAACTGATGATTTAGTCCATCTACATTAGGTAAGGAAAAAAGAAAAAAAGCCAAAAACTGAAGACAGTAAAAGTAATGGTAAAAACAGAGTCAACCACAAAAAAGCCATGGAAACTAGCCAAAAGTCTATGAAGCACTGGTCTTCTCTGTGACCATTTATCTTTGAGAATTTTTACATTGAATTTTTTTAATTTAAAACTCTGTAGGAGTCTTACAATCTATACTAGGATGGAGATGACAATAATAGAAGGTAGGGTTTTGCTGGGAATCTCTGTGTTCTGATGGGATACAAATAAATAAATAAAAATATGACTTACTAGATTGAAGCAAAAGTTTAAATGGCCAAGTTATTTCAATTCTTCCTAGAAACATAATTAAACATCATTAAAATACATTTTTCCCTTAAATATGAAAACGGGATTTATTTTCCAATGGCACTTTGTGATAATCAGCTGTTGAGAAAAACTGACCTAAAAAGCTAAATCTTTTGTACTAATAAGTTCCACACACACCACTACTGCTTGCTTCTTCCCACCTCCTTCATGTCTCTGATGATGAAATCATATTTTCTGATGTTGAAAAACAAAATTAGCATGCAGCCACCTCATTTATCCGGTGACCTTTGAAAAATTAAACTTATTGCACAAGGCAGGAGAAGAGTCACTCTCATAAAATTCATCATAGAAGAGTGGCTGTCCAAATGCATTGGATAAAACTGTGTATGCTCTGTATTAAAATGCAATTTAGTGATAATCTGTGCTATTCAGACACTTTCTCTAATTATATAAAGTCACATGCATATAATGTAGAATAAATGCTCATTTTTAGGTTATAATGATTCAGAATTCTTTCACTTCTGAATGATGAAGGTATATACTTCAAGGTGTTGAGTCTCAAGAAGTCATTGCTTTGGGATCTGGTCGTATTAATGGTATGCTCCCAGTTAAGAACAGGTCTGGTCCCAAAATAAAAAGCAGACTCTGCTGTCTATACTGTAAGAGCCAAGTCCAGTAAGTCCAAGCCTGAGGCTCAGCTTTGTAACACATCATAAGAGGACAGAACTCAACTATCCTTTGTCTTTTAATGTTGTTCCAAGATATCCTCTTGCACACTGGACTGATTTGGTCAGGACAGGACTGAGCCCAGTTCCTCACCAGCGAGCTCCAGTTTGGCTTCTCCTAAACAAATTGCTGGCCCTGGAGTCCGGAGCAAAAGGCAGCGATGTGGACAGCAAGCTTATGGGTGGAAGGACATTTTGGTTTTGTCTCTTGAAGTTTTATTATCTACATGGCTAAAGCCAGTACAAAAATGTTTAAAGAGAAGTGGTTAAAGAGTGGACCAGTACTTTGTAATCCTTTTACTGGTTTTTGGGAACATTTGCTGGGGATTGTTTTTACCATTACATTACTGGCTTCAGGTTTGAGCTTTCTTTTTTTCCTTAGCCAATAAAGTCCAACTAGATTTATTATCAAGGTATAGATTTGGCCTCACTTTCTCACTGTACCAGGTCCTAATCTGAAAAGATTCTTTAGTTATTGCTTCTATGATCTAAAGGGAAGGATTTCAAAAGCCTTCAGTCCTTTGCATGGATTTGTTGCCTGCCCCAAGTGCTCCATAGAGTTTAACATACTCTATAAATAACAGAGAATTGTATCTATGTAAAATATACTAACAATATTATATATTAAGCAAATAGGTGGCCTAATATCCCCTGCTTTCTATCATTGTGGTTTTCAAAATTGCTCATTCCTTGGTAGTCGATTAGAAACCAGTGATGAAATTCCAGACCCTGGGCTGAAATAATGCAGACGTTTTGTTTCTACCAGTAGCTAAGAGATCAAAAGGATATAAACAGCTAAAAACCCCCAACGCAGGAAAGAAAGAGATACAGACACACAGGCTGGCATTAGGAGAGACCTTTTTTGGAGAAAGTCCAAGATACAGATTTTCTGGGATCTGGAGAATGGCATCTCTTGCAGAAGGGCAAGAATATACCTTAGAGATTTAGCTGTTTAAGGTTAGTTTTCCCATAAATTCTTGTGCTTAATGGAAGCTGTCTGGGCACTGTTCCCATTGTCTCTGCTCCTGAACTCTTACCTGTGCTCATGGGGGATCATTGAATTCCAGGCCTGACACTGGATACCACTTTTGGTAACAGATATTGTGCCTTTATAGTCTGCTCCTTTTCCAATGATACAATTTCTGACATAATCTATTGAAACAAAAGAGAAGAAAATTAGGGATTTGGTTAATGTATGCAAAATTAAACCTCATAATCTGTTTTAACATAAAATTAACATATTTATTAGCCTTTACATACTTAATTTTTCAAAATACTGTGTATTTGTTGACATACATGCCTTTCATTGGTTTTTTCCAAAATATTGATCACTATCTGACACAAAAAAAACAATTCTCAAAATGTGTCCAATGTATCTGATTGAACAAAACTCCATGTCGGAGGACGTGAGTATCCTACTCATTAACGAGGTAAATAAGAGCACTATTAAGTAATAAATGGTAGCTCATACAACTGAGCTGCTCAGTAGTAAATTCAAGTAAAAAACTGTAACTAGTGTATATGATGGAAGGCAAATATGTAGATTGGAAAACTGACCAACAGCAAGTATGTAGACAAATTTGCATGACAGCAAACTCAGGATCTGTGTAAATATAAAACTGTAGGATGCAGCTTTCAAAATGCATAAAAACATCCATGCCCAGGATGTTCCTACAGCCAAAAATCACGGACTGACCTGAGGGCTTTTTTTTTTCCTCCCTAGCTGGAAAAACAAAATCTGTAAATAAATCAGTTACCCTTCTTTTCATACAGATCAAACGCATGGTCTTGCTTCTTTCTCACACCATTTGTCAAGCTGTTGAAGGATAACCAATGGCACCGTTTTGTAACTCTGTCATAAGCAAAGGCCCTGCAAAGAAAATCTGGATGAGAAAAAAATCTCTGTGTGGTTTATAATAATGACACATGGCCTGCCAAGGAGCATGCAATGACATCAGATTTATTTTTACTGGGAAAGTCAGAGAAACAGTCCAAATTACTATTTAAACCCACAACTGTGCTGACAAGAGCAAAGAAACAAAGAAATTAAATTGATGTGGTCATTACATTAAATACCAGTTTGGTTGTTCACACTAATCTAAAAGTTCCCTTGTCATTAAAGATCTTTATTTTAAAACTTAGATAAATGTGACTGAGACAGCATTTGTGTCTTCTGTTATACTGCTGTCTGGGAAAAAAACACAAAGACTGAAACATTATCTTTGCTATGCTTACAATATGCCTCTGAAGTAGTTAGGTGTCTCACACTGATGGACTGAGAAGTATTCAAGCACAAGGAATCTATTTCTTTCCTAGAACAACAAACTTGTTTAAAAACAAAACTAATTTTATTTTAATTAATAAAATAAACTGTGAAAGGGTACCTAGAGTTTGTCTTTGCTCACTTTTTTTTTCTCTTATTTTTGACTGCTTTCTAGGGGCAACTACGATGTGTGCTGAATTGACTATTTATGGGAGAGGGCAAGAAAGACAAATCCACAGAGTAAAATCACTTTATTTCAATACTTGAAATGAAAAATACAAACCTTGTTCTCCTATAATAGTTTTGAAAGGATAGTCTTTAACTATAGATAAAATATTGTAAAGGATTTTAAAACCAAAATTGACTGCCTTGGAGGGGGCAACAACTATTCCAATAAAGGAATAAAAATAAAAGAAAAAAAACCTACATTGGTGTTTTTTCCTCAATTTTTCATTTGTACCAAATAACAAATAACTGACATTATTTCCTCTAGCCTATCACAAAATCTACATTTTTGTCACTCATCCCATACCTTCTGAGATATTTTATTCTGATCTGAGAAGACATTTTAGCACTACTTGATAATATCCAAGAGTTGCACAGATTTCTTACATTTCATCCATACTTTGGCTATGCCATATTCTTCATCACTGCATTCTTCAACAAAAACTTCCTTGATTTTCATTTAATTCACCACACAAGCTTTCCGTGTGAGATCTTGCTGGCTTCAGTTAAAAATGCTACAAGATCCTATCCAATCTCCCCAGTCTTCTCTCTTTCAAACATCTTCTTCATTATCGTTTCCATCACCAAACAGATTTTTCATCCAACTGCTCTCTCTACTCTGTTGACTCCAAATCTTTCCAACCTGCTAACCTTCATCCCTCTGCCCTTGTGCAGCCTTCTGTTCTCTTCTGGCTGATTCTCAAATTCAAGCATATCCAAGTGCCTCTAACTCCATCACTCACAAAAATATCCTTGACCTTTCCTGCCTTTCCAATTACATTCTCGTTTCTGCTCCTCCCTGCTAAAGTGGGAATGCAGAATGCACTGTTTACAAACTATTCTTTCGGTTTTTGCCTTTCAGTTGCCTTTTGGTTTCTTTCCAGCTTGGCTTCAACCACTTCTGCGCATAAAAGTTTGTAAAAATCTTTTCTTGGACCCAAACCTTGAGGGTTTTTATACCTCCAAAGTCAACATATTTGAGCAAATTCTTGGACTTTCTTCTACTGATACTGCCGAAAACAAGAATTTTTTTGTTTCACTTTGCACTGAGATAGTCTGCAGATTTTGATTTTCTTATCAGGTACTGAAATTCTGTTGTCTATACTGAAATCCCTTCCTGTGTAAATACAGACACTTCAAGCAGATAACAAAGGATGAGACAGTGACAACTTCGCAGCTAAGGAAGGGACACTCCTGCGAAATTCACCTGTATCGCAAATAAAAAAGTAACTATATTGACTTCTTTCATCCATAGGAATTGTATTGGGAAAAACTGAAAGAATGACTGTAGGAAAACAGAGTGAGTAATGGACTGCAAAGGATGATGGAACAAAGGAACAAAACAGTTCAGCAGCAGCAGCAGCTTGATAAAAAAGGTAGAAAAAAAGGCACAGATTTATGAAGTCAAAAACACAGAATAGGTGAATCTAAGGAGTTCATTGATGGAAGATTTTAGGCATAATGTTATGAAAAAGAAACAAGTGTAGATAAGGATCTTGTAACTCAGTTGGAAATGAACAAGATCTGTGCAAGCATGATAGCAAGGGAATAGAGGAAATTTCTCTTCTAAAATGTGACATATATTAGCTTCAACAAAAAAGTGCTACAGTTAAAACCAGCAAGGATAAATGTCTAACCAATAAAATACTCAAAATTTACTTGCAAATGATACATGAACTTACAATGAAGAAATAGAAAGTTTTCTTAATTTCCGTCCCCCTCCAGAAAATAAAAAGTACCTGAAACTTTACAAGTCTGTAGTGCTTGAAATCTGCTACTTTTACCACTTTCTGGCAAACAAGAAACCTAACACTGTTGCTGCTTGTGTACCTCACAGTGCACAGACACAGATGTTGCTGTTCTCAGTGCTATTGCCACAATTATGTTGCAAAATAATTCCATTTTTAATTCTTATATAAAGCTTGCATACAGAAAATAAAACATCAGTGCTGTGACCCAAGTGATGGAGAACTGCTGCATGGATATGGAGTATAAGAATCAAGCCATGAAAATGTCAATTAACATAGAAAATTTCAAGTCTCATATTTCAAGCATTTAAAATGTCATTTTGCATTACTTCTTATTTTAGAATGCTCCCACAGCAGGCAGGAAGCTAATTGGCTTTCATTTAAGTTGGCAACAAATTTCACCTTGTAGTAACCATGTGCTGATATGAAGCTAAGGACTGGGATCCTAGGAATAAAAGGGAAACATTAGTAAACACTGGATCCTTTAAAAGGGAACACATATAAAATGTGTGTTTACAGTAGCATCGAAGAACAGTTCACACTACAACAGGACCCATATGGGGCCAAAAGGGAAACCACAAGAATGTTCTGAGATCCCAGAAAAGAAAATCCCATATACTCTGTGCATAGTGGTAGCACAGGCAAGACCTCATCATCTACACCTCTACTGCTAAAGCAGGTTTTCAGCACCTTCCATGCTAAAAGCCCACCAGGGAAAACAGGAATTCAGAGATCATCAGGATCTGTAGTTCTTCTCCATATTCAGTGAAAGTAATTGCATGACAGATTGCCATTCTGTTATCTGTGAGCAGGGCTTTTCCAAGCTGTACTCTCAAAAGTCCCTCATGTCTCCTCTATGTTGTTGTATTGATTCATTTAAGCAGAAATTACCCCTTAAGATATCTATTAGACACTGTCTCCAAAAAATAAAAAACCTATAAAACATGAAAGCATTCTAAAAATTCTGACATTCTAGATGAATTTTTATTATAACAGAGAATTATTCACTTGCTTTTTATTTTCAGAACACAAACGATGGCATCCAGAGCAACTACAAGTGGCTTGAGCAAGTTTTCCTAAACTGATGCTAGAATACAGAATTGTTGTTTGCTTGGCATTTTTCAGAATTTGTTTATACTGAGACACTTAATTTTGCAATACTCCTTGTTGCTGCTCATCAGAACTCAGGGGTGTCCTGCTGTATTGAATCCAACCTGATCCTCTTGGCAATGACATCAATGGAAGCTCTGCTGATAGGGAAAGGCATGGCTTGTATGAAAAATGTCAGTGCCTAGAAAATATTTGCTATCTGAAAAAAGTTAACTCTGTTCATTATTTACACATATAAATAGGCAGAGTACAGAATGATACAAACAAGATCCTTCAACAATGGAATTAAAGGTTTACAAAAGAATTTAATCACGATTGAGAACCTTCTCTGCCAAGGAAGAACTTTCGTCAGCATGTTTCATCCAGCTTCCATTTGTACCAATTGTCAAAACTGTTTTGTATTTCAAGTTCAGGCTCACATTTAGCCCAGTATTCCACTCTCCAAGTCATCCACCCTCCAAGATCCTTCTGCATTCATGGCTTTTCATTGATTGCTAATGGTTTAGATTGAGAGGCCAGGGCGATAAGTCTAATACGTCAGAAAAATGATAGTGATTTGTTCCAAAAAATAGTAGATAATTTGTGCAAAGCAGACAAGCAATCAGCTGGGTGATGTGTTTCTAAGAGGCAGCAGATGCTGAAGTATAGCTATCCACAGCCCAGGTTTGATTCCACTGTGTCAGATTCGCAGTACTTGCCAGTGAACTTCAGCAGTGCGTGTGTCTGTGCTCCATGTGTGAGGTTTCTCATTGATTTCAGCAGGAGTAATGTGCAAAGAATGAAGACAGAATATGGTCTGAAGTGGTGCTGAAATACTGCAGCTGTGATGTGTGACAATAACCATTGTATAAGAAACATAAAAATCTCAGAAATGCTCACCTAATGCTGCATTGCAGCCCGAGTCATCCACATTTTAACATTAGTACATGTTTTCATAGAAAAGATTTTATGGAGAAGGTTACAGATTAGACAAGCTAAGAAGGCAGACAACCCAGATAAAGCCTCAGAAAAGACTGACGCTCTCTGGACAGGTAGAGCAAGATCAATGAAATAATAACAATTTTTAGGTTGTTCTGGTACAAGCTACCACTGATGACAATTACAGAGGTATCTTTGAGCAAAGGCTGTTATACATGTTTCCTTAGGAAAAAAAACAAACCATAGAGACATATAACATACTTGCAAGTGAAGGAAAGGCCCTTGCTCCTGCTGCATCTCTTTGCACATTGCTCTGTGGTATTTAACAGCTTCGTTTTTACTTCCAGTGTTTTGTTTACTTTAATGAGCATCAATTCTCCTGTTTTTTTGAAGTCATGAAGAGGATTTCTCTTTTTCCCTTTACCCTCTAAAAAAACAAGGATAGAGAAAGAAAAAAAAAAGAAAAAAACATTGTTAAGAAGAATGCTGAGATTAAAAATGGCATGAGATATAGATAACATTTTCTAGGAATTATAGCATCTTCAGTACCTAAAGCATAGAGAATCTCACAAAAATAGGATATAAGCATATACTGCAGAAGAATTGATTATTTCAGACTGTGATTTTCATTTGGTAGAAAATATAGCAAAACTGGTTTCAAATAAAGACTTAATTCTGTAAAATGGTAAAAGGAAAGTTTGAAATTTTCTCACTGTTTGTAATTTGTTTTCAGAATCTGCAAAATGTGTCTTATTATCTGAGATATTGTAAGTATGAAAAACTCAAGTGAAAAAGATTATCACTAGCTGAATGCAAAAAACTGTTCTTAATGCATTTATCACAAATTGTGAAAAGAAGTGGATTCTCAAAGTGACACAAAATAATCATTTGTCCTCTCGCTGCTCCAGTGATGTCTTAGTGTGAGTGTTGTGCCCAGTTTAAGTGTGACTGAACTAGTGTTGCTAGCTCACAGAAAAGATTGTAAGGTCAAACAGAGGCCATAGCATGGAAACAGTCTGCAGTGTTGCAAAGATTCCTACAAAAATGAACACAATGATCATGTTTCCATGTTGTTATTGAGAGGCCCAAATGAAGAGGTATAAAATGGAGAGAGGAAGATTGGCTAGAGAGGTTTGGCTAAAGTGCAAGAGGAACGGTCTTTGATATCTGCAAGAAAATTCCAGAATTTTCCCAATATTTATTTATATTTTTACTTTACATTCCATGAAAACCAATCTGCCAGTGAAGGCTTCTCCATTGTCTGTGAAGACAGATGAGCACATCTGGAGAGTAACTGTCCCTATTCTGTCAGACAGGTTAACATAGGGAGAATAAATTGCCCTGTGGATCTATTTCTCCTTTTTCACTCAGTGATCCCAGATGATCTTTTTGGATTAGATGGCTTATCCACGTAAGGTTAGGTGAATAAATTCCTTCTTAGTTTACAAAGTAGATAATAGCATTTTCCGTAACTTATTTCCATGTAACTGTATTCACAGCTGTCCTTTCATTTTTCTCTACAGACTCTGCAACAGTAATAGAACACAAATGTTCAGGTTCAATTTATTAAATTTTGTCAGAGTTTTTCCAATAGGTAAAACCTCAGCCCAGTGCTCTGGACAGATCCTCATGCACGTGCAGGGTGCATTTAGTTAAGTGTTGCTTGGTGCACTCTGCAGAAGCTCAGAATAACTGTAAATTGCAATAGCTGAGGCTCTGGAGGAGTTACTGACGGCTCCACAAACTGAAAACCCAAAGAGGGCTGAGGGTGTTCCCTTTGCAGAAATTCCATCCTGATCACTGAGTTCACATTTTCACGAGATTCAGCTAAATCACACCTCTCAGTGGTGAGTTATCCCAAAGACACCTAGAAACATGACAAAGACATTTATATTAGCTCTCATCAAGCTTCAGCTTTAAAAAAAAGAAGAGAAACAAAGGTACAGACTATCTCTGCTATGACATCCCTATAAAATAATCTTCACCCACCCTCCTTTCTTTCTTTTTGAACTGATGAAGTCAACTGTGCTGCTCCTCAGCATCTCACAACACACAATTTTAATCCCAGCCACAAAAAAAAAAAACCCAAAAACCCTTTAAATGTCATTATTATTATTATATGAAGAAAGTTTGATTAAAAAATCAAATGCTAGTAACTTTGGCATTATGTTAGGTACTCATATCAGCTCTCTTAAGCGTTTTCAGCCCTCTATTTGTGCAGTGCACATTAACACAGAATGAATCACTGCTTAGAGAAATGTTATGATAATGTTCTCATCTTAAGGATCTGCATCCTGTTACTGGAAACAATTGTGTCGACACTGAAGCTGCTTTATTTTTTTTGTACCTGTGATAGAGCCAAAGTACTTCAAACAGGATTGCATTTGCCCCTTAACACAACCACAGGAAAAAAAAAAGTCTTCTATAAAGCTTTTGTGGCATATTTCTCAAACTATTATCTTCCAAGACATACTTGTTAGTTTTATGTTGTCTCAGCCAAGACTTTTATGTCAAGTGGTGGTAAGAATCTGTAGAGAAATATCAAAGTATTTTCTTTCAGTTCCTGATATTAACATTTCCCATCTACTGATAAGTGCTATTATCTTAATTCCCAATGATAACAGCTGCTTAAATTCACCAGTCAGCATGCAATAATAGGGTTTTAAAAAATCAAGAAATACTGTTCTGCCTGGAAAATATGGTAGAGAGTTCTGCTTTTTCTTTTTGTCCTTCTTTTCCCAGTAGTTGTCCAAAGAGGATTATGGGTTTGATCTTGCATTTAGCAATTCATAACAGCCTGATTTAGTTGAGCTTTCAAACAACAACATTCTATGTCTTGCCTATAATCCAAGAGGCAAAGGGCCAAATGCATCTGTAGTGTGATTGTTAGAAACATCAGAATAATGCAAAGCACTACTTTAACAATTCTCACAACAAAATATATATAAAATAATATTTTTTTATTCAAATTAGACCCCTTTATTAAAAAAAACAAATCTTAACTCAAATAGTGCCTTAGGCATGCTCCACATTAAAGCTTAGTATGCAGTATGCTATAACAATGCAATTAATTTGTGATTGCAATTAATTTCAATATTTTAAACCTTGATTAATCAGGATTTCTGCTCATTCTGTGGGCTCCGTCCTTTCATGTTTCCTGTAGTTTCATATCACATTACCAAGGAAGTCTGACATTCCACTTAAATTTGAAAATATTAGCAGCTGATTCAAACACAAAGGAATCCAGTCAAATATGAACCAACATTGCTTTCTTCAACAGAAACAACCACTAACTAAAAATATTTCTTCAGCTAACTTAAAAAAAATTCTCAAAAAGGTGAGGCTGGTGCCTTTTTCTGTTCCTTAAGATGAATTTGAACAGAAAAGAGAAGAGCTCAGTCAGTGCTCAAGGAAATGGGAACTGACACATCTGTTCTAGTAGGATGCAGCATCGGACAAGTGCTCCATAATCTCATTTGGGATTCCCACAGTCTCCCTGCTGGTGTTCTCCAATTTCATAAAAGACTTTAAATATTTGTTTAAGAAAAAAAGGTACCTCACAGGGAAAGACATTTGCCTTGGAGCTACAAGAACTCACTTTCAGTTCCCTTACTACATTTGCAAATGAGGTTTCTCTACAATCTTTTCAGACAAGAATCATTGACTGAGACTGCTCCAATTATAGGGCACCTGGAGGAAAATATTTCCAACAGTACCTTCTCTTGGAGCTGTTCCAGTCCATGCCAAATAATCTCAATAATCAGAGACAAAGAAAATTGACATTCTGCAGCATTTTTTGTAAGAAAACTCATCAGCAGGTTGCAGTGCCTGTATTCTAGAACCTGCTTAACTTTAATGTTAATTCTATTTATAGAAAACAGAACCAGGAAGACAGAGAACTGTGAGCAATGGAGGCCACAGTATGCAATATCACAGAAAGATGATTTCTTGATTAACAAGAGAAACAGGTTTGAATAGGTAAAGGTGTTTGTATTTTAATCTCTCATTCTTTCCAATTATTCTGTAATCACTGGGCTTTTAGAAAAATGACAAGCAAAACAGCTTCTTTTTTCCCTTCTGGCCTCTTGTCCCAAACCAGAAAAGGGCTTTGGGCTCCCAAACACCACATCACTCAGTTCTGAAACCTGATTATGTTCAGTATCTCTAATTAAAAGCTACATCTTGCAGAATACAATAGGTCTGATACTGACATTTTACATCTTCACATCTTGATCTCATCACAAAAATTATTTGGTTTTGCATTATCTATTTAGTAGTAAAGAACCAAACACAGCAAATACAATACCATTTCTGTCATAATCAAAATAGCATACAGGGTGTCATAGGGCCCAAAGATCACCTTTGTTCATTATAAAGAGATCAAAACATTACTTGCATTATCTCCAGCCAAATTTTACAAGGAGATTGCCTGAATTTATCTGCTTCATTGGTAATCCTTTTCTCCTTCCTCCACCACTCCATTTTTTTCCAAAAGATGTACATTTTAGGCTGCAAAGTTATGGTCTTACAGAGCACAACTGGAACACACTGGCTGCCTCCCCTAGAAAAATCTCTACTTCTATGGACTTGCTACAGGCTCTATAAATCTTATATTAAATACCAGTAATGATGCATTCAGCATGTCAGCTTCCAGGGTTTCCAAATTTCACTCTAGTCCATGCAAAAGTGAGTGCTTTTTAAAGAAACACATCTTGAAGTCTCCTGATAATGTAAGAAGGCTTATTCCTTTTGTTTCTTTCTAATTTTGCATCCCACTTTATTATACAGAACAAAACCATCAAAACTTAACATCAGGTTTTCCAAATGGGAAGATAAATACATTTAAATTAAATATTTATGCTTAAATTGAGATTCTTCATGAAAATATGGTGCTTTGTGATTGAGTTTTATTTCCCTTTTCTGTTTGTTTAGACTTGCAGAACTTGAGCATTTTACTATTTATTTGCTTTGTTGAGCTAAACAACAGTTTAAGTTTGTTTGAGTTTCAACTGTGTGGAGACCTTTCATAACTTCCAGTTTTTAAAAGGATAATGAACACTCATGTAAAAGCATCACTGTTTGTTTTTTTGCAAGATGTCAGAGATAAACTAAATCTGTGGAAAATAAATCAAGAAAATTAAGGTGCCTGAATTTCTTAGACTAGCAGATGCTGTCAGAGAACTGCAGGAATCAAGTGCAGTCCTTCCAAATGGAGAATGAAATACAAAAATAACATGGCATGAGGAAAAATATTTAAAAGAGGGAAATTGTCCACCTGCTGTACATGAAGCATGGAGAAGCTGAGGATTCAAAAACTGTTCCAGTGAAGAAAAATGGTCATATAAAGTGACACAATTATTTCAGAAATATAAAACATTTCTTTAGTGTCAGCTGGCATATCAGATCTCTGTTTAATATTTTGCATCATGTTTGTAATGAAACAAAGTCACTTGACCTTGAGCAAGGTCAATTAGAGATAGACTTATTTGTGTTATAATTGATAACCAAGTCAGAATGCTAAAATGAGATTAGCTATTAATTTAATTTTGCAAACAGTCATCACTGCAAGGTAAAGTAAACTGGATTTTCCCAATGAACTAGGGAAGAAAAATGAGAGAGGAATATCATGTGATTTAAAACTTGAGTGCAGGGGGTGGGAAATCAGAAATCTATCATCGTATGAAAGACCTTTAATTTTAAAAAGGGGAAAAAAAGAAAAAATCTCCACTTTTAAACAGAGCTGAAATTAAGTAGGAAAGCACAGTTCAACACAATAAACATATCAAGCATTTTATCAGGGGACACCATACTTGACAAAAAATGCATGGTAACTTATACGTTTCTGAATGAGAAAAAATGTGCAAAGCAAAAATCTGCAAAACAATTATCACAGTGTCAGATATATCAAAGCTGAATTCTTATCTCAGTATAAACACTGACAATTTAATACAAAAATTAAAAACAAAGTATGTTTATATGCATAAAATAACATTTGGCAAAACTTGTGTAACAAGCAAAAATCAGTGAGCAGGGTTTGGAAAAAAGGAGCAGTTCTCACCATACATGGATTGAAACCAGTATGCAAATACAGTCAGGTGTTTAATTTGTCTATTAAATATGATAGAAGGGATAGTTTTAATTATATTCTATAAAGTATTTCCAATACAATACCTTTTAAAGGATATTAAACAGCAAGGGCAAACTCTTCTGGTGTGCGCCTCAGTATGATAGCATGAATATACTGGCTTCATCAAGAAAAAAAGAAAAACCAAACAAATCCCATCTTCACCAGATGGTGAAAGTAGATGTTACTAAATGCTTTTAGATGCAACATGCTTAAGTTAAGAGTGTGGTCACAGAAATAAAAGAAAGGATGTTAAAAATGAATGTCGACACTAAGATCATTAATTGGCTCATCACAGTATTGTTATCTGTGTGAGCAGTTAGAAAGCACTTTTTTAGTAAATACATTGCAGGCAATTTTGTCTCTTACATCAAAACAGAGTCACTCTGACAAAAAAAAATTAATGCCCAACACTTTTAACTTACTTTCATCTAGTTTAACTTTTCCTTCTGCCTGTTTCTGTATCCAAAATATCCAGATTCCTGGCTAGAATGCAAAAAGTGAACACCTTTTCCAAATGACTTCTCATTTGGGGGGAAAAGGGAAAAAAAAAAAAAAAAGGAAGAAAGGCATACCAACATAATGAGAAACTGGAACAATCTAAGTTGTGCCCAAGAAAACAACTTTGTAGATTGGATAGGCTTAAAATGCCAGATTAAGTTTAATGTAGTTATTTATGTAAGACAATAATTTGGCGTAAAAGAAGTTTACCAACCATACCCATAAAATCTGCAGTCAGCTGTGTAGATGGAAAGTCAGCAAAATAAAACCAGCTGTCCAAGGAGGCATCTCTAGCTTGTCAAAACTAAACAGTTTCTCAGAAGTACCTGGAGGATGATGTGAATGTTTTAACTTCTGAAGTTTATTTTCTTGGCACAAGAGTCTCATGGGGAAAAAACCACACAATTTTCACAAAGTATTTTGAAATATATATAACTATCCATACAATATCTATATATATAATAGATAATGATTTCAGTATTTCTAAGTTGGCTCTCAGTCTAGTTGTTGAGCAGATTCAGGAAATGCAAAAAGATATTTCTTTTCGGCTTTACATTACCACTCACACCAGACACCCACACACCCTTATTAGCAACTGCAAAGACTGCCATGTAACTGGGAACCCAACTTCATGTTTATGCTAAGTCCTGCCTTTGGAACCCACTCCTACAGTCAGCATGAAAGCTCAAGGAGCTAAGGATAATGATAACAACTGATAGTATATTCTAAAATTGGATGGTAGCTGCAAATGGACAGCTCTTTTCCTTCCAAGAAAAGGTTATCTGCTCAGCAGGATGCTGGGACCCACTGGCAGAAACAAATGTTCTGCAGTTTGTACTCTGACTTACTGTATCTAACCTCTGGCTAAATTGCTGAGAGGATTTCCCCTTGTAAGAGTTCTCTCCTTATGCATTGTGCACAAGTATTAAATCCCCACCACTTTCCATTGCTCTCAAGCGTCTTTACAAGCACTTGGTGTCCCCTTCAAGGCACCCAGCATGTTGTGCCCTTCCTCTGTGCCGGTGTCCCAGCCAACCGGAATTCCGGGCATGCAGCAAGGGTAAGGAGAAAAGCACAAGCAGGCAGGGCAGGAATTGGGCAAAACAAAGAATGACAGATGGCTGAGGGCAGCAAAACAGCCCCTGAGAGGAGTGATGAGAGCCTTGCTGCATCTTGTATACATAAAAATAATGCTGCTGGCCAAGGCAGCGAGTCACAGGAAAATCTGGAGCTGAGGGGGGACAGAGGGAGCAGCCAGTCCCCAGCTGGGCCAGCAGCACCGAGGACTGCCAGGCACGGCTGGGCTCATCAGACAGCACATGGGTGGAGGCCCACAAGCCACTGAAAACTACAGCTAGATTTTGCCAACACATTTGACTAATCTGGAGCACGTTCCCAGCTCTGCTTTGCCACAGTGCTGCTTCGCATGGAGGTGCTAATCACTTTCAGAAACAGGCTCTACGACCCTCTGAGGGCACTGCCCCAAAACCTACAGGAAAAGATGGGGTAACAGTGAGGATGTCCTCACCTCCCCTTCCCAGCTCTTCCCAGCTCTTCCCAGTTCTTCCCAGTTCTTCCCAGTTCTTTCTAGCTGCCATACTTTCCCCACAGCAAGGTTCAAATTTTGTTTGTATTCGGGTAGTTGTCCTACTATCCTTGCTTCTCAACTAAGCATGGAGATCAATTCTATCTCATCTCTGTGCTACGTTTCAGTCACCACCATTCCACCCCACCTCAATGCTGATGGGGAGAAAGTGAAATTCTAACATTCATCCAGTACAAGTAATTGTAAAACATTCAAGGCAATGCTTTTTTTCTCCACATCACACTTTTATTCAAAAAGAGGCCCAGTTATCCTGATTTCAAACCTCCTTGGAAAAGTTTGAAATGCTTAAGTGGCAAACTAATGTTCAGCATAAAGATCCAAAAGGGAGATATTCTGCTCTCTGAGGGAGAATGGACATTTCCCTTCCAGCCCTGGCCTCAGCTGAAGTATTACAATAATGACAGATGAGCTCCTCCAATAAGAGGCTTTGCTTTCCTTGACTTCAGTGGTCAATTTTCCAGAGTTTTATGCAACATTTTAATCTCATGTCTTTCAACTCTATATTCTCCTGCTATGTTGCTTATGAAAATGGCATTAATAGAACCAGAAAATCTGTTAAGCAGGGTAAGAGCTGTATTACATGTGAGAGCAAAACAAGCAGCCCCTGGCACTGAGCACCAAAAGGATTCCATTAAACAGAAGGAAAACACTCTTCCAACTGGCACAGTATCATTTCACTTTGTTGACAGTATATAGTATAATGATTATCTACAGCTGGGATGGGAAAGTATAAATCACATTAATTTTTAAAAATATACTTAGCTACACAGACCACAGGAATACACAACATTCAAAAATCGATTATGACTATGGGAATTGATTTTATTTTTCTTTAAGTGATAATTATATATAGGAACTAAGAGCAACTCCCACATCTTCATCAGCAACTTCTTCAGATCATCCAAACTACAGAATTTGCTTTAAATAAATTTAAATAAACATACTTGGCTCACAGTCCTCTCACAGAAAAATGTATGTTTAATTTAAAGAAATCTTTAACATTCACTCTTTTGCAACATACCAATCTACTTGTTGCTTTGATTAAAGAGTAATTTTTAATTTCACTAGATGAGCATTACTAAAGAGAGATTTCCCAAGAATACTGAATAATAAGAATATTTGAACAAGAAAGAAAACTTTGATAAAGTTATTAGCTACAGATTAATTTTTTGTGCAAATGACAGAGACTTACAGTGTGTCAATAATGACTAGGCAAGCAGTCTATGGGAGCCATGCACATTTATCTCCCATCAATCACTGTCTTATCTTTTACATATTAAAAAGAAACTCAGAAAGTGATAACGTAGACAGCTTGCTGACATTTAAATTTCTTGTGTTTTCTCCACTCTCCTTTTTCTTTATCCCTTAATATAACCCAACTGTATTAGTCAGCAACTTCTGTTACACAGGACATTGTCTTTGCACTGAACTTAGAGCATGGGATTACAACCCAGAATATTCATTCGCAGAAGAAACTATGTTCATCATTATGTATATTCGAAATCAGATCTGATGGAACAGCACTAGAAGTATGGACATGCACTAGCAAAATACTTCTAATGTTTTAATTCTGTTTTCATCAATTAGTTGTTTTTCATCTGAAAATAATTATATGTAGGCAAATCCTAACCTTTCTTTAAAACATCCCAGTTAAAAGAATTCAACATCTCAAACTAAGACAACATGTATGTTTCCAAAGCAATAATTTTCAGAAATGATCCAGAAATTCGTATTTTCAGAAAGAAGTAGCACAACTTTCCCTTGCCTACAGTGTAAATATACAGACATTTTTGTTGAAGATCATGTATTTTTTAAAATAAGGTAAGCAAAATGGCAGTAGGTGGTAAGAGTCATCTTTCTTGCAAATCAGGCAAACAACGGATCAATTAATATTAAGGAGGGTGGGGGAGGAAAATTAAGAAAGGAAGGGTTATTAAGAAACTGTCACCATAAGAGCTGGTCAGAAAACAAGTCCTACTCTGAAAAAACTCTGAAGTTTTGGAAATCCAGCTTTTCTCCTCATTCACTCCTAAACTGGAGAGCCCATTGGTGGAGGCCCAACCCTATTCATCAGCCCACTTCTGGTACAGGCAGTACAGAAGGTGTCTCTCAGTCTCCCTCTAAAAATATTAGATAGATCCAACATACACTGAAGTTGGTAAACGACAGACCTGCACTTAGAGCCTATAGTCAGGGACAACAAGGACTTTCTTTCACTGAAGAAAAGCACCCTGACTTACCAGGAGAGCAAAGCATGACCTAGCTTTGTATGAGCCTGGCTATTCTAGTTGTGTGCCTTTGGCCCATGGAATAAAGTGGGTGTGGGTGTGTCTGCAGTGGTTTTTTTGCTTTTATTTCTAACTAGCCCATCAGTTGATGAGCTTCTGTCACAGGTGAGGGTTCCTCAATAGGTTACCAAAAGCTATTGGCAATGTCTCCTGCTGCATATTCCTCTGTCGTTTGATTTGAGGGAAACAAACTAAAGAAAGTTTCTCTTTAACAGGAATTATTTTTGTGAAAAGTTTCAATGTATCAGCATTTTCCAGTAAAAGAAACCCAAAACATATTCTCAGAAAATTTCTAACCAGGTCTAGTCATTACTTTTCAGAGAAGCTTCATATCCAAAAAAATGGAATTCCAATGTACATGGAAAAGGAGTTCAGACAAGTATAGTATGTGTCTGTATCTCTGTGTCACCTGCTAAAGAATGCCTGTGAAAACAATATTCTCAGTGAGCAGACTGAGCACAGAAGCTGCAATGAGATTGTTCAGCATCCTACAGAACCACACTCTTGCTTGCAGGGGGAAAACAACAGGTTTTACTACACGTGATGCTGCCAGTCTGTTTTTGACTTGCCCACTCAGATCACAAAATATTCCACTTTGAAATCCCATTTCAAAATATTTATTTTTTTTTATCTAAAAAACACAGTTACATATTGGAAGCCATCAGTGTTCCTGGCCATACTCTGCCTGATGCCCTCAGATATTGTCCCAGAACCCAGCTGCCACTGTTGCCTGCCCTTGCTTTGCCCGCTCCTGGCAGATTCTTTCCCTGAATTGTGCCTGTCCTTTGTTTCTGTCTGTGCAAAGGTCTGACCCTAACAATGTTGCCGGAAGGAAGGAAAGGTTTGTAGAAACCTTTATAAACTTTTTTCCTTAAACGTCTTCCCAGAGGGCCAATAGAAAGCATAGAGTTGGCTCTTCAGATAACCGGTCCAGGGGGGACACTTCAGGAAAGAAATTCAGCTAAAGAGCATCCAGCACTTGATTACTTATTGTTCGTTCCTTGCCCCCCCCTCCATCTCCCGGATTCCAGCGGGAACGTCTAATGAAATTACAAGTATTTCAGTCTGGAAATAGCATGTTCACGCAGTTGAACTTCAGCAAGGACATTCCCGTTCAGCAATGCACCATCCCGTGCTTTGGGGTATTCCTTGTCAACTCATTTAACATTTATTCTACCACTCGAAATTAAGGATACACGGTCGCGTCCTGATAAGGACCGGGAGCACCTCTGGACGATGATGAGATTTCCTTCCCCTCTCTCCCGGTCTGCAGGTCCGAGCGAGCCCGGAGCGGGCGGTGGGAGCGGCGGCGGCTCCGCGGCCAGGACGGCACCGGGACCCGCGGGGCTGCGCGCCCGGAGCGCGGCTCGTCCTGCCCGGCTCGGGGGCACCGCCGGCCCCCGGACCCGCGGGGCGAGGCGCTGCCAGCCCCACCTGCGACCTGCTGGCTCCGACCTGGGGCTGCGGGCTCGGACCTGCCGCCCAGCGCCCTCCCTCCCTGCCGCGGCCGAGCGGGGCAGCGGGGACGGGCTGCGGCGGCGGGGCGGACGGGGGTCGCTAGCGAAGTGATAGAAGGACTGACCTGCCGCGGGGATGGCGGTGGGCAGCAGCAGCAGCTGGTGGAGCAGCAGGGCTGGCAGGAGGTGGGTGGCCCGCATGGTGCTGGCGGCCCCCCCGGCGGCCGGCGGGGAGGGCAAGGGGAGATGGCTCCTCGGAGGGACCCCGTGCACCGCCGGTCACTAGAGGAGGCAGAGTGAGCCGAGCTTTTTATTGCGATGATCTAAGTTTGTTGTGTGATTAACTGGAAAGATCTGGGTCCCAACTCCCTCTTACGGTAAGAAACTGTTTAACAACATCCCCTCTCTGCCTCTTCTTCTCCTCCCCTCCTCAGGAGCTGCCTCCCTTCCCTCCCACCCCTCAACCAGCCCAGGCAGAGGTCTTCCACCGCCTCATCCCTCCCTCCCTTCCTCCTTCCCCCGCCCGCCTCTCTCTCCATCCCTCAGACGCTCGGAGGAGCAGCCGGACGGGGCCGGGTCCCTCAACTCTCACCCCGGCGCTGGTGGCTTGTGCTGCACGGTTCCCTCACAGCCCACATTGCCGTCCCACCTGCAGCCAGAACAGACCTCTCCTTCCCTGCAGACATGTCCCTTCACATCGTCCCGCTTTCTGCACCTGCCCCTTGCAGCACCATCCCCAGGCAGAGCCTCCATCCATAGACATTTCACTGGGATTCTCCCACCCGTGGACAATTTCACTGTAAAGAAACACCTTTCCTCTGACCTGCCCATGGCTGCCCCCAGCCACCAGCCTGGCCTTTCCATCACCCTCTTCGGCCATCTGACAGATGCCACTTCCCCAAAACTGTGGCAGCTCTGGGGATTTTAAAGGTCAAGTATCAGCTGCTGGCGTCGCTCCATGGAGACAAGCTTCAGTCCAAAGCGATGCCTGACCTTCCTTCTGTTGCAGGCAAAGTCATTGTAATTCTTCTCTTGCACTTCATTTTAACCTCATGGAAGCAATGACATTGGGTTTTGTTTAAAGTCATGAGACTGGCCTTCATGACACGCAAGTGTTCAAAAATAAACACTTAAGGAAAAGTTTTTCTGTAATTTAAACTGTTCCTTTCTCCCATGCATCCACCTACCATCTACAGCAGGAGTGTGTGACAACAGCGGAAACTCTTTCCCTCCATTTTCCACAAATAAACCAGAGACCTACATGTGGCCCCATGCCATGTGAGTCAGAAAAATGTATCTCCTTCCCAGCCTAGACTCTGTCCATATTGATGATTAGAGTGAAACAGCTATTCTTAAAAAGAAAACGACTGTATTCCAATCCACAAATTACTTTTAATCAAGTATTTCCAACATATATGAGTGGGAGTTTTTATCCAAATTGTGCCCGGTGGCAAAAAGTTAAAGTTTCCATTTAGGAATTACTGCCTTGCTAAATGAAAGTAAGGTGACAAAAGCAAGTTGAGAGACAGTCTGTTAAGAAAATATTTCGAACATTTCGTATTACAGGAAAAAAACACATTTATGTGAAAAAAACACAACTTTCTATTGCAGAATGAGCATTATTTCTTGGGGGTTTTGTTGATTTTTTTTGCTGTCCTTGTTTTCTCCCAAGAGTAAAAGTTAATTTTCAGGAATTTCTTGGAGATGTACAAGCTGAGAAACAGAGAACATGGATTCCACTGGCCAACAATCTTGTGTGGAATCCTCATCCACTGCAACTGATAGAACATGGATTCCTCAGGTTTTGTTTTCTGTTTTTTTCCCTGCCAAAGATAGACATAAATATAAACAAAATGCAACAAAAATAATCCTATCACCATTCTGAGCCCAAAATAGCCACATTCTGTTAACCAGATGTATTTGACTTGTCCATTCATGTGTTGAGTGACCTTTTTTTGCAGAGGACAGAATCATCTGCCATTCGAGTCAAGTAGAATTTTTTACCCTGACTTCCCTGAGGGGAACACTTGCCCTGTATTCAGATTCCTCCCAAATTTTAGGAAGATTGCTGTTGTGTCTCTTGAGGACTAAGGTGCTCCTGAATGGAGGAAATACTGTGCTATGTGGATTGCTATTATTAATACATAATCTTGTGGATTATTCATGATATGTCTCAGTTCTGTAGGAGAGCCCAAGTCCTTGTCATAAGCTTCTTTAGCTGCATGTGTTGTGCTGGGCAGGTGTAACTCCATAGTCCTGCCTCTCCTTTTGTCCAATTTTGGGTAGCTGCTTGAGGATGCCTCAGCCTTTTACACAGGTCATATATATCTCCCCTCAGCAGAAGTCAGGGCACATCGACTAGAGGGCCAGGGACATTAGAAAGGGAAAGTTCCTGCAGATTCTATATTCAGATTTTCTATCTGTAGGCAGTCAAGACAAAATTTTTGTCTGGGTCTGGGAAAGGAAAATACATTTTGGTGCCTCATCATATGCTGTAAAATGTAGCGTGACTATTTTTCTGTGTCTTCTTGTTCCATGATTTTGCAACGGAAGCATAATGTTTCATCAATTCAATCAAATTTTAATTTTCAGTATGAAGGAAAGCTGCAAAAATTGCATTTTAATGCTTAAATTTTCAGAAAAAATTCAGTGTTCCGTTTCAGTCTGCACATAGAGTAGACAAAAATTATAATACAGTATTTAAAAGTAGTAGGTTTTATGCAAGAATATTATGTTTTCTGACCTTTGGAGGGCATGTTTTTGGAGCAATTAATCTCTTTCTCTATTTCTGTTTCTGGTGCTTATCTAAGAGTGGGGATTTTGGGGCTGTTGGGTTTTTTGATTATTTTTTTTTTCTAATTTTTTGGCAGCTTTGCAAACATGCTCTGATAACCTGGCTTTCAAATCAGCATAGCTCTGTATTAGGAAAGTAGCATAACATTTCTGTAAAAGTTATCTAAAAAGAAAAGAGTTACTGCACACTTTACCAGAGAGGTATTTGCTCTGGACTGCCTACATGAGTGAAAAATTTTGAAAAACTTTATTTTGGTTGGAAAGGTAAGCAGACATGACCAAACACATAGAAACTCCTATTTTTTTTATTCTCTTTTCTGACCATAACCACAGATGAATCTGTTTTTCAGATGTAACTTGCTATTCAGAAATGCTAGATATTCACAGTTTGGGCAGGAACCCTTGCATGTATACAAAATAATATTAAATCACAATTAACTTCAAAGAAAACTTTTCTAAATGAAGCAGCATCTGTCATATAAAGCAAAATTTTTGCTCAAAAGAAACTTTTTTACTTCTTTATTTATCTGGTATAAGTATCACTGTGGTAAAGTTGTACAGGAGAATAAGCCAAATAAAATAAGTAAGTGCTTGCAGTAATTATTGTTAAACAGGGAGTTGGTAGATGAAAAAGTCTGAGGCCTGAGCAGCTTAAACCAAGCAATTGTGCTTCACATTTCAAGAAGTATTAAGCTTTATTGTCTTTTTTTTATAACCTGATCTTGAGATTAGGAACAGAAGAGGTTGTGGTATGGACCATGAGATTTGACACTGCTGGGAAAGGCAGAGTTTAAGCAGAGGTGCAGCTCATGAGAGGTGTCAGTGCTTGCTGGGGCTCCTCACCCAGAGCCCAAGCTCTGAGAACACATGGTACTTTCCAAGATAATACCCATCCTTCTTGTGCAGAAGGAGAAAGGGACACAAGGGATGAAAATTGGAAGGAGGAGCAGGAAGAGGATAACAAGATCCACACATGGGAATTAGTACCCAGTTGAAAGCAAAGGCTCAGAAACTTAATTGTTCCCTGTTCTAGATTCAGTCCTAAGGACTTTGCATGTCATCACACTAAATGTTGCAGATCTGACCTGCCAACTTTTACACAACATAATGAATAAAAACCAGTTTGAAACATCCTTATCTTAAAATTATTTTATGTCTGGAATTTCCAAAAGCAAATTCTAACTTATATTGCCCCCAATATTTAAACTCCCTTTTAAAATTATTTTTTATTTTTTGGAAATAATATTTTAGATGAAGGACAATTCAACAAGAACTGGCAATAATGAATACCGAAAAATGTTTTCCAGTGCGCACTACAGGAAGATGTGGACCTTGTGTATGATCTGAACACACATAATCAGTCCAGTCAAATGCATGCAGCTACAGCATGCTCTTGTGCTCAATAGAAATGCTGTGTAAGATCATTAAAAATGTCTGCAAATGGAAAGTCAATAAAATTGTACCTAGCCACCTTACACACTCTGATACACTGGTGTCAGAAAGATCAAACCTTCTCCCCCATATTACTGCAAACCCTGGATGATAATGCAGCTCAAAAGAAATTACTATTATTAATATTTGGGAAGAGAAAAAAAAAAAACAAAACAAGAAAGAAAAAATGCAAGAATATATACAACACATTGTTTTTAGTAGGAAATATCTGTTAAAATTTTATCTGATTGAAATTTAGGTATTTCCAAACCTAAATGCTTTATCTACATGTAGATGTGCTTGCAAAATAATTATTTCCATTAAAATTTCCAGTAATAACCATTGGAAGTTTTGTGGGACGTGCTGCACCATGGTTATGTGCATTTTGAAACACCAAAAATCCCTCACTCAACTCTGAAGAATTTAGTTCTTTGTATAAATTCAGAGTTTAGATATATTGATGAAGAATGCTAAACTTTTGGTTTATATTTGTTTTTTTCCTCTGCTATTAATGTCTACAATGCCAAGAAAGTCTGCAAAGAATAAATATCACTGGTAGTACTGGTAAATAGATTCTAATCTACTTTGTATTACTCAAGGCCTAATTTGAACTGCAAACCCTTTACAACAGCTTTTTATTTATTTATACTATTTTTGTGCAAGAATGTAAGAAAAAATGAACCTCTCTGTGACCTCGGTCTACTAGAATTAAGTTGTGGTACTGGCTTTTGGAAAAAAAAACAGAAGCTGAATATGTTTGATATGAAGCAACAGCCCTAGAAGCCCTTAATTTACATGCCATAGTTAAAGTTCTTTAGTTATTTCTCAGAGAATGTGTTTTTTGGTTCAGAAAGTCTTCATTGCTTTGTATATTTATGTAAAGTACAAAGCTTGACCATGGTCAAGGAAATCTTTATTTTCTCTTTATTGTTGAAAAGCTTGAAAATATCTACCTAAAATATTTCAGCACTAAGAAAATCTCCAAGTCACAGTGTTTTTAGAATTATCAGTCTTTTAAATCAATGTGATGATTTTAGTGTCTGAGATAGAGTGTGTGCATATATGTCATTTGGACAGTATATTAAAGCTTTCTTTTATAATACAAATAATTCACCCCTCCTCCTGCATTTTTTGAAGTCAGTGAAAACCAAGAGTGTGCTCAAGTAATACCACTGAAAATATCCCTGGCTGAATTTGTTTTTTGTTTTTTTTTTTTCATTTACTTGACTAAACCATAAAACCTAGGATAATTTTTCTGAGATTTTATTTACATTATATCCCAAACTGGAGAATAATTTTTGCATTTCTTAGAGCATTTTTTATTTTCGATAATTACTTTTGTTTCAGAAACATAATAAAATTTTGATGGATTTCAAATCAGCACATAGCTTTTACTTTGAAATTAAAAATATACATGTATATATATGTGTATGTATATATACATACATATATATATATATATATATATATATATATAATATATAATAAAAAACTTCAAACATCCACAATTATTCCCGGAAAATTTGACAAAAGCAATGCAGATATGGTGATGCAGGGCCATGTACTGATTTTTTCAACGTAAATGCGTGCTTTTCAATTGGGAAAAGTTTCCAACAGGTTCTCTATAGCATGCATTTTATCCCTAGAGAAGGTAGGGGGCAAAAAGCAAAGGCTCTTTATTTACCATTAAGATGCTTTTGTGAAAAAAAGTCATTACCAGATAAGCTGAGAAAACCCTACCAAAACTGAGAGCTGAGATACAATATAAAAGGTATCATACAGTGGTTTAATAAAAATGAGATATTGCTATAAAAATACTATTAATATATCTCAGACTGATATCAGTTTTAGGAAGTGTTTTCAGTAAGTTTAGAGTACCAAAGAATAAGACTAAACTGGTCTTTGACTGTGGACTGTATGCTATGGAATAACTTCAGCAATTCAAAAATCCAGATACAAAAGCCTTAGCTCTTTGAATTCCAGAGACTGAAGACTTCCAGAACTTGCTGTCAAGAGTAAATTCTCTAGGATTTCATATCAAAGAGGAGAATTTCTACCTAGGGTGCTGTTAAAGATTTTAGAAAGAAACCTTCATGAAGTCTCATCAGTTTCCCAGCAGTCTCTCAGACATGAGGCTGTATTAATAACAGCTCAGGAAAAAACAAACAAAAAAGAACTCATCGTCCATGGCCATAAAACACTGATCTTTCCTGGTTTAAGGTTTGTAAACCCAGAGACAGAAAGCTTGCCAAGATATCAGAAAAGATGCTCTCAAAGGAGAAATCTCAGCTTGACTTTTAAAGAACAAGCTTTGGGTGTTTTATTTGAATCAAAGTCTCTGTGTTTGGGATACAAGCTTTGTAATGCAGCTACTGGAAAATAGTCAAGTAGGGAAAAGAGACATGTGGCTGCAGAATCAGGACAGGAACTCTCAAAGGAAGACTAGGGCAAACTGTTAAATTTCTCTGCTGTGTCATTTTTTTATATCTTAAAGAAAAACCTTTCCCCAGCCCAGCTTTCTCCCCTAAGGTCTTACCAGAGGTATTGCAATTCTGGTAGTGTAATGAGGCTGATAGCAGTGTGATTGTTCCACATCTGCTATGTCAATAAAGCACATTCACTTCTCCAGGCTATTTTTAGTATTCTGTACCTCAACATTGTGCACAGTGTTATTTATAAAGCACCCAATCCCCACATTTCATAGAGATAAACTGTTGGCCAAGCTTTTTTGTTATAGGTGAAATTTGAGCATGAATGATTAGGCTTCACTGCATATTAGGCAATGACAGAGTATATTCTTGCCTTAGCATATTCTTCTGCTGGAGGTTTTTGCTCCCAATTTATGCAGCAAAAATAAGACTGAAGCAGAATTTGAATTCTATGAGCTGAAGCTACAAATCTAAAGCAGTCTGCTTAACTGAACTTTGCTGAAGTTTTGCTCCCAATCTTTATATGAAAAATTAAATTTACCAAATTAAAAGGTTTTGATTTTAGAACACTGCAGCTAAGCAAGGTAGCATGATGGTCTTACTTCAATGAGTTTTTTGCCATATTATTAGATAAGATTTTCTTCTTTATAAAATCAGATTGATGTATGTAAACACAAAGCAAAAAAATACATTTGCAATAGTGGCATAGAAAAACTGTGGAAAAGTTGTTTGGTATTCTTCTCTGCTGAATAGCAGTTGTGTTGTGCCCTATACTAAAATACATTATTTCTGATTTGCATTATTACTGTAAGTGTTTTTGAAGTCTTTCTTACAGTAGTGATACATAGATTAATACTTGCTCCCCAGATCAGTAGCACTGGGTTTTAGTTTAAGAGTCTGCAGACTAGGTTGAGGGACAAGTCTAAATATCTTGTCCAAGACAAAGAATTTTATCTGACAGTAATCAATGAAGGTTGTCTAGGGAAAAGTATAAAACCAGAACAAGTTTTCAGTGATATTTCTTTAGAATGTTTTCCAACTTGCCAACATTTGATAGTCATCCAAGTTTCAGTGCTATGAAATTAATTATCTTCCCAATGATTTATGACTTTTTTTCTCTCTCTGTGCAGAGATGTTTCCCATGTAAACAGCTAAGCAAAAATATTAGCTAAATCAGCTGAGCAAGGGATTTGAAAATATACCATTTTGTGACTTTCTTTTTTCTACTGGTAAAAATAATGTTTTTCATATACTATGGAAAAATGAATATTCAGAGTTGCAATAATATCACTTTTTCTTAAGAAGAAAAGAAGCCAGACCAAACCAAACCAAACCCTAAAAACTCTGCTATCCTTTACTTGCTTTTCATGTGAACCCTTGAATAAACAGTTCATGTAAACCCTTGAATAAACAATTTTTAATAAGAAGGTAAAATCATCAATACCGAAAATATGTAGATTTCCATACCACATATCTGATTAGCAATTTTTTTTTGCCATTCCAATGTATTTCTTCATTAATTCCCAGTGGAGAAACCAATGTGGTTTCAATTCATATATTAATGGGCAATGGTAATGCTCTTTATTTTTGCCTGAGATTATTTTATACACATGTCCTTCAGTTATGGAAATACTTCAGATAAACCACTGATAATGTGCATTGAGCACCCACAGGAAATACAGGGATATGTCACTCAGCCTGAGATGAACGAGGTTTAAAAAATTCTTCTTATAACTGCTCCAAGGGAAAAAAAAAAAATCTGGTATTTGTTTCCCAAGATTAAAATAGCAAACACACTATTGACATTTAATCTGTATTTTATGACAAGAATGTTTGATAAAATCCTATTGAAAGGACTGGTATAGAAACCTGTCTCTGTATCTGGAAATAATTTTCCAATTTTTAACAGGAGGCATAGTTAACCAAAATGTTGAATGCTGTAGATCACATTTTAAAATAAGTGCTTGAGTGCTAATTACTGTGGTAAACCACTTATATGCCTCACTGACAGTAGATAGTGGATACAGAATTTAATATTTTCTTTTTCTCTTTCTTTCTTTCTCTTTCTTTCTTTCTTTCTTTCTTTCTTTCTTTCTTTCTTTCTTTCTTTCTTTCTTTCTTTCTTTCTTTCTTTCTTTCTTTCTTTTTCTCTCTTTCTTTCTTTCTCTTTCTTTTTCTTTCTTTCATTGTCCTTTTCTCTTGCACTTCTTTTTCATATTCTTCTTCCTCACTTTCTTTCTCTCCTTTTTTACTTTTCTCTCTTTCTTCATCACAATGTCCCTTTAGCTTTCTCCTTACCTTTCTGTTTTGCTTTCCTCCTCTCTTTTTCTCTCTTTTTAAAACTTCTATTAAAACCCCCACAGTCTTCCTATGTATTCTCAATTTAAAAATACGGTTACATGGGCTAAGATTTATGAATTTAATTTTGGCCGATGCAGCAACATTAGAAGAGAAGTTTACAAAATGAAAAGTTAACAAAGAATCATGATTCTGAGGGCAAAATTTGGTGGCCAAATCCCAGAGAGTAGATATTTTAGATGGAATACTGAGTCATGCTGCCTGATATTCTGTCCACGGTCATCTTTCCTGACTTTGCTGATACCAGAACAATTGCTGAAATGCTTTTACAGTGGAACAAAATATACTTCACTGTGGTAGATTTTCAAAGAAATTTTTAAGGAGGTAGAAGGATGCTAAGTGCTTGAAATGTTCTATCACACCAATGTATCCACCTAATACAGACAGAGTATCAGCACGGTAAGCAGCAGCCTGTTCGAAAATGGAGATTAACGCCATCATCAGCTTTTCTCCTATTCACAAAGATCACATCCGAATAACATTAACCAGCTGTTGTTCTAGATGACCCTTCTTTAAAGAGATAACAAAATATGGTCACAAATTCGGTTATCCTTGGTTATCTCCCATTCATATCTATGGGACTACTAATGTTTTTAGACATGTTTTCAAAAGAACTTTTGACTTGAGACTATTTTTATGAAAATAAAGGAGGGTATTTCAAAGGGTGTCGACTCCAAAACAGCTGACAAACTATTGATAAAAAACTTACAGAGTTTTATCCTGAGTCAAAACACTCACCAAAAAAACGCCAAAATATAAATATATGCCTTGTAAAATCAAGTCTCAATGAATAGCTAGCTTTTGTGATGGAATTTAAAGAAGAGAATGTCAGGATGGAAAAATGCACACTCAAATTGAAAATCATAGGTCTTCTGCCCAGCAAAAAGTTCCAGTGAAGTAGCATGCATGGTGAAACAAGTATTCTGTCAAATAAGGAAAATAAGTTTTTAGTGGTGTATCACACTGTTTAAGCCAAGACTGATAATATACTCGATGAAAATCAAAACAATGACACAACCTTCTAAGTAGGTAAAAACTTCTGCAGTCAAGCAGTTAGAGTGCTGCAACAAAGGGATAAATCTGTTTTCTTATTCATTCTATTAAATAGGTAATAGAGCACAAATATTTTGTTTAAAATAAGAGTCACTGCATCATATCCAAGTGGATTAAGTCAGTGAGAAAAATAGTATAGTTACAATAGTTTGTAAAAAAGTGTTCCACTTAGCATGTCTAAATAATAAATGCAGATGTACCATCTGTGTTTGGAATGGAAGGTTGCCTACCCACAAATCCATTTTAAAAGACATTTTTATGTATACACCAGGGAACCAGAAGTGAAAATAAGAAACATAAGCAAACTTTCAGATATATTCTAGAGTCCAGGAAGCCTAAAAAAATACTACTGGAAGAGAGGCAAATCGTTACACCTGTGATTGTCTCTTACATGGATGGGAAAACATTTATTTCTGCCTGTCATACTATTTCATGCTGTGTTATGCCCACATTTCCTACACATTTCTCCCTTGTAGTCCTCCAGCCTTACCTAAGGAAGCCCAGCTTCCTGGGTTCACGTCTCTTCCTGAGAACACTCCTGTTTGTCCCTGAGCTGCCTCAGGTATCTGTCACATCCTACAGCAACAGCTGTGCTGATGGGAACAGCACGCACACCATTCTGCCATGTACCATGGTAAAATCACATTTTCTGGTCACAAACAAACAATAAAATATCTAATGACCTCCTGCTAGAGGATGTCTTTCCAATGGAAATGTTTATGTGGCCTCTCACTTGTACCTGGTTATTAATTGTGGGTTGTGTTTGTTTATGTAATGCTAGATGTCCAGGGTTTTGGCATTTAAATCTGAGGTAATCATTTAGGTTTCATTGTAGCATTGTTAGAAGTAAAGAAGCATTTGGTGTCACAATCAATCACCCTTCACAGAATAGATTTCAAGGCAAGTTTCAGACTGACCTCAAAGTATTCTGGAAGTATTTGCTCCCTCTTAGTCAAATTCCCCCCTTTCTGAGTGTCTTCACCTTAAATCTTTTTAGCTGGAATTCACTCATTGATTCTAGTTGCAAGAAGATAAATAAATTTATAGAAAAACTTCTAAGAATTAAGTAAATATATCCCATGAAACAAAAAATAGGTAAAGGACAGAAATTCTGTTGTCTTAATGAACCAGAAGTGAATTAGGAAACCATTCTGAGACCAGTGGAAACAAATGAAAACTCCATGTTCATATGTTTGTGATGTAATACAGGATCAATAGGAATTTGTAAAAAAATCTAGAAAAATAAAAATAATAAAAATAATTCTTATGATGATAAAAAGTCATTCCCTGTGTAGCTACGGTTCTAATTAGACAAGTCATGAGTCAAAAAGTCAAGAGGTCAATGAACCAGTATTCTGGTCATGAGGACAGCATCCCAAGGTTATAAATGCACAACTACACATTACCTAATTTTAATGTATATATTATCTCTCTGATGTTTTGTGATTTGCGTTTTTGATGTAGGAATCCATACGGGAACATCTGACCATAATATGTAAATCTGGATATCCATTTTGTCCACGAATAAATTTCTAATCTCATTCATTTTAGTTACTGGTCCCAGCAATTCTCACCCATAACATCCAGAAGGTGTTATGAGGCTCTGCTCATTCATTAAAAGCATGAAATCTGCTGTGACAGATTTGCATGAACAGTGCTAGAAGTCTAACTAAAATTATGTGCTCACAGGATTATAACACATACAAGTTTTTATTTTTAATTTCTATTTGTATAATCCTGTTGCATAGACTTAAACCGTAATTTGTTAGACTTGGAAATTCTTTGAAACATTTTGAAATACTTAAAACTATTAATGCTTCCTGCACTAATATTATAACTGACACTCATCATCTTCTTTGATTAAATTATGTGTGTTGATAGTAATTCAATATTTAGAAGATATTAAAAATACGGTGTTTCTTACTTCCTTAGAAGTAGAATTTCACTCAGAGTATTTGTCTTATTTTACTAAGATTAAAACATATTTCTCACCAACTTTTCCACTAACTTTTGTTTTCCTCATATTACTTTGTAAATTTTGTTTTTAGGACTTTTTTTGGCTGAGTTTTAAGTCTTATGTAGGAGAACAACTTTCTGGGAAAAAAAAAGAAAACTGGGATAGAAAATAAACACTTCTCAGCTGAACCACCCTCAGCAGACCAGCAAACTCCTCCCTTAAACATTCTGATATATGACTGTACATGAAAATCAGATGGGCATGAGGAAGTGATTCCATTTGCCAAATGCAGTTTTGATCCATATGGCAAACAGCTGCTGCTCAGATGAGCAAACTTCTGAGAAGCTAATTTGTTAAATCCAAGCAGAGGATCTTGCAGTCAGAGGTAAATACATCACAGCACCTTGCAGCTTTTATTTGCTGCCATCACCACTGGTAATGCACGGTCTCCTGTGGCATGCTATTTCTTTCTTTGAGAGCAACCTGCAAGGCAGGCAACAAATACTCAACCCACAGGATCTGAGTGCGTGCCATGGCTGAAACATGCAGTAAATAGAAAAACAGCTCCTTGTAGTCAGCAAATTACCACAGGCATTTTCGAGAATTGTCAGAATCCTGATCTTGCACAGAAGACCATTCAAGAAAGATATGTTTTGGGTTTGTGGTGTTACCACTGCCACTCAGAGCTACCCTGTTTCTGCCTCAGTGTATCTAGGGGAAAACTTGCCAATTGATTTTATTGTGAACAGTTGCAAGGGCTATTAAAAATCCCACCTTCAGCAACTGAGAGTACCTGTGTGAGCAGAGGTCCATGCTGTTTCTCTGCCCTAAATCGTTTTTTGAGATTATAGCAATGTTTGCAAACCTCTTAAGGAGTGCTGCCTTTCCTTGGAACAGCCATGTCATATTTTTTACCATGCACAGCACTGCCTCATGGAGGGCCTGGATGGACATATCATTAATTTTGGGGAGTGCTGAGGCAGGAGGCTTTGAGTTATGCCCTGAGATGCCTTCCAGACCATGAATCCAAGCCAAGGAGTTGCTTGTCTTGTATCAGGACTTAGGCCTTGAGTGTCCTCAACATCACAGATTTATGCTATGCCTTCCTTAAGTAACTTATATAAACTTGTCTAGAGAGATAGTTTTTTGTAGAAGTTGGATTTACATAGCAACAGGTTGTCAGGAACATGATTTGAAAACAGCAACTACTCTGATTAGTATGTATTTCTCTCACTTTGTGACAATATTGGATGCGCAATTTTTCTCATCAATTTAAGTTCACTTAGAGAGTTCATATCTTTCATTACAAAATTCAATAATGGCATTGCTTTTTTTCCACAGATGTGATGCAGATATCTGAATTTTAAAAAGTCATAGACTGTATAAAAATGGAATAAGATATTTACTGCCTAATTGTCTTTGGAATTAATCCATAAAAACTTAAGGAGGGAGAAAATAGGGAGACTGAAGTCAAAAGGTTAGCTGAAAGGCTTTCCACTTCTAGTTTGACCAATGCAATATCTGAGAAAATGGCTTTGGACATTATGTACTTAGGTCAGTAGTCACTGCAGTTCATTTTCCTTTTGGTACTTTTTATAAAGAAAGCTAAGAGGACAAAATTAATTGTGTTTAATTTTCATGTACATATTTGTCAAGAATATTTAAAATTCAAGTTAGATGCTAATTTAGTCTTGCTTTCAATTCTACTTTACTAATTACTTGAATTTATTCCTTTATCTTTCATTCTTCAACCAGCTATAAATCTGAAGACTTTTAACCTTACAATGCAATAACAGTTTGAAGAGGCTTAAATTCAAGTGTTTGTAATTTTTGTCTGCTGGAAGAGCTTATTGCTCCTTGTCTTTTCCTATTATGAATTTCTTATTTATATTTTTATTTCTTTCAGATTTTGAGTTTTGCTTTGCAGACAATGAAACACTTGCTTATTTTGTTCAATGAAGATCCATTTCATGATAGGTACAAAAATCATATTTCCTTCTTCATTTCCTTGCAGAAAATAACATTCAGGAAATTCCATCAGATCAGAGCAGCTGTTCAGCCTTGCTCCCTAATCTGAATTACCAGGAATTAAGATTTTTATTCACATTATATTCACACCTACAATTCAGTTTAGACACAACCTGCAGACTGTTGTATTTATTGCAAAGTCTTTGCATCCTTCTAAATGTTAGAAGTTTCTAAGTTGGGGTCAATGATTCCAGATCAGTTTTTATTTTGCCAGCTTCCTGTTGCTAATAGAGATGGGCTACCAGAGAACAGCAATAGCTCTCTGTCCTTCACCAGAACAAAAAGATTGGGTTTATTCAAGCAGTGTTTTCAAAACTTAAATTTAAGTACCTGATCTTTCTCTGCTTCTGTATTTATGGCTATTGAACTATACGGCATTTTTCTGAGACCCGCATGTAAGTCTGGGCATGTTGTACTGTTAGATTTTGGTTTATTCCTAATACTTCAGTGCTCTAAGTCACCATTCTTACATTGACAATGTTTATATTTAAAGTGCTTCGCATTAAGAATTTCCTAAGACTACCTCAGGGCAAGATCCAGGCCCGCAGCAGCCTCACTTCTGCCAGATACTCAAATTTCTGGGCTAGAAGGAGCTGTGATACGCTCCACATAGGTCATCAATGCAAACAATTAAGGAGTGGGGACGTTTTTTAATTGCAATTTATAAAGGGACACCCAGTCTAGCTACACACAACATATTCTACCTATAACGTCTACGTTTTATTCTCTAACCACTAATTAGAAATACTGAACAACATTAGTTCCAAGGAATTAAAGTGTCTCTAGCTTGACAGTTACTTTCACCACTATCTATTGCTATCTTACTTCCACAAATTCATGATTTTATTGTAGCAAAATTAAAAGCTTCCTATCTGACATGATATCACAATGCTCTTTGGATATGTGTACTGTCTGGAAAATCAAAAATTTTCTGTTGGCATGCCATGATTAACTTTGATAAACTCATTGTGCATTATGTCATTTTCTGTTTATTGTGAAATCTTCAATTACACTTTCTCCAGGTGTTCCATATTACAAAGGTTAAACAATTGTTCTTCAGCCACCCAAGATCTCATTTTTCTTCTTTCAAATACAAATTTTATGTAGTACAGCTTCTAGGTATAGAGTAAAACCTTCAACCTGACAGAATCTTTGTTATTTCTTGCTACATTCTGAGTCCATTTGAAGGTCTGAAGCAATGCTTTCCAGCTCTCCCAAATTCATCAACATCACACCATATGAACACAAAAACTGCCCAAAGACCTGGTGATGGAGAGACAGGAATTTTCAGACATGAATTAGATCTTAAAGTGATTTAGCTTTTGTTTATAGAGGATTTTGTTCCCATTGATTTTAAAGGAGTTTGGGAAAACCAGGCTTCTGATTACTCTGCTTAAGTCTTAATACAATACAAATACAAATGTCCCTCCCTGCCCCTGGCACTCCCCTTGCCATGGTGCAGGATGGCATTGCACCCTCTGGGGCTGTCAGTGCCTGCTCCAGAGAGCCAGAGGACACAACTCCAGCCCTGCTATAACGCTGTACATGGCCCCAGCCAAGCTGATGTCCCAGCCTGGCCCCTGTCCACACAGCCCTGCCCAGCCCATGGTGACCCTCGCTGGATCTAAATCCCTCCTGCTGGCCAAAGCCCCAGCCTGGCCAAGGCTTCTTCTTGTCTGGAAGGAGGTGCCTGAAGCCTGAGGCTGATCCCTGGCCCATCCATCTCCTTGTTCCAGCAGTTGCTCAGTTGAATATTGGGGTCTGTGTCACTTTAGGTTGTCTCTTATCTTTATCCCTCTCTGATTAGGAGTCAGACTTCCACATTTTCGATATTTTTAGAAGAGACTTCTGCTCACCTGTTTTATTTTCCTTTATAAAGGCAAACCCAGCTTGGCTTTTCAAAATTTTTGCTTTGTTCTAGCACTTTTTGACCTTTAAAGTAAAACTTCTCTAAATGATCACTCGTTTTCCCATTCCAGATAAACTCCCTGTTTACTGCTAATATCCTTTTTATGAGATGGCTGTTTATCCACTTAGGCCTTTAAAAAGCTTTCTTAGAAGTTATTTTCTCTCTGTATGAGATGTGAATACCAGATAATTTTTGTCTGTTTGACTAAGATAAATTCCACTTGTGTTCCTTGATTAAGTTTTTGAGCTGTTTGGTCCGGCTAACATCATTAATTAATTTTCTTAATTGTCAAAATTTGTACTTTGGAAACAAAATCCAAAACAAATCTTTAGCTCCTGACCCATCCTGCTGAAGTAATTTAGAGGGGAATGAGCCCAGGATGGTAATACTTCCCCCTGTTTGCACAATGTATTTGCAAAGTGATTTATACTAGTCCAGTCAAAATGCAAGCACTTCTGTTGATATTGAGTTTAATTAGGCACAGTAATGACTAAAGGCTTTTAAAGGTCATTGAATCCAGATGTTCAGCTATTAGTCACCATCACCCAACAAACTTTCTAAATAAAGATAAATAAAGATAAAATAAAGAAACACTGCAACCTTCAACAAAATTAGTGTCTGGGACTAGTAGGATTATATACTTCTGCTTTCTGGTCAGCTCTGTTCAGTTCCCTCAGAACACAAAACCTTACCAAAAATAATTTTTTCCCTATAAGGAACAATCTTTGCTTTATTTAGCCAAGCAGGCATTACTTTCGTGAGTAATGCAATTATAGCTTGAAACTTGCAGAGCTTACAATTCTGACAATTTACCCTTTGAGTAATCAAAATGTTCTGAACACTACAATGTGTGTAACCCCTGAATTTTAGCAGCTCCTTACTGCTTCCACAATGCAGTTTAGGTACGAATATTGAAAGTGAGGATTTTTATGTTTTAAAAATTCATAATTCATCCTAATGGAGCAAAGTTTCATATTCTTTACCTTTGGTTTATTAATAGCTAAAGTATTAATATCTTAAAATTTTTTTAATAGAAATTGACTAAATGATTTCTAGCAACAAGTTTTTATAAACTGACAGCTTCTGATATAATTTCATACTCTTACTTCATATGTTCAGATTTTAATCTAAAATAATTTTCCCAACTTTTTTCTACTCTATCCCTAAAAATGCACATGGACCTTTTAGATTTCCATTAAGCTTTCTATATTTCAGCTTCTTATATTACTCAGGTTCTGAATGAACACAAAGACATTTTAATCATTTAAAAACTATTGCAGGGTTTTGTCTTTGGGGAACTCAAAAAAATCCATTGAAGTTGTTTTAATTTTAGGGGAGCTTAAAATTAAATTATTTAAAATGTCCATTCTCAGCCTGCACTTATAGATATAAGTTGGTGAAAATTATTCATTTAGAGTGAATGGAAACCTTAGTAGGAGCTGAAGCTGCTGCTGAGCAACCATTCATCATTGAATTCTGAACAAATGCTTTTCATATGTAATTAGATTTCACATAATCAAATGTTATGAGAAGGCAACATTTCATAGATCTTTTTTGCTTATCATCTCAGAACTTACAGAAATGCTATGAAAAACCTGCAATTTAACCAGACATATAACATGGAACATTCCTACACTGAAGCAGGAAAGCAACGCTATTGAATCTTCCTTTCAATCCGTCTTTACCATGTTTCATCCAAAAGGCTGTGCTCCTTATTTATCAGCACTCTGCTTCCCCAGTGAGATAAACAGCATTCTTTAAAAGATATATTGCTAGAATTTACAGTAGAATTCATTTGCTGAAGTGATAAATTTAGAGCTAAGACAGAATACAGTCTCATTTAATCTGAGAACATTGTCACAATTTATGTAATGGGCTGCTCTAAAGGTTAACAAGAAAACATCCTATCTCTTTTTTCAAATGTCAGCCAAATATTTTATAGATTTCTCTCCATCCTCTCTTGTAGCCCCTTTAGTTAAATTAGCACAGCTGTCTGAGAGATCAGATTTAAGGCCTTTCAATGTTCCCTTGATCTGAGAACAGATGCCTCAGGAGTATTGCCAGGCAAAAGGTAAAATGGTCTGGTGAAGCACATTATTTTCTGAGCATATTTTCTAGGAACATTATAAACACAGAATTGATAGGTTGGTAGGTAAGGATACATTCTCTATTAAGAGACTTTTGAAATCCTGGAAACAAGTTTACAGTGTCCAAAAGCAGATCCAGATAAAATACAATGACTGCTCTTTATTTATAGAAATAGACAGTAGTATTTTGGTTGGTAAAAAACACAGTAAAAGAAGTGGTTTAATAGGATGAATAAAATTTAGCATCTACATTGAATGGCAATGGGTATAACTTACAAAAGAGAAGTTTGTGACTTTGGGGAGCTCAGATGAAAATCTGACCTCTAGGCACACAGCAAGGAACCATTCTCTTGTTATTTTACCTTTGCTGGTTGTTGAAGGAAAACTTCCTAAAATTAGAAATTTGTTCTCTAAAATGGAATCCAGTGTAGTGCTTTGGGCATGATGATCAAAGGTTGTCTGTCATCTGGTGCCTCCACAAATGAGACCCTCCAGCCATAGACAGCTTCACCAATCCATTTGAAAAAACCAACCACTGAAATAAGGGAGGACAAGTTTTCTTTCCTTGAGCTTGTTTCCCATAAAAGCTAGCTATGCTCTAAGCAGGCTGCATGGCTCGAGGAACAAATCTGAGTAGGAAAGGCCTCTTGACAGTCTGGCCACCAGTGCTAATGAACCAAGGGAAATTAAATAAAGGTAACATAAGCACTGCCCCCCTGCAGGTGGAAAGGAAATCTCTCCTCAAATCTCTGACCTTTAAAGAGAAGAGGAGTAGCATAAGTTTCAAAGAAAATACTGTCCTCACCTTACCTCCCAAAAAAGAGCATTTCTCAAAACCTTTCTCCATGCAAAGACCCTGATATATGAAATGACAATGTTCTTGATTCTGCTCTAGTCCTGAAAGGGAGTGGTCAGGGAGTCATCAGATAAAAACCCTTTTGTGTCTAATCTTCCTATGGAAAACAAGTCGATATAGATGGGACATGCACATATTCAAAACAAAGAAATGTACTTTCTATGTTATGGGCAAGTGGAAGAACGAGAACAGACAAATAAGATAAAGATAAGTAAGTCATTCAGTCTTTGAACTGACAGACCATAACATTTCTTAATATGTCACAGATATAGAACAGAAGAGTCTTGAAGATTTTACAAGGGGTTTTGTAGGATCTCAGGTTTACGTGTCCATTTTCACCTGATTAGAGCAATTCAAGGAACAAGAGACTGTCTATATATTAAAAAATATATAATCCTTGTGTTTCAGTTTTTATACTGTAATACTGTCCCTGTTGAATCATCATATAAGTATTTTATAAATTATATGTATTGGCACAGAACATAACAAACATACACACATATAGACTTTTATATCTATATAAACATAAGACCTTTATTAATATGAGATCATTATACCTAAGTAAATGGGAAGAGATCAATATCATAGAGCTGGAGCAAAACCAGAGTGTATCTTAGAGGTACATACTGAAGCACCTACTACAGATAAAGCAGTTAATAATGTAATTCTGCAGTACTGCTGTTGGCATGAGTCAAAATAAATGGAACCTACTTTACTAGGAATTGTCATCAGTTTCCCATTTGTGCTGTAAAATTAGCAACTCCAGCATTGTTGGGAATAGGGAGGAGAAGACACACTACAGTTTAAAGTTTTCTGAGTTTTAAAAATGTTTTTTCAAACACTTGGTGTTTTACTACATTAATTTAGGCATTGTGAAACATCCCATCCACCCTTGTAATTAAGCTACTGTTTATTTGTTTTTATGGAGTTTAAATTAATACCATGATTTTTCCTACCTAAAGGGAAGCCAGGGTTGAGCAAACATCAAGAAAATCATAAAAGAGAAACTTCTGTATGATGTTGCTTGTTTTTTCCTATAAAATATAAAGGGTGAAATCCAAGCCTATTGAAGTCATTGGGAGATTTGTAATTGGCTTTGAAAGGCCAAGATTTCACCCTTAAGAAACAAGACTAAATTTTCCAAAAGCAGTCTCTGATTTGGAGTGCTTGTATGTGCCTGCTTGATCCTTTGGCTGTGCTGAGTTTTAATGCTCTAGAACTCAGACTTGCTGATGCCCAGCACTTCTAAAATAGGCTCTCACTTGTCTTAATTTGGATGCTTAAATCATCACTACACCAGGAATTAAAAGCTGCCTTTGGAAATTTTTAGCCTACTTCTTTAAAATGAAGTTCAAAAAAACATACTGTGCATATCAGAAACTTTGTTATTGCTATTAAAATCAGCTGTGTGCAATAAATTGAGAGCAGAAGTGAAAATTGGCAAGAGATATGATCATGCAAATAGAAGTTTTTCAGTGTTGCCCTGGTTTTTGTAACCCTGCTTCATTGGACTTGTTGAAAAAGGGGGAAAGAGCTAGTGGGATATTTCCATCAAACTCTATTAAGAGATAAGAAGAGTCTGAAACTAAAGAAAACAGAAGTGACATACTTACAATTGCAAAAGAGAGGTCGAGAGGATGGATTTGTTTAAATGCCACATTTAAATTTGGCAGTTTCATATTGTTTAAACTGTTTCCACATCATAACTTGTTTGGTTTTTTCCTTCCTGAACTCACATGCTTACCACATTGCCATCCATCATTATCACCTATAAGAAGAATCGCATGCAATTGGAAATTAAAAATGCTTAGACGCTATGGGTTGAATTTTGAAGATATTCCACTAGCAGTACAAAATTATCATTGCTTTGCTGAGTCCAGCAGGTGTTATACATATTTTCTCATGTTTCCTCCTTTGCTATAAACACAAGGCATGGCAGATGAGAAAAAGGGAGAATTTTTTAAAAAGGAACTAAAGAGAAAGAAAGTTCACAGTGCAGCTGACTTCTTACTGGGATGGATTTAAATGAAGAAGTTTGGCATATCTCCATGTCACTGGAAGCAGAGAATCTCCAGGGTTATTCAAGTATGTTTTCCTTCTGCTGGAAGTACGGAGTGTTTGGGAAACCAAGAAATAGCCAATGTTGCTCTTTACTGTTTTGCACTGTGTGAAAAATCTACATAGAAATTGGAAACATCCTTGATTTAAAATCCAGGAAGAGGACTAAGGCCATACACTGGGATAGGTATATAATGACCCTCATAGAACTAAGATGTAAGTGCAAGTCCAGAGAAAAGCTTGCAGTAATTTCACAATTATAAGCCGCACCTGAATATAAGCCGCACT
>VRYO01002253.1:9470041-9551205 GCA_009812075.1 Sialia sialis | reverse complement strand
GAGTAGGCTGGATTCTTCAATGAAAAAGGTGCGGCTTATATTCGTGAAATTACCATAAACTCATATCTTTAGCAACTTAGCAGATGGAACTACTAAATTTCCTACCCAATCTTTACTACTTTCCTATTCTACACCCCAAATGCAAAAAAAAGGGTGTTTCTGGCAAATAAAATAAGATAAAATTGAGGACTTTTCAGATACAGAACACTCATCGGGAAAAAAAAAATCTACATGTTGTGGATGGCCTGACTGCATGAGTGATTCTTCTCAAGTATTTTTTTAGTAGACCAAAAGTATTGTTCTGGAAAATCAAAAAAAAAATATGACTTGGCTGATGTCTGTCTTCTTTCCTGAAACACACTGAAGCAAGTAATTAGTTTCAAAATTATTCGAGTTATTCCAGTTAGTATACTGCTCAGCTTAATGATATCCTTTTGGATATAATTTCTCATCTCTTAAAGTATAAGTGTTCTGAGTACTAAAAGGTAGTATTTATTGACTAGAATGAAAAAGCATATACATATACTTTTTATCCATGTTTAAAAAGTCCACATCATCTGTATTTTTAATAAAAACATCAGACCAAGAAATAGCTGGGGGTTAAAATTTTCAACATGACATGGAATCAGTAGACACTGTACTGCAATGTACAGTCTTGGTCCAGACAAAACCAGATACATGGCTTGAAAATTGCCTGATGAGCACTGCTGGGACTGATGTTTTTTTGGTTTGTTTTTTTTCAATTAACTTGTTTAGGACTTTATTCTTTCTCCAGTTCATTTCACACAGTTTTAAATATATTTGCAAAGAATTAAATTAATCTGGGACACAATGAACCAGTGTCTTTTCAGCAAACTTTTAAGCAAAGGATGTAAATAATACTATTAGCTCTAAATCCATTCATCACTAAGAACTATATTCCAGGAATATAGAAACTCTAAAGACCCTGTGAAGACACTTCTAAAACTTTATATTGCGCAATGCCAATTTTTACACAACATAATGAATAAAAACCACTTTGAAACATCCTTATCTTAAAATTCTTTTATGTCTGGAATTTCCAAAAGCAAATTCTAACTTATATTCCCCCCAAAATTTAAACTCCCTTTTAAAATTATTTTTTATTTTTTGGAAATAATATTTTAGATGAAGGACAATGCAACAAGAACTGGCAATAATGAATAACTAAAAATGTTTTCCAATGCGCACTACAGGAAGATGTAGACCTTGTGTATGATCTGAACACTCATAATCAGTCCAGTCAAATGCATGCAGCTACAGCATGCTCTTGTGCTCAGTAGAAATGCTATGTAAGATCATTAAAAATGTCTGCAAATGGAAAGTCAATGAAATTGTACCTAGCCACCTTACACACTCTGATACACTGGTATCAGAAAGACCAAACCTTCTCCCCCATATTACTGCAAACCCTGGATGAAAATGAAATAAGAGTAAGAATAAAAAATACCCAAATAACAAAGTACTATGCATAAATATCAGCAACACTAAAGGCAAAAATATTTTGTTATACAAGAAGAATTTTTAAAAGCAACCAAAACCATGAACCCTCAAGGCATCTCTTCAAGAAAATATTTTATTTAATTACATATGATCCATATCCTTTTTGCTGTGCATGTACGTCTTCCTGTTTTATTATGGAATTTTCAAAGGAGCTAAAGGAAAACAGGTAGCAATGTTCACATAATGCTGACTTTTCCTTCAACTCCTTTGAAAACCCAAAGGAGTTGTGCAATCTGCTCCCCTCATTACCCTGCTAATTAGTTTGTTGAAGACAGACAGGAATGCTGTACTGGTTTTCCATATAGGTATGAGAAGATGAAATATTTGTGACGACATTCATGTTAACAGATTAGGTTTTCCAACTGAGTTATCACACTGGCTAAACAAAAGTGGCCAAACTAAAAATGTATCAGCAGTTCTTGTCCCAAAAGAGACATATTGTTATGGCTGAATTTTTTTAACAGCTTCCCAAAATTTGAACAACTGGACAGAATTCTGGCCTTTATTATACAGTGGCATATTAAACAAAATAACATTAATATTCATATCAACATTGTACAAGTGTGGAAGAAAATAAAACTTAGTTTTAATTCATATTTGGAAGAGGCTGGAGTTGGAAAATGATTAGTACGGAGATAGACTGTGGACAACATTTCACTAATATCTTATTCTCATACTCATAAAAACATAGGCAGATATTCTCCTGAGGCTACTACAAATGTCATTAATCATATTTGTAGTTGCATGCTTAAAAAAGTATAAAATTCACCATGTCAAAAATGATTGAGCGTGAAGATTCTTTTTTTGTCCTTTGATTTCTGATTTCATTATTGGAGTTTTAATTCATATTTCTACAGCGTCACATAAACAACATCATCAAAACCAACAGATTAGTAAAGTAAACAACACTTGAACTAATCTCAAAATGACACTAAAAATACACATTCTTACTTTGGGCAGGCTATGCAAATTAATTTGCCTATTTCTGTTAAAAATAAAGTCAATTCTAGGACTCTAATTTGAGTTATAATTATGGAGAAATAACAGTGCATCACACTTTAAAGAGCACAGACTTTCACTATATGTAAGGAAATTGGCCTTTTTTTTGTGAAGTGAGGTCAAAAAGATGTCTACAGTTGAATAATATTAATTATTAGAGCTATTGGACAGATATTCTGAACAGTATAGAAGTTTAGAATTGCTTTGAAGGTCAGACACTCTAATTGAGAATTGTATTCTAACCTATACAGCAAATTTCCATTGTTAACTTTGTTTCTGAACCAAAAAATTCATCTTAGGCAAAATATTTATTTAAAGGCATGTTTATACTCAATGGTTTGATCTGAAATCAGCCTCAGTTACAATAACTGTGAAAAGTACTATATCAGCTAGTTGTGCTTTGTTCATAGGCAATGTTGCTTGAGTTTGGCATCAGACTTCATTCTTCCAGGAAAGTCATGGTTGTGCTAGATCTGAATGAAACTCTAGCGGTATTTTGCTTTCTGATTATTTTTCCCTTTCCAGTGATTGTGCCACTATTTTATCATGAGAACATAAAGACTAGCAAAAAACCATAAAAGCACATAGAGAACCAGTAAAAGGCCACTCATTTCAAAAAAACCCAAATCAACAGAGAAATAAAAGTAATAGGATTCAGGGTGCTCTTTTAACCTTTATTTTCCCCATGACTTGGTAGCTCATGAATCATCTCTGTAAAGCATACAGCTGATGTCAGATGAGAATGTTCAGTCTTATTTTTATTTTTTTGCCAAAGGACACAATGAAAGAAGAGGGTCACACATTTCATTTTTAAATTTGGAAAGAACTGCAGAGCTGATCTAAACTAAGCAATAAAGTGGTACAACAAAACATAAATTAAAAGTATTGTCTTCACAGGAAATAGTACCAAAGGAAAAGAAGTATCTTTGTGTTCTAATTTCCCTTGGTGATATTTTCCTCTCCTTTTTCATGCACATTATGAGATTATTATAACTGAATTGCATTTGGAGAATTTTACACAAAATTGGTGAATAGAAAATAGAAGAGGCCTAACTTTGGCCTAATGTATAAGCACATAAAAATTCAGAATCATGTGAATAACTAGGATGTCTGGGATGGGACAGAAGAGTTGAACTTCCTTTCCTGCAGGTCAATATTAGACAGTCCTACACAGATCTCAGATCTCACTAGCTAGAATTGCTCTTGTTGAGTCCTACTCTCCATATGTTGGAGATAATATGGCTATACTTTCACATAGTAGCAACTCCATATATAAGACTCTGGAGGTGCCTACCAACAGTATTTACTCCTTCTGTCATGTCCCACGTTTCCATATAAACTTTAGTTCTATAAAAAACAATAATCCAAGTAGTAAGTGAAATAAGTACTCTGTGTGCCCCTTCACTAATCACCTACCTCTTCTGAACAATTAACAGTCAGTACTAATGCTTGTTGAAGATGAAAATAGATCCACTTAATTTATGTTTCTGTCCCCTATGTTCTTTCTTTGTGCACATTTTAAAATTCAATATTTTTGTTTCTGTTCCTTGGCATGAACTACTCATAGGGCATTGATATTTTTAGTCTGAGTTGCCTTTACAATAAATCATACCAAGGATTTTCAAATCCAAAAGGAAGAGATATTTGAAATCTGTTAGGCCAAGGAGACACTTTGTACATAATAATTATTAAATGTTGATCAAGTCTAGAGATACATCAAAACTAAGACAAAAACTAAACAACAAAGATACAGTTTTGTTTGTGAAAAGAATTGTCCTCCAAGACCTTCCAGTGCCTTTTCTTTCTCCCAGAGTTCTCTTAGGTCCTCGTATTATAGATGCAGATTACTTTCCTGGTAGTGAATGAATGTCAGAAACACCTAAATCTACATGTGTTAAAAATTAGCTCAGATGAAGCCTTCTAAAGACAGGTGAGGTCAAGCCCACCAATGAGTCCTTGAGATGAAAGGAACAGCAGATGAAACAACAGGGGTAGGGAAAAAGAGGTCACTTTTTATTCCTTTCAATCTTGCAAGTATGATAGGAACAAGATTTCTCTTTCTAGAAAAGTTGTTAATTTCTCCTTCAGTAGAAATCTTTTTGGCCTTTCAGATCTCTTTCTGGCTTTCTGTCAAAAGCCACAAGGAAAACAAGATTTCTGTACATCAAGTTTGCATCTTCTTTCTTTGTTTTCACCTTCCCAGAGTGTTCTCTTAATGCCGTTGTGCTTTTAAGAGATTCCCAGAATCACCAGGGATATGGTGCTCTCTGTTTTCCATCTGCTGAACCAGAGGCACTGTTCTTCCATCCTCCTTATTCTGTTGTTTCTTCTTTCTCACCATCCTTGAGTAACTATTCTTTAGCCTCCTTAATATATTAATTATTTTCTTTTGACTTACCTCCCAGAACAAATAAATTTATGTGATTTTGCAGAAGCATAGAGATGATGTGGAAAGGAAAATATAGATTTCTGATTATGATCCAGCAGATCAGTTAAAGACTTCAAGCCTTTCCTTAAAACACTGTGGTAAATTGGCCTGAGGTTTTGGTCATCTATTTCCAAAAGAGATTGAGAGCAACTTGAAAGGACAGAGAAATACTTGTAGCTTCCAACTACTGACATATTGTCTTGTTGGTGGCATTATCTTGTAAAAAGATCCTGGTTCAAAGTCTGGTCAAAAATTTGAAAATTGCTGTTTTCTAACTAATTTAGGAGTCTCAAGCTTATCATTATTTGTAAATTTACAGCTGTTCCATCCATCATCAGCTTGCTAATAGGCAGTTGTGAAACTCTCAGGAGCCTGCCATAAGAAATAGAAGCAGTAGGTACAGCTGGAATCCCTTTCCACCTAAGGAGCTTCTTAACAACATTCTCAGATGTGTAAATGATCCATTAGTAACCAGAGGGAATTGCTACAAGCATAAAAAGCTACCATCACGGAATGAGATGAACCTTTCACATTGTGATGAGAAACTGCTGGAACAGAAAAACCCTGTACACCAAATCAGTACTGCACAGGTCTGCAGATGCAAATTTGCAAATAATTATCAAAGACAACTATCAAAGCCACTGAACTTTGATGAAAGTTTGTTCTTTTGTATGAGAAGTTTCATTGGGTCTGTCTTATCTCTGTTTTTTCTTCGAAATCTTACAGCCCTTATGACATGTCAGTTGTTGCTTTCACTGCAGAATAAACATTCAATCCAGCACATGAGCTGTGGTAGCTTCTCTCTGATTTCTTTTTCTGGTCTGGCTCAAAGCCTATTTGATCTTCCTGTTGTCCTTAATGCATTTAGTCATTTCCCTTCTTCTTGGCAGCCAGCTTCTCCCTGGTCCCCATGATTTTTCTTCACTGCTCATTTCTCTAACTGCTCTCTCAGCAGCCCCACTGGCAGCTCTATTTCCTCATTATCAACCATTACACCAGGACTCCCCCTTTCCAATGGTTACTTCTTTATTTATTTATTTATATGGATTTTTGTCTGCCATGCCTAGACTAACAGCTTAGAATTTACATGTCTGTGTTCCAGACCTTTTAGACTTATGATCTCATTCATAGCTTTCTCCTGTAGAATAGCTCATCTAGAATAATTTCTCCATGAAGCCCAGTATAATCAAAGCAAGTTGTCTACACTTCTCCCTTTAATAATCACATTCCTCTAAATATTCTGACCAGACAATGGCAATGATCATTTCCTCTAATGCATCTATATTTCCAACATTTCTTCTTGCTTTCCAGTAATACATCACACAGCCATTGCCACTCTCTTTTTCAAAATGTACATTCCTTGACAATTTCATCTAAGTTGTTAAGCTGTTTTTCAGCCCTATTCACTGTCCCCCTGCTTGCTTCTGGAGTTCAGAGACACACTGCTGGAAAATCAGACTTACTGAAGAAAAGAAGAGGAAAAACCAGGGCCATTTAACAAGTTCTTCTCCTGAGTAATTGTATGACCTCATTGTCATGCTTTCCTCTCCCCTCATGACTTTCTGGCTTGTGATGAATTTATTTATTTATTTATTTATTGAGAGATTCTTAGAAAATTCCTGGCTTAAAATGATAAAAACACTTTTTCTAGTTTTAACATTAAAACACTAAACTATTTTTTGACACTCATGAGAAAGTTCAGAATTAATTGGTAGAATTGCTGGTTGAGGTAGCACCTGGTCTGTAGAATTGAGATTCCTTTGCAGATCCATCTTAAACAGTTGTAAATTCTTAAGGGCTATCATAATAAAGAGAAAAAAATACAAAATCTCACATATATATATATATTTTATTTTTTTTTTAATTTTTTTTTGAGACAACATAGACATAGTCAGATCATATCACTTGATCTTGTCTGGTTGTTATTTTGGCTGTTTGCAATACCCAAGACTGCACTTTCACTTCCTAAACATTCTTCCAGGGGCAGAAATCTGTTGATGACTCAACATCACCTCCAGAAACTACAACCATTGTACTCTGAGGGGTTTAGTTCCTGTTCTTTTCCTTTTGGTTAGAAAATTGCAATGTGTTTTTAATCTCTATGTCTAACTGATCCAACAACAAAGTTAACAAATACTGCTTTTCAAGCATGAAGCGTAAACATGTCTGATAAAAGAATATTTTTTTGGTATCTAGACTGATTCAATTGCCATTGTTTTACAAATCTCAACTTTTTTGGTTGTTCTTTTATTTATGGAGTACATCAGTTACAGAGGCAGCTTTAGCACCAAGTAAATATACACAATGTTAGAAATCTAGGGGTGATTGACTTGCCTAAATGTTAGTGACTGCTTCCAAACTAGTTTGCAAGGCCCATGTCACAGTCAGTGTAGAAGCAGCCATGTCTCTATGAAGTTCATCGTAAGTTGGATAGATCAAAGAAATGTGCCCTTTTCTCACTATTTATAAAAGTGGTGCGGAGACATTAATTCTGATGTAGATAGCTGTGATATATACATACAACATTTAGTGATAAAAATCTTTTCTTTATACAGTAATTTCACGCTTATAAGGCATACCTTTTTGACTGAAGTTTCGAGCTCAAGCTGGAAGTGCGCCTTATAATCCAGTGTGCCTTATATATGGACAAAGTTCGGAAATTTGCCAAGCCGAAAGTGCAAGCCGTGGGGGGAGCAGGCGTCCCTGCCCCACAGGAGACACACGGAGGGAGTGGAGGGGACAGGGAGCACGGGTTCCCTCCCCGCAGGAGCCATGTGGCTGGGCGGGGAGAGCTGGGGGCATGGCCCCAGTGGCTGGGTGGAGAGAGCCAGCAGCGGATCCTCGCTTCAAAAAAAATTGCATCTTATACCCCGGTGCGCCTTATATATAGACAAATTACAGGGACTTGCCAGCAACGCGGAAGTGCACCTTATAAGTGTGAAATTACTGTAATTTATCCCTTTATTGGCATTGTGGGCCTAATTCCACAGATGCAGATAACTGCCACTTCCTCTGAGACCTTATTTCCTGAATAAAGATCTTTCAAGGAAACCAGATGAGTGACCCAATGAAAGAAGTCATGGTTTAGCTTCACCTTGCCCCAAATTCACCTAGTAATTATGACATAAACCTAACCATACAGGAGTGTCCAAAAGCCACTGTCAAGCAGTCATAGGACAACTGCTTCCTGAATCAGAGGGCAGAGGGAGAGTTAGATGTACCTGTTTTTCTTTTCTTTAGCAGAATTCACCTTTCTTCACAACCCAGCATCACTACTGACTCAGACCTCAGAAATATATGCTATCCAGGCAGGAGGACTTATTTTAATCTCTCATCTGTAAGTAATTCCCAAAGATTAATTCACAATAGCCAAGTAAGCATGAATCATAAGTGAATCTGTCATTTAGTGATGAGTTACATTCTGTAGGTTCAACCAAAACCCAAGAAACCTCTGGAATTGAATAAAATAATTGCTTGTAGAAGAATACAGACACATTCTTGTGGCAGGTCTTGCTGGAGTGATGTCCAGGTTGCCTAGAAAAGTAGTATTGGCTGAAAGATAAGGCAAAATTTCTTCATCAATTATCATGGAAAGTCTATCTATTGTAGACTCCAAAAGCTGGAAACTACCAAACAAAATTTCTAGAGGTGATTTGCCACTGTACCTGCTTAAATCCCTTATCTTTAAATCTCTAAAATATTTATATGTTCTGCTTTTCTTTCCATCTCTACATTCACCTTGACATCACATATAGTGGTGATTTAATGTAGATGCAGTTTGAGTCAAAAATACAGTAAATCATGTTACTGTTCTGAAACTTGTTCAAAAAAGCATGTCTGTTCCACAGACTTAGGGGATTTTTAAAAGAATTTAAGGGACCTTCTTCTTTGCCATGGTTTATTTCATTCATTTTACCAGAATAGTGGGGTTAATGATGTCTTCTTGAAATGGGGAACAGATGAGATAGGCTGTCCATGCCATGCCAGGTAAAAAAAAAAAGAAAATTAAAAGAAAAAAAAACAAAAAGGAAATAAACTAGGTGGTTCAGTTGTAAAAGTAAACAGCCTAATTTGCCTCTTCTACCTGCACAAGGAGCATCCAGCTTCAGAAATGATTCTTTCACTTAATGAAGCTAAGAGTAAAAAAGTTGATCAATTCCATTAATGCAGTGGAAAAGAGAAGAGGATTTTGAGTCGAAATCCATGAAAAACATCATATAACACAAAATTGATGGAATTCTGCCTATGATGCTACGTAGCTTGCTCTTCAGAGTTCAGACATATATCTAGCTCTGAATGCTCTTGTTTTCAAAGTCCGCGTGTAAACTTTTTGTTGTTGCTGAAGTCTCCATTTTCAAAGCTTCCACTTCTGAAAACTCAATGAAATCCTAAATATGAATCTCAGAATCTAGTTCTATCCATCTGTTTTTGAAAATGTTGGTTCAAAATGCCATGTTTTTGATTGATATCTAGCTTACAGGGAGATTCATTTGACAACACAGCACACATTTTCTGAAGGTCCTGTACAATTTTCAAGCAGCAAAACATGTTTTCAAAATTAACTTAGTGATTGGGCACATAATTTCCATTAGAAAGAATATGAGTGGGATGTCCAAATGATGTGGCATAGAGTTGCAGGGCACTTCTTTTCTTGGTCTTTTTCTTATTACAGGCAAGAATATCATACAGTTCTATCCATCAACATAATAAAAATAGGCACATTTCATGTCACCACAATCTCATTAAAGTTATCATAAAATCTCACTGTACTAGCAGTTGAAAACTTACTTTTCATGCCTAACCTGGCCGTTTCATATTCACCTATTCTGTGTTCTGTCTACCTCTCCTTATAGTATGTTTCTGCTCCCATGATATACTTAAGTAAGAACATATATTTGGATAAAAGAAATTTTAGACAAATTAGAAAAAAATATTGCATCCAAACCACTGATTTTATGGGCCTCAGTCCTTTGATAGGAAACACAGCAACTGTGGCAGCTAAAAGCTTAAGAAAATAAAAAGGGGGGGAAAAGAGAGTGTGAGTGAAGATTTTAAAAAAAATATTTCCATTGTTTTAATCACAATCCAATTTATTCTTCCATCTAAAACACAGTATCCTCATGAAACAAAAAGCAAAGCCATTCTTCAGGCATCACCTTCATTGCTAGTAATTCTGCAGATTAAGCAAGCTCTGTGTCATTGTTTGGGGCCATTGCGACATCTAGTTTTGTATTCCTAAAGGGAACAAGCAAACTTGATTCTTGAAAACACTCATTGCACTTGAGTCATAATCACTCAAGTCACACTTACGACCCTCCACAGTGAAATACTTTATACTCTATGTGGGTATTCAAGAGGGAGAGGGAGAGCTGGAGTAATTCAGTATTATATGGCACATTTTGTATTAAGGTTGGAAAAGGCTTTAACTACTTTTTACACTTAGCATTATGACTCCCCCAAGATTATTTTTTTAGTACTTCAGTTTACCTTAAGCAAGGATATTTTTGAAACCAAGTAGTCTATTAAAAGGCTTGTCCAGTAAGTACTAAGCACCATCCTAATTTCAGTCTTTAAAAAGGGTAAAATATTAAAAAAATAGTTACATTTCTGGAAGTTTTGTGAAAATGTGGAGAGCATTTGAAAAGAGAAGGAGAGAACCCTTGTGAAAGAAAAGCAGACAGAATTTAGCTATTCCCCAACCCTTTTGGAAGTAGCTGTAAAGCTGGGTATGCAGAACACCATCCAGCTGGGCTGGCCATGGGTGCATTCTGTGGATCAGAACTTTTCCTCTGTGGATGTAAGTCTAGAACAGGCTGTGCTGACTAAACCCCCCTCATGTGCCTCTTGGCTGATGGGGACCTTCATATTCCATATAAATGGTATCATTCCTGTCTTGTGGAAGAATGTAAATCCTTCTACTGCTTATGAAGCAACAAAAGAATCCCGTTATGAGGTCTGAAATGTACTGATCACTCCTGCTAATGACAAAGAGTAGGTCACTAGATGATCTAATGGTATTTTCCATTCTTAAATAATAAAATTAACATGAAGCAGCTGTATGGGCCTGGGTTAACCACTGGTGCAATCATTAACTAGAGAACACAAAAGAAGGCTCAAAGATTCAGGAGATACCTAACTTTTGAATTACTCAGCATCAGAAATGGACTATTTAGGTTATAAATATATTCAAAAACCCAAAACACCTCAAGAATTTGCCACATAAAGATATTTTAAAATTACACTTGATTTTTCCACTTTCAATAGTTTTGGTCATTATGGTATAATTAGGTGGAAGATTCCATATATGTACACATTGAACTATCACTGATAGCCTTCTTATAGGCTGACACTGTAAATAACTAGGAAAAAATAACCATATTCCCTAATGAGCCCTTTTCAAGTAAGAAATCCTGAAGGAGTATCTCACAAATATGGACTGCAGGGAAATAATCTGCATGTTAATGATAATATCAGTAGCTGCAATGAGTTATTCTTCCAATATGTTTCGTTCTATGATAAAGACTGAAAACTGCACATTTAAGTCATTGTCAGAAATCTTTTCAGAAAATATTATCTTCTTAGAGAAATTGTGTAGCTCCTGCAGCCAGTTTACCTTCTGAAAAATAAAGGAAATCTTGAAAGCATACTTCTACTTTTTCACTCTCCAATTCAAAAATGATCCCAGCTTTCGAGGTTTCATCTCTACAGAAGGAGGCAATTTCTCAGAAGTGCCTGTATCTGTCAAAAAAAAAAAAAAAACCACAAAAAAACCCTCATTATAAAAAGATAACTATGCTGGCCAAGTTTGAATTTGGTTCTCATAATTAGGGCATTTTTAAAATTTACCGTTTCACACCATCGTGTAGGATGAAAAAAAAAAAAAAAAGAAAGCAGATTTCACTGTATTGAGCTGAGTTATCATTCAGATAAAAACACTAAGGAAATTCACCGGAAACGCTCTTCTGTGTGGTTACATCACTGACGTCAATTCAGGAGTTCTGTGTATTTCAAGAACAGATGCCAGTTTTCAAATGTTTTGTATGATAAATAAATTGGCTTCTGACCTGAGTAATGTGATAACTGTACTTTGTAAATACAATTACTTATGGCTAAACAACTGCAATTTCCAGCTCTGAGATGTGTTGACTTACAGAAATGCCTGACAAAAAAAAAAAAAAAAAAAAAAAAAAAAAGAAAAAAAAAAAAAAAGGAAAAAAGCATAGACCAAATTTTTTTTTAATAATTCTTTTTAATCAATGTGGTGAGAAGTATAGCAGAAAATGCATCATACAATCAACGAAATCTTAGGAATTTCTCATTTTACCTTACATATTTATGCTAAAGAAAAAAGACAACAAAACTCCAAAACTTTAAACCTGAAATGAAGTGATCCAGTCTAGAAAAGCCATTCTCTACCCAAAGGCTTTGTCTTGGAGAGCTGAAGCAATGCTGCTTTCCTGTCACTTTCAGGTGAGTTGTCTTTTCCAAGGATAATTAATGGAGTATTTAGCTGTCATAGAAAGCTGCAGTTGCCACAGCAGAAGGATCTGTGATCATCAAACGCTCTGCATCAGATTCACAAAGAATTATTGAAATATATCAGTCCCATCTTATAGACTTGCAAGGCTAAATTTGGATTACAGTGAGGGACAAAGTCCAAAACTGATATAAAGACATTCAACACCCATTAGTGCTAAACTCTGAAGGGATCAAAATTGGCCTAACTCCATGTCTGCCATCTCAAAAATGAGTGATTCTGAAAATTTATTGCCATAATTTTATGTTAAGGTCTAAGTGATGCTGACACCTCTCTACCAGCTGTCAGCCTTTCAAAATGGAGCTGCTCAGTGTTTCCTTCTATTTTGTGCCTTGGACCCTTATTGGGGTAGATTATCTTTTCCTAGATTTGATGCTGCAGATGAGAAAATTGCCTCCTGAGTTCATTTGCCTTACAGTCATTCTACCAGTTCTGAATATTTGTATGGATGGAAAAAAAACAGTGAGTGAATTTGCACCCTCCTGCTGAGATATTGCTTTTCCACAGTAGACTTGGCTCTTACAAAAATTTTATCCTGGAAGATGATGAATCTGTTGGTTTTGGAAGTCCTTTGATGTCCTCCTTTTCTCTTTCTTCATTGACTTCACAAGGGACTATCAGAGAAATGAACCAAATGTTTGTTGAGAAAAGACATTATTCTTAAAGCAATTACATATCTAGATTAAATGCTCTAAATACAATTAGTAGATCTACTACAAATTTTTCAGTAAAAATGTTTTCCTTTGAAAATAGCTGCTTCAAGAAGATACATCCATGGACCTATGCTTTACAATTCTTTTTTAATTGTTCTTTTTGTGGGTGGGTATTTTGTTGACTATTGGAAGAAAACAAAGAAGAAAGACAGAAAAACTGCAATCAGATAAATCAATAGGAAAGGAATAGGAAAATATTTGTACATCTGGCTAAAATGCATTAGCACAGACTTTCAAAGATTTTCTGTCTCTTTCTTGTCCCAGAGAAAATTTTCTTTGTGTCTGTTCCAATTTTGGAAGAAGCATGAAGGGTATTCCTAAACTCAAGCAGATATTGATAGGACTGGTAGCTTGAGGATTGCAACAGGCTACAGAATATTACAATCCTCTAAGAGCATCAGCTCATTGGTACTGGATATCTCGGTTCAAACCCTAAATCCAAACCCACCATCCACTGACGATTATTTACTCTAATTAATTCTGCAGGACCTGAAACTCTTGAGGTGGCTGAGGACCCAGCTTAATTTCAAAGTATCCTGAACACCTTGCACTACCTCCTTCCTATGTTCTGTGCCTGAACCACTGTGTGACAGACTAATACTTGATGGAGGAACAGAGACTACACCTACACCATCCTATGCACAGGCAGAAGGCAGTTTAAAATGAGTTGCAAATTCAGGCTTTATATATAAAAGAAGCTTCTTTAGGATAAAACTGATTGTGAAAAGTTATATAGAAGTGGAATGTAGGGGTTGTTTGCCTGAATTTTGTCCCTGGTCCATGACAGGGTGTGAACTTCCCTTAACTGTATCCACAAGGTCTCCCTCTCACAGAAAAGAGGGATCTATATGTTATGGGGTATATATCAGCAGCTCCATTAGTGGAAATATTTATAACTGAATTCATAGAAAACAACAAAGGGAAAGTTCAGTTTTGTTTTGTTTTATTTTGTTTTGTTTTGTTCAGAAGGTTATGGTAGCATTTGGAAGCTACAGCTGGTCTTGAATAAAGGTGCTAGGAAGTCTTAAAGGTAAAAAGAATTAGAGAACTATAAGCTTGGAGTGCCATTTGGACCTTACTTCAGTAGAAATGTTATCTTATTTATATGGAGAAGAAATTAAGAATGACAATACATAATATATATTAATCCTTGGAAAATCCCTTTGCAGGGTATATGGAACTGACATTGATTAAAAGAGAAATCCCACATGTGTTTTGTCTTGTTCTAAATTATTTAGGTCCTGGAATGACAGCGTTTCATGCACATCCAAAAATAAATAAATCTTTGAAAAACTAACCGATTTTTGAATGCTGGATTTTGAAAGAGGAAAAGAGAAATTGTATGTCCATCCTCAAAAATTAGGAAAATTAATTTATTGTTGGTTGGGAGGAGATTTGTTCCTTTCTGAAAAACAGAAGGATTTGCCTTGTTATCTTAATAAATTCCAAGCCTTTAGAAATGTCAGAATCACAGAGGGCTGCACTCTTCCGTTTAAATCAGTTTTAGCTTTCCTGCCTGGACTACCTTAACAGAATTCAATAATTCATATTTTTAAGAATCCAGTCATTTCCACTGAGGAAGGATAAAAATTCCTAGGAGTCAGACACTAGGTAGACCTAAAGCTATTTACCATAAAGCCGGACTAAAAGTTGCACTTTTTTGATTACAGAACTGCACAAGGCCTGACCTCCACTTCCCTAGGAGAATTCTCTCACTGTCTCCTGGTCAACTCATAGCTTTGCTTTTTTCTTCATTATTTTAACTTTAAATCATTCTCAACAATTCACCTCTTCAATGTGTTTTAAAGAATAATAGTTAATAAGAAGCATGGCATTAAAATTTCTGCAACCAATATAAAACTTCATAACTCCAAATAGGATTGTGATTTTTCTTAACAGAGGATGATCACCTGCCCTGTCTAACAGGGCATCAGACAAAGGGTAGCACTGCTATTGTGCTGCATCAAAGATTTATATATGAGCAGTGGTTATGAAATCATGACATGTTTTGCCAAAAATCCTACAGGATATCTGTGGCTGAACCTGGCATATTGCACAGGATCAGTCTGAGCACAGAGGGTAGCCTGTGCTAATGTGAAAGTGTACAGCTGTCCCTTGTACTTAGAAGACAGAAACAAGCATTTTTGGGATGAATGTCCTCTCATCCTAAAAAGAGACATTAAAGATAAGTTTAGAAAATGTCTAAGCCTATCACTTTGAACCAGGCAGAAAGCCAAGTATCGAGCTCAACAGCAAACATTAGAACACAGATGCAAAATTAGGGAAAATGGATCCCACCTCTTGCATTGACATTACAAAATGTTCAACTTTTCTTTGACTCTTCTTTAAAATTCCCATTTTAAAGATAAATGGGACAGACAAAGAAAGGGAAAGAAAAAAAAGAAGATAAGAAAAGAAATAATATGGACCCTATTGCAACTTCTTTGTAGACAAAAAATTATTTGAATGAGATCCAGGACCCTGACAGAGCAGTGAAAAGGCCCAATTGGATTTCTCAGAAATTATTTAATTCAGTTACATGGCATTGGGGCCTTTTGCATGGCATGTCTTTTCTACAAAGAGACCCCTATATTTTCAGTGCCTCAACCCCCTGAACGAGGCTTTGGCTTTCTCAGACCCCATCTCCTTGCACTTTCCTTGGACAGAAGTCTTATATTTGTAATGGCATCAGTCTTTAACCACGGTCCAAACATTTTCAGAATTCAGAGATCTCTGCAATGGTAAAATGTGGGCCTTTAAATAACAAGTCCCTTCAAGGAAAAAAAGTACCCAGCTCCTACAAAATATCTGTCACCTCCATCGCCCTTAACCCTCCCTGGCTCCACAGTTCCCAATCTCATTCTGCCTCATAAAGCTGTTGTTTCTCTTGCTATTTGCCATCTCTTTCCTTCTGGCTTCCAAAAGCTTTAGGTAAAGCTGCTGTCTTTGGACTGCAGGCTGTTGAGGACATGGCATCCAATTAAAGCATAACATTACACAACCTGTGACATTCCAGAATGCCCTTTTATGACTGATTTCACAGAGCAGAAGTGTTATTACCTGGAAAATTTTAATTTTCCTTTTTCAAGCATGGAGGAATAGATTGTGATTGCAGCTGATAGCACCCAAAAAAGGAGGCAAATTCCCAAGTGCTTCACACAAACTGTGCCTCTTGCTGTGGGGAGTTGTTCTGACATAGGTGTTGTCAGGCTGCTGGCAGGAAGCCTCTGCAAAACATCTCCCTGGACTTCTCTGACAGCCTGACACTGTGTAGTGCTTTACTTTACTCAGATCAGCTTTGGACTGTGTATACACCTATGGAATATGGGCCTTTGAGTAAAAAAGGAGCTGTAAGCAGCTTCCAGACATGTGAGCACTGTGGGAGTCCTAATGACCAAATATTCAGGATTCTCAATGTTTTCCTTTACTTAATTTTTAATTAATTAATTTGAAGAATAAGCAAGAAAAAAACATTTATTGCAATGGGTGTTAAATTTTGGTAGACTCGGGAAGAAATGCTTTTCTTATAAAAACACAAAAATCCCTAAGGAGTTCAGTAGAAACCTGCATGGTTCCTGGCAGACAAATAAGCTTCAAAGGTAAGCTTTACTCACAATTCAAATCAAATCAAATGCTCAACCTTTCTACCTTTGAGAAAACTTTGGCTAAGGTTCTATTATGTGCCTCAATTTTGCCAAAGATATAGAATACCTGATTTTTTTTACTAAAAATGTTTTTCCAAGACAAGAGAAGTCAATATTCTGTCCATATGTCATGGCTGAACATCACTCAATTTTTCTTTCTCATCTTCATGTTATTACAGCATAAATGGTTAACATTACAAGCAGCGGCAAACGAAACCATGTGTATCTAAGCACTGGTTTATTGAATTTGCATTTTAAAAGCCCACAGTCAATTTGAATTCAAAATATGCAGTAAAGCAATCAAATTATCCTTTTAGCTTTCTTCTCCTCAAAAACTGCACACATAGAAAACCAATGGCCTAGTGTTAAAAACTGATTTTTTTCCCCCCCAGAGCTCATGGGAAGTTCCAATGCCTTTGCATCCTGGTAATCTGAAATGAGAAAGCCAAAGGACTGCTGAGCTGTTATTTCAAAACCAAAATCATGAGTAAGAGTCATGAGTGCTGGTGCAGCCAAGCATAGACTTCAACAAAGTTGTAAAGATTTATACTGAGAGGGGCTGTCTTCCTGTTTGACTGGATCATTGTCAGATAAACTGTCAAGTCATTTTTTTCTTTTCCTATCCATCTTTCCTTTTATACCCTCTGGCATAAACACCGAGTTCTCAGAGTCACCAGGGCACTGTTTTGGATGAGGGATGTTTCCAGTTTTAATGACTGACTCCTCTTCTCTTGATACCAGTGCCATGCTGGCATTGCTGAAGGATCAGTGTGAATTTCACTGATTGGCTTTTTGGCTTTTATATCAAGGCTGAAGCACTTGGAGCAAATGAGATGCCAGTCACAATTTTGTGACTTGCATTTTCTTCCAGGAGTGCTGCCTCCAGAAGCTAAATTTTTGAGATGCTGCTTTCCAAATCCTGCCTTGTGGCAACCCAAGTCAGTGATTTGCAACATGAAAAGCTTCCCTGTGCGCCTGCACTCACGCTGGGATGTGACTGGTCTGCTCATGCAGAGCCCCAGCCTGTACCAGGCTCACAGCAGCTCACAGCTCTCATAAACTTGCACTGCAGTGTGCTTGAAGCCAGCAACTCATCAGTGTGGGTGTCACACTGCAAGTTTTTATTCCTGCCATGTACATCTGAAGTGACTTAGCTGAGCTGCTTCACCTTTTCTGTTCACAATACCTGGGGGAGGTGAATGGGCTTAGAGTCTACCTAAAGAGACAAGAAGAGCTGAAAGATGATATTAAACCATTAAGGCACAGACTAACTTCAGCCTCAGGCCCAAACAGAGCTGTTAGGGAGCATCCTGCAAGTGCAGTTCACAACTGCTGTACAAATTTCCAGCACAAAGATAAAGTAGCTCTGAGCCTCCTGACTGTAGATGAAAGTAGGCAAGTCCTGTGGGCAGGGAGAGCATTGTCTCAGCACTGAGTGTGAAATGGGAGAGAAACTACCCTTCTATGAAAAATACAAGAAAACAAAAAAACCAGTAATTAGCTGTGTAGAAATGTCAACAAATTCTCAGAGGGATGCATTTTATCCCAGATGAGTGGTGAATATGAACTGAGAATGTGACCCATAAATTCTAAGGCCAGAGAGTGTATTATAAACTTTTGGGTCAGTCACCTGCATTACCTAGGTTGCACTTGTGCAATATGGTCATGCATATTCACATGGTTGGGTTTGGGCCCGTTTTTTATAAGGCTGCTCTCATTTCTTTCCTTAGGCTGATTGTAATTAGAAATAGGATCAAGGTTCTGAAGTACAGAGTTGAAGTACATCTAATGTACCCCATATCCACAGGGCTTTGCAATTAGCATTTACAGCTGGATCCATCCCCCAGCCTCAGTTTTAATTTCATTCTAAGTTCACAAAGTAACTAGAGAATTCTCTCACATTAGGAATTTGGCTGGTGCTACATGCCTGGTGAACCAGCTTTATCCCTGCAGTCCCATTGTGGAGGTGCACTTTCAGCCAAGGCTGCAGCCTGTGGTGAGTCATAGATAATGGCTTAGGGAAATTTGCCTCTAATCTAAGCATTTTTAATCACAGTAATTTTACACCTACAAGGCACACTGGAGTATAAGGCACACTTACGGGTCATCAGCAACTCCCCACGCTTTGTCCATAAATAAGGCGCACTGGCGTATAAGGCGCACTTTTTTTTGCAGCGAGGATCTGCCACTGGCTCTCCCTGGCTGCCATGGCCACTGGCTCCCCCTGCACTCCCCCTGCAGCTCTCGCGGCTCGCACTTCCAGGTGGGCAATTCTCTGAACTTTGTCCATATATAAGGCGCACCGGCATATAAGGTGCACTTCAGGATTCGGACCAAAATTTCAGTCAAAAAGATGTGCCTTATACCCATGAAATTATTGTATTTGTTTTAGTGTGCAAGCTTTTGCCTAAACTAGCCCTGCCATTGAATTCCTACTTCCCATTCACTACAATTGAATGAGCAAAATGTTTATGATTGTGAGGCCCAGACCAACTTCTTCCTATAGAAACCCTTGGGTTATATTAGGAGATGCTGACGGGACTGGGACCTCCTCTGCTGCTCTACACAGATGGTATTTGGGTTATAGGATGTGACCATGTTGGAGAATTTTCCTCCTCTCTGATCTCATGTCTGTCTTCTCATACATCCCATAGCAACCAAACTGGCTCAAACTGCTTTTATGGAGCTGCAGAAGTTAGTGACATTATGGACAGAGCAGCATCCAATAACATTGACTTTTTGTTGGTAATGGCTGTTGATAGCTTAGCCATTCACAAATCTCATACCTGTCATTTCTATGTGCTACACAGGTACTTTCTCACTACTAGGAGCAGTTGTCCCACACTGTTATAGTTGGGAAAACTTAGCAGCAATGTCATAAACCTGTCAGCAGAGATGTAAACCAGAAAGGAGATAAAAGAGAAGAGAAAAATAAAATTTCCAATCTGCACAGTTTAGATTAAACAATATTATTTCAAAAAAGCATTCAAAAGCACTAAGCTAGCACAAGGATAATAAATATGTTTTTATTACATATATACATGTGACTTTTTTTCTTTCTGTCAACAGGAAAAATTAGCAGGACAGGACTAGAAAAAGGAATTAAAGTTGACTCTAAACAACAGTTCCCTATATAATCTAACAGGCAGAATTTACAGCCAGGCCTGGGAGACAACAAGGGAGGTGAAGGTATCAACACATCTCCCAAGAGACAGGTTGCTATGATCAGGATAATCATAACAAATCAGCAGTGACTGTCCTTCTTAAGAGATGTCCAGGGACGTTGGACAACTTTTGACTGTTACCACAGTCCTTTTTGGCTTAATACAATATCATCTTGGAGTTTTTTCTTGCTCATATCCGTGTTTGGGTTCTTTGATCTTTGAAGGTTTTTTTTAGTTCTTAAGAAAGAATGGTCTTTTTCTAGTGTGTGTGTTGGAAACAGCAGTGGAGTTCATCCTGCTCTTTGTAAGTCCTGTGAGAAGAGAGGAGACTCACTGAGGTTCCCATGTTGACTGTGAACCCTTTTCTTTGTTACTTTACCATAAGCAGAATAATGGCAAACTGATGTTTTAAGCACAGCACATCCAAACTGATGAGATACTTGATGCCACTTTTGACTACACTCTGGCATTTTCAAGGGAATGCAAAAGAATAACTACAAAAGGAATGATAAAATGCTGAACTTAGAGCAATTATCTCAGTCTATAGAAGAAATAATAGCTTTATTTATTTGAATTTTTATTAGTAGTATTATTATTATTATATCCATGCATGAACTTTGAAGAAGTGGGAGTGCTCTGACCTCAGTGCACTTATGCAAGAGCATGCAGTCCTCAAAGAGAGAGAAGCAAATTATGTACTTTAAAGCCATTCCTGTATCTAATGCAAGAATTTTTGTTTGGATAATTCAACAAATCATGCACGCTTTCCACTGAAGTCAGCAGGACAGCTCACATGAGATGCTCACGTGCCCTAACTCTGCAAGATACTGATCTCATACATTCCTTATTTATTTATATATTGCTATGACTCTCTTGTTTCCATCTCATGTTTGTGTCTTCCTTGCACTTTAAACAAAGCCTCTCTCCATTTTACGCAATTTTGCATGGACAGCAAGATGAGTATTGGGGCACAGCTATGAGCAAGAAAAATGTACCATTAATCCATTTTCACAGGTAGAAAAAGAAATATAAATAAATAAAAAATAAATAAGAATAAAAAAGAAAATCACATATGTCATATTCACCTTCCTCCAACAGATTGTAAATACTGCCCTGTGATTATGACTTATATTAATTTATTTGCTAAAAAAGTGTTCTGAGAAGCTTCATGAGTCACTGAACAATGTACAGTTTCTGGTGATCGCTGGGGCATTTGTTTTTGTGACAGGAAACACCTAAACTACCAAACACAGCTGTTTAAAAAGCATTAAGTGGAAAAAAAAAAGAGGAAAGAAGCCCCCTCCCCACCCCAAAACTTTTATTTTCATAGAAAAATAAGAAGAAAATGGATGCTCAAAGCTAAGAAATCAAGTTATTGGACAGCAGATAATCTCAAATTTGGTTGATAATTTTTTAATAAATAAAACCCACTTTGTATTTATTGGACTAAAGTTCTGAACCAGCACTCAGTGTGAGAATTAATTTAGCCTAGAATAACTGGACCTACACATCTGGATATACAAGCAACTATATATGTTCAAATAAAGATCTGTGTTTTCAAGTTTATTATATGGGTGTTATTTTCAGCTGATTAACTGTCATTGAAACAATTGCTTTGGTATATTTCTGCAGTGATTCTGTTCAACAGAGGTTTAACTCTGCAGATCTCGTATTAGTGAATGCGATGGTTTACATTTCCACACCAGAACTGTCTTCTCTGTTAAGGTGTGCAGGTCAGGCAGGCACTTTAGGGAATGGCATGGAATAACTCTCTGATATCAGGACCAGTTAACAACTCCAAGAAGATCTGTTGATGCTCTTAAAAAGCATCTCCATATCCATCCTTTCACCTTCCACTGGACCAGGTGCTCAGAGCCCCACCCTACGTGGTTTTGAACATTTCCAGGGATGGGGCACACAAAGCCTTTCTGGGAAACTTGTTCTTGTGTCTCCTCATCCTCACAGCAAAGAATTCTACCACACAGTTTTATAAGTCCCTTTTCTGAAAACAAACTAACAAGCAAGAAAACTGCAAAATTTTTTTCATAGCCTTTACGTAGTAAGTCACAAACGTGACAGAAGAGTTGTTGGAAATGTCATCATCTTTCCTTATACTCTAATTTCACTTATTGTTTATCATCTTGCATTTGTGGATTACATCAGACCTCTGTACCTCATGCAAATGAAAATACATTTATTTCTTCAGATGCTATAGAGAAAAAGCAGTTTGCTTCGGGAAGTGATAGGAAGATGACTGGAGTATTTTCTTGACAATCTTGGCAACTGGAATATGGAATTCTTACAAAGAACAAAGCTCACAGTACTTTGTCACGATTTTAGCCATGATTTCATTTCCCTATGAAGATTTGATATTTCACCAAGTATCACATAATTATTGAGATGTGGTGTGATAATGATTCAAATAGATTTTATTGATAATGTTACCATTTGTTGAAATAACATCAAAAATTCTTGTAGAGAACGTGCTTTATCCTTTTTATTACTTTTTTTTGTTTGGCATTAGGAAAACTGCAATTGAGAGCTTAAGGTACCATTCTTAAAAACAGCATTTTTAAACTTTTTTTTTTCATAAGAATCGATAAATGTAACACTAAAAAAGTTGTAAAGATAAAATTAGCAGATATATGTAACTCTACAAAAGTTGTAAAGATAAAATTAGCAGATATTCTCAAGCATTGCATAACTTCAAGAAGGTGCATAATAGAATTCACACAGTAGACAGTAATTTATATTTCGTTAAATAATTTTATTTAGTGAAAGTGTTCAAACACATACTTGGCTTCATGCATTTGCAGTATTGCCCCCAGCAATATATTGAAACTTGTGCTAAATTTAATTCAGAAGCTTCAGATCTATGGTTTTCAGATAACTGCCTGCAACTTTTGTTTGCTGGAGCAAACAGAGAGAAAATTCAGAAAGCTTTTCCATAAATATATATTTTTTTTCTTTCAGGACAAATATTTCTTCAATTTCTGCCACCAAAAATAAGATGAGAACTTTGTCCTTTAATTGTTATAACAGACTGTTAGTAGTACAAAATGGGGAAAGAGACACCCTCTTACATATATTCTACCTCTACCAATAACAGCTGTTGGCCAAAAGTTGTTAATCTATTTGGCATTGCTTTATCATCCACAGCAGTATATTAAAAGGACAAAAATTCCTCAGCTTTACCCTGCTTGTGAGAAAATAAATAAGAACCCACATCATTTTCTCTTAATATCTAAAATTTATAACTCTACAGACTTGAATTCATGTTTTACTAATTGAAATATATTTTAAAAATACATTCAGCAAGTGATCTTCCTTCTCAAGCTCTATCACTCTTTCCTAAAGTCAAGTCAACAATAGTAGAACCCAAGATGAAAGATAAATCACCTTTAAAAATATTAATCATGAATTGTAAGAAAATATGAGACAAAATATCAGTGAAGTAATTTAAAAAATATTCAGATCATTTTATAGTCTGCATCTGGTTCTATTTCATATAAATGCAAGTTGGACATCTAGGACCTTGGGGTTAGTAACAGATGCTGTCATGAAGTTGATCATTTTTACATAAGCAAAAGCTAAACGGAATAATTTCAGGCCACCCAATCTTTCCAAAAGGCAATTGCCAGGCACAGCCAAAAACTGCACTGGTCCATGCAAAACTGTATCCAGACACTCTAGAAATACTTTCCAAATTTTATCGTCTGTGGCTTTAATTATGAATTTTATATGTCAGGTTTTCTTCTGACCAGTGGTGAGAAATGCCTTGAGAGGCAGAGGCTGAGGGTAATTCTCTGCGTGCAGAAATGTTTGAAAGCTGCCTGTAGGTGCTGCAAGCAGCACTGCTGGGCACAGGAGATGAATTTTGTGATCAGCCTGCATTGGCCAGGGAGGAGGAGAAACGAGTCAGGCATGCAGGTGACAGGGAACAATTGTCACTGTCCCACATGATGCAGGGAAGGATTTGGGTGCCAACCTCACTGGATATCAGCATGAACCACAAAGAGCTCCTGCTTGTGCACTGCACACTGTGCATCACCCACACAATCTGGCATCTTATGGCTGTGTATTTTGAAGTGACTCTTGCTGCCACTAGCTCAGAGATAGAGCAGCTATCCTTTCTATTCCACTTAGGATTCCCCCCAAAAGAATGGTAAGTATCTTTACTTAAGTATTTCTGCTTTTTAGAAGTGGTTAATCCTTCAATTTGCTCTTTCAGTTTCTTCTCTTGAGAGGAAAATGCTGGGCACTCTTGAGAATGCAAACTCTTCCTTAAGTGCATTGTGATGAACAACACTGTCAGGGAAAAAACAAACAAATAAACAAACAACTAAAACCAACAGACCCACCAAAAAAACCCCAAACAGACCAACAAACCAGTACAAGTCAACAAGTATTTATATTTGGACAAGCAGACCTTTAAGTTTTAAATAGACAATTAATCTATCATGAGCAACATTAAAAGAAATTGAGTCTCTACCTACAATTTAAATACAGCCTCCATGGTACAGAATCTTAGAATTTTTCAGATTGGGAAAGACCTCTGAGATCATCAAGTGCAACTGTTTACTCAGCATCTTCATGTTCACTACTAAGCCACATCCCCAAGTGCCACTCCTACACATCTTTCTAATACCTCCAGGGATGGTGACTCAACCACTTTTTCAACCTGTTCCAATGGCTGACAACCCCTTCCATGTAGAAAATCTTCCCAATATCCATCTAAATCTCTTCTGGTGAAACTTGAGGTCATTTACCCTCCTTTTGTCACTTGCTACTAGATAGAAAAGACTGACCCCCACATTGCTACAACCGTCTTTCAACTACTTGTAGAGTCTGAAATATATAGGGAGAGCAATACACTACTGATTGAACCACTTTGTTTTTCTGACTCTATCAGATTTGAAAGTAGCTATTTGGTTCAGCAAATTTGACTTTAATTTTACCAAGAATTAAAGCTATGTCTGACAACCTACAAAGCTATAGCTAGTAAATTCCCTATAAAAGGAATTTTAATAAAAGATTCTGTAACTACTAGAGAAAGCTTATATCCTGTATAGTACTCATTTCATGTTGTACTTCAAAATGGGAGAGCTGGACTTTGTTTTAATACAGGTTCATTACACACACACACACACACACACACACACACACCATAAACTGGGAAAAAACCACCAAAACATAGAGCAGAAAGATGCTGATATGAAACAATGAAAAATAGTGTGTTTCCTAATGGCAATCAGTTCAATCATACATATTTTTTGATACCTGTTGAAGGATTTATAATCTGGGTATTGTGGGTGGATGGATAGGTTTAGTGGGGAAAAAAGCCCAAACAAACAAACAAAACAACTCCTCTGTTATTGCTGTCGTCCTCATCTACACTGTTTTGGAATTTGATTTGAGGATCCGTTGGATTGTGTAAATCAACAGAATTGCAGGCAGAAGCCTCGGATATGGTGAAGGCAGTCCAGGGTTAGTTACAGCAAGGTGAATACAGCTAAGCTATAAAACAGAACATTCCAGACTATTCTGTTATTTTTAAATGGCTATTACAGCTTTTTAAAAAAAAAGGAGCTCTCTAGTAACAGTATATCCATTTACATGAGACAAGTCCCTCTGGAAGCAATAAAGGTGCCTATCTGCACAGTGCCCATGATAGGTTTTCATTCAGAACAGGCCTATTTTCTATTTAAGGCATTTCACTCAACTAGAGATTCTAAAAGATCAAATATCACACTTTAGGCTCTCCTTCACGCTTTGCAAAGGAGGCCTTACATGCAAGCTGCTTTAAAGCAGTTTTATTCATGTCCTCTGCCACAATAAAGCACAATGAGCTCTTTGGCCTTGGAAAGCAAAGCACGCTGGCAGGTTGCAAGAAGCCCGTGGGTAGCATCTAAAAGGCATAAAAATATTTATCTTACCCCCAAAATCTTTCTACCTCAAAATCTTAGTTCAGCACCTACATTCCCCAAGAGGTGTGGAAGCATTTGAAAGCTCTCGTGTCTGACTTATAGTTTTTCTCAGTGGAATTTTAGGCAGCTGACAACTCAAATATGGTGCAGCTTGTTGAATTTCTTGGTGCTAATAAATGGAGATGGAAACAGACACACCAGTTTGCTCCACTTAGGTGAAAAGCTCTTCCCAACACCCCCATAGAACCATGAGGCAGTGCTGGCATCACTCAGCAATCCCCTCAGCCTGGTGGGTGCCCCTTGGGGAGAGCAGGAGGCACTGCTGCCAGACCTGCCCTCTCTGCAGGATGTTCTAGTTACAGTTCACTTTCCTCTTGGCCATACTACCCTCACAGTTCCGCTCACACAGCAAGTCAGATTTGAGAAAAGAAAGCTCTATGAACTGTACCAGGATTCAAGAGTTAAAGCAATGTCCAAGTGAAATACAAGCAATCTGTCACCACTGCTCTTCCATGCCACTGCCTCAGCTACAAGATTATGTGAAATTGGATACCATCACAAATGGCTAGAAAATTTTTGGATGAATAAATGAGCAATGTATTTTCCGAGCCATAAAATCGTCTACTAAAACCAAGTCTGGGGTCAATAATACTTCCTATTCCTATTCCTAAGTGTTGATTCAGCACAGCTGCTTTCCTTGCGGATGGTGAGACATTACATTCACTGAAAATTAAGGATTGGTTTTAAAGTTTGACACAGTATGACTTGGTAGATTAGAATTGGACATATAAAAAAATCAGAAATTTCAAGTGATTAATGACATAAACAACCTTCTCAGAAATGCCCTAGAAACACTGCCGAGTTTCAGAATCCCATATCACAGCATTTATGAACCAAAATATTACTTAGTCAAGCTCTGGGCCCCAAACACACAAACCTGCGATATCTAACACATACTTACAGGTATTTAACATTTCCAGAATTCTCTAGATCTTCAAGTTCTACTTATCTCTTCATTTCTTCCCATTCCATAATGAGATAATAAAAATTTCTAAAACCATAATAAAATTCATTTAAAATACTGGAAAACAAATGCAGCCTGATGGCAAGACCAGTCAATGCAACCATCCAACCTGTAGGTTAGATGTCATTTCTGCCTCTAAAATGTAAGTGCTCAGATTCTCACTCCTTTCTGAGAATAGACTAGAAGCCAGAATAGATTAGTCTAGAAAGAAAGACTAGAACCAGACTTTACACTTTTGAGACAAGTATTATACATGGAAACACATGATGCAAAAGATGAGTAACATCCTCTTCACCACCACTACTATCTCCCCTCTTCTTTGGAAGGCATTCGGTGCTGGCTCAGACTGTGCTCCAACCACAGGCACCAAACAAGCTCCTCTCAGAGCCTGGAGTCTGGCATCTCTTCCACAATGTCTGCATAGCAATGACCTTTAAAGCACATCATTCTCTGTATCATTCTCTGGTAGCTAAGAGCCTAGATTTCACATCTGCCTTGCCTTAGAGGGAATTTACTGAGCCCAGACATTAATCCTAGGAGCTAGATTGATCCAGCAAAACAGAAGAGTCAAGTTTTGAATTAATGTATCTCCACTGTTTGGTTCTTCTCGGGATCTAGCACTCTCATGTCTCAATTTCCACAGAAAAGTGAGCATGCAAAGTGCAATAAGACCCCCAGAGGGGGTCACTGGGATAGTTCTTCCTACTCCATGTCTATATATCATGGGTCTTCATTGCCTCCAGGAACACAGACAGCTAGTGCTCACCTAGTGGATCCCACTGCATGCAATTTAGCCCCAGGTTCTCAAAGTTTCTCTGCCTGATATTTCCCAAAAAATGTCAAAAGCACATCCTACCATTATATGGAGTATTTTCTCTTTTGTGCAGACTACAAACAGGACAGGAGAATGCTCCTAATTTTCAATCCACTTAAAAATAGATATTACAGTATCTTTTTAGGCAAAGAAGACCCTTAGTGTCTGCAATTTTCTCCTGCAGCTAATTAATTCCTGTAGATAATTAATTCCTGAAGACCCCAGTGTTTATATGGCAAAGTGACTAACCAATACCATAATGTGCAGTACTTGGACTCTCAAAATAGCTAACAGGAATAATACATGCTAACCACACATACCAAAACATTGTGCTGTTAGTCAGTGTTCCAAGCATGTTAATTAACATTTCCATAGTGTATGTATTACAATGCTCAAAAAATTTATTTTTTTAATAATCAAGCCACAGAACGGAGGCTGAGATCACAAGAGTCTGGGTCACAAGAAGAGTCTGGGTTAATGCCACAAAAGTTAAAATGGAAATTCTGAGAGAAATTTCATTTCTAGCTCCACATGTTTTATTTTGTTTATGAAATAACTAATTCAGTAGCTGAAAAAATAATTGAAAGATACTCTTGTAAAGGAAAAATGAGTACAACTCAAATCCTATACTTCATATTTCCTTCTCAAAACAGCTGTCAGAAACTAGCAGTGCCTAAGAACCCATAAAAGAAACCCAAACAAAAAAGTAATGGATGGAGTAGAAGATGAAGATTTTACTTAATATGTTAATTCTTCTCTTTGAAAAGGCACACAATTAAAATAACAGTAGAATTCTTTGTAAAGAATTCACTTTCCAATCATTAAGGCAGATGGCTAAAGTCTGGCCAGGCTTGCAGCACATGTAACCAGCTCCTAAATTCAGTTCACTCTGCAGTAACTCAGGAGCAATTGACTACAGCTAGGTGACACAAGCCACAAACCTGTTTATCATTTCCCTAAAGGAAACACTTATTCCCAAGTTCAAATACCTGTTCTACACAATATGGGATGTACACCTGGAGATCTAGTCAAGGAAAGATTTGCAACATCCAGAGGAAAAACAAGGTTCAAAACCCTGAAAGGAAGAGTAGGGTAGATGTTCTATTAAAAGGGAAGATTCCAGTAAAAGGTGTCTGGGTCTCTGAACAAGGTTTCAAAAGGAAAGGTCAGCTCCTAAGAGTATGGTAGTCTCAATCTGACAAAGAGAGAAATTATTAAATGTTTAAAACAATTACAAGAAATGCGGTTAGAATTTAGATTAAATCATTCTCCTGAAAGTCTCATTTTTCTTTCCCCATGTACATTTTGTGAACAAAAGCTCCTAAGAGATTATTGGAAAGAGAGACATTGTTCTCAATGTCTTTTGCAATAGACAGAGAAAATGTTGTACCATTGAGGGGGGCATAGTTTTCAGTCCAGCATGACAAGGAGCATTGGAATAATAGAGGTGACAATTAAGGCACTTTGTAATATTCGTGTTATATAATGTCTTGATTTCTGCAGTGTCAAGACATCTCTCAAAATAACACAATATGACAGGCCAAGTGCATTCTGGTTTTATTTGTACAAGGGATGAATATAGAATATCTCACTTGCAGTGCCATTCCCATATCAAACTGATGAGGTCAAAGATGCTTATAAGTTCCAGAAGAGTGGGGAAAAAAAGTTGTCTTGTCCAAGAGTGTCTTCTCCTTTACTCAATGAGCAGTGTATTGTAATAAAGCAATTAAACTAAACATGTGCAAGAATGGGATTTTTGGGATTTATTTATTTCTACATCTCAATGGCAGCCTACAGAAAACATGATGGAGTGAGTTCAGCATGTGGGGATAATAATGTAGTTAGGAAGCAATGTTTAATCTAGTTGAGGCTGGTAATCTCTGGATGTTGATGCACAGTGTCATGCACTGCCTTGTAGCATTTCTACATGGGTGATCTATTATTTTGCAGCACTAGAATCTGCATTTCATTTCTTATTCTCTTATCTGCTCCTCAGGGATTCAGTAAATCCATCAGAATTTTACAACTGCCATTCTCTCTGGGCTGTGACACATTCACAGTCAAGGATTAAAATCAGGCTTCTAAAGAGTTCCTACTAGCAGCCTACTACCCTGCACTTCTGACAGAGATTGCCAGTGCCCCTGCAGGAAGTCTGAAAACCAGCAAAGCACCTCCTGAGCACCCCAAGCCTGCTTTTTAAGGTACATACATCCCCTTTTAATTATAGTGCTTAGCTAAGAACAGCAGCAGTACAGAAGCTGACTGAATCATGACTCAGTTTTGGGGACAACAACTTGGGCAGGACCCATCTGAGCCATCTGATTTTACTCTGCTTCTCTTGGACTTCATCAGTGTTTACGAGTTAGCAAATGGCAACCCTTCCAAAAGCAATTGTTTCAGGACAACAGGGATACTTCAGCTGTCTCTGACTTATTTTACTGAGAGCTTTACAGACCATCAGTTTTCACTGGTTATACTTCTATCCACTTCCATTTTTTTTAATAATTTTATCAGTCATAAATGAAACAGAAATGAAGGTTGCTGTGCATCCTTCTCAGAACCCCATGAGGACCTGAGTTAAGTCACTGTCTTCACTCTCTTCAGACACGTAGGTACAATTATATGAAACTCAGAAGTATTATATAGCAAATAATATAGATTCTTATTTACGTGTTTTTATTATACAGAATGAACAATAGTTGTTGATTTTAAATGATAAACTTTTATTCTGAATATACTGTTTTTGCACAATAATTAACACAACAGTTCTAGGATTATAAACTTTTTATAACATTATTGTACAAATTTTTACAAAAAATTATTTTTTTCCAGGCTTGTCAAGTTCCACAAAAGTGTCAAGAGAACACAAGAAAAGGGAGAAAGACCTGCTTGCCTCATAAGAGCAACCAAGTCTTTTTTTTGCAGAAACGCACACTGAGCATTTCAATAAAAATATCCCAGAAAGCATGATCCAGACATTCCATACAACACAAGAAGAGAAGACAGCTTTGTCAGATCACAATCGCAATTTCATGGCATCTGAACAAGACAGTATCCCTTTAGCCTCAGTGAAATATTTCTTCAAGATGATGTTTTTCTTTTAAACCATAAACAGGACAGATGCAAGTAGCTGGGAAGAGGGTGAGGCTAACTTTTCAAAAGTCTTGAATTGTTTTCAGACGCTTTGTTTTAATCTTTTTACAATAGTGTACAATGAGTATTAACAATATTAACATTGTGGTATGAACAAAATAATAATAAATCTGGCCTTTGTTAAAGGCTTGGATGTCTGATGAAGTTAGGGTAAAATTTATCCTAAGAAAGGAGTTATTAAGATTTCACCTTAGGTTGACATTCCAAAAACACCAGAGTACGCTGCAGTGCCTTGAAGGCATTAATATATTTCTTAATAACCAGTGTACTAGCATCTGAACTTTTGGATTAGTGGTACTGAGGTTGTGTTTTGGAATTAAGTCATACTAAGCATGTTTGTTATGTGTTAATGGGAAAAAAGGTCTTAATGTCTCTTCAGTGACAGCAAAAAGCTCTCAACCACAGCAAGTAACACTTGGGTTGCAAAGGTCACTTAAAAGGGATACTGCCTATTTGAAACCAGTAAGGCCAGGTTTTAAGTTAATAAAAGGAATATTGTAGGAAAACTTACAAATGGCAGCAACACTGTTGTTTTTGTCAAGTTAAGCAGTAAAGCCTCAAGCATTAGAAACATGAAAAATATCATACTAAAATCTTAAAGGTTCAGGACCTAAAAAATCTTGTCAATCAGACCTGCTATGTTATGTTAAAAACCTGTTACAAATATGGACCACGGTCAGTGTTTTGGCAGTAATGCTGGTTGTTTAAAAGAAAAGAACTAGAAAGAAACCTTTCATGTTAAGTCCTCAGATCATGTTTAGCACAGTACCATGCTGTAACAACTTTAATGGTGGTTACTTGTCAGATGTATAATACACTGCATGATTTCTGTGTGAACTGAACCAGTCCCAACAATTCCCTTTGCACTATTTAAAGGATTTGAGCAACAATCAACAGAGCCTTTTAGCTGACTTTAAAAACCACAACTTTTTACAGCATATCATATTTAAAAATACCTTGATTTAAATTTTAGGATCAAGCTTCTTCTTTCAAAGACAAGAGAAGATGACTATGATTGCACTGTGAGAGTAAGGATACTCTTCTGCATGAGAATTTGTATTTATTCATGTGAGTTATTTCTATCAGACTGGCATTCACAGTTTGAGCTAGCTAAAGTTCAGATTGCATTTTCGGTCTATGTTTTGTATTTTGCAGTATTTTGGAGTATTTAAAAAAACTTGACCATCACTTGGAGATATTCTAATATATAATTTAAAAGTATTTAAAATACTGCTTTCTAAAGTATAAGATGGGAATCATGTTGGCTAATTGTTTACATAGAACATAAAATGTTAGCTGGAAGGCTCCATGTTTATATGGAAACACATTTCTTCAGGTCATATAAGAGGGGTGACGGAGAGGAACAAAGGACATTTCCCTCTTTGGGCTGCCCAGCAGGGCTATGTGTCTGATGCCATGGGCTTCTCCCTCCTTTTGCATTTGAGCACTCTAAGGGAAGCAGGATGAGAGAAAAATCCATAGATGTTTCCTGTGGCAGCATGAATTTGTGCCATCTTTCTTTTCCCCTACAAACTCTAATCGGATGCCTATTAAGTGACTCTGAACATGGCCTGCCGGCATGAGCAAAGTGTTTTGAACAGTGCAACTTGTCCATGAAGGGTTTCTTTTGGGAAGCTAAGTGAAAACTACAGAGAACTTAATATACTAACATGAAATTGAAAGAGCACAACGCAAACCAATGAGTATTCAAAGTAACCTCAGAGTATAAGCAGTGAGTGCAGTAATTATTGGCCTAATCCTAGAAAACTTGCTCCTCCCATAAAATGTCAATTGGAAACACTCAAACCAATTTTTTATCAGGTGGTAACCGGAGCTAGGTGAACACAACTGCAGCACTATGACTGGAAGAAAGAGCTCCAAGTTTATCTTCACCCTTATTATCAAAATTAGCTCACCTGCTCTGAGGAGGACCTGAAGTCATCCAAAACAGTTAGTTGTACTTTTAACCCCATGGCATTGCTAGGTATATTTTTTTTAAATAACTAGATTTTATCTCTGAACAAAAGGTCAGGATTTATTTTTTTCCACTCACTGTATTCCCAAACATGAGAAAATATATAGCTGGAGCCAAGGTGCATGAAAAACAATGAACCAGCCATGAGTACAACTACAGAAGACATCTGATCGCTCAAGCCATGCCATGGCTTTGAGTAGCTTCTTCAGTTTTCATAGGATATTAATGCATGCCCAATCATTTTTTTAAGCTTTTGGCATGATTAAAATTATATCAATCAATTGCCAGCATATACATACCGATGATTTGCATTTTTTTATTTTTGAAAGAGCTAGTGTATTGTGCCATATTAATATTTGCATATTGCAGTTGTTAGCAGAACTGTACAATACCAGCAGAGTTGCACATTCATTGGTTTAGCTGTCTTGCAATACTGTTTAGTTCTGAAAACTAGAAAAAAAAGCGCAAATCATATTTTGCATCAACACTATGCTACACTGTAATATTGTAATTTACTGCACCAACCTGTATCACCAATGAGGTTGTATAAAAACAACTTCTAGAGTTATTATTCACAATCAAGTATCAATGTGCATACATATAGATTCAAGGCTCCCCATTTGTTTATATTTTTTCTAATCACAGCAACCAGGTAATTTTGCTGCTAAATATGCTATTTTCAATAATAAATAGCAACAGCGTAAATTTTAATATTATGGGTGGGTTTATATGAAGGAAACAAAGGGGGAACCTGATATGAACCTTAGAGAACATATACTTCCAAAAATAAATGTGTTAAATCTGATTTTTATATTCTTAAAATATCTGTACACAGATTTTCATGTGAGATCACTATTCTGTAAAAAATCCACCTCAACCCTTTTGATACAATCTATATTTACCCTATTTTCTCAGCTTTTTCATTGCACAGTATATTCAGAGCTCTGTTTCATAATATAATTTAATATGATTTGATTGCAACACATTGCAATGTTCAATTTCTCACACAATACAAGAATCACTCTGTTATCTTTTCAATGAACTATACTCTACCATCAAAGAAAACAAACTGAAAAACAATAACATAGCATCATCATCATGCAAAATACCCCTGGAAACCAACGTTCAAATATCACAAAGACATTTTTTATTCACAAGCATTTTTGTATCAGCCTTTGAAGAACTTCTACTAGCTTTATATGTAATTGCATTGTGAAAAGGAGGTTAATATTACATCGAAATTAACATTTGTTTCTGACAGAAGATGACACCAAATTGAAGATGAAAATCTCTTTTTTTGTTACACTCTCCAGTACCTTTTTATTTTGAAACACAGTAATTTCTCCCTTCCTTCCTTCCTTTCTACATACATTATCAACCTACCAAAGTTTAGCTGACTGCATGATTCATTTTGGAAGAATTAACCACTCATCATAAAGCATTCCAATCATGCTGAACTTCTGGTGAAGACTGGCCAATATTTTCGTTTTACTCAACTAGTTTGGACAAAACTGATGTTAAAAGCAGCCATTGTGGTGCTAGTAATGTATATTGGGGAGAACATTTTCCTTTTTCTTTTTGGTTTTTAAACAACTGTTCATGTAAAAGAATATAAATCTTCAAGATATCCAAAGCTTAAAAGAAATGAAAATCATATACATAAGCTATTGTAAGGGGAGCCCTTTCACACGAAGTCATCAAGATTACAACAACGAACAAATGAATAAACAGAAGGTTTTGGATTTCCCCGAGGGGGCACGTAGAGAAATCTGTTTGGGTGGCGTGGATGATGCAGCATTCACACGGGGAAGGATCCGACACTCCGACATGCAGGCGTCGCGGCGCCTTGGTGAGTCTCACAACGCATGGGAACCAGGCACGAGCACTGCTGCTCTGCTGCTCTCTCAGTAGCTGTCCCTTTCCAAAATGAAACTGAGGCTATCGTTTTGGCCAGGTCTTGATTCAGTTATGCAGGTTTTGGTTTAGCAAGGTCATAACTGGCAGTGTCTGCTGCCAGATAAGAGCCAAAGCAGGACTGACTGAATTGCTACCATGGACCACAGTGATGGACTCAGACCAGAGGCCCCACCGCAGTCCGCTGAATCTTCCTGCCGACAAGAAGAGAAGAAATCATTTAATATTAATTACAGTGAAGCTGCTTAAGGAGCAATCTAAAGTTTAGATTTCAATATTTTGAACTATCATTGAGGCATCCTTTTTGTCTTATATATGTTATTTTGCTAAAATAAAGTAAAATAATTACTGGAAATTCCTCAGATTTTTGATAAAAAGGATATTATTACTTTAAATATAAAAATGTGAGGATTAAGTAATTTCAAGGTTTACAGCACACACTTATGAACTAGATGGAATACTTACACCATCAATCAAGAAATTCTATGGAATATACCTGGGGGCCCCAGTAAACACCATCTGTTTTCCTTAAAATTACATTCATTTTAAGATTCTGAGTATGATTTTATTGTGGGAAAAGTTAGAAGAACAGATAAATTTTCAAGATTAAAAGACAAATACCAAAATACATTTATGTCCATTTCATCAAATGATTGCACAATAATATGAATATGGTCTGCAGGTGAAGATATGATCAAAGAGAATGAAAATCCTTTCTCTGCCTCTGATGCTCTATTCAATATGAGAAGGAAATTTTCTATTGCACTACTTGTCCATGCAGTTTGAAGCGCTCTCTCACTGCACTGCTTTGTCATGCATCAGTAACTATTCTTTATGCCACACAGCAATCACACCACTTTTCCTCATTCCTCTCCACTATTAATTGCTGTTCTTTGTCCCAATTTGCTTGTAATGCTTAATGCCTTCCGCATGATGGACTTATTCATTAGTCTGGCTGAAATTCATTTGATACCTGTTCTGGAGCCTGTAACACCTTAGACCTTGTTTCTCAAGAGTGATACAAATCCTGATTAGTACCTAAAACACCAGGAAAATTTTCCCTCACTGCTTTGTCCGACAAGTCTGAGATTCATGGGTAGCTCTGAAGATTGAAAATATTTATTCTTTTCTTATTTAGTCTTTTTCTTGTATTCTGTACCCATGGTAGAAAAAGACACTTTCCATTTTCCAAAAGATTCCAAGCCTCCAAGGGCAAGAAAACTGTGTAGGTGGAAAGGAATTTAGGTATATTAGCAACTGTGGAAACTTCTTGAACAGGAGCAATATGTGCAGGGAAGGATAGACAACTGAATCTGAGCAGTAACAGAGACTGGCTGCTGGCACAGAAATTTAAAAAAATTATAACAGAAAGCAGAGGAAAAACGACAGGGAAAAAGCTCCTGGTTCAGACTGACATGTCACTGAGGCATATGCAATTAATACTTAATATACCCCAGAAAAGGCTGGGGGATGTGTGTGCATGTGCATATGTGTATAAAAAGAACAATCAGAATAAATAAGAAAGAGTCATTAAACATCCTTTAATTTATTAGCAAATTTCCTTAAGCAAATTTTGCTTTCCTCAAGTAAAACTTCCCAGCTTTACAAGAATAGCAGTTCAGGACATCAAGTTTACTCAAATGGGCAAGAACAAGAAAGTACATAAAAATGGCAGATCAGATATAAACAGGAAATAAAGGGAGGAGGGGGGAATAAAGTGGTTTTTTATAACCTCCCTGCAGAATACACCGAAATGATAATAGAAATTTTTTACCAAATCAAAAGCACAAAGTCAAATATGATGTCAGGCAACTCCTTCATAACAAAGGTGTGAAGACAGAATTTGGAAATTATGGGGAATAGCAAAGGCCTTCAATGAGTTCTTAATACCAGCTTTAATGGGTGAGAATTTTAATGTTATTTATTCTGTACACAATGCATTCTTTAAAGCTGGTAAGTTTCCAAAACAGTTTGGGAAAAATATGGAAAATCAGATAAAGCAGACAAAGTAGACTCAGTACATTATCAGGAATTATTGCATAGAGTCACCAAGAGTCTCCTTTAGAAACTTGGATGTAAAAACCCCTAACAATCCCAAGCCAAAAAAACCCCAAACATCAGCATTCAATTTCCTAAGAAAGAAATAAAAATTCATTTTGTCCTAAAGCAAATACCTCATGTTGGCTGCCATTCTTTATTAACAGTAGCTTTTTCCAGACACATCTCTGTCTTCTGTTAGCTTTATAATTCAGTTGTATAATTTTGGCTTAGGCTTCTTGTTTGGTTTGGGTTATGTTTTTTTTCCTTTGGTTTTTTTTTGGTTTGTTGTTGTTGGTGGTGGTGGTGGTTTGGTTTGGTTTTATAGTTTTGTTTCTTTTTGGTTGATTGTACTGTGCAAGTTCAAAATTCCTAAGGTTTCTGGTCAACAAGAAGTCCTAAGTGAACTCTGCTGCACCAGATTTGGACTAGAATGCTAAGATTTCAAGATGCACTGAACATTCTGGTTTATTTAGTTTGGCTCTGTCACTATTTGCATCTGCATTGTGTCTTGTCATGCAGCTTTATTTCTATTTAAAGCACTTAAAAATAACCCTGTTGCTTCTTCCTCATAGTGATTACCATTAAAACAGAATTATCAGTAAAGGTTTCCTCTCACATGAATTCCATGAACAGTACTCAGTGTTACCTCTTGGTATTTATTATTCTTATCATTGAAATTACTTAGAAGAGTCATCTTTGAAGAAAGAGTTGAAAGCAAAGCAGGAGATTTAAAATTTCCAACAGATGGGAGATGTCTGGAGAGTGTAAGTAGTAAACTGAAGGTCTTAAACAAAATTGTGCATCACATGAGGGGAAAATACCTTTATAGTGGAAATGGCATCCAGTATGGATACAAAGCAAATATGCCTCCACATACAGAATTAGGATTCAGCTCAGGCCATCTTGCATTAGACCAAATATTGCAAACTATGTTGATAAATTAATCCTACCACCATATGTACTTGAAAAAACCCTCTAGTCTGTTGTCCATTTCTATTTGCTGTATGAGATTTTTTTTAAACTACACCACAATTTCTTTTACATTCATCAGTCATACAATGTAATATCCCTATTGGGTTGAAAAGAAGTATCTTACTATCTTTTTCCCTCTCCCTAAGACTACACAGAGAAGTTTAAAAAGGATTCACAATTCACAAGAGTAGAGAATATCTTGGAAACCTCATGCAGGAAAGGCATCATCTTACTATGAACAAGAGCATTAAACTACACTACACAAAAGTAAACAAGGTTTATACACATATTTCAAGGCTGGTGAGATTTTAACCTCATACTGATCAAAACCACATTAAATTTCTGAGGTTTTTAGACCAATTTGCAGTGGTAAACCAGTAGTTCTGCCAAGAACAATTTCTAAATATTGTCTCTGGAATCAGTTAATTCTTTCGTGTCCGAAGCTAAGACAAAAAAAGTAGTGGCAAAGAAGGTACAGTAAATCCTATCAAAATCAATTGTTTTCACCACAGAATTTCACACTGCAACTTTCTTTTGTGCTGTACCTGTTGTCAAAACCACAGGAAATGTGAAAATATAGAAGAAAAAAAAAAGAGAAGAAAATCTGATTATGTGTTTATTTACATGAATCAAAAAATCAACAGTCCCCTAGAAATAGGTGGGATTCGATCCCCAATTTAAAATAAAATTGAGAAAAACGTCAGTTTTGAATAGTCTTCAAAATGTCATTTTTGAAAACACTTTCCCTCTTCTTGAACCTCAAGAAAACTTTTCAGCTGTTTCCTCTTCATGTTATTTTTGAGATTTCTTCTAAAGTATCTTATAACAAAGATATACAGCATTATTTTATCTTCTCTTTACATTATCTTATCTTTACCTCTCCTAGTGCAATTAGACACTGAACTATTTTTAAGCAGTTTCACTGAAATTTTCCAGCCCATGACATTAATCACACAAATCCTGAATAAAGATCAGCTGGGGATGTTCTCTCTTTGTTGTTTTCAAAATTATGTCTCTCTTTGAAGAGAGAGAGAGAATTGTAAAATAAATTTGAAAGAATTGTTGTAAGCCACTTCCATTTCACCAGAAGTGTATGAGAAATTTCTTGCATTAATCACATCAAATATCCCTGCATGCTTGAGGTAAAGAAGTGTCAAATCCAAATGTCATCTCCTTCATGTCACGTCTTGCTATGACAACTCTAGATAAGGCTGTTTTACAGCATCACATGCTATGAAAATTATTCAGCACTTTCAGAATGGAAATGAATGCTTTTATAAAACTGTACTTTCCTTTTTAAGTACCAAAACAACATATTCATTGCTATATATCAGCATTTCCGTGAAGACACTGCCAGTCCAAAATTTAAAAAATACACTTGGAACTACAAACACATATAAACATGTATATGCTAAGGCTAAAAACACACTTTTTACTCATTTAGAAGTGCACTATAACTATTTGATGTTCTAAAATTTTGGTTTTTAAACTACAATAATTCATCAGAACCTTCTGGGCTGCTCTGACTTGTAAAAGGGTAAAACAACATCTGCCCAAAGAGCTTCTGATCTGGCCTTTGATATAAATTGATTACTTCAAAATTATACCTGTTATAAGCAAGTATTTTAAATATTATATGTCACCTGGAGAACACTTTTGCTTTCAATCAGGAGTCATTTCCACTTTCAATGCAGGATCATTCTTAAATGTTGGGATACCCTCCTTTGTCTGGACTACCAGACAAAGCTGTCGAAGGTACAGCTACGCATGCACAGACTGGGGACAGCCAATTCCATCAAGATGGATCCAGTGTTCTGCACTGTCAATCACCCTCGAAGCTCCCACTGACATACCTGGAAGCTGATGGACCTAAGACATTCCCAGAAAGGGCTAAAAACCTGTACAGCTCTTTTCTTTATCCTCAGGCATGGCAAACAAAACCAGTGTGCATGTACAAAGTAAGAGCAAGCCATTTGAGGCAGTGATAATGACTATTTTGTTATCCCTGATGAAAAGTAAAAAAAAAAAAAAAAAAGTCAGGTTAGTGAACCTGATCAGCTGGATTGTATCTGTGTTGGCTTCAGTGACTTTAATATAACTACACAATTAATGTCCAGAGAGAACCCATTTCCAAAATCACAAAGTTATTAAAAACAAGGTGCATGAAAAAAAATTACCTTTATAACGTTTTGTTGCCAAAAGCTTATCAGTAAAAATTATATTCTGTGCGTTTTTCCACCTTAAGTAGAAAGCACATTTTGGGCATAAAGAATTCTGTTCAAGGTGAGTCTCTGCTGTTTTATGTACATTGCACACTAGCTTTTTAATTAAAGAAATCTATGTGCAGAGCAAACTGCATGAGCAACAACATGAGATGTTAATCTAGATTTTAATGTGAAATATTACTGGCTTAAAGAAAGGCCTTTCACCTTCCCTTAAAACCTTCTGCCATGGTTGTGCAAGTTCTTAGGTTTGCAAGAAACTACATAACTTAAATGCAGAATAAGAAACTTCAAAGTTACTCAAATAATAAGCTGTTAAACAGAATTTAAAGATTTTTTTAACTTATGTTCAACAGATATTAATTGAACCTTCCTTTAAGTATAGAGAGAATATAAATTACTATGGAAATGATTGTTTTAAATTCCAATTAATTTCAATATTGCATTCATTTTCAATATTTCATTACACTAACTCTGAAGAATGCCCTGTAAGCTTTCAGTTCTGCCTCAGTTTGCTTTACTCTGATAGACATGGGAGTATCTCCCTCTAGTGGTATTCAGAAAAATGTTGACCAGAAATCTCTTCAGTCACCCATTTTTTGCTCTTCAGCTCAGCAGTTCACTTGCAGATGTCTCACTTGCACAGTAACTCATGACAGTCCCACACCATCAAATACAGCACAGTCTAATTGCCAAGGCTTTAGCTTTAAACCCCAAAGTCTGCACTTGGTCAATATATAAGAACTTACATAGTTAAGAAAAAACCTCATCTAGTGCAATCAGGCAATTAATATGCTTAGGTCACCAAAAATTAAGAAGCAAAAAAGTATTACTTTACTGAATTCCTGTTTAATCCAAATTGGTGCATACCATTCTCTTCCATCGTTACCTGTCGTGTTCATTTGAATGCAGTGAAAACTCCTTACTCTTCTCAATAGCAACACTAATGCTTGGCACTCATCCTGGTCACACCTAAGTAAAGCTTTACTTTCACAAGTATGCTGTCTCTTCTCTTTGCTTCGCATCTTTATTTGTCTCTATGAAAAAAATTTCTTCTTCTCTCCATCTTAACAAGGAGAAGGGACAAATGCTTAGAAGGGAAGGATGGGAGCTCAGCTGGTACATGTGCAATCTCAAAGGGCCAACCATATAAACCCAACAGGTTCCCTTGTCTTTGCATGTTCTATGGGAGAGGCCCTCGTGTTTAGTAATTGGGATTTATAAGGCTCCAGACGTTTTTTTCTTCATATTTAATTTCCCTTAATATTGCAACAGTAATTTACTCCAGATTGTTGCTTTTGGGACTCACTTCATTCTGTTTTCTTTTGTATGCTCAGTAAGTAAAAAAGTCTGCTAATTTTTTAAGCCAAGAACAAAACACAAAATTAGAGAAAGTAACTGACCATCCACACCACATGAAAACTTGCAGAAAAATGAAGATAGGAGCGGACATCATGGCAGAGGCACGACTCGTTGTGCATATAGGCTGATCCTATTAATAACGGGCAAAGTAGCAAGTAGAGGAAAGGAAAGAAAACACAGAAAAAAAGACATACAAGATGAGATATCATGCAGATTGCTGGCAGTTAGCAGAGTTAATGTGAAAGCATCCACCCAAGAGCAAGAGATTCACAGCAAATTTTGCAAATAAACTTAACCAAAACAATCCACTGTTACAAAACACATGACTTACACACTGATCAGCACATCAAGCCAGTGAGCAAGAGTTGTACTTTCACACACAATCACATCAGGATGGTTTGGATTATTTACCATGGCTGGATAGCTTTTGGATGGGTTTTCAACTTTATTTAATATTTGTTGGCCAGTAAGAAGACTTCCTTTTTAAAATAAAATTTGGTTACTAGAAAAATACCAATTCTCTAAACTTTTTTAATGCTATGGACATCTCAGTAATTGTGCCTCATTACAAAAAAAGCAGAGAACCTACTAGAACAAATTTTGGTAGACAGCAATTATAGCTAAGTAAGTGCACTGGTTTGGGACAATTGCAGAAATTGCAGAAATCACATGAGGCATGAAAAAATACATTTTAAAAGTATTTATTGTATCTAATGCCAGGGACTTTCTTGTTCAGCACTTTTTGTCTTGAAATTTATTCTGAACAACTTGAATTCAGCATAATCTCTTTTGTATCTTTGAAAGGTAACATAGAAAGAATGTTAATTTAGATACATGTGAAAAACTACAGTTTTAATTTCTCAAAACTATTGCATCCAACACAGAAGTACCAAACAGCATAGTTTTGGTGATTTCAGTAAAGCAATGCACTTTTAAACCTGCTAAGAACATGATCTAAGGGCAGCACGATTTGCAGAATTGTAAACGATATCCCAAAGCACATATAACATTTTTAATGATTTAGAAATACTTTAAATAATATTTGGAAACATTATTATAAAAATACTACTTCTAAGCCAAGACTGTCATCCACCTGGGCCAGCCATTGAAGAACTGAATTTCACAGCACCATAAAGAGATCAACAGTTTTGTACTCACTGATGATATTTTAGTGGGAATCATGTGTGAAAGTGCAACAATTATAGGAAAGGCAGATAAGAAAGCAGCTGTTAAGTTTATGTTAATTGAAATAAAGTGGCTATGGTCTAGAGTGAACAGTATGTTTAGTGATAAAAAGGTTACCAGGCGCCAAGGTACATTTAAACACAGTTTTCCCTGATTGTCTAAAACTGTTCTACAATTGTTTTTAATGAAAATGTCTTACAACTTCAGTTTTACCTGTTTGGCTTCATCAAAGCAGATTTCAGGACCCTTTCTGTATCTAGGTTGTTTGACCATTTCACATGGATTTGGCCCTTCATCTGTTCCTCTGGTTAAGGAGTGACACTGTTTTTCATGCATTGTACATGAGCAGGATCAATATTTTATTTTTTATTTTCATGGCAGGAGAGAAGATGTATGCTAATTCAGATAGTGCTGAAATAAACATCAATATTCACAGTTCCTTGTTTAAATTCAAGAAAACCAACCCAACCATTTAGATAAATCAAAATGAAATACCTTTTTTCCCCCACTGCTATGATCAAGAAAATAAACATCCTGCACAACTTTTCGAAATATTTTCAGAACTATAAACTATAAAAGAAATAAGAAATAAATAAAATAAAAGCTGATGTATTTTAACAGTTTCTGTATTTTTTTTAATTATTCCATAATACTTCAGAAAATATTTCATAAGCAGTAAACTTTCAATGGTGCTGATTAGCTGTAGTTTAAGTTACCACTGAGTAACTCTTCTATAATGAAAGTACACAGTAAAAGCAAATAAACTTGTTTGGAAAAGTAATGTCATATACAAGTTGAACATTGCAGTGAAATCCTATAATAACTACTGCTTCTATTATGGGTACACTTATATTACCTCAAATATCATAGACAATATCATGCTGTTGCAGGCTTTGTAGTAAATGACAGAAGAACTACTGAGATCCCATGAGCATTTCAGTGATGAAAGCAGACAGAGAAAATGCTGTCCATACTACCCACGGAACAGCAGGAGAGAAAGGAGAGCAGTGACATGATATTAATTAGCCAACTGAATATATGAGGTACTGCTTTAGCTCACATCTCTGAAATATGTAATTGCTGGTGTTAAAGTGTACTTCACATGTGCCACTGGCTAATGAGGGGCACAAGTCATTGCAGCAGAAAGGCATGGATATGGCAAACTGCAAAACAGCCTTCTGGGGAAACCTGCTTCTATTACCATTCAGTATGTCCAGATTTCTTCATTCCACTCCAGGTAGCACACGTATTGAAGCTATTAAAAGAATTGAGTGCTAGAACTTATTTTAGTAGATCTAATTTACACTTGAAGCAATCCTGTTAATTTACTATAGAAGCTTCAGTGCAACAAGTGGAAGAGAAGGCAAGATGATGAGGGATTTATTTCTACAGATCTGCATTTGCCTTAATTCAGATAATATCAGACTCATATCCCCTTTTTTCTGCTGTGGCTCAACTGAAAGGGAAGTTGAAATATAAAAATATTCTAAGAGACTCTGCATAAGCAAAGCTGTACCAGCCAAAAGGAAGCCAAATGTAATAATAATCATCTAAATAGCACCCAAAGGTCATTTTGTCTGCTTGGGTGATGTTATGCTACATCTGCATTTCACTATGTACCTTAGTTAGAGAAAAGAGGCAATAGCTTAGTACTGCATAGTTGAATAAAAATAAAATAGTTTCTTTAGTCTACACAAGCCCACCCAGCTGTTCTGACTGCCATTTGAGGTCATTTACTGCTTTCTAGTAGTTTTGGGCTCCACAGGGAATGCAAGTCATGTGCCCTTTCCCATCCACCATGCTTCATTTTCTACAGTCAGTGCTGTTTATAAATTCAGACAGTGGAAACAGTTAATCAAACTGTCATGGACTGAAGCCAATTAGAATATTAGGCTGTGTTTACATATTTCTCTGATGACACCCCAATGTAACTTCCTTTTCAGCCCAAGCGTAGACGGAATTACAGTTTTATTAATGTGGCAATGAATGCATTGCTTGTGCCAAAGAAACACAGTCATCTGTACCACCATCTGCTTTTCTTTCAGGAGTGGGAGAGGCTGTCTCAACTAACTTCCTGATGTGGACAGAGGTATTACTAATTGTTTTCCTTGTTCTGTCATAGTAATCCAAATTATGGTCTGATTTACCACTTCTGGTGTGCTGTCCTCAAGCCTACACAGAAGAGAATGGCTGAGGTGAATTTCTTCTGACCTGGAATGTGTATGTTGCTTATATGTATTTCCATCACCATCACCTCCAGGAATTTACTGCAGTGAACAAGCTAACGTAGGGAGATTGGCATGAAGGTGGTTGTAAATTAAAACAGTCTTTCACACACTCTTATCTTCAATGGTTGTGTTGCAAGAACTCTGCTTAGCATGTAAGCCACCTATGTCTCCAGCCAGCTCTGAAGAAATTCTATGCAGCAGGATGAACTCCAGCCTTTGATGGCTAATGCAGTTACCACATGAAGTTCATCTTTGAATGGAGTGCACACTAAAGTGCCTTCATCAACTAACCAACAGTGTAGCATCCCAACTTTCCATGATGAAACACTCCTATCCTGGCCTTTTTTGTTATTTCTCTACATAGACATACCCTTGTCTTTTGGAAAGGTAGAACAACCCAGGACACTCAGACCTTCCTTGCTTGTGCTCTCAGATGCCGACCTCCATGGTGGCCCTCACTAGACTTCCTGCTGTAATGCCAATGTGGTCCTGGGAAGCACACAGCACTCCAGATGTGGTATCACCAGTGCTGAAGAGTTGGCACGGATCAGATCTCCCAGTCTGCTGACAACACGCCTGCTGTCACAGCCTGAGATGTGACCAGCCCTCTATTCTGCAAGGCACAGTGCCAACTCATGGCCAACTTCTTGCCCACCATGAACCTCCAGGTCTTTTCTGCAAATCTTTCTGTCACTCTGTCCCTAGCCTGTCTAGCTGCGCAATTACAGTAATTTCACGATTATAAGCCGCACCTCCCGGTAGCCGGGTAGACCATGGGATTTGTCCATATATAAGCCGCACCTGAATATAAGCCGCACTTTTTTTTTTTTTTAAAAAAAGCAAGGCTCCACGTGTAACAAAGTAACAAATTAGTAACAGAATCGCTGCCAGCTGGGTTTGTTGTCAGGTGCTCAAGTTGCAACAGTTTTCATAGACCAGCGAAGTCTTTAAAGGCAGCCCCAGGCGCCCTACTTCCGGGTGGGCATTTCACTGGGACTTGTCCATAGATAAGCCGCACCTGAATATAAGCCGCACTACTGGGGTAGGCTGGATTCTTCAATGAAAAAGGTGTGGCTTATAATCGTGAAATTACTGTATTCTGTCCTGGCCTTTGCTTTGTTGAAACTTCATTCAGATCCTATCAACCCATTTCTGTCTAAATTCTCACAAATAACAACTTTGCTCTCCACCTCAAAGACTTCTGCTTCACGTGATTAGTGATATCATCCACAAATACCTGATACTTAAGTATTCCAGTGGCAACCATGCTAATATTGTAGATAAGTGGGTCATTTCTCCCCAGTCATATTCCAGTATCCTATAGCCAAAAATCAATCCACACTACTAAATAACATGACTTTTAAAGGATACCCGGCTTCTCTGCTTGCATCAGTGGCTTTGGGTCACAGGAACGGCACAGCAGTTGGCTGTCACTAATAATGAACACTAGATTGGTGTTTGAAATCTTCTCTGCAAAATAAAGCCTGGAAAAAAAGCCAACAAAAACCTATGTTTAAATGAAACAAGGAAAATCGTATTTGAGAAGGATGCAAAATATTGGAATAAAATAATCCAGCTTCACAGATTTAGTCTGCCTGCTACTGTTTATCTTTTTCATTAGCAAACAGTAAGAAACATTTATAATAAATTTTGTAATCTTTTTGACATTTCCATAGTACCATCTTTCAAGTGGACTTGCTAGTGGAAAAAATGAAAAAGAGCATAAAATGACTTTAATTGAGTTAATAGTTAGCTCTGTACTGCTACCACAGTAGCTGTACTGAGAAATAACATTAGTTCAGCATCAATTAACACTGAAAAAACCCCCAACCACAAAAACAAACAAACAAAACCCCAAAATATAAACCTGTCTGTAGGAAGGGCAAGAGAGAAGCATAGGGTAGGCATGTCATGTATTGAGTGTGTATTTGTTGTATTTTTATGTCAATATAATTCTGCAAAAGGTCTTTATGTTAGCAGGGTCATTTTCAGTTTATAAACAAACCTAATGTATACCAACAACATGGAGGAGAAAATTCAAAAGTGGAAAAAAATTTCTGTGTGTTTTGGCTATCTTCACCACTCTCCAAAGCTCTCTCTTTCTTGCCTGGCTTGAAATATTGTCTTTTTTTGTTTGAAATATGGCTATTAATTCAAATTTCTAAGATGTTTTCAGAAGCTCAAAGTGCATGGAAAACCCCAGCAGGCTCTTGTATGAAACAGAGATCTAGGTCCCAGATGCTATGTTTCTGAAGTGTACAATTTTTTCAGATATTATTAAATATCATCTTCAATAGGCCTCCTTATGGTGTCTGGAGAGTAATTCTTTTATTAAAAAAATAGAATACCTTCATTTGCCTTGTAAGACTTGTGGCTCTTAAATCATGAGCACTATCAACTAGAAGATAAATTGCATCATCTCCTTGACTGTCAAAAATTCTGATACATAACCAGATTAGAGAAGATCATATCCCTTGGGATATTACAGAATGCTTTTAAGTTGACATAATAAATTAAAAGAAAACAAATTGTGACAGAGAAAATAATATAATTTTCATTGAGCAGAGAATATAAAACAAAATAACTAACTAAAGCATTCCTACAATTCTTTAATGATTAAAATGAAAATTAATTCTAAAAAAATAAAAATAGAACGCAATTTTCTTGCCTCTTCCTCTCTATCTGCTTATGCAAGTCAGGTGAAATTAATCCAAAATATATTTTTTGCTTCTTAATAATAGTGTCCCTATCTTTTGTAAAATAAATAAAAATCCCAAAGTTATTACTTATATTGAAGAAATTTTACCTGGAGCAGTTTATACAGTCTACAATTCCACCAAAGGATTTATCATTATTTTCAAAGAAATATTGAGTTTGCTCAGTGATACAGCTTGTTTTAGGCAGGGCAGCACCGAAATCATCATCTTCCATATCAGCTGATATAAAACAAATAAAAAAATGAATAAACAAACAAACAAACAACATTTTTAAGTCAGAGACATAATGGGGAGACCCAAATATGTCCCCTGCCTAGATTTTTACCTTCTGCTTCACTCAAAATTGACTCTTTAACAATCTTTTGACTTACCTGCTTCAAGGAACCGTGGAAAAGTCAAGCTCAAAAACAGCTGCTGTAAGATAGACCTGAACACAGAAAGACAATATATTTATTTTTAAAGGCTCTTTTTCTTCTTTGCATTTTAATGGATACTTAAAAACTACTCAAATATAAATTATCAACAATATTTTTTTTATGCTTTTGCCAGTTATCAAAGCTCGGTTTCTTTAAACCTTCCAGTTTGACTCTGGTTTTCTCTTCCTACATTGTCACTGGTCCTTCACACTAAACTTTTATTCTACTGTTCAGATTTGCTGCAATGTATGCCTACAACTCACAAAATTGAAATGTTATCACATCATCCATGCCCTCCCTTTATACCTCTGTGGAAGAGGCATGTTGAACCAACTGGAATTCCTTTTTAACGTGCTCAGGGAAAATGCTCCTGAATTAGATTTACACTGATTATGGTTCATTAAATTTTTGAGAAGGAGATTAACATTGGGATATTATATTATAAAAACCACTACTGTAACAGCTGACTTTTAAAATCATCTCTATTCTTGCTCTTGAGGTATGGACTACATTTTCTTACAATATGTTGCCAAAATACTTAAAGAGCATCATTAAATTTTGTTTCTTCAATGATGATGGATTTTTTTCCAATTTTATTTACTTAAAGTAGGCACCAGCTTGCCACACACACAGACCCTTTCTCCTCTACCAGCCTGTCAAAACAGGAACTGAAACAGATATATTCTCTGACATCCTGCTTCCCCTTAACTTTCCTAAGCTGTATATTCCAGTTATCAAGTTTTATGGTTGCTTCTACCCAAAAATATGATCCAATCTCTTCTCATCTCATTCTCTTCGAACACTTTTTCTGTGGAGGGAAGGGACATTATAACTTTATTCCACTTGAAATTCTTTTTTTCTAGAGTGACTCCTGTGTAAAGAAACTGAGTACACTTCCCCATGGAGGCATTCTCTGAAGGAATTCTGGAGTCCCATCCACAACTCTGTGCTTTCAATCATTAGAAGGAGAGCACCGAGCAGTTATGGATCAGAGGAGACCTGATTCTATTCAATAGTGATGCAATTTGCTGACAGAAAATAGCAATCCTTTGTAATGGCTTACCTCAGAATTTACAGGGAACTGAACAAAAAAGGCAGCCTGGGAAAACTCCAAAATCTACTGACTTAAAGGAGCATGAAGGAGAAATGATACGTACGCTCTTAATCAAATGCTGATGCATCCCATATAAATTTTGAAAATGATCGCTCACACCTTTATCCCACATTTTTTGCCTGTAACACTATAGCTTTCTTTAATAACCTGGTTTCTCATATTTCCCTGTACTTGCTTTTGCCAGGTGCCTCACTGAATCCATTTTTTGGTCATCCCTTTTCACTTTGCTTGCTTAATGGCCTTCTCTGCCTGCTTCTGACCTAGATTCCATTAAAAACATGGCCATAGTAAAGTACTTTAATGTTGTGCTTTCAAGTTAAACATCACACAAAATAAACCTCAGGTCTAAATTGAGACCAGACCGCTGAGCCTGATTTGAACACTGATAAACGGAAGTTTCTCTTTTTGAAAAGAACTCAAGTTTCTCTTCTGGATTATTGCCCATCTTCAATTTTTGAGGCTTGCTTTGCTGTTGTCCAAAAACACCAAGATTACTTCTCTTCCTGTTAACTTAATGTAACCAACAATAAAAAACAACATACAGTCTTCATAGTGCTTCTGTGAGAAAATTACTATACAGTTTTTCAGCTGCTACGTATTTTAATTCTCAGCTTTATAAAGGAGGTAATTTATTCCAGTTTGGCAATTATTATTAGGAAAAAAAAATAAGCATCATGAAGCTTTAGAAAAAGGACCAGTCTCCAAAGGTGCAATTCACACCACAGCAAAAGCACCACATCAATGCCAATTACTTATCCCAATGTGGTGCTGAGGGAAATAGCTGACACGAGTGTCAATCAGCATGGCTCTGAAAAAGGTAAAATACCCCACCTGAGTACTGTGTCAGCTCTGGACTCCTCAAAAAACATGGCCTGTAAGTGAGTCTAGACAAAGGCCACAAAAATTATCAGAAGAATGGAATACTTTTGCCATAAGGAAAGGCTGAGAGAGTTGGGGTTCAGTCTGAACAAAAGGAGGTGTCCAGAAGACCTCATTGTGGCGTTTCAGTGCTTAAAAGGTGCTTTTAAGAAAGATGAGGACAACCTTTATAGTAGGGTCTGTTGCAATAGTTCCAAGGAGTGATAGTTTTAAACTAAAAGAGGGAAGATGCAGACTAGATACAAGGAAGATATTTTTTACAATGAGGATGGTGAAACACTGGCACAGGGCGCCTAGAGAGGTGGAGATATCTCATTCCTGGGAGCATTCACGGTCAGAGGGATGGGGCTCTGAGCAACCTGATCTAGTTGAAGATGCACCTGCTCATTGTAGGGGAAGTTGGACGGGATGACCTTTAAAGATCCCTTCAAATCCAAACTCATTAGTTTGATTAATGTGTTTTGTAAAATGATTCACTGTAAAGCAAACATTGATTTTCTGAAGACTTCTTGCTAGAAAAAGGCAAAGATGATATTCTGAAATAGGGAACCAAGTGATCAATAATTAAAAATGTGATAATATAGGCTTCACAACTGCCCATCATACTTAGACCATTAATCCAAACTCTGCTTCCTGAAGATGGCTTTTTAGTCAGAATACACAATCACAAAACCCGGCAAGAGCAGTTTTGAATTGAACTGATGACAAAACAGTCATGTTTGGAGACATACCTATGAATTTTCATGATGAGAAACTGCAGAAACAAACAGAGAACTTTTATGGAGGAAAAAATCCAAACCAAATAGTTTCAACCCAATGAGTAAGTACAGTTTGGAAATAGATATTTCCTACACACTCATACTCACCAGGCTGCTGCTGAAGCCCACCATCCAAGCTGCAAAATATCTGTTATTGTAGGCTGGGAAAAAAAACCCAAAAACAACAAAAGAGGTTATTTTATTTGCATAAACACAAGCAGAGTTTCAATGGATTGTCAATCACTGCACATGGGACTACTGACCACATAAGCAGAACGAAGTCCAGCTCCTTGCTTTGGTTCTTCTTCGGGATCACAGACTGACTGATAGTCATAGGATTTATTAAAGGCATACAGGGACATGTTAATCAGATTTCGCATCAGGCCAGGATCAATTTCACCAAAGAACCTTCCAATCTGATGGGGGGCAATACAGAGAGTTAAGGTAAAAGATTTCCAAGTGTTTTTCGCATAACAAGGTCACAGTTCTAAATTCCCCAGTTCAATAGTAACTGTTAAATGCAGTATCTGAGACCCTGCCTGGGGAAGAGCAAGAGTATGAGAAGGAAAGTGTGTGGATAACATACTACATGTCCTCTCCATCTTAAGTCCATTGGTATCCTACCAGACTAATGGCAAAGGACAAAAAATGCAACTTGGTAGCAAGTTTGGTGTCTTCATCTATAAAGAAAAAGATAAAAGACTAGCAAACACCCTAGAATTTCTGATCCAGCAATATTTTTATGCTTCAGAAATGTTATCTTCAGAGGAAGTTGAGAGTTAAACGGGTTTTTTTCCTCTTTAAATTTCTTCCTGTTGGTTTTCATGTTCTCTTCTTAAAGAGCATACATACCTGTTGTGTATATTCATCTCGATTGGACATCAAAAGAAATCCACCATCATCAAGGATAACACAGTCCACATGCTATTGTAAGAAAGTGAAATATGTTTTACAGGAAAGATTTGTCAATAGTATATTCTGTAAGAAACTACTCTTTTTTTCAAGACATCAGAAGTATCTTCAAATCACAAACCCATAGCCGAGGGCCAATTTTAAGTTATAACAATTAGCATTATCAGTATAATAAAAGTTTGAACAGATCAAAGGCTTATTTGTGGCTTAATTTCATAAAAGTTGTTTTGCAAATTCTTATTTGCTCAATACTTTGTTAGTTCCCAGAGTGCTATATCCTTATTAAATCTGATTATAATTGGAACTCAGTTCATAATAAGGGGCTACAACTTCTCATGTGCTTCAGCCATATTTAAAGTACTTTTCCATTTGCAGCTTTCAATGGTAAAAATTTTAAGGGCAGGCTCCCAGCTTGCTAGGCATGATTATTTTCATTTGCCAAGGACTGAAGTAGGATTATTCCAGGTGTCAGATGCAGGAATGGGAAACCCAGTGATTCCATATGCTTTGCACTTTGTAAAAGATCCTTGCACCGAGACTGGAGAGATAGCAGTGAGGTCAAATAGACAACTCCCCACAGGACCATTTCTGCTGTAATTCTTGCATTTAATGATCTTCACATTCCTCTAAAGAGCTCAGAAGACCTGAGCACAGGAAAGCTTTTAAGCACATGGCAAAACCTGATATGGTGACAGTCCCTGGACCTGTGGTCTCCTGAGTGCCTGCAGAACTATGGGGTCCCCTAATCCTGGAAGTGCTGGGAACCAATGACTATGGAAAAACACATTATGGACTCTGGTCCTTCTAAATTTGCACTTACCAATTTCTGAGGAACTTTATTTTTTATAATTTAAAAAAAAATTCCTTTTTTTTCCTCAGGATTTGTCTCTTGTTTTGCAAATCACTGTTATATTTTTAGCATATTTATTTCACATCATTCTCTATTGCTTTTCCTGTGTATTTTTCTTTACATTTGTTCTCACAACTTCATCACCATAACCACTCCTCCTGATTTTATGCCCTCTTTCCCCCTTCTCTCCTAACATTCATCTTTTTCAAGATACAAACAACTAAGCCCTGTTTTCTGCAAAATCAACACTCAAATAACAGTGACAGAAACTGTCTTAGATCTACAGAGAATGAGTGAATTTCAATATTCTGCCAGATATTCATAAATTGAAAATTATCTTACCATGCTATTTCTTTCACAGCCACAGATTTCACTGTTGCACTAAAAAACAGAAGTATGGTAATCTTCACAAAAAAGTTACAAAATAAACTATATTTTGCAGTTATATTAAGCACTCAAGACAAGAACAAAATATTCTGGTTTTGATATCTCTATATAAATTTAAATTAATTTTGAGCATTTATCATTTATCAGAAGTCTCTCTCTGAACAACCTGTATTCAGTAATAATCAATAGCAGAATCTTGACTGCCTTTCCCAAAGACTGATATAATTCCCTTTACAAGCATGTTTGATACCAATAGTTTGGAAGACTTGTCAGGATGTCAGTGTTGGGAGCATAAAGTAAACCAGAAAGAATAGGAGCATTTCCATGTCTTTGGAGTTTGGAAGGAAAGCCTTCAAAAGAATCTTTCTTGACCATGAGAAGCTTCAAGGTGTGGGAATCCTATGTGATAAAGGAAGCCCAGCAGTCCAGCTGGCTTTTTTGGCTTTGATTCCTAACACGTGTTTCTCATGTTCATGCAGCGTGTGTACACACACACACAACCCTGTCCTTGCATTATGTCCTCAGCAAAACAACTACCAGGTGATGCTAGAGTCATCAGCATTCTTTCTGAAATATTCATCTTACTTTCCATTTTTCACTTCTGTATTTTTGTCCTTAACTTTCTGCCTCCCCACTGAACTACAGCTCCGATACCTAAACCAGCCAGACTCTTATTGATTCCCTAAACATAAAACCAACTAAACACTGCCTCACCCAGCAAGAAGCTCATGTTCTGTAAGTTTCTTCATTTTGCACCTTTCCTTCCACAATTCATGATCAATTCCATATTTTCCCTTCCATTTAACATTTCCTACTTCCCATTTACACCTCAGATGTATCACACATTAAATGTAAGGAATCAAATGGTTAAGAACCTATTTCATTAAGGTCTACTGAAACATTGTGACACTGGTTGCAATATAAATCCTCACTGTTCACTGCTTACTCATCCTGGATATTAAATAAAAACAGATTCACCAATTATTTTGCAGGTTTTATTCACTGCTACAGCAAAATCTTACTACTATCTAGAATATGTAATTTTTCTTTGTCTCTAATTATGAAAGCAAGACATGTACAAAATACAGCCTATTTCAACATAGATTTATTTTGTGCATTTAGATGATTTAAATACCACAACTACTTGGCAACTGGGCATCAGTGTGACTCTGGCACAAAGAGACAGTAAACCTATTTGCATCTGAAGCTTTGAGAAATGCAAATAAAGTTCAAAAAGACTTGGTCAATTGCTTACCAGGCTCTTGGTTGTGGTTTTTGTGAAATTTTCCATCCAGCTGGTTGCATCAATTTTTATTCCAACAACTAACAAGAAATACATGAAAGTCTTTCTTAGTAAAATGAAGGGAAAAAAAGGTAACTGTACAATCATAAAAAAGGAGGGGGAATTATAATGACATCTAAATCATTGAACTGGAGAAGGATAAAATATGTTTTTTGCTCAATTGTCTGATCACCAACACCATTCATGAAACTAATAAATTAAACACTTTACTCAAATGCAAACAATTTCCACTAGAAAGATTAAAATTTTCCCAGACAAAATGATGTTATTATAAAGTGAAGTTCCTTTGAAATCTCAATCAAATTTCCAATTTACTGTTGAGCAACAACTAAATAAAGTATTTCAGATTTCAGCACCACTCTATCTTACCTGCTGGCTTCAAAAGCTTCCCATCAACTTCTATTTCCACAGCCTTGCTTACCATAATACCTGATTCATAGCTATTGGCACCACTTTCTGACAGTATAGAAGAGAGAGAAAAAAAAAAGTAAACAAAAAGAAGAAGTTAGGGAGATATAAAAGCCTCTTCTGAAACTTAAATCTATTATTATTCAAATACCAGAATGATTTTAAAATATCCTTGTCCAAAAGCACTGACCCAGCTGTAGTACACATTTATCATCTGTGATAGCTCAGACCACTAACACTGGCCTGACTAAGAATTAATTGTATTTACTTTTCTTCTTTTTGTTCCCTGATTGGTGCTTCAGAAAGTTCCTGTGGCCTTTTCTTCTGCAAACAGAGCCGTGAATACCTGTGCACATGTGAGAGCTCTGACAAAACCAGGATCAGAGCCAAAGATTTTATCCTGATATTGTCTGTGTATTTTTCAATGCAGGGTATACTGACACCACTCACTAATGCACAATTTCTGCTCTGACGGATTTCAAACTGCTTTCAACACTGCTTAGTACAAAAAGACAAGTTAAAAGTTCCCACAGCGGTTTGAGGAGCAACAAAGGCTTCAGGGAATTTTGTTAATTACCATCTTTATATTTTACTGAGAAAAAATGGAATAAATAATTATGAAATAACAGCAATGAAGGACCCCATATGTTTAAGAGAGCAGTATGTCATTTGTGGCAGCATCTGCAAACTTGAGAAGTTAATCAATAACAAGCACTTGCTATTGTGCTTATATGGGTTTGAAATGTCACAATATATCAGACCAACTGGTTTTGGTGAATAAGTGCAATTGCAAATAGAATGCAAAAGTGAAGTTTAAAATAGGTAGTGGTGCAGTGGATAGAGTTATGGCCTCTGGACCCTTATGCCTGGTCCCCCAAGTCAGTGCTGGGGATGCTGAGATAGTATAAAGAACTGAGCTCTTAAGACTTTAGGTAGAGTTTTATTTAGAGTGCAGTTTTATTTGACTTTCTGTTAAAATAATTCTGCCAAAGTATCTCTGTAAAACAGAGTTTCAATACACTGAATGAACACCAGTACTCTGTATGTTTTCACTGAGGTTAATTCTGAGCACACAGGGCCACCAAAGTAGTTGACAAATTATGATGACCTCATTAGTGCCTCCTAACTTTGCCTTAATAATGGGTATTACCACAAGATTTGTTTCTTTATGAAGTGCCATGTTTGAATCTTTTGTCAGTGACCCCATCTGGTATGAGAAACTTCCACTTATATTGGACTAGCTAGTTCTGACATTTCTAAACTGTGATGACTTACTGTTGTAGTATGGAGCTGTGAAAATATAGTTGTCATTATCTAAACTCCTCTTATAGAAGCTAATTTCGTAAGTTTCAGCATTTTCCAACCAATCTTCTCCTGCCCTAAAAAAAAAGAAAAAAAGGATCAAAAAAAGACAGTTTAGAGTCTCTTAAAACTGTCCTGCAGGTTGTTTTCCTTCAATGTTTCACAGTTGGAAAAAATGTGAGATTCATTGTTACAGTCATCAGGCTCTGTCAGTTTTCAGGTTAAAAGACAGGTGTAATCATTAGAAAAATCCTAAACAAACAAACTTAGGGGAAAAAGTATTCTTGGAAAACCTCCAATGTAGTCTCATCACTTTTAGGTTTGTTGTGACAAATACAATTGCATCGCTACTTTTAACAAAATCTAAATAATCCTTTACAGAAACTGCTTTGCTTTGATCTTAGTCCTAAAAGATTTAATATCATTAATAATCCCAAAATAGGAAAGAAACTCTCTTGGGGAGTAAATTCATTGCCATTTGCACATTTTGGGGAAACACAGAATACTCTAAGAAAATAGATAAAATTGCCATTTACAAGTATATCTGTGCTGGTGCCCTCACTATTGCCAGTCACTCGTGGGGGTGTGTCTAGTTTATTGTATGCCCAATTTCACATCCCCTTTTTGACCTCTGATAATAACACATTTTTCTCTCTTGAAGACCCTGGACCTTTAGGTCTGATCTTAGTCTAAAGAAACCAAAAAAATCACCCACTACTTTCCAGTATTTGCAGCCTGCCAAACAACTGAATGCTTGGGAGTACAGTAATTTCACGCCTATAAGGCGTACTGGAGTATAAGGCGCATTTCTGGGTTGTCGGCAATTTACAGTACTTTGTCCATATATAAGGTGCACCGATGTATAAGGTATACTTTCTTTTATTTTTTTTAAGCACAGATCTGTGCGCAACAAAGTAGCAAATTAGTAACAGAATATTGTCAGGCGCTCAATTGGCAAACAGTTTTCACAGATCAGCGCAGCCTTTAATGCCGTGGCTGCCTGTGCAGCAGCGGGGCGTGCCGCGTGGTTTGCACTTCCAGGTTGGCAAATTTCTGAACTTTGTCCATATATAAGGCGCGATGGTGTATAAGGCGCACGTCTGGGTTCGGATTGAAACTCCAGTCAAAAAGGTGCGTGAAATTACTATAATTAGCAATTAGCATGGCCCCACTGCTACTACAAAGGCATTGCTTTTACTGCTACTCTACACTGATTACTCTACACTTGGATTACAAGGGTCTGTCATGAAAATAGTGGGATAGATTAATTTCAAGCAGTGGAACAGGCAAAACTGAAGGAAAACAAGACATTCCATTAATTCTACAGCTATCAGTAGAGATTAGACCCTAGGACTGTAGCTTTTCATTCAATAAAGCCACTCTTTAACATTCCACCCTTTCAGGCTTCCAAATTATTATATTATACTATTTTGTAATAATTCTTACCTTTTGGGGAAAACTCTAGTAATTCCACCATCTGTAACAACAAATTGTGCAACAACTCCATCACTGTAAATAAAAATAAGATTTTAAAATGAAAACTGACTGAAATTCTCCCAAATTCCCATATCATGGGTTTTCATTAAAGTACATAACTGTAAATAAATACATATTCTCTGTAAAATTAACTGCATGTCTGTATATACACACAGATGGATAAGATTCTGTATTTAAACTCTGAAATAAGAAGAATACTTACAGAGAGAGTTTACTCCAATAATTTTGGACAAGTTCATTTGTAAATCCTGCATCCAGCAAAACTCTAACGACCATATCAGTATTACCTATCAAAACAGTTAAAGTGTAAGTCATCTGAAACCATAGGAGATGGAGTTTTAGTAAAAGCCTAAAATTAAATTATGAGTTGTCAAGATGATCCAGCCACAAAGATTGTGGCTGTTATTATTAGACGTTCTGCCTAACTTAAAACTATGTCTACCAATTAGAGTTAAATAGATGCTCTCACATTGTTGAGTTCACTTAAACATTTTCTTTGTATTCTAAAACCCTATCTTTGTGTCACAGGAGTGAGGAAGGTGATAAGAGTATAGGACCCAGCTTTGCAAAGCCCAAAATCTGCATTTTAACTTACTTTTTAAAGATTACTTTTTAATGCAAGGAAACAACAAATCCTAATGAAATTCAACTACATCATAAATATATTTAGATCGCTTAAGTCCCAGGCTCTAAATAAAGCGCATTTGTCATCTGACAATGGATACAGGGAAATAAACTAATTTTAAAACAGTAGCTTATACTGATGCCATGCTTAAATTTCTTTGGAAACTTGGTCTGAAGTCAGTGCTTCTCAACCATATTTTTCAGTAACATTTCAGCAGAGTTACTGAAGGTTATTTCAATGTGGGGATTTTATTTTTTATTCCTTTTGAAAAGCATTTTCAGCCAAGATAATTTCTACAGCCACTCAGTCCTTTACTTAACTCTGTTTACTCATTTAAGAGACAATTTTTATAGTAACTTAATTGTTAGGAAAAAAGGAAAAAAACAAAAAAATTGCTGCATATTCCAAACTGAAATACAGCAATAAGAAGATAAAATTTTGGAATAATTACTTACGAAGCGCTACTGTATACTACAACATCCCTAAATATGTCCTCAATATTTGCTTATAGTTTATTTTACACAAGAATTTAATTTTTTATTAAATTTTATTAAATTTTCATTAATTGCTTTAATCACTGGAGGTGAATGTTTTAATTTCCAAGACTGAGTCAAGGTATTAAAATGAAATTTCAGTCAACCAGCAATGTGTCAATGAATAACATCCCAGTATTAAAAGAACACCAAACATCCATGCATGCACACAAACATATCCTTTTGTGAGAAGATATCTAAGTGGACATTCCTTCAGTTACATGGTCTAGCATTTTCTGAATTGCTAAGTTATCCCTGAGAGTAGTCAAAAAGACTTGAGAAAAGCCAGGAAAAAAAAAAAAGGTTATTCCAAGTATCTATAAATTATTAATAAACAGATGTATATGTATCAAACCGAATCCAAACACTTATTTTTTCTTGAGAACAAGGCTTTAGCAACTTACTGATGGTAATATCTCTTCATTTATTCTAAACAGAGGTTAAGGCCCAGTTTCAAAATAAAAAATTATCCCTTCCCAAAGCTCAGCGCTCACCACTGCAGCAGTTACATGGATCTGTGTGGTCTTAAGCTATTCAAGACCAGGTGAGATGTCTTTATTTAGAAAATTTGTGAACAGCAAAATAACTTCCTTATCTTTTATTCTGGTTATTGGTTATTTTGGTCTTGAAGTTCTTTTCTTTACTTATTTTGGAATAAAATTACAAGAAAGCAGGTTGAAGATTTCATTATAAGATTTTGAGTTTGTTTCAGACTTTGGCTGCTACGCTCAAGCGAGAAAATATAAACTCACAAATATTTGGAGTGTATTAAAATGAACCAGTAGTTATTTGAGCAAAATGCTGAGAGGAATTATGGAAAATATGGGATGCATAATGCCTTACAAACTTTCTTAAATAAAGCCAGAAACTTGCAAACTAATTTTACACTCTCTCCCTTGGAGAGAAAATCCCACAATAGATACATTTCTACTGAAAAAAACCCCAACCAAAAGCCATAAAATTTGCCCATGAACTCTCAGCCATGAGAAGGTATTTTCCTAAGGAAAAATTTCAGTGAGGTTAGAAATGTACTTACATGATGAACTGCTTGGAGTATTTCTGTCAATAAATTCATTGAAATTTAATAGAAATTCAGTGTTGTTTTCTGATTTTTTTACATCGCTACAGTATTCTCTGAAAAATAACAAAACATCAGTCTTCTTATCTATTTTTTCTTGTTCTACTAAAGCAGAAAATGTAGAATTCCAAGCAAGATTGTACAACTATTATGAAGTAGTTGGTACTACCCTGTCAATTGGCTGCCATGATCAGTATTTAATGATTACCATATCAACTATTTCTGACATCGACAGGAAATGAGGCGTTCAAATGACTGCTTAAGCATTTTTTAAGATTTGGATTGTAAGAAAACTGCATGCACGAAATAGGGCATAGATTCCCAGAAGAAAAAAGGAGTAGTGTAAGACATAAATAGTTTGTAAACTAAAAATATGCTCAGTGAATTTAAATTGCTCCTGGGTTAAACATTAAAAGTATCTGGCCTGCTGGTAACATAGCCACCACATGTTCAGCTAAGACCAGATTTATAGGTTAAGGTCCTATCCTCTGAGAAGTTTCAAATGCAATTTTATTAGGGTACAAATGACATGAACATATAAACACTCTTTGTTTTGTCATATGCAAAACAGATGAACAGTAAATTCCTGTCCCTTAAATAATGCAATGAAGCACTATATCATTGGGCAATTCACTGAATGTAAACAAGCAAAATAAAAGTCACTGGGCATTTTGGAGGCAAATGTTATATGATGAGTAGCATTAAACAACTTCAATTAAAATGTAAAGAGAATTTAGCAGTAAAGCAGGCGGCTCTGTTTTTAAAATGAGATTTTATATTAATTTAGTTTTACACACAAGTCTGTTGAAGTATTCTGTATGACTAAGATATCTTATTACCCTTTATTTACCTTACCTTAATCCAAAAATACCACAGGCAGATTTTACCTTACTATACCAATATTCAAATTTAACCAGAGCTACATATCAAACAGACTTTGTCCATGTAGGACAGTAGGGACTTGCTGGAAGCTGCTAATTGGTAAAAATAATTCTCAAAAGCTTCAGTCTTTCAGAAAAAAATAAATTAAACTATTAAACTAGGATACATTTTAAGACAGAAGACTTTACATAAATCAATCCTATTAATTGAAATCAATTTATTAATTGAAATTATTCCATTAATTGAAATTTAAAAGTCTAAAGAAATTTATCAGATAAAAAAAGAATGCAACAAATCTCAATTAATCCTAACTGTACAGCATTTCCTTAATTTATCCCAACTATCTTTTAGAGGAACTTAAATGTTGGGAAGTTTTTAGCATACTAGGTTTCCCTTGCGAACATAATTTTAAATGGGAAAGAAGAATAGCAGAATTTCTCATAAACCTCAGGGAACTAATGAAATTGATAATTTTCAATGACTCAATTATTTTTAGGTTGAATTAATTGAAAATTAACTAATAATTAAGTAATAGAGAGCTTTGAAACCCTTTGTCTTGAAGTTGGGAAACAAGTTGTGGTAAGTATTATGAAACCTTTTATAAAAATAGTTGTAAAATCGTAGAAGTCAGAACCACAAGAAACGCCCACATGTGAACAAGTTTTCCATTAAAATATCAGTATCAGTTTTTACAGCTCTCTGACTAGTATGTGCAGAAATCAGAGCCTGAAGATGCTATTTACATTCCACCATGAAAAGGTATTGATAATTTTTTACCAAATAAAGCGTTATTGGTCAAATCTGTATCTTCCATTTGCCAATAATCAGATCAGATGCTGAAATAACACTTATTACTGGGAAATCAACCAACCTTGGTGCTAAAAATGTATAGCCAGCTTCATCAAAATTATCCAGCTTCAGTGACTCTGAAACTAAAAAGATGGAGGGTAAACATCAAGTAAGCAAATTGAAATTTTTACCGTCATTCCTCTTCTCAAACTACTTGGCTAACTTTTGCATGCATCCATGAATCTATAAAAAAATTTTTGAGACACTTTCCCCCCAAGGAATTCTATGCTTCTCAATATTTTGCAACATAGGAAGAAATTACTTGATTATTATATACAACATACAACTGGAAACAGTAAGATAATATCTAACAATTTATTTAAGGAAGACATTTAATTAGCATAGCAACATGAAAACAAATGAGGTTTTTACTAGAAGTAAATTGTGATACAAATAAATATTTATGATGCTGAGTTGTTAGAACATTAAGAAAAATATCTTCTGCAATAAAGTTGAAAAAACCTCAATCATCACTGTAAATCCTACTGAAAAACGGTAGCTTTAATAGCTGATATCACTGAACACTGATAGGACCACACAAAGAAGGATTAGAGATTAGCAACATATTGAAATGTGTATGAAAACAGAAAAATACTTCACTTTTCTTTTTTCCCCTTTCTATTGCTATGGTATCCAATGACCATGAAAAAAATCCTGAGATGAGGAATACAGAGGAGAATATCCAGTAGGAATAGAAATGTAAGTGAAAAATATCAACTGCAGTAAACAGAAGGAAATTGAGCAACAAGAATATACTTGCCCTTTTTGGCTGTCAATATCCATCAGAAAGAGAAAGCAGGGAAACAGAAAAAAACAGGGTAAAGCACAAGGGGTCACAAACCAATATTTTATTCAAACAGCCCCTTGAATAAAAATATTGTACATAGAATCAAAGGTTCAACTTAAATACAGCTGTAGTCTGGAAAAAAAAAGACAAACATCTCTGAAGACTGAAGAATAGGTTCTTATCAATTATTTCTCAGTACTTTCTATACACTGTGGCTATTTCAAGGGTCTGTTTTGCAGGTTTTATTGATAAAAGTGCATACAAGAGAATCATAGTCTCTGTTTAAACAATTTATTTTAAAGTACTCGGTATTGGAAAAACTTACAAAATAAATCACTGATTATTAAAAGTTGCAATATTCTTCTTTATAAGTGTGGGAAATTGTAGAGGAGATTGATGTAGTGCTATCCAAGTTTTCTCTAAACTTACAGTATCTATGCTTCAGGTTTTTTGTGGTTTTTGAACTTTCTATTTAACTGCATACTTAAAAAGCGATTGTTATTGGTTCTATTTTGTGTATTACCTAGACTACAGTTAAGCTACACCTAATAAACAAAAAAACTCTGTATACTGACAAATATAATTTTCAATTTCAATTCCGAATCTATAAATGGTTTGAAATCAGTCAAATCTAAAAAAATAATGCAAACATCCACTGAAAGTATTTGTAAAATACAAAATAAAAACCTAACTGCAACCCAAACCAAACAAGGCTTTCACATTGTTCTAAAATAAAGAAAGCTTTACTCTTATAGCCTATATCACTATACTTTGCTAATAGAATGAAATAAAAATATATCCAGACCCTTAAAATGACCGCAATAGAAAATACACAAAGCAATGATTCTATAGGCACAGAGCAAGGGGTAGGGATTGTCAGTGGAACTGACATGTTCTGCACATATTCTATTTTTATAGAATATTTCTTGCACCTCAGGTATTATAACGGGATAGAATCATTGCTAAAGATTTTGGGTACATCATGATAACATCAGTGAATTCCACAAAATTTATAAATTTCAAACATTGCTTTTTAAGTGAATCTGAGACTTGGCAATACCAGACAAAACCAGGGAATCTTTACAGTACTTACATCTGGCTTGAGTTATTGGTTCATCTATTTTGGCTTTAATATAATAAAAGCTGTATGATGGTAACACCAGTGCCAAACTGCAACAGAAATGAGACGAGTAAAGAAATTATGTTATTTGCAGCAGTTTTCCAGTTTCAGCTTCTCTGTGTTTTGAAAGTAATTAACAATTTTGGGATTTGGGCTGTCACAAGATGAAGCAGGCACATAGTGATATACCAGCCTCACATGCAGTAATAAACACAAATACATTTATGTCAATCCTTAGGTTCCCCATCTTTATTTCAATTCTTATTTCCACTTTTAAACACAAATGCACTTTTTAGCAGATAAGCAAGAACTTCCAAATAATTGCAAATTTTTTAAAATGCATGATTTTTATATTTTTCATCCCAGTATAACATGTCATGGTGATCACTGACTGCAAAAATATCACTTAGTACTGTGCTGATTTGCATACACCATATAATGAGAGACTCTCACTAATAAAACAATGATCTCCAGGAAAAGCATCTGGCAATACTTGCATTCACATTACCTTCAGGATCCAAAAAATATTTTCTTTAATCATGCAGTCACTACTAACAATATTGAACATAATTGTGCAATAATATTTTAAGATTTGCAGAGCATTTGCAATGTTTTCTTTTACACTGTACAGTAATTTCACGATAATAAGCCGCACCCTTTTCATTGAAGAATCCAGCCTACCCCAGTAGTGCGGCTTATATTCAGGTGCAGCTTATCTATGGACAAATCCCAGTGAAATGCCAACCTGGAAGTGAGAGCCGGCCTTGGAGAGAGCTGCCGCGGAGCTGCTGCTGGGTGGGCGGTGAGCCAGAGCCACTGGCGAGCAGGCAGTGGGCCGCCGCTGGATTGGTGAAGCCAGCCTGGCTTCACTGCCTTCACACGAGTGAATGAGCCACCTTTGCCACGTTCGCGCGGGCGAGCGAGCCGCCTTCACTGCAGCCAGCATGGTGCCGCTGGCGCTGCCTCCCTTGGAGTGGGCGAGCGAGTGCCATTGGCTCCGCTTCCCTTCACACAGGCGAGCCGGCGCAGCCAGCACTGCCTCCACACAGGCGGGCGAGCAAGCGCCGCCACCTCCCTTTGCACGGGCGGGCGAGTGAGTGCCGCCACCGCGGCACCCCTTTGCATGGCCGGGTGAATGAGCACCGCCATGGCATCCTTTTGCACGGGCGGGCGAGCGAGTGCCGCTCCCTGGTGCTCCTGCTGCCCATGCTCCCGGTGTTGCCATCTCCCTCTGGCAGCCGGCCCCTCCCAGTGCAGCCCTGGCGCTGCCTGGCTCCTCAGCAGCACCCCCACCCTGCTGCGTGGAGAAAAAAAAACCAACAAAACAAAACAAAACAAAACAAAACAAAACAAAACAAAACCCGCGGCTTATATTTGGGTGTGGGTTATATATGGACGAATCCTGTGGTCTGCCCAGCTACCTGGATGTGTGGCTTATATTCAGGTGCGGCTTATAATCGTGAAATTACTGTAGTTATTTTTGTTCAATATATGTAGGAATTATTTTTGCAGCTAAACTCTACATATAAGTAGAAGGGTTCAGTTCTAAAAATGTATGTAAAGGACAGGAGGTATGAGTAATCATTAAATAGGTATCATCAATTCCCAAGCAGTATCCTTAATTTTTACATTTGGATTTCATCCATGCAGAACTGCAACAGCTCCTAATGAAGAGTTGCAGAAATTAACATTAAAAATGTTGTACAGTTGAGCCATAAATGAGCTGACCTTTAGTGACACATTTGCTATTTACACAGAATATAAGTGAGACTGCTGAATATTTAGTGATAGCCTTCTACCAATTCTCCTCTAGGGAAATCAGTGGCAGTTTACCTGTCATTAACAGTTACTGCTAGCAGAAATTGCTAATTAAAATCTATAATTTTATGTTTAATAGGTTTTCTGCAAGGATACTCTGAGGATTTATTGCTGTATCTCATGCCAGGAAGCTCAGGCAGAATTAAGAAGTCATGCAAATCAAATGTATTTCTCTAGTGATTGCTAGATGGCAGTCTGATAAAAACTTCCTTTTCTTATTCATCATAAAGATAGAGGCAGTTCAACAGAAAAGTGGGACAGTAAATAGAAGATCCTAGGTTTATGTTCTGTTGTTAAAACGGATTTATTTGGTTTTACACTCAAATTAATGTTTGCATTCTCAATGACTGTACACCTGTGCAGAAGACAACAGAAATTGGGATCCAGCTTGGCTGAGGACTACTGAAATTCCCCATACCAGAAACAGCATTGTGGTCAAAATTTGACTCAATATTTATACCATGTAGTTTTGAACTAGAGTAGTTAAACTTCCCTGAGACTTGGAAAACCTTTACTTGTTTTGGGTAATGTTAAGGAATGTTTCAACATTCCATCTAATGTTACAATGCTGTATGCTTAAATGAACTTGAAATAATATACACAGCAATGTCGCCTTAGCTAGTATAGAAAGTATAATGCTAAAAATATTAACCAAAGTTGACCAAAAGGACACTTAAATAAACAAAGGAAGTCAGAGAACAGAAATGAGTTACCTGTAGTCAGTGCCATTCACAGCAGTCCACGTATATGTTCTGTTTCCTTTATCAATATACCTCTACAAAGAGATATTGGTGAAAAATTAAATTATTAAGCTAAGGAGTTTCAACAATTGTGACCTTTCTTTGAGAAATACTGTGTAAGATCAAGTACAAATCTGTTGGATTTCTATTTATTATTTTGCTAAAATAATGGGTTGAGCTGAAGCTCCTTTTCTTAACTATTTTACACACATTTTGCAAAAGAATCAACTATATAATTTTTATTGAATATTAGCAAAATTTAAATAAAATCAGAAAAACCTGACCTATAATTCTCACATTAGCCAGACCTATGTGAACCTTTATTTATGTGATTTAAATTTTCTCTTTTATGGATCATTTTGCAGTTAAACTACAAAAAGATAAAAATATCCTTCAGTTACAAAAAGACTTTGTAGGTAAGTCTTTAAAAAACCCAAAAAAACAACTAAAAAAAACCCCACCTAGAACTTTTCAGGTCACATCACCACTTAGTGCATTTAAATTTGAATCATAACTGATAATGATTCTGGTAATTCTGATTGTATAGACACCTCCTGCTAAACTTAACATTTAATTTTAATCTCATTAAGAAGGTTTTTAATTTTGGGAAAAAATTAATATTGATATAAATGTTACTTTTGAAATAACTTCATACATTGGGATAATCTTTACCATTTGTTTTCTTGTGGTATGAAAAATAGTGTGATAGGCACAGCCCCACAGTTCCCCATAGATTTAATCATGAACACACTTGGCTGACATCCTTTTATTCAGTTTTCCACTTTGAAAAATAAGATTATGCCAGCTGCAACATATTATTACTTTACAATGAAATTTTTGTAAGTATGCCAGCAATGACGACTGTACAGCCATTGCACTGCAACATCACAAACACTGAAAGACACCATAGGTATACCTCTAGTTTTCCTCTTTCTCTATGGTAAAAGCATTGTAGGAAAATGACCATGGCTGTGGAAAAGAGGTGACTTATATGACATGAATAAATTGAAACCTTCTCATTACCTGGCTGCTGCTTTTCAGTCCAGCATGACAGTATAAATAATTTAATAGTATTTTTTGAAAGAAAATCAAAAAGCATAAAAGAAAAACAGATGTATATAACAGTGTATAGTACCCTGATATATTTTATATTTAAGGTAGAAAGATGGTTTAAGAGATTCCTATCAAAGCCTATTCAGGCTAAAACTATCCACTTGAACCAAGTGCTGGCAGTCCAAGCCAGGCACAGTGTCATGGGTCACCATGTGTACCACCACAAGAGAAAAATTACCCATGGTGGGAGGGAAGGAAGAGAAGAACTGGGCTGTAATTAAATCCTGTTGCCACCAGCATTGTCAGAGTGCTTGAAAGAGAAGTGGCTGAAAGCTTCCTTCAAGATAACCCAGCAGATAACACATCCTCACACCTCAGCTCCCATGTACCTCTGCCTGCTCCTCAGCGGGCAGCGTGAGAGCATCTCATCCCAGCTATCACTGCCAAACAACTCACACACGTTATTGCAGCTTTTGTGACCCTTCAGTTTTCACTAGTGCCCACCCCAGCTGCCAAATGTGGCAATGCTTTTGTTCCTATGGCATCTCCTCTGTTACTCGGAAAGCCCCTGAGGCCTCGGCAGACTCCAGTGCACCCCACCCACATTTGCTACAAGTCCAGTCTCTATGCTGCCCTATGAAGTCATCTCCCAAGACACTGCTGGGGCCAGCTGCAACACAAAAGGAAAGCGATGCGAACTTAAACCAAAAAGCAAAACAAAAAGAACATAAATTTTAAGCCCGAAGACTGCAACTGTCAGTTCAGGGCAACCGACCGCATCAGCTCTTTTTATAAGAAAATATATGAAGCTATCAAGTGCTAAGTGATGCATGGCTCATGCGTGGCCCGTGGTTTAAAGCAGCTTTTTTCTGGTTCTAGCTGCCTGGAGCTGGGAGGGTGCAATGGCTAGAAGCAGTCATCATAGCCAGCCAGCTCTGGCTGCTCTTTCTTCTCTCACAGAGGTCTGGGTAGAGGAAGAAATCTTGAGCCATGGTGCAAGGGAAGGTGAGGATAATTAATTTCCTTGGCATTGAAACATCTGGGATCAAAGGCTTGGGATATTTTATTCCAACACAGATTGTGGTCTGGGCCGTGTGTAACCAGCACATTCTCATGCACCCAGGGATGTTACATCCTCCCTCCTGCCCAGATACTGTAACTGACTTCAGCATTCGCAATTCTTCCCTCCCTCTTTCTTTGGGCAAAGAGAATGCAGGACTAACTCTTTCAAGTCTTTTGCAGCACAGAGCCTGAGAAATGTAAAAACAGCCTGAAACTTCTTCAACGTTGCCATTAATGCCATTAATTTCTTGTACAACCTGAATCGTGCTATTGTACTTTTGTGACCTTCTAAACCTCCCTCTTCTGGCCACGCACACAGAGCCTTTTTCACCCCAGACCTGGAAAGGCTCCACTTTAACAAAACAACATAAATCTGAAAATGTCCCGGCATGGAGTCTCTTCCTTCAGGAGTTTATCCTCAACTCAGATGGTGGCAGGATTTTGGACTCTCTGACAAGAGTGACCCAGTTTCCCGTAAGGACTGGTGGCATCCTAAACAGCATCACCTCCTGACACAGATGAGGGGCAGAACTGGCATGCACTTGGGCTTAGCCTCTCTGCCCCAGAAAACACCTATTTGTGCACCATTCAGGAGAAAACACATTTTTTTTCCCACAGCAGGATTTACCCAGAGATTGTAAAGCAGTATTGTAAAGCTTGGCTTTAGCATTATACTGTGAGAGAGCACGAAACAGTAAAGGAGGCAAGGGCACTGCTGACACAGGTCCCTAGAAGAAAAAAAGGAAGAGGGGAAAGCCAGTATGAATTACCTGCAAGCAATTCTTCTATGTATTACAGTTACAGTGAGCTTACATCTGCAGTGCAGATATCAAATTAGATATCTTCCAACTGACTTAGGTTCAGAGCAAAAGTATTTCAAAAAGCCATTGTAGAACTGTAACTGTGGGGCGTACTCTGGCCAGAACTGCTCCTTCAGCACATCAGTCATGATTTCTTCTCACTGAGCTCCCCAAGAAGTGGAGCACCCATGTAATGACCCATATCAAATTTGAGTGTTTCCTATTGCTAGGAAACATGTCTGCTTATTAGACAAAACAGCAGGCATTGTTTATTAGGAATAAGTATTTTGGAGAAGAAAATAAAGAACTCGACAAGCTGTTCAGAAAGTACATTATATAACTGCAAAATGAATTTGCTTATTCCAAAGAGTCTTCATTTATGGCATAAAAATATTACTTTATTATTTTTTCTCACAACTTTCTTCCCATTCAACCACAATATAAACTACCAAACCCATCCTCACACATCTCCGCAAGCAAATTAAGCACTTTGTTTTGGAATTCATGCACAGAAGTAGGCTGGGTCCGTTTCCTGTTGAAGAGTGTAAAACCTCATCAACAACTGTCTGATTAATGATGCACCAAAGAAACCAAGAAACAAAACATTTTTTTTCCTAAGTACATATTATTTTTTTCATTTACTATAAGCCAGTAAAACTAGCAAATCTAGAGGGAAAAAAATGGTACAAATTGTCATTACAAAATGAACATACCAGCATTTCACCAATTCACATTATTTTTCTGATTCGGTTTATTCCTGTAAATGTAATTATTTGGGTTCCTATCTTACCTCATCTTGGGACTTGACCAGTGTTTCAAATGTTTTTTCTCCACTTTCTCCATCTATCATTTTTTTCCGAATCTATTGGCAAGGAAGAAAAGGAAAAAATAAAATACAAAAAAAAAGAGAATAAATGTAGGTGTTGCAAGTAACATGAATAATCATTCAAGTGATCAAAATATTTCTTAAAGACACAGAAAATGCTAATGCAAATGAAAGGCACAACTCTTAAAAAAATTCTGTTTACAATTTTCAGATTTTTCCAATTAGGGGTTGTTGTATCCAACCATGTACTGAATCAGTAGAGTTATGAAACAACAATTCTGGTAAACTTTGCATTGCAGGACCATGCCATAAAACTCCTTGATGCTGGGCACTGACAGACAGAATTCTGTGTGCCTGAAAAGGAGTTTTGTGTAGCATTTCTTGTGCCTCCCAGCACATCTGAGTGATTCTGGAGTAGCACTGATTCACAGGAACACTTTTGTACCAGTTTGAGAGTAACTCCTCTCTGAAGCAGCCATTTCAAAGAAGCTTAAGGCAGAATTAAACAGATACCAAGGCAGGCTGATTATTGCCATTATGAAAGAACAATTTGAGTGAAAAAAATATGTTAAAAATGAAAAATGTTTAAAAGCCTTTCCTTTGATTTCAGAAAACTAGCTATTTTTAAAAGTTATCATTTTTGAATATATTACAAGATCAGTAATATACTGAAAAATATACAGAGTAATTAATTTATTGATTACGCTTCTCTTCTCAGTTCACTTTCTCAGCACAGAAATAATCTTGCATTAATAAGATGGGGAAATACTTTTAAAATATTTCAGGTAATATTTTAATATTCTGTTTAAAAGTGTTCTGTTTTGAAAAAAAAGTATCTGGCTTCCCTCCCAGGAATTGTTATCTCATGAAGAAGAATTTAAGTAGCAATCTAGGGATTTTTTTCAAAATGAGAGGAATATAATGCACTGCCCTTGCCTTAAAGTAATGCTGGGATTTACAGTAATTTCATGCGTATAAGGCACACCTTTTTGACTGAAGTTTTGATCCGAACCCCGAAGTGCACCTTACACGCCGGTGCGCCTTACGTATGGACAAAGTTCGGAAAGTTGGCAACCCAGAAGTACAAGCTGGGCTGGCCCGAGGTGGGGAGGGGCTGCCAGGAGGCAGATCTTGCTGGGGAAAACAAAAAGTGCGCCTTATATGCCAGAGCACCTTATAAATGGACAGAGTACGGGAACTCACTTGCTACCCAGAACTGCGCCTTATACCCCGGTGCGCCTTATAGGTGTGAATTTATTGCAATTTGTCTAAATATAACTTCATCTCCAGAAAGCCATCATCTTTACAAATATAAAATTCAGATTTATATTGAAATAGATTCCCATTCAAAATCTGGAATATTTATTGCTTTACAGTTACTATATGGTGAAACACTAGCAGCAACATGCACTATGAAACCAGGTAATCTCACCTCAACTTTAATATCATTTTCCAATTCAGCATCTAGAAAATCCAGCGTTACAGGTTCCTGAGATTTAGGATTCTGAAGCAGAAGATATTAGATGATCAAATAATAAAGACAGAGTACTGTAATGTTACAAACACTCTAATCCCTTCATTTCAAATTAGTCTACTTTACTGGGTTTACTTACCCATTTACTTTAATCTCTTGTAGCATTACTAGAGGCCCTTTCTCATTTATTTTATTTTGTTGGATAGAAAGGTTAATTGGGTAAGTGAAAATCAAATTAATACTAATTGCCAGTGCCTGTCCACAGCCTGTCATGTATGGGGCTCATGCTGAGGTGCTGCTTCCCCTGCTGGTATGGCACAGACTGTACTGGCTTGGGAGGAATCAGAGTAAGCAGAGGAAATGAATCTCTCACTTTATGTCCTGCCTCCAAGAAGGGAGAGAGAAATTTGGGAGAGTTTTCTCCACCCAGCCAGTAAACTGGGCAACTGTAACTCTTTGCAATTTTATCAGAGCAGATAACAGATTTGCTGATATGAGGTGGGAATAGACTACAGTTCATAATTCAAAAAGGCAGCAATTACAGCAAATTATTTGAGGTGTATAAAAAAAAAAACCCACTTTTATTGTCAGTGTTACAGGACTTTCCTGAACACTCTGGAGTTTCAAAAGCATTTCTCTTGACATTAGTACTGTTATCTCAGTTTGGAAGATGGAAAAGCACAGAAATACTGAAACCCAAGCTTCCTAAGGAACCTAAGGAACACTGATAGGGTGAACCCTTGATTATGGAGCACAGGGAATCTTGGTGACCTACATCTGTACTAAACCTGGCCCCACAGAGTGCTGAAGACCACGGCAGCTCTGCTGAACTGGATCAGACCACCCTCCAGCCTCTACTCCTTGCTCAGCTGCAGTCAGAGCCATCTTCCATATGAGTTGTTGGGAATCCAGTCTTTTTCCTGGCAATTTTTATATTGTGTGTGGTATAAAAATCATCCATCCTCATCACCCAGTACTTATTTAATGCACCCCCTAAAAGCAAGTGCATTTCTTTTAAAAAGGAAATATGGGAATGTATTACTTAACCATTTAAATCTGACAGTTCAGAGTAGAAATTGGAAAAAATTATGGGATTTCAGCAATTCTCCTATGCTGTCATATACAGGGTAAAGTCCCTTCCTTCAAAATTATGATTATATTCCTCCTATTCTAGCATCGTCTGGCAAAGTTACATGACAAATGACAAATGTACATGTGACTTTTCTATCAAAGATTGCAAGCATGTTTCATCACAATTCATGTATGCACTGGAAGAAATATCCTGAACAACTGGCAAAAGACACCTTCATATAACAGTCTAGAATACTAAGAGCTTAACAGCAGCTCTAATTTTCAAGACTGTAATATAGAATAGATACAGAAGACACAAGATTATTTCTTCCTTTTCTTGAGGACAAAATTTACAGGGGCAATATGGAATCATTCTTGTTCTTTACAAGACTGTCTGCTAAGAGAAAAAACATTAAATTTATTCTCAGAAAGAGAATATGCACTGAAAAGGTTGCAGAAAAAGATTCTGGGTATTTCTTTAAAATATTTACTGAAAACTTCAAGAAAATTTTTGTATTTCTATTTATATATGATAGTTAAAAGTGGCAACTTTAATATAATGACATTAATGTATGCTCTCTACTAATTCAAAATTATTCAATTATTGGTATGCAGTTGCTTTGCCCTCCCAACAAATTCACACTCTAAAAATAAAAACCAAAAGGGCTAAAATGTAAAAATAAATAAAAATATACATATCTTACATGCAATGGATAATGAATAGCATGGTCAAACCCAAACAGCATGCATGAAGGCATTGGCATGGCAGAAGAGGCATTTATGAAGTTCACATTCCATTCCAACACACAAAGGAACAGAGAAGAAAATAAATGGTAAAATAAAAAGCCATCACATCAAAGCAAAGTCAATATTTATTTCAAATGATAACCTGGGCTTCTCATAATCAAGGAGTCCCAAAGGCAAAATAGCAAACTAATTCTGTAAAAATTCGAGTATGCATTAACTGTTTGTTCTTTTTCTTTTTAATACTGACGTTACATCACTTCACATTTCTTATATGATACTTTTTAATCACTTTCAATAGGCAAAAAACCTAACCATCTATAAATACATTCTGAGATGTGCCTGAGGCACAAAGACAACTACTAAAAATTAGAACAGAAAATTCCTACATTGGAATTTTAAATGGAAGACTATCTCCCCCTTATGTCTCTTTTCCCCAAGAATGTTTTAACCAGTATTTGGGCTCCACAATTTTTATTTCCAAGGTTGCCATTTAGTGGGGTTTATTCCAAGCCACGAAGAAACAAACTTAGAGTTGAGTTTGCTCTTCTCTTTATCCAGTCATGCGTGTATCATGACTGGAATAAGCACACCACCACCACATTCACCAGCACAACTTAACAGAACAGAACAGAACTAAATCACTAGCAATGACGCATGCAAACAAAAGGACTGCAACTCGTTTTGAGCAGGAAAAATAAAGGCAAGGATCTATAATTTCAATGACAACTCATGAAGGAAACCAAGAAAGAAAGAACTGGTGCAGCAACATAAAAAAAAAGTTAAATGCTTTTGTTGTGTGTTTTGGGAGGTCAGTATTCTCACAAGTTCTATGGATGACCTTTGCTGTGTTGCAGGAGCATAGTTCCTACTCAAACCTGCAGTGCCAATGAGGACAAAGGCTATTTGGCTTTTAAAAGAAGTGATGGCAAGAAGTCACCTGGGCCACAGAGGTCAACTCAGGAGCATCTGGAGTGGATGGGCTTGTGCAGTGCTGCACCTCCCTGGGCAGCAAGCCCTGCCAGGCAAGCCCAGCAGCAGCCAGACCACATCATGGCAAGCTGTGGAGCCAGGTGTGCTAAGAAAGCTGAGATTTTGTATGATTCAGAGCTGCTTTCTGCAGTACACAAACAAAAATCCCAGCCCTTAGGTGGTCTTCTACACATTATAAACACAGCCACCTGGCACTTGGTGAAATCACTGACTTGGATCAGGATTTTACACCATGATTTACAGGTGTTGCTATGCAGGCCACAAGTTTTGCGTTATAGATTCCCATATGTGTAAGAAATAAAACTTATACTGTGTTTAAGTTTACTATTTTTGTAGTTACGTAGTTAATCTATTCCTTTAATGAATTTTTAGTTTTCATTAAGTGTTTTCTGCTCAGGAATTGCATTACATGAACATGACTATTATCCTGTTCAGGCCAGCACAAGTAGTCTCTTTTTATTTCCAGTCTTCAAATTAATTTCAACATCTGAAGAATTTTTACAGCACGACTCTAATTAGCACCTATTAGTAAAGCACCATAATTTAATGGAATGTCCTTCACTACAGCCAATAGCATGTTTTCTATTATTTAAACGGCAAAAGATGCAAGCTTCATGCTTTGGAAGCTGTTTGTCACAATAAACAGTTCTCTAGTAAGATTTTTCCTAGTAAGCAGGGCAGAAGCTGTCTAATTATATTTCCATTCTAATGCACTAATCACCTCCATCCAAAGTTACCTGTACATTGGGTCTCCTTTTTCTCAATTTAACTTTTGGTATGCCCACACCAATTTGCTGAAGTAACAAAAAAGCAGTAATTTATATATTTGCACTATTAGTACACAGCCTACTTATAAAATGGAAGTGTTTTCTCAACATCTGTGCTGTCCACTGCGCAGTTTATTACTGCAAGCAGAGACTACCCCTCATCCTGATCATGAGTTCTGAGATCTCTGCCTGAATTATACACAGGTTTTGGATAGGGAAACAAAAATCAGACATATGTTAATGTGAATAAAATTAACAGAGACCTCTCCCTTCCACATACTCTGACAGAATAAAATATAGAATGAGAATACCTCACTTTTTGTTTACTTTTATATTTGATCTTAAAACCCAGCTCCTCTCAAGTTTATTGGATAACCCTAAATAGTAAGAAACAATATTGGACCTTACTGAAGGCATATGGAGTTTTATCATTAAATGGGTTTGATCAGAACCATAGTAAAAATGAAAAGAAGGAATCTAATCTTTAGAGTACAGTAATTTCACGAATATAAGCTGCACCTTTTTCATTGAAGAATCCAGCCTACCCCAGTGGTGCGGCTTATATTCAGGTGCGGCTTATATATGGACAAATCCCGTGGTCTTCCCAGCTACCCGGAAGTGCGGCTTATATTCAGGTGCGGTTTATAATCGTGAAACTACTGTAGATTCAGAAATAGAATTGCTTACTGTTTTCAAAATCTAATCTAGCTTGTTAGCAAATGCTTAATGGACTCACTTCAGTGACTATGCTTATTTGGTGGTGCATCTATCTGTTCTCTCCCACAATAGTGGGAAAAAAACATCCACACACATAGGCACACACAAAGAAAATTCGAAGTAAAACATAAAATTAAGCACTTCCATAAAAAGGTAACCAATTACACAAACAAAATTTTGAGCTGTTTAAAACTATAGCTGCAAATAAAAAAAAGATTTCTTGCTAAGCTTTCACAAAATTTTCATATAGTTCAGCAAATAAGAACATGATGGGGAAATTTTAAATTATTTTATTATGCTTTTAAAGTTGTTGTTTGTTAACTTTTCTCAGTTATGAAAACAACTTTAGTAACTTCAAGACAATTTCTGAAAATATTGTGTTGAACCAGTTGTGATTTGAGGAAATAGATTTTCAGAAGGAAAGCAGAAGACATTCAAAAGGAGGAAGCACTGGAGGTCTAAGAAACCCTCACCTCTTCAAAGGCAAAGATGTAGCTGTATTTCAGTTTACATCTATTGAATAATTTCTGGCAAAGAGGGTTATGATGTTGTTTGTTAATAAGTTAACAGCTACTGAGAGGTTCAACTAAAATTAATATGACATATTAAAGAAAGTCCATGAATTCTAAATATATCTGTCTTTGTTGTGTACCTTTGTTTTAAACTGTAGCTCTTGTACCAGTCTGAATAGCATGCACCACTCCACACAAACTGGGAGTGAAAAAGTCTAGTCTGTGTAACTGCTAATAACAACAATAACAATAAAAATGCAAAAGCTTAATATTACATTTAGACATTATTCTACAACATAAAAATTATTACTTATGAAACATCCTGTTTTAAACATACTCTAAATCAAAGGTTTGAGCATTAAGGGAAAGCATCACTGGACTTCCATATCCTTTTTAGAAGAAAACTACTCAGGGAACCCATGACAATTAGTATCCTAAAAATCCATCTCAGTTTGCCTAGCTTTAGTTGAGATATCTGAGTTTTAACAAAGGTTTTTATTCTTCCATGTTGTGAGGCAACATTGCAGGATTACAGAACATCTGAGATGAGCAGTCCATATCCACCATTTTCTCACAAGATTAGGTCTAAAATAAGATTACTGAATTGCTTTTTTTTACATTATTCTTGTGAATAAAAAGACAGTTAAATTGGCTTACAAGGGAAAGATAAATAGGCCAATCACCATCACCTAATTACTAACAATCTCTAATTAAGAAAAGATTGGGTCAGTATTGATGCAGATATTTGCCTCAGAACAATTCACCAAGAAAAATCATTCAATCAACACTTCCTTTTTTTAAGACATGAAATTCAAGTGCAAATATCCAGAAACTGAAGTCCTGCTCAGTGATGAAGACCATAAAAAAACCCTTATTTTCCATAGTTTTCCTTTTTGTTTTTTAAGTGTCTTTCAAAATAAATCAAATGGGATATTTCATTAATAGGTACAGTCAAGTTATTCTTTCTCTTTTTCAGAAGCATTTTTTCATTCTTGTGTTACATACTTGGCAAAAATTTCAAATGTTTTAATTATTACACCAGGAAATTAATTCAAATATTCACAAAGCTGACTTCTCCCAGCTTAAGAATTAAATGAATCGCTAAAATATGTACATGAATTCTTAATTTATTCTTCTGACTTCGACAATTAGAGAAGTTTTTTTAACTTTTACTTTTATATAGTATACCCTTAAGAACTCAAGAGACAAAGTTCACTGAAAATATGGAATTAAAATACGAGAATTTTCAAGAAGTCCACTAGACTTCTTCCACAAGAAGATTGCTTCAAATGGAGAAACGTTTAATTAAAATCAAGATCAAAGTTCTGATTTCCAGAAAAAAAAAATCATCTATTCATGTTGAAATTTCTCATCAAAGTCAGGGAGGCAAGTTATTTAAGAAGATACAAAGTAGGATTATCCACAAGGTAAGGACTACAGTTAATGGATAAAGAGACAAACTGAAATATTTGGCTTCTATTTGACAAAAGTTGTTTCCTAATCATATTTAGAAAAAAAAAAATCATGTTTAAACATGAAAGACCTCTCTCAAGTTAAACTGCTAAAGATCTAGTATTCTGGGAAGGGGTGCTCAGCTAAATCCATTCCAACTGTGAGATCAGGTTTCAGGTCTGGTAAACAAAAAAATAAACAAATAAATACAAGAATTCAAGTAAAATACATTGTGTTTTCCTCTGATTTCTTTGGTTTTGCAAGTATGAAAATTTCAATCTTTTAAATGAGAAATCATCACCAAAAAAAGTACACAAAAACTCCTCAGTTTGCTTCAAGATTCTTCACAATAATTACACTGTTTTCACATATTACAGCTACCACGAATTGTTTTTTATATTAACATATATATTAAAACACTTATCATATATAAATATGCATTCAAAATATGCATATTTTTATTTTATTCATAACCACATTCAATACAAGCCAAAGCTGTGGATTTGGATGAAGCCATATATGCACCACAGATTTTCCTAACACACACAAAACTGAGAATTTTCACTATTTCTGCCTGTACCTTCAGCAATCCTAGTTTCTGATTTTTTCAGACAATATTCCCTTATTATAGAGAAGTAAATTAGAAGATGTTTCATACCTTTGGCTGGAGATTTGGATGCAGTAGCACGTACCCATTAGGATCAATTGCAAAATAGTACCCATTTGGACAAAGCTGAAAGAAATAAATTAAGTTTAGCATTATATGGCTTTAAATATTGAAGAAAGAGTAATTAACACTTTCCAAGAAATGATCACATTCTGGAGAACACATGCCTCAGGAATTATGAAGTGTAAGATTACTAACACAGAAAAGATGATTTCTTAATATTTACTCTTTTAGGATCATAAACTTAGAGACTGCTAAAGGCTGATGGGACCTCTGAAGATCAGCTGGTGCAACCTTTCACTGAAAGCAAAGCTAACTTTATTTTTAAAGTCCAACTCTGAAGTTGGACCTGGTTACAGCAGGTCCTGAACACCTCCAGTGGCAATTCCATGAACTCTCTGGGCAGTCTGCTCTCCTTCTTCCTTAATTTCAGTTGGAATTTCCATTGCCACACCTATGCTGGTAGCCTCTTTGAGGCAATGTCAAGGTCCATTTTCTCCAGAATTCCCATTAGCTAACACTTAGGTTCCTTCTTCAGCCCAAATCCATCTCTCAGCTTCTCTTGCCTGTGTGCCAGGCACTGCAGACCCATAGCCAACTTAGTGGCTCTGCACTGAGCCTCAGAGTATTTATTACACTCAGGAGATCAAATTTGGTCATCCAGATGCAGATGTTTACTGCACAGCTGGTTTTTACTGCCAGGGCACACTGCTGACTCATGTTCTATGTGTCCTCCACCATAAATCTCAGATCCTTTCCTGCCCTTTGAGGCAGCCTGTCCCAGCCTGAGCTGTGATGAGGGATTATTCCATTCCAAATGTAGGATTTTGCATCTGCCTTCAGTCACACTTGTAATGTTCCTTTTCTTCCTCAGCTTTTGTTTTCCATAGAACTAGTTATTTTCATAGAAATTCCACAGCTAGGCGTCTAATAAATGAATCAGTCATACAGAGGAGGGTACAGACAGACACCTACATGAAAGAAAATTTCTATAAAGATCACTCCTAGATAAATAGCAAATATTATCAGCTGAAATGATTGTGTACTCTACATTAATAACCAAACAAATAACAGAGCCTTAAGATACAAGAAGATAATTACTTGTAAATATCCCCCAATGTAAAAGCTGACTTTTATACAGTGCATCCTGGACAAATTGCACAGCAGCACATATACAGCTAGAGAGAAAACCACCAGAAAATGTACAACAATTGAAGAGAATATCTGAAAAGAAGCCTGCTGGTATTTTGATTCAAATCCAGTCATTGCTGTATGACTTATGAAAAAGCATGCACAGAAATTACACATTAAACACGCGTTATGAAAAACCACCCATGCAAGCAGCTTACCGTAAATCGGGGTGTCAGTTTTTTTATGTCCTCCAAAGAGACATCGACTCCCATTACTCCAAGAATCAGCTGATTCTGTTAAAATCCCAGAATGTTAGTATGCATTTGACATATTCACAATGAAGTAAACTGCAACAGTCAGTAAATTTGTATTTTTGCCTCCATCTTGTTTAAAAGATAGATTTGAGAAGTTGCCTATTTAGTTATGTCTATTCTGAATATTTTAAATAGTGTCAAAGTGACCCAAAATAAAATTTTAAAAAATTTCAAATTTAGTATAGAGTATGAAAATTATTTTTGAAGATTGATACTTTCCAGGATGAATAAACAATATATGTAAGAACAAAACAGGTGAAAACAAATGTGATGCAATAATATTGCCAGTTATGCAGATACTAAACTACCAACACAAAGCTACTCTGCATGCTTAGGTTGGGCAGTTAGTAAGTGAGATCTCAAAACTCTTTGGGCTACAGTATATTGATGAATGAAAATATTCTAACACAACAAAAAACCCCACTGTATATAAGAATCATCAGCATTTGTAATCAAGGACTCAGGCTCTACATTTATTCCACTTATAATTTATTTTTCTACTATAGAAAAGGAGGGCAGCCATTTACATAGTGTCACCTGAATCCCTCTCCATATTAAATAAATTTGTAAAATTTATTGGAGGAGGTATCTTGCAGCCTGTAAATAAATTCAGGTAGAGATACAAATTAAGCAGATTCAAATTCTCATCTTGCTCCTGTGTACTAGATCACGTCTGTTTCAATTCTCAGAAAGACATCCTTTGATAATCAGTAGTCTGTCACTTTGAACCAGACTCAGACAATTCCAGGCATTGTCTTGTAGATAAGATTATGTAACTTTTTTGTTTATTGCTTTGTTTTTAAAAGGAAACTAAGAGAACTACTCTGAAAGTAAACTAAAGAAATGGCAGTGACCAAAGCCTCATTGATTCATTCTATGTAATAGCTGAGGAACTGAATATTTTTGTTCAATTTTCTGTATATTTTGACCTGAATGGAGCACACCAAAAGTATAATATTTTACCACACGTTATTCAAGCATATTCCAGGTCTGTTTTTTGTTTTGTGAAGAGGACACAGATTCGATGTCAGAGAGTAATAGGGGATAGGCAATTATATCTATTTAACACTTAGGATTAATCTAAGTATACAGTGCTCTTTTCTATTGTTACAATCAACTAATTTATATTCTCTACACCACTGTCTTTTACCCTAAAATATCACAGCCAGAGAGATTTGCTCGAAATTTATGTAGACATTACTTCTTGGAAAGGTCTAAATAATATCATCATCTACTTCCCATCTATTGAGCACTTAATGCATTCCCACTGCCACTAAGGCACAGGGATAGAGTGTGGAATGTCACATCCTGGAACTCAGAATGACAAAAAGGGTAAAAGAATGCACTCCATTTTCTTCTTCCCATGAGGTTATTAAGTAGATATGACCCTTTTGTTTCTGATGTACGAGACAATTACACTGCAAAATATTCTATGGAAATACATATCTTTCAAGGCATTTCACATTAAATTTAATTTGTATAACTGCTACTTTTTAAAATTTATTCTTTTCTTGAAGGAACAGCTTACAATTTTCCCATTTTGTTCCCTTGTTAGATTGAAGACAGGCAGCGTTCCTGTGATCACAAGGCCCAGCTCCTAGAAAATAACCAATATAGAAGGGAGAAAAGGACTTTTTAGTTAAAAAGCAAGTGTTAAGCCATAATATATTAGATCTATGAGAGAATGTGTGCGGCTAAACAATTACTTTCGTTTTTTGTAAAAAACAGTTATTTTCAATTTTTGTAAAAAAAAAAATAATAGTACTTCACTGACTTGATGAATA
>VRYO01002253.1:9434316-9469041 GCA_009812075.1 Sialia sialis | reverse complement strand
GAAAATACAACAGATAATTCCTCTGCTTTTCCTATCATCACTACTTTTGAGGGATGTGCCATCATGTCCATCATGGGCTCAACAAAATCAAAGTCTCCTCCAGTACCGAGGCAACGGAGGCAAGGAATTTGCTTTTATTTGAGAAGAGATAAGAAATCTGTTTTTCCTTTAGTAACCTTCACAAATCAAACTGGAAATAGGGTCCAGAACACCATATGCTCATATAGACAGGAAAGATTTGTTTTCCATTCCAAACTGCCCATAGGGAGATTTCTACCATTTTTTTGATGTGATTGTTTGGGCTTTGTTTCAAACTTTTTCCCTTCGTTTATGCTTACACTCCTTCTGTCTAGTTTACTGAGAAGTCGTATCCCTTTTCTCCTTTTCTTTCACTTTGGAAAGAAAAGAAAAAGAAGAAAAGGTAGAACATTATATGAATCCATTCTGGTGTAATCTATTCTATATTTTCCCAGTCTAGTATCACCTTTTCGAATTTTAAACCATCCTTCATAAACTCATATTTCTGTACGAAATGAAAGTTGATGAGGTCAGAGTGTATAAAATTACAAGCAAAGTGAAGTGGAAGTGGATTTGTAGGGAAATAAGAGAAATAGGGATGAATCAGTAGAGAGGACAGTATTTAGAACATTGAAAAGATACATAATGAAAACAGGAGGGGGGTGTATGGAGGACAACACAATCTCCTCATTACAAAAAAAAAAGAAAGTAAAGTCAGAGAGGATAAGAAATATTAATAACTTATGCCTAACTGGTAAACCTAGAAGTATCTGAAAGTTCTGGGATTAAAGAAAATTTAAGTGATTAGTGAAGATGAAGCCAGAGCAGCACAGTAATAAAATCTGAATGAACAGGGCTGGAAAAGAGGGGTGAATTGCTACAAATACATCAAATTATTAAAGTGTTGAAAGCCAGACTGAACTGAAAGTACCTCTTCAGAATTTTATAATCTGAATTTATGCACTAATGTGCTCTCATGCAATACACTTTGCATTTCTTTATTCTTAGCCACAAAACAGCCATTGGACAGTAAGAGCCAAATGATTAAAAAGAGTCCAGAAAGTCACAAGCAGGAGAACTGTAAGCCCTACATGAGGAAATTATTTTAGGGAATTTAAGCTAACAAACCAATGTGGCAATTTAGACACCATCCCTTATACAACCAAGAATCAGGAAAAGGCTTCAGAGGGGATTAGATACACCTATCCTTTATGGTCTCAGCTGTGACGAGAAAGTCCACAGATATGAGCCTTTACCTTGTGTTGTCCTGCTTTATTTACATATAATTATGTGTGTATTTACATATAATTATGTGTGCATACATATATGTATGTGCGTGTACATTTATGTGTGTATACATACACCCATATATGTATATATAATTATATACTCACAAACACACATGTAACACATACATGCAGAAAACCTTAATGGAAAGACTGAACGAACCCACGGAGTTTACAAAGCAACACAAGAGATGCCTGAAGGTGTCACTTATTTTACTTGACTAAACAGATCTCTATTCCTAGTTTCAAATTTATCTTTGGCTTTACAACAGGATATGTACAGAGCATAAGGACTGTTGTCATCACATCCTTTATGTTTCCAGTAAGTACCTCAACAACAACAAACAAAACATGGTTAATGAACTTCTGGGCATTGAAATTTCAATGAAAAACTAGTTCCTCTGTGTCATACTCAGTAATACTGACAGAAAAAATTATATGTTGATAAAAAATGCTGACTGATAGGAAGATGTACATTTCGATGTGACTAGATGGCTACGTGAGTTTGGATAAATATGTGATTCCAAATGACCATTTTGCAGTAATTTCTGCCCTGTGACTCAGATGTAGCTTATTCAGAGCAGGAGATTAGATTTCTGCTAACAATACTTTTCCTTCTGTAGTTTCCTGAGTATGTTTGTTTTGCAAGACCAAAGTGATAAATTCAGCAGTAAGAAAGTTTTTCATATATCTTTTTGTCTATATCCCCATTATTTACACTGTCCAATTAAAGGTTAAAGAAATCATTACCTTGAGCAAGCAAGCAATTACAACCCAAGTTCAAAATTTGGGGAAATACTTAGAAATACTGATAGATTTCATCCTGCCTGAAATGTTCCTTGGAAGAAAAAAAAAAAAAAAAAGAGGAAAAACTAATAATTCTAAGAATTCTTCATCAGAAACGTAACAAATGACCTTTACTGCAGTAGGTACAACACTGGAAAACCATTAGCTTTTTTTTCCTTTTTCCTTAAGCTGAAAACAGCAGTGGCCTACACTTTAAAGTCTGCAGAGAATAAACTGTTTTCATCTGTTAAATATCAGGACACTTCAATGGATACTAGATGCAAGTAAGCCCAGAACATTATTAATAGGTCTCTCCCTAGAGTTTGTTGTATTGATGTGTATAGAATGTTAGAAAAACAAGAATATCATGTTTGGAACTGTAAGAAATTGGATCCTTGGGAAAACAGACCCATATAGTTACTGATTTTATAAAATTCTTGCTTTAGTAGAGATAAATACAGATCATACCAGAGCATCCAGATAGACATTTGTCCATTGGACTTGTTTGGCTTGCTCTCCAGCTAAAACCATTGGTCTTCCCAAAACATCCAAATATTCCTGCCAAAAAGTGTAATAAACTCATCAGAAGGCAATTATAAGATCAAAGAGCACAAACAATATTAAAATAAACATAATTAAATATTAATCATTAAAATATCAGGGGGAAAAAGGAAATCAAAAGTCACCATTAATACAGAAGGAGAATTTATTTACTTCTTAAAAATTGTACTACAGAATAATTCAGTCTTGTGTTTGCACTATTTGCAGTATTACTGAAAAGGTAATTTCACTCCCAGTCACACAGACCTTACGCACTTATAACCACCACTCTCTTTTCACAAAACAAGAATTATTATTTTTATTCCAAAATGAATTGCTAACAACATAAAGAAATTACAATCAGATTATAAAACTGTCAGCCCAGAAGAAAGAGTGGGCAGTGGAGGGTGAGTGGTGCAACATCTGGGCATGTTAAGCTCCTATAGCAATGATTTGTGTAACTTCTATTGAAATAACAAAATCCAGAGTTATAAAACCTCTTTTTCCTGCCTTCCTTCAGTTTGTCAGTATGGCTGAAATTGGTGATCTTTTGAGATGCCAGATTTCTGGGCTGATTTGGGAGTGGATGCCATCAAACTTTTTTCAGTCATCAACTTTTTCTACTTGTCTAATCTTATTTAGGGATATGTCTTGCCAGACTCTGTCTGGAAGAGTTTAACAGAATCAAAGGGCTCTTATTCAAGCCAAAAAAGGATTCTTATTTTCTGCCAAAGAATGTCATGCCTGGCCTTGGAAGGACAAAGAACTGCTAAGATATTTCTCTGCTTTTCTGGACTTGTGAGTACCTGGACTTTCAGACAACTGAAAGAAATATTTGTTCTTTTAAACTGTTCTTCAGTTTGGATCTCATCATATAATCCCAGAGTCCTGTGCCTTTATTTATCTACATGAAAGTCTGCTAAAATGTTTCTGCATCCTTTTTGAAGGAAAGAAGTGCAGTCTCTTCCAAAAGGGTTGGATCCATCCAGGTACGTCTCCTACAAAGCAGGCTTGTAGTGTGGCACCCACATGAATTCAGATGCTCTAGCAGGGTTATCCCCCCACCTACATCCACAGCCTCCTCCATGTAAATACAAACCCTTTGGATCGTGCAGGAAGCGTGGCAGAAAGTGAGCTATGAATGCCTAGACACATTAAAAAATTCCTGTTTTATAGAACTTTATGATAAAATTGCTGTCATGTCTCAGCACCAAAGTTTGAGGAAAGCTGAGCCAAAAGGACAGTCCCTGTGCAGAGGCCTGCAGGATAGAGAGCACTTCAGTCACTCCAGGGTGTGCACGTGGTCAGCCTGTTTTGGGGGATGTTAACATGGAAAAGGTAAAGAGCAAACATATCCAAGATAAGAACATACATTACTCCACTTTCTGCGTGTTAAAACTGCACCTGGATTTGGCCAACTCACTTACCTGGGTGTTTATTCTTATGGCTCCAATAGATGGGATTTCATAATAATAACCTGAAATTTGAAACAGAAATAATGTCATTTTTCCATTATAGATTGATGGCCTCTTAATCTTGAGGAATTTCATTTAGCTTATAATTTCTAGTCTAAATTTTATTGGAATTACTGTTTATGAATGAAATACTTTTTAGTAGATGTCATCACAATCCATGGCCATATGATGGGTCACCAAGCCATTCATACCAAGGCAGCTACTCTTAGGCAATGACAGTTATAGCCTATTTCTTCTGGCTCTTTTGGCTTCTTTTATTTGTTTTTGTTTAGGGCTGTATGATATACTGAGTTTATAGTCATGAAATACCAGTTCCAGGTTATGATGTGCAAGTATATTTAATGTTTATTTTAATATTCTGTGACAGCAACATAATTATATGCTGAATGCATGTAGGAATGTAAGAATAGCTATGATCTGCCATGAGTGAATGAACATTTATAAAAAAATAAGGCACTCTGTAGAATGAACAAAAGCTAAGGGGTATTTATCCTACACAGAGAATGTACATCAGAAATGTCTTATTTAGCACTGATTTTATTGCTCATTTGTTTGAATTAAAAATATTTAAAATACTGTCCATGTAATAAGCCTGAAGCCAGGCACTAAGATCCATCATCAGTCCAAGAAAATTTTAAGTCAGATTGGAAGGAAGAGGCAGAGAATTAGAGAGGTAAAAGTATTAATATTGGTAATTTCCTTTGCTGTATGCAAAATCTTTTAACTTAGGAAAAATTAAATAAAACTGTTTCTTTGGGTGTGCAAACAAATAATCCCAGGAATTTTGGACAAAAGATTATGATGATTTTGCCTCAATAATAAGATGACATAGGTGGTTATGCTTTAAACCAGCTGGTCCTCATTTGTTTAAAAACAATGGAGGTCACATGCATACAGCATTTTGAGATACAAAGATGTTAGCTAAAAAACAAATTCTGTTCAAAACACAGTTGTCAATTTTCTGCTATTATCTGACAATACAATCTGCTCTTCATGAAGTTGTAGTAACTTCTGCATGATTTTTCAGCATGCTGAGGGCTTCATGAGGTTATGATACATACATATGCTATTCGCCCAGGCTACAGATTCTTCTAGGATTGTTTTTTTCTGTATCTATACCTTTCTCTTGTCTTTGCTCTATGTTACTCTTCTGCCTGAGAATATCTTTAGCTCCTTCCCTGGCAGCCCTAATTTTTGACAGTCTTTGTGATCCAGCTCACCTCCCACCTCTTGCTTCTCACAATAGTTTTATCTTTTCGGTCAGGTCTGGAAATGGCTCTATTTAAAATATAGGCAAATGTTTGAGAATTTATATTTTTTCTACTTATAGCTATATTTTTCTATTATTTATTTTACCTTTTCTTCTGTATGTCTGTATCTTATACCTTGTACAGTTATATTATAAGCCATTTGAGACTCCTCTTCTCCCATTCTTAAAGTGTTTCTGAGTACATTTCTCATGCAAAAATTTCATGCAGAAAACCTTTCACTTCCTTACTTTCACCTTGTTTTTACTTTTTCTTTTTGTCCCACATAAAGAAAACCAGATAAAACATAAATAATACAAGATGTTTTCAGAAATGAAGGAATCACAGCAAGAACAATTTTGATATTTTCATTTAAAAAGGGAAAAAAAAAATTGTAAGCATCTGATACCTTCCTTGTAAGTTTTGGAGAAAAACAGAAAGAAATGTAACCAGCCAACTAACCAAACAAAAATCCCTTTGTCCAGACCGCTTAATTTAAAACAGCTTTGCCTAATTTCTTATCTGTCATCAGTTCCAACTTTACATAGATGGCTATTACAACAAATATTCTCAAAACTGAATCATAATGGCTTATTATTATAAAAACTACTGTGGTAGTTTTCATACAGTATAAAGTTTTGAATAAAGTAATAAAGAAATAAATATACCAGTTTTTTGTTCACATATGATTTTTTAATTTAACATTTTAACTTTTGGAACTTCTGATAACAAATATAATAAGCTAAAAATCAAGCTAAAATCTGCCATTTTCAGAGAACAATAAAGAGATCACCTCTCCAAAGCTTTAGTGAAGACCAGTTTAAAAGAAGGACACAGTACCTTTATTTTCACAGGCCATCCACTGTATGGGTCCTTTGTCATAGTTATGTTGGCCAACAGAAAACGTGAACACACGTACCTGTGCAAGTTAAAAACCAATGCATTTAACAACTATATATCATTTATTAGTTGTGACCCTCAAGTCAATCATACCTGGATTTTTCATAAATTTGAATAGAAAAAGAACACTAGGAATTTTCCAGGTTTTGTCACCATAATAGATATGAGAGATGTAAAAAAAAAAAAATAGATTATTTTATGTATTCCTATAAATTCTTCCATGAAGTAGGATCAAAAAGAATGGTCTTTTATCTGGCCTTCGTATTTTAAAAGTCTTACATTGGCCATTGCTCATTAAGTATTTAAATTTTTAGGTTTTTTAATCTAGGGCGGTAATTTTAACTCCAGTTTTTGTTAAGTTAGCTGACAAAACATATCTATATCTATATTAGATGCTTGCCAATGACTTAAAAAAGTACATGTGTGGCACTAGAACTCAAAGCAATGCAAAGAAGGACTTTCTAGGATACAAAATACATAATTTTCAGACACTACAGAAAATGAATTCTCATTTTGCTCGGACTCAGTCTTCTTTATGTAAAACCACTAAATTAGTTCAAGAGACTTCCATACAATGGTTAAGCTTATGATCTTTCACCTTAAGCTCTTGATATTCATTTAAGTTGTGGCATTTTTTAGCATAGTTCTATTCTTTTTACACAATGCTACTCTAATATGCTACTCAGCAATTGTAAAGAGTTACCACTTCAGAAGAATTCACCAAAATCTCTCCAAGTTTTTGACTGAAAACAGACTTTTCAGCTGAAATGATTTTCCATGCAAATTTTCTGATTTGAATGAGAAAATATTAAACCCCAAATCGTATTACTTTAAAAATATAAAAAATCCTACCAGACACATAGAAAAATCACAAATACTATATTTCAGCTTCTAGTTGAATATTTTGCTCTAAATATGAGTTTTTGGGTTAAAAGCTGGGAAAAAATGTTTTCCCAACAGTTTTAATGAGCTGCTCAGTATATTCATATCCCTCTGTTCAAGGGTCAGACAGCTTTTCCTTTTCAAGCATCTCTTTCTTTATAGGTCTTTAACTTTACCACTTCAGTGTACAAATCACAGATCACAAGACAAAATCAGAATGAAAATTCCTTTCTATGGATTTGATGCTTGAAATTAAAATACACTACAATTAATTTGCATGCAGACTGTGAGTAAGCAATAATGTAATGTTTTCATTAAATAATATACTCTACAATTACAGACACTCCTTGTAAACTACTGATCATTGCTAAGTTCTTTAATGACTATTTATAAAAATTTTCACTACATTATTTAGCGTGTGCAATTAGTACCCAAATTTTCACTTCTCAAATAGGCAACAACAACAAAAAAAGTGTGACATAAGGAGAGCTCAAGTATAAACTAAGAGCTACAGAAATGGCTTCACATCATCCATCAGCAGGTAGCAAATGGTGAAACTTTATTAGTGTTGACCCCTACATGCCAGAAGGGCAAACAAAGCTTTGTGCTGGATGCCATTTTTAATTAACAATATGTTTTGATTTGCTTTATCCATACAACTCCTCTGTTTCTGCAGTTAAAAGGAGAATTAAAGCAACCATTCTCCTGCACTGAGCACTGATTTAAGTGCTTGCTTTGCAGTTTAAGACCACTCCATACAGGGTCATTCCCCACTAACAAGTCAGGCCAATTACATTTCTGGTTACTCAGGCAGTGACTGTGCCTGCATGATGGTAAATCTTTTTCCCCATAGTTCATATAGATAAAGACAGATGAAAAATACCTTCTATTACCCTGAAAATAACAGTAGTGACAGCACAAAATGACTTCACCTGGCATGTTTACATCTCATTTTTTTGATACTGTACCAGATTTTCCATCCTCCTTTTATTCTTGACATCTTTTTAAAAATGACAGCTATAATTCTTCTAATTGATATTTCTGCTTCTACTTAATTAACATCCACCTTTTTCTTATCTGATTATCACCATGTTATTCTATATTGGCACGTCTCAGCTACAAGGTCTGCCTACTTCACTCCTGTTCGTTTTGAACTCACACTGCTTCCAGTTTATTGTCCCCTAAGCACTTGATTCAGAACAGATTCTTCTCAAAAACCATGGAAAAACCCCACTGTTGGACACTAATTAGATACTTGAGAGACCTGATGTTTCTTTTAGATTAACAACTACCAAGTCATGTGGCTTCTCTTGTGTGTGTAGAAAACACATGAGTCAATTAGACTGGACTGTCTAGCATTTGATTTCAAATGTAAAAATGAGACACTGAATTGGATTCAAGTTGCGAAATGCTATGTAATTTAGGGAAAAGCAGCAGTGTGTTAAATCTGCAACAAATCTATAAAGAACTTAGAATTTAAATTATTGACAACAAGCAGGAGACAATATATCTGATTTACTGTTCCTTGGATAATTAACAGAGATAAAGAACTGCAATGAAAATTGGAGTTTTTAATTGTTACTTGGTTTGGCAAGAGGGTGGGATATTCAAAAGAGTATTCTTTTTCCTATTGCCTCATCTGGAATTGAGTAGAATGACAGACCAGCTGGAAAAATGAGTCAGCAAGTCAAATTAAACAAGACAATTTTAGCAAAAAAAAAAAACAAAAAGGCTCCATGCTAAAATTTTCTGTGACAGGACACAGAGTCAGCCAAAGTACTGAGACATGTTTTTCTATATGTTTTCCTTATAGACATCTCACCAAAGAAGACAATAGCTATCGAGTTAAATAAAAAAAAAATAATTCTAAAAGCACCAACCATTTAATAATTTAATTACTTTTAATAGGGATTTTATGACTAAGAAGAATACTTTCAGGAGCTAGATCAGACACAATGAGTATGAGCACCTCTCCTTTTGCCTGTCCTTTAAGATTGGTTTCAAGCAAATGGGTTTCTGAGTTGAAACAAACTCAGCCAAGTAAAGCCAAGTAGCTTTGATCCCCAGAAGTTGTTTTCCATCACCACTTAGGCCTGGTTATTTCTTCTCTCTCCTCTCTGCAGCCTCTTGGGTTCTGTGTAAACTGCAGTTCCTGGGTGGTTTTGCCAACAGTTTCTCTCCACCACCCTCATTAGGGGATGGACATTTGTGTTCCCCAGCCCATTTTCTAGGGGAAGGGCAACCTTGCCTCAAGGCACATCTATTTATTCTCTTCATAAAGAAACATAACCTCCAAAGCAGTAAAAACTAATGGAAAAATAAGATAAACAAATAGGAGTTGTCATGTTTTCTGATTTTCAATGGAACCATTCTAAGTAAAGTACTTCTAGAAAACTTGTACCCTTAGAACTGAGAAAAATTAGAGACGGGCACCAGCCTGCCCTGCCAGCCCATCCAGGCACTGTCTCAAAATTGTTCTGAAATATAAAAGTTGTAATTTTGAGCAAGGGAGTTTTCAAAACTAATTCTCTGCACCTTTCTAACTGGGGCCAACTTCAGGGGAAAAATAAAAAGCTCTCCATTAAAATAATTTACAGTATATAGTAGAGGAATATACTAATCAGCAACCAAACTGAGTGGCACAGGCTGCCCTGGAGGTTTTAAACCAGACTGGATATGGCCCTGAGTAACCTGGCCTGATCTTAGACCTGATATTAAACTAGAGACATCTGCAAGTCACTTGCAACCTGGCTTATCATAAAAAACCTGTGAAGGACATCAAAGGAATACATGCAAAAATCCAACTCCTAATCAGACCAAGTGATAGGCAGAATAGAATAGAATGCTACAAAAATAGAGGAATAGGTCCTTTATTGTGGAAAATATAATCAACTAATTATAAAATTAATTTGCTATTTATTTGTATTTCTTTCTAGTGGAAGATCATAAACACCAAGGTGAGTAGAAAGATTTTGACTACTACAGATTTTAAGGCACAGTGGCAAGACAACTCAAGAGAGCTGTGATGAAAACAAAAATGAAGAGGTACCTATGAAAAGGCTGCTTTCTCTACAGATCTCATTGGCTTTTTATGCATTTGATTTCTTCAGTTTGCTATTGGAATAAAATGAAGAAAGATTAAATTAGATGTTTCCTTTGGGCATACTATGTTATGAGTATTGCAAAAAATTAAGGCTTGGCTGAAGTTAATTCAAAGGGGTAATTAAACACAAAGTACTTGCTATTTAGGCTACTGCCTATAAGTGTAGGCAATGCAGAATCACTGAATGCTTGGGTTGGAAGATAATTAAAGATCATCTCATTTTTACTCCCCTGTCATAGGCCTACAAGCACTGCAACCACTCTGCATGTCCCTCAGAGAGGAAGAAATGCACATTTTTTGATGGATAAATTATTTGTTTTGAATACTGTGCTACTGGAATGACAGAGCTTTCAATAACAATTTCTGTGCATCTCTTCATTTCTCAATTTAGGAAAAGCTTAACTGACTTTTGGAGATATGTATGTCTATTGCACCAGATACCAAGAGAGCTATTCAATTAATTCTCTCAATTTGATTCAGACAAGATGAATCCTCTCATTTTATGCCTGGCATATAAAAAGACACAGAGTGCATCTTGCTCTACTGCTAAATAAGCAAACTGTCTATGGCCAAAAACTGAGCTCATCAAGTCATTCAACTCTGGTTTTCATGATGACAGGAAGATTTTAGAACATTTTGTTCTGCCCTTTATAGCTGCAGGTAAGGATTCACAGATAATCTTTTTCACTATACAACAAGAAAAGCTGTGATAAAGGGGAATAAATAATTCAGTAATTCTAGCATGACCCAGGAAATTATCTTTCCCATTAATGGGTTTGCAGATTATTAGATATGAGGAAATTTTTTTTGCAGTTTATATTTAATAGGGACACTTCTGAAATAATAGGACAATATAAGAACCCTATCATTCTGAAAAAAGTCATAAAGCTATTCTTTTGTTTTCTATTATGCATTCTGTCTTCTAAATCCCTTGCAAGTATAGCTTGTAAATCACTTAATCATTTTTGTGTTTTGTGCCATAGGCCAGGGAGATGTTATGTGGTTTTCAAACTGCCCCAGCTAAACTGTGAATGCATTTTTTCCCTTACATTTTTCATCTGTGGACAGAAATTTGAAGATGATTTTGGATTCTGCTGTGAGTTAACTTAGAACAGAAGACATTTATGACCGATTTAAACTCAGAACAGAAATGCAGAGGACAATCAGAAAATACAATATACTAATTAAGGAACCACCTAGGAGTAGCCAATAGGATACACCAAATACACAGTGTCACCTAAATTCTTTCTAATAATCCATCATGTTGAACTGTTCAGTTCAGGACTTTGAGGGACACAGTCCTGAACCATTTAGGTTCGAGCTGTAAATGTAAAGCAATTTTATTTTTTTATTTTTTCCCCCTGGAAGAGAAATAGAAGCTCTGATTTTAACAGCAGGGGCAAGACTCACAACCATGTGCTAGAGGACAGTTTTAGGATCCCTTTAAGCTGTCTTTTATGCACTACATAAAATGGGACATAACCCATTTTCCTGCTCAGGCTGTGAGGGTAAGTGGCCCGGTATGGTTCACATTTTGATGACTGCACCATCCTCCCTCCCTCCCTCCCTGCCTGCCCCCCATCTCAGGTCATCTCATTATAGAATTTTTTGGGAATAAGCCCTGGCTCATGCTGTCACTGAACTGAACGTGACATTGCTGAAAGAATTGACTGCCACAGGCCAGGACCAGACTGGTGGGGCTGTTAACAATTAGAGTTAAGGATAACTGAGGACATTTCTCCAGCCTGCACCTTGGTCCTGAGCAGTTATTAGTATGGACAGAGCTGTCTGCAAGTAAGGCTGGTTTTCTTGTGACAGAGCCCTAAGGCTCAGCTTTTCAAAATTACTGGGACACAGGTGCGTCTAAACTTGTAAATGAGAGTTCAGTACTCACACAAAAGAGGGATGAGTCCATGATTCTCACTTTAAGCATATTCAGAACCTCCCTGGTTTTGAATGCCAGGCTCAAGAAAGTTCAGAAGTTGGAGACTCTTGTAGGTAACTGTCAGGCTGCTGGTGCATTTTGCCCTTAACAGCAGTTGGCAAAAAGAAACAGAGATGACCTAAGCAGGGTATGACACCCAGTCAGGTGCCAAGGTTCTGAAATTTGAAAAATCTAGAACTCAGAAAGCGGAATTTACAATTTCATGTAAAATTAGAAAATAAAAGAGAATGGCATCATACACCAGCAGATTTGTATCAAGTTATATTTTTGACATTTATGACTACATAAAGATCTGTCCCTTGCTGTGGGTACTCTCCAAAATATGTGCAGACTTGGGGTAACTGGGAAGAAAAACCCAATGAGAAACAACGAGGAGAAGAATTTATCTCTCAAATATTTAAATGCAAAGATAATTGCAGGCTGGACATCTTTGAACTTCTAGAGATGAAGAAAGTATAAATCCTATGATTTGAATATCCATTTGACACTATTTATGTGTTTCCATAAGCGACCCACTATATTCTGATTCAGCAAGGCATATAACTATGAAAGTGTCCTCTTGAAACCAAAGGAAAAATCTTTTCATTGAAGCATGTGTTTAAAGAAAAATAGGTCCTTGGAAATAATATTTTAGACATCTATCCACAGCAAAAAATTTCTTCCAAACTTTTCATATGTATTTGCAGTCTTCCCTATCATTAATATCTTTCATTCACTACAATTCAACCTCAAACTTTAAACTGCAATGCTAGCTTATTAATTCATTGTCTAATTATAGCCTGTGTAATTATAGCGTAATAACAAAAAGAAATAATGACACTCTAAAAATTAGCTCACATTACAATCTAACGCTAATCCCCCTTCTATCTTAAAATAAAAATTCCACTTACTGCATATCAGATTATTGGAGAAACTTCCTTTCCTTGGATATTATTCTATGCTGATAATATGGGCCCCAAACCATTTAATGGTGTTAATACATCAGGAAAATAGGATCAAGAACACCAATGCATGATGTAGTTGTAAACAATTATTCTAGGAAAGGAATTAAAAACTGAAAATCATACCTGAACATGTAATACATACATACAGTGAAAGGTGCATGATCATGAAGTTGCCATGAATCCATGAAATATGTTTTGCTAACTGCAAAGTGTTCCAAAAATAACAGAAGAGTTGTTTTGGTTTTGTTTTTTTTCTCAGCTTGTTTCATTCCCTCACAAAGAAAACATCTCTACATGAAAATGGGGATATTTTCTACTTCAGACTAATGATCAAGACACCATTGTAGTCATATTGAAAAATTTCAGAACTAACGTTCTCACAGAACTCAAAACAATACACTAATTCAGTCACACTGTTCTACAACTTCTTAGTGCCACCCTGTGGAACCACAGCATCTCATTCCTCACTCACAGGAGGGCAGCTGTGTGGTGCCCCTTCCTCTGCTGGCAGCTAAAGAATGGAAGTATAAATTCCCTGCTGACACCTGCTACTCTACCCCTGCTAAACTGATCCTAATTAGATAGAAAGGACCACTAATTATGTGATTCTTTCATTCTTTACCGTTTTAGACATAATCTTTTATGGGTCTCAAGTATCACAGGAGTACAAGCACAGTTTTGTATGCTCACAGTAACTTAATGTTGGACTATCACGTAATGACGAGGAGACAACTTCCTCTGTACTGCACAGTCTCCTCGAGTAAAGTGACATTTTTTATCTCAAAATTTTCTAGGTATGAGTATAAATCAGCTCTGTTTTATTAGCTTTCTATAACATACAGCTTAAGAACAGGAATAAGAAACAGAAGGGCTCATTCCCAAAAACACCAGCAGCACTTCACATTGATATGTTGAATTTTATGTTAGAGAGTCAATTTGCCTATGTCAATCCTGCCAAAATATGGGCTTTGGTCCAGCCTTTAGAGCAACTCTGTCAGCAGAGCCCACATACAAGCACAGAAGTCAAACCATTGCTCCTTCCCTCTTCCTTTTTCTTTGCTGCCACATAGGAGCAGTCCCAGCATTTTGTCTGGGAGTGTGCCAGCTGGAAGAGATCAAAAACTTCCCAGGTTTAATTCAGTGAAACCTATAAATTATTGAATAATTGTGGCTGTAGATGTAGCTCAAAGGCTCTGGACACTTTGGTTGCTTTTCCACCAGAAGAGCTGTCTCCATCACACCACCCCACCTCAGAAAAATCCCTGTACAGAACTCATTTGCATCAGGTGATTTTCTAGCTCCTCATCCTGCCTCCCAGGCTTCAGATAAAGAACATACCGACATATTTTTAACAATTCATCTGCTGAATGTTTTACTTTGATTACCCATGTGCTATTTACTCAGTTGATCTATTTGCTTCTTTGGGGAAATTTTCCCTGTTGAAATGAAAAACAATTAAATTCCTCCTTTCCCTAAGCTGCTTCTCCCTGACACTCATCATTTAGCATTCTCTGAAGAAAACAGTTTTTTTTCTCAGAATTCCTTGTAAATTTGGTGGCCCATGTCAGGAACCAGACAAGGGAGTTGACAAAGTAATTCCCACTGTACTCTGGATTAAAAGCATTTTAGGCATTTCTTTGATAGTCAAAACAACATTTGGAGGCAGCTGAGCAGCTGGAAAGGACTGGATTAATTAGAGAGATATTTACGGTTCATATTGTGACACTAAGCCCTCTTTTCTTTTTTTTTAATTGTCCTTGTAAATCCCAGGGAAGAAGTATTACAAATATCATCCAAGCATTTAAAGGAATATTTCAATATGTCATTTCAAGTACTAATTTTAATCACGCACTCTGCCTTCTTCTTTTCCACGCAAATAGTCTTGTATATTGCTTCCTCAATTTTTCTCTCCCATTTACTCCATCTCCTGCTCAGCACAGAAAAGTGACTGAATCTTAACAGTTACAAATGCTAAATCTTGAAAATGCCAAACAGTTGAGTAGTAGAAGAGGAAAAAGAGTAGGTTGGAAAAGGAAGGACCCTCAGAAATTCTAATTTCTAGCAGAATCAATTTACAAGAAGTCTCCATGTCTGGAATTATAGATTACACAAACTTCATGTCTATTTTTATAATATAAGCCTGATGCTCATAGGAACATGAAAATTCTAAACAAAAATGATTCATTGAGCTTTAGAAAGGGTATGCCACTCAAACAGGTGAGGAGACTTCGCCTATGCTCATGTAGTTTCTTGACCTGGAAACAATGGCATCTTAGAAGAGGAAGATGAAAATGCTGCACATTTTCCTTTTGCTTCAATGCTTTCCTTTTCTAGGTGGAAAAAAACCTAGCAGCTCCTGTTGATGGGAGCTGAGTAGTGGCAGGCTGAGGGCAGCCTGACCTTGCCTGCGCTCGCAGTGCCGCTCCTGACACGGGCAGGCAGCGCCGGCGCCGCTGGCAGCAGCTGGCAGCAGCTGGCAAGGGCTGGGACAGCAGGGCTCCTGTGCAGCCATGGAATAGAGAATGTCCTTCACAGCTCACAGTTAATTCAAGCAGCTCATCCTTATCCTTCTTGCCAAACTGCACCTGAAATCTCAGGACTGACTGTGAGAATGTGTACAGAGAGGCACCTATAACGGGTGCTGTTAATGATAAACATGAATTTAATCATGGCACAGATCACTCATACACTGAATGATATGCATTTTCATTTCTAATCAGTTAAATAAATTACACTTTCAGAAAGAAAATACAAGCAATTTTATCCTGCAATCCACAGGTAAAATAACTTTGAGCAATAGGGTATCTATAGCCTTGGTGTATTGAGCAGTTTGTACCAGAATCATAGTAAATTCAGACCTAAATTTTGCATTCCTAGTGGCTGAAAGGGAAGAGCAAAGAAAATTTACTTTAATAAATCATACTTTATGTGACAAAGTACAAGCCATTTCTCAGTCTATAATGTGATATATAATAATTTCTGACAGTCTTTTTATTAAAAAAAGAAATAAGGAAAAAAGAGGGCTTCAGCCCTAATTATAAATATGCTTCTTACAGAGAAATTTACTATAGACAAAACATTGCCTTAGAGGGTTTGTCTTTGTTTTTTGTTTGCAAATAAAATAGCATCTAAGACTAAGTTTTCAACTAAAAGCATTGAGGTTATTTTTTTCCTGTCTACATGTAGGATTGAGAATATAGTATTGTCAGACTGCACTATAAAATTCAAAGTGATGGCTTCAAACAATGATTTGCAAATAAACCAAATTCCTCCCTGTATAAAAAAAAAAAATCCGTATCAATAAATTCAGAATTATTGAAAAAGATACATTTGCAGCTGGCACTCCAGGTTCTGTGGTCATTATGGATGAGATGTTTTCGTTTGCTTGTGATTTATGACGAGATTATGAAGGGCAGAATTCCCATCTAAGCCTCAGTAAACGCTGAATACATTACTTTTAATTTGATAGAAGGATAACATGCATATGAGTTCCACTGAAATTACTGACTTCAAATTCAAGTTGAATATAGAAATAGAGGAATGAAGATACATAACAGGATAAGAATTCAAAGACTGCATATAGTAACTGATTCTCTTCTGAAAAAAAAGAAACCTTTTTTAAGTTTTTTTCTCTACTTTTTAGGACTAAGACCTACAAAAATGTTTGTGAAAACCTCAAAATAATTAGAAGCTCATTCCTCCCTAATCATGCAAGTATAAGATTGCAAAATCAGTTTCTTATTCTTCTATTAAAGACAACCTATTCTGATAGCATATTCAATTCTGCATATTAAGTTCTATCCTGGACCGTGCAAAAGATTTCAGAATGCAACTGGGACTTCATGGAGATACAACAGAGCAGATTTTGGCCTTTTCTTTGAGACTAATCAGGATTCTGAATCCAAGTAACTTTCTAAGTAGAGTATTTATTTCTAAGTAGAGTATTTACCAACATACTGTGACTTTTTTCCTTGTTTTGTTTTCTTTTTTTTCAAAATAAAAGGGGTTTTTGGGGTTGGTTTGTTTGTTTGTTTGTTTTGTTGTTGTTGTTTTGTTTTTGTTTTGCTGTTTTGTTTGGGGTTTTTTGTTGCTGTTTGGTGTTGGTTTGTTTGTTTGTTTGTTTGTTTTTTGGTGGTTTTTTTTGTTTGTTTGTTTGCTTGGTTTGGTTTTTTGGGGGTTTTTTTGCAAAATCTTTTAGAAAATGACCTTCTAAGTGACGTAAGTGACATTCAGTAGTTCTCACTCTGGATAAGACTTCTCAAACAGAGCTCCTCCATCTCATGTGCTGATGATCTCTCCTGAAAAGCAACCCCTCCTTACAACACCTGCATCAATCTTTAATATCCTACACTGAAGTTACACAAGCGTTCTACTTGCCTGGGTGAAATGTACAGCTCACCTACACTTGCACTCTAATTCTCATTTCACTTTCCTTTCCTCTGTTATGCTTCTTGCATATAAGCACATACTTCATGGTGTCCAAATGAACTGTAACTTTATTTCTTGAAGTTATTATTTCCTTCTTAAGCTGTCATCTGTTTTAGCTGCTTCATGCCTTCCTTGTGCCACCATCTGCTAGTTTCAGCTGATCCCTTATTCTCTTGCTCCCTAAAGAGATTCTTATTCTGTACTTTCCCTCTTGGAGCCCAGATAAAAACTTTTGTTTCTGCCCACTTTTCCCACCTGTGCATTGGCAAACCTTTCCATCTACTAATAAATCCTTGACACTCACCTATGAGGTAGCCTAAGCAGCATTTAGAAACTAAGATTTCTATCAAGATTTAGAGTCAGTAAATAATAGTTAATTGTTTTAAAAATATTATTCATCTGCGCTACCTTAGTTACATTCAGTATTCAAGTGGAAAAATTCTGCAGTTTCTTCCTAGAAAGTTGCATTTTTAAACCTATGTTTTAAAGTTAGCCTTTGGAAAACTCTAGACTCAGTGATCATGTAAGTGTCAGAACTGTGTCATAGTGGGCAATTTTACATAAAAGCATCTCTCATTCTTCGTAACAACATCCATATTTTTTCTTGCATTCTTTTTGTCTTCTCTATCTGCAGAAAACAATTCTTAACTTTTAAATTTTCTTCACTCTTTGTATGTTTAAAGGAGGGGAAAATGTGAGCCTCTCTTATGTGGCCCTTACAGTAAAGCAATTTAAATATTCTCTGTCTCTGTTCTCTGTAACTCACTCATCACAGTCAGTTTTTCCTTATTGCACTTCCCCTCATAAATACCATAAGCATAGAAAAAATATTTATAATTGCAAATATATAATTTCATGCAGATAAAAAATATAATGTGAGACAAAATTACTGAATGTCTTGTAGCAGGTTGATAAAATTTCTTATTCTAGAAGATGCCAAGAACAGTTAATTTATTTTTGAATTTTAGGGCAGAATTATCTGTAAATCTAGGAGAAAGAAAATACTTTGAGGGTAAGATTGAGAAGTGATTTTTATCACAAGGAAAGGAAGAGTTCATACAGTAAAATAAGGAAAAGAGAGAGACTCCAACAAACACAGAGAATTAGCTAGCTGAATGAGTAATGTAGGAAGATAAACTAAAGAATGAAGGATTAAAAGAAATATTACGCGAAAACATTAGGAATACAAGAAGAAATAGCTTCATGTAATACAGGATTAAAATGAATTGGAAAATCAGGCACAGATACTGAGACTGAAGATGAACTCTTAAGAAAACCCCAACAAAACATGAAAAAAAACCCAAACATCTAGGGAAAACATATTCAGAATAAAGCAAAATACACTTATAGTTCAATAATATAATATAAACAGTTCCAAAATGGTAAATTATGCTCTATGATATATTTACCCAAGTGCTGACATGCATTAAAAAAAAAAAGAAAAAAGAAAATCTCTGTTATCTTGACACCACTTAAGTTTCTCTCACTGTTCAAGAGTGACAACATGCCTTTATACACAAAAGGAGTATAAAGAATAAAGGAAGAATATTGAATGATGAATCTAAGATACACATTTGATGAATCTTAAAGAAATTAGCTTGTTTAATTGAGAAGACAAAAGCTGGATAGCAAACTTGGATGAAAGTTTCAACATAGAAATTGTTTCCTAACATGGAAGGACTATTACTATGATAAGAATTACTTGTTCTTATTAAAGAATGTAAAATAAAAGATAAAAGAAACCCTTAACCCTCTAAGCCCACTTTGTCTTAAGGAAATCTAGGAAGGCTTTCTAAACAGGTAGCTGTTGAAAGAGAAGAATGTAAATACCTAAAGAAGCTGTGGAATTGAATGCTTTAAAGAAGAGGTTACATAAACATCATTAGGCATGGCCTAGGTATTAAAAGGCTCATTGCAGAAAGTCCCAGCCCTCCAATTGCTGAATTACAGAAGATGATCATAAAACCAAGGCATTTCACAGCAATTGTAAATTCACAGGAATGAATGCACAGTTAGTACATGGGGAGGCTGAGAAAGGATGGACCCACTCATGTCTAGCCTCAACTAGCTATGCCATATGTAGCATTTTGTTTGTATAAATAAGCAAAATGCAGTCTGACTCTCTTGCATTTGTCATAAAACAAACATAATGTGCTTTCTATATTAACTGATATTCTATCCTTGTTGCCTTGATTAATCATTTTATGCCATCTGCAGCATCAACCTCAATGTGATGCACGGAATCAATTGCTATTACTAGTGTTTGGAATTGAAGATCAACAAAAATAGAAGTATCAAATAGCCTCCTCCATGCCGAATTTGAAGGAAACAAGCTGCCAGTTGGGTTTTATGTAACAGATACACATGACTTTAATAAAACTGATAAGGTTGCTTTTCAACAAAGCTATATTAAAACTTTCATTAGTCTTCTGCAGTTCTCAACACCTCCACGTGGATTCTTATCTTGCACGGGAGATAAAAATGCCACATGGCAACCCAGAATCATGCACATAATGAAACAGCAGCATAAAGAGAAACTCACATCAACAAAGAGAGGTGTGTTCTGAAACATGCATGAAAAATTTCTGCAAGCAGGCCTTCCTAAAAGAAGCCCCCTCAGCCCTGCTGCACTTTCTGCTGCACCTCTTTGAGTCTGCAGAGACCTCACCCAGGCGTCCACACACAGAGCAGCACAGGGGATGAAATGGCTGAATGGAGAAGTGAAAAATTTTAAAAAAATATATATAATGGGTATTGCTTCCTTATTGAAGTCCCCAAGAAAGGCTTGGTGATGTTGAGTGCTGTCCAAAGATAAAAGGGTTGGTGAAAGATGGGCAGACTTGTAATCCAAGAGCATGGCCAGGGCATGGACCCATGGCAGCCTAACAGCTTAGCTGAGAGGATGACTGTTTAAAGAACAGCACAGATATTTTTGAAAGAGTATTACCAAACTCAGACTCCTAGTGGGGAAACAGAGCTTCTCAGCCATCAGGTAATTGTGGCTCAAAATCTAAGTTTGTGGGGAAAAAATGTGTGCCTAATATTGTACTGCAAAAGGAAAAAAAAAAAACAACTCCCCCACCCCAAAATTGCTATTGCATGGATTTATAGACACAAGGCTTACATAGCTTAGTAATGTGCAGCTTGACTATTACTGAAGCATATTTGGGTAATGAGTGTCAAAGGAGGGAGAATGCTGATATGGTATATTTAAATTCATTATTGTAGTGGAATTAATTTATGTTAGAAATTCAGAAACTGGGACAGTATATTGCAAGCCCTTAATTAATAAGTGGAGCTAAGAGGTAAAAATAAAAGGTAATTTGCCTTTAGAATAAGATGCTTCTTCTGTGAATACTCTAATAACAGTTTCCACGTTTTACTTTGACAGAAAAAGTAATGGATTATGGAATTTTTAAGTACTGACCCAAGTTTCACCCAGAATATTTTAGGTTTACCATTTGTGCATATCATGGAACATATAATAAACTAAAATTAACAGCTGGAAGGTGACACATTCTTAATGCAGAAGTGATTATGAAAAGGGCCAGGGAGCCTGTTTAACCAGCTAGCTGAAGCTTTGTTCAACTGTTAATTTAATTACTTTGTGTTATATCCTGTGTCACAAGTCTACCACACACTCAGAAATGCAAAACCTGTTGGGATGCACTCTGACAGCTGTTCAGCTCTGTTCAAAGCTGACACTAGTGTTGTGAAAGATGCTGTTTCAATTTTAAGCTCTGTAAGTGACCATATAAAGTTACGTTTGGTCAGCCTGATCCCTGATGAGAATTCCATGTGGAATACCCAAACTGGAAACATCATGGGCTTTTTTGATGGTCCTTTGTAGTCAGGACCAACACTCATCTAGAACAAAAAATACACCGCTGCATAAATTAATATAGTTTTGATTTGGCTTTATTTACTTGCAGTTATGCACTAATGGATTGAAACCAAAATAAAATGGTTCCCTCCTCTGGTAATGACAGTAGGAGGCTTGATTTTTATTTTTTTTAATGAAAGTTTTAAAAGTCCTCTCTCATAAATATTTCATTTTATCACTCGATTGACATGCTGAATATGTCCCATTTAGAAGAAGTCAGTGGCAGCTGTAAGCTTCCCAGTGGAGTTTCAGCTAGCTGGAGCCTTCTCCCATGGGAACTCTACCACTGTTGCAATTCTGTGCCCATCACATGCATATTCTAAATGGAACTGAGTTGTTGGAAAACTTCTCTTCACATCATTTCCACTCAAATGATACTGTCAGAAAAGTCTACAAAAAATGAGGTTGTATTAATTATGGCAGATAATTCTGTGAGAATGAGACATAAGACCCAATTTATAGCTCTGCTCTACCTGAGGGGTCAGACTTATCCTGCCTCTCTGTGTCAGGTCAGATCATCCAACCCACACAAACCTCTGCAATTCTATGAAACTTCAAACAACTAAAAGTGCATGAGATATATTTAAGGTCTTTTCCTACTCACAAAAGTTGAGCAATCTTTCCAAATACAGATTCCAAGGGGAAAATTTGCCCCAAAGACCTGTGGTTTTCTATTTTCAACCTGAATTCAAAATTTGCACGATAAACGCCTACGGGGCATACATTTCAATTAAATTTATATTGCTATCTTCAGTGAAGCCATCTGTAGGAGGAGTGCAAATAAAATGAAATTTAGCACCCTCATTCGTGAATTTTAGAGCATGTGTGGTATTTTACACATTTAATGTGTGTGCCCCAAATGTCACCATAAAGGTAAACAAGCCAGTTTTTAAATATCAGGCTCAGCATGTAGTTGCAATATGTGACAATAAAATCTGGCTTTATAAAGGGAAAAAGGCATGCAAAGGTGAAACAACTGTGATTTTCATCTTCAAACAGCTAAAATGTTCCTCCCCAAATCTGTGTTACGTAAGTTTTATAATAATCCTCCTATTCGCACTGTAAATTATTTATACAGATAGAAAACTATTTTTAATATATCTGTATTCTATTTTAAACAGATTAAAACTTTGAATTACAAGGCCGACTTTTCAGCCTCTAGATTCTAGGCTGCTCTTTTAGTAGTTTCAAGTATTTATTGCATTACTTCATTTAACTTGAAGGTTACACCAAGGACACTGCAAAGAATTGTACTAAATCATGTTATTTGATGGGATGAAACTGAAGCCTCTTTCATGGCATGGATTTACAAATTAACTGACTTAAAAATGAAAATACTTATGGACCTGAAGTAAGTTTACATCAGGAAGATGGAAACAAGGATTAATGGATTTGAATAAGTGGTCTTTTGTTAGTACAAGAAAAAGAAATAAAGATTACAACTCAGTGGTGCCTAATGACTGACTGTGATATATGACAATAAAGATTCATCTTTTATATGCTTTATGCAAAGTACAAAGTGGTCAAAAAAATGCAGAGCAGGCAAGAAGATACATATACTGATATATATTTATACCATGAACTGCTTCTACTGTAAAACACAGAAAACTTGTAAACACTTTATATTGAATGGCCCCTCTAAAAATCATAAATATCAACGTAGTCCAAAATTCACTGGATATTTATGAACTTAATTATAAAATAGTTGCAATAAAGACAACAGAAACTACACCCACATCTCTAAAATCTCATTTAAAGCAGCCTACTCTGCAATCTGAGAAGAAAACACAATACAGTAATTTCACACTCATAAGCCACACTGGGTGATTAGCCGCATATCCGGGTTGTAGGGAAGCCCAAGGAATTTGTCCATAAATAAGCCACACCAGGTGAAAAGCTGCACTTTTATTTATTTTTATTTTTTTTTTCCCCAGTGCAGGAGGGTGGGAGTGCTGCTGAGGGTCTGGGCAGTGGCAGCACCAGGGGAGCACGGGAGCCGGGCTGCACCAGGGGAGCGTGGGGGCCTGCGGCTCGTACTTCCAGCTTGGCAATTCTCCGGAATTTGTCCATAAATAAGCCGCACCTGGTGATTAGCCGCACTTCCAGGATCGGCTCTATTCTTCAGTGAAATAGGTGTGGCTTATCAGTGTGAAATTACTGCATTTGTGATAGTGACTTAAAAAGATTAAATGTGTGTGTGTATTTTTCATGTTCAAATGTGTCTACCAATGATGCTATTTTCTACTGATAATGAACGAACATGGTTACATACAGAGGCAACAACAAAAGAACTCACATGTCATCATTCTGGAATCAAGTGTAGCCTTACTAAAGAGAGCATTAAAATCCTATTTTAAAAAATATTAAAATGTTATGAAAGATGTTGGCAGATTTAATTGTGACTTCTCAAAAAGAATTCACGGTCTCATTAGATGTTCTCCAACCATAAATTTCCCTTCAGCACTACCAGGATTGTTACTGATTGAAAGTGATAAGGGGAAAGAAAATGGTTCTTCAAATTACACCTGCAAAAACTTGGTACTGCAATTCCAATGTCACCTTGAAGAAAACCAGAAAGGACTGATATGTAGCAACCCAGCGCTTCATGAGACAAGGGAGAAAATGTAAATGTTTACCAAGATTTGAACTTTTAGACGCATAGACCATAAACAAGTGTAGAAGATGTGCTTTGCACATCATCAGCAATGCATTAAATTATGTATTATAATATACTGTCACACAGTGACCATTATTACCATTATGCCCTTGCTGTATACAATAAAACTCCAAACGCTCCTTCACAGGAGGAAACAAGAAAGTGACTGTGTATAGTATTATATATATAACAGTGTACATAAAAGCACCCAACCTTTGGCAGTGAAATTTACAGTATTAAATGATGCAGTAAAATCACTATTTAAAATTAGTAAATCCTATATTTCATTTATTATACTTCACAGAATAATCAACCATCACCATGTGATTAAGATGACAAATCTCAAAATCTCTTTTGTTGTTTGGACTGAATATTTTACTACACTTTCCTCCTAACACAGCAAATTAAATGAAAAAGAAAAAAATAAGAATTTAATCATACATCTTCCCCCTTATGGATGTTTTTTCTATAGCTGATGGCTGTTGTGACATGATGAAAGCTACCACATCCATATTTGAAGAGGAATCTATATATTTTCAGAGTACAGCCATGTGTGTCACACAGGGCTAGGACTTTCATTTTCTCTCCTAATTGCCAGTTAAAAAGTACTTTCAGACTCAGACACAAAGATTAACTAAACCCCACCATATCATTCTAAGTGAAGCACTACTGTAAAGCAGCCACAAAATGGTTATTCAAGGTCAGTGGTTGAATCACTGGTCAAGATAGAAACTGAGCTCTGCATTTCCAGCTCTAATTTTGAAAGGATTAATTCAAACATATGAGGATTTCCAATGAAATACTTCCACTGCTTCATGCATATACATCCATGGCAACTGTTGAAGTGCCTTTGTGAGTCATATTCTAAGTTTTAGCTGCTTTTTTGGAAACAAAATGAAAAAAAAACTCCCAAAACCTTACAGATGTAGGCACATCTCCAGGCACTAAAAAAGGTGTGCTCAGTTGCAGTGTGAATCCAGCTAATATTCCATTTCTATTTAGAATGTGACTAATCTAATAATAATAAATAATAGTTTGCAGTGAAATATAGTAGGAATAAACTTTAAAAGCTGCTATAGTTCATGCACACACTCCTGCGTTTTTAAATCTTTAAGTACACAAAAGCCAGATCAGAAATTTTATTAGATTCAAAAATTAAACCCAAAACTAGCTAATAATCCAATTTAATCCAAACAACAGAACTCATCCAGGGATTCTCATGTCAAACGCATAATTCCATTTGAAACACAGATCAAATTTCATCAGCAGAAAGCCATCCCACTTCTTGTTAAGACATTTAAAGGTATAATTAGTCACACTGGGAAAAATGTGGGTTTGTTCCAGCCCAAATCTATTCAAATTCAGATTTTAAACTTGAGTTCTCATTTTGCCTTTGCCTGGCAAACAATAAAAGCACATAGAAGATATTTGCAGTGAGGAGACAGAGATACACATAAATATCCTATCATTTAAGTACCTTTGTTTCTGCTGGATAATTCTGGGATTACACTAATGCAAGTAAAGTGTCAATAGAAAGTTGAGTTCTTTATGGCTTACAGTATACTTCTGCACCACTTGAGACCAAAGAGTCATAGATAATAGTAGATAGTAAATAATAGTAGATAATACTATTAGATAGATAATACTAGTAGATAATAAATATATTTTATGATTATTCAAATAAATATTTTAGATTGAAAAAGCTCTAAGTGTCCTAAGGATCAATACTAACAAGGTTTTATAAAAGCGCTTTATACATTCACCCAATTATTTTTCAGTTCCATATTTAAATGTTTCTCTTTATGCTGTTTTATTTCAAATAGTAAAATTTTTCATATATCGCTTACTTTTTTGTCTTCATTATATTTGTGGAAAATTTCTTGTGCTCTTTCTTCACCACCATCTGTAAACAGCATAATAATCTTATTGCAGTTAGCTCTGGAGACACTGTGCTGTAGGAGATACAAACAGAAGAGTTTTTACATTTCAGGCTATAAGGAATAACAGCTGTTATATTTGACGGCTTTTATGGCTACACACTTACTATTTTAACATGGTAATATCAAACATTAAAAATGTTTCAGAATTTCATTCAATGCTCCCTTCTGAAAAAAAAAAATATATAAAAAAATAAACCAAACTCACTTCTCTTTAGATCTTACTCATCACACCAACCCCACAGAGTTCCTCGACAGATATTCTGCATGAGACTTGCACAGTGAGGATCTCTAAATATTTTTACTCTTCTCTTTTATTATCCTTAATTTTCCCCCCTTATCGTTGCTTTCCTTGTCTAAACTGGGGAACCATGGACCTGTAATGAATTACTGAATACTCTTTTTTTTTTCCTGTTGGACTCCTACTGACTGCTTGAATAAAAAACTCTTTTAATTTAAGCATCCTATAGGATATCCACCTTAGAAGCTTTGAAAAATATTTTTGTCATTTTTCCTTAAAATGAGCTCATCTTCCAAATCTCTAATTCTTTCATGCTGCTTTTTAAATTATTAATACTCTCAAGCAAACAGTTAATCTTTAGAAAAGTATTTTAGAATAAGGTTTAGAATAATATATTGTAGCCAAGATACGGCCACCTAGATTATTAAAATCTCTCCATCACCTACTTTTCTAATTATGTTGCATCTCAGAGCTGAAAAATGGAGCATGCTCCATTATCCTTGGAAAGCAAGTCTGAAATAGAATTAAGAAGCCTTTCTGACTCCTAATTCATCAAAGTAGCTGGTAAAGCCCCTGAGAAAAATGCACTGTGTTTTGCAAAGAAATAAAAACATTATTGCACAGCCAGATCAATAGAGGTGAGTATGAATTTTTGCTCCTCCCTCTGTATTTTCTAAAAGTTAAGAATCTAGTCTAAGCAAATTGCTTATTTCTTTTGCAGCCATTCCTTGCCCTTTTTGTTGCATACAAATGGTCCCAGTCAGACACACCTTGGTACTTCTGAGTAGTTGGATGTGACAGAGTAAAACCCTTAGAGATCCAGTGAAAGAAAAAATTCAAATTCTCCTTCCACAAGTTTGAATTTTGCTATGTGAATTTACTCCAGACCCAGGAAAATAAATGGGACAGCTGTCCTTACAAAGTCCCCAATTCCCCCCTCTTTACTCAGAGCGATTGTCCCCAGGCTGGTCAAGTGTGATGAGCCCACTCCCCTCTGCCACTTTTCATTCTACTCACTGGTCTAATTCCTGTTCAATATTCAGTGAAGAATTAATTATTTTCTTACAATTCCTGCTTTGAAATTTAATAATTTGAGGGGAAAAAAACAAAAGACAACAATAAAAAAAACAATCCCAAAGATTCCCTTATATGTAACAACATATAAAACTTGCCTGAAATCAACACCTTCTCTCCAACCTCATCAGCACACTGTGTTTCAGTTGGAATTAAATTATTTATGAACATTTCTCACTTGTGAAATATAACTTGCAAGATACTGCTTTGGGCTGCAATTCTCTCGATATTAAAAAAATAATAAAGTAGGGTTGGATGCTTCATAAATAAAGAAATTCACCTATATTTACAGTGATTTAATATATAGACCAAAATAAGATTGGAGGGGCAAGGAAGGGCACCAAAATTTGCTCATAATATGGAACATTTCTGAGGATTTTGAAAGAAGCACTACTATGGGCAATGGGAACTTGAGCTAGGCTTTGCTTTCACTGACAAAAACAGAACTTTTCTGTGGCTTACTTAGCAAATGCTTACACAGTATCAGAAAAAAAAACCAGTTTTATCTCCATTGTATAGACATTAAAGTCATGTGACAAAAAAAAGCAAGCATCATTGGAAACCTGAGCATGAATAAACTCAAATCATATGATATTACCCCATCCCTGGAACTGTCTAAGGCCAGGCTGGATGGAGTTCTGAGCACCCTGGTCTAGTGGAAAGTGCCCCTGCCCATGGCAGGGGTGCTGCAACCAGATGATCTTCAAGGAATTTAAAAGACATCTTCATCTCCCTACACACCTTTGGTCTAAAATGGAGAGATACTGGCTCGGGGAGTGAATCCACACCAGATTGTGAAAAGCTGATGTTGTAATTGCGTCATTTTTCTGAGCAGTTTGCCTTAGCAGTCCAATGGGCCACTGATCAATGGGAAGGTGTTGTCTAAACAGGAGCTTCCCCAGGACAAGAAACAGCTTAAACCACAAAAGAATACGAGTGGAATTGGGCTATGGATTGATTTTTAGGTCTTGCTTCTATTTGATACATGTCTTTTTCTTTCAAACAGGCAGGCAAGAAATCATCCATTTTATACTGCTGGGCATTTATAAATTTGCTTTTGTTTTATACAAGTTTCACATCCTTAGAAATTAACTTTTAAAGTTGCAGGTTACAATTTTATCTTGTGACAAGACACTTTAGGAATGCATTTTTCACTCTTTTTTCTTTGAGAAACCATAGATATTACAGTATGAGGGAAAAAACCCTCCTGAACTGCTGAAGCTGAAGTAATATGATTTTCAAAGAAATATCAAGTTAATGTAACAATAAATAATGAGAAAATGCTGAATTAAAAATAAGATTTAAGAATCAAGATTGTTGCCAATCACATGAATTATTATGCTGGAAAACTTTAAGTGTCAATTTCCATTCAGGAGCACATCAGACAGCAATTTTTTCATGGTATTAATATTACTTTGGTATATTGGAAAACCGTTTGAAATAATTGTCATCCATAAACAGTACACACAAAAATAATTTGAAAATTTGAGCAATATTGCATTTATATGGACCTTAAAGAAACTGGACTATTTGAATTCATAAATATACAACTGGAAACCATCCCAAAACATACTGTTTATTATTTGTTTAAACCTGTATTATACTGCCATATTATATTGTCTTGTCACCAGTCTTGGGCTAACCCCATCACCAGCACTTTACTCTTCTGCTGAATGGATTTGCCAATATTTGGAGAGGATGAGCATATATCCAGAACCTTGTGCAGTCCATAATATGCAGAGAAAACTTTTAGTCTTGCAGAGATCATGTGAGGTTAATCACACTTCTGCCTCCAGATACAAAAGAGACAGTCCCACTTTAACACTGATCTGCAATTATTTTTTAAGTAATACTTCAGTCCTACAAAAAAGTCCAGTTTGAGGCTTCTGCTGTGCTCAATTTTTCTTAACATTGCCTGTACCAAAGTATGTTTGGTGCTGAACGAAATTTAATCCATAGCTGTAACCAAATATCAATGTTATGAGGAACATATTTGAAAATTTCTTGTCTTCCTGGTTCCCTCTGCATAAGATGTCAAAAGGTGCAGAAAAGGGGAAAATACCATCTGGCATGGTCCAAAATGTCCGACAGACTTCAAAATGTTGTTTGTGGCTTTATATAACCATCAGCTGAGGACACCCATTCATTTCCCCATCACATCCCTTTCCTAATCTGAATAGTGATGTGCTGAGAAAATTCCTATGAAAAAATTGCATTTTCTTTTCCTCCATCAAAATTTAACAAGGTTGTAACTTTTTACATTAGATCTAGCCTGAAACTGCATATGCAATTTCACAGAAGTGTCCTGAATTTCAGGGAAAAAACCTAAAACCAAACAAAAAACCAAAAACAAAACAAAAACACCCAAAACTAATAAAACCACAAAACCAGTAAAGATAAGAATTGATTTCTTACTTCTTAAGCTATACCTTACCTGCTGTAAAGTGATAGAGCTTTATTTACCCTAAGGTTCAAGATATAATATGACTACTCCAGGCAGGTGAGAAGTAGAACTATTTTCTAAACAACTACATGCAGCATTTAAAATTTACTAATAAGCCCGCAAAATTTGCTATATTGGGAAACATTGCTATTTAAAAAGCTAGTGCCCGGGTGAAAATTAGAAAGTGCAATGTATTTAAAATATGGAAACAATGCATTTAATTATTGATGAAATTACTCTTTTTATACATGAGAAAGAAAGGAATTAGAATGGTCTCAGAGAGTGAATACTACTCTTTAGGCATCATCAGGTGACTAGTATTCCTCTATTAACTAACTCATTTTCCCCTCCCTGCCTTGCTCAAACTGTGGTAAAATATTTATGGCTTCTAATAAGTGTGAAATTGTAGGTTAACTAAGCATTGCTAGGAGATGATGTGGTAACAGTTCAAGTAATAGCACAGTAATACTGATCTTCCCATTTCAAAATTAACTGCAAGTCAACCACTACCACAAGTATGTGTCAACTGTGAATCACATGTTAAATGAAAAACCAGCTGAATGAATGAAGTAAAACAGCACAACAGATTGGAAACCAAATTAATTCCAAAATCTTAGCAACCTGCTGGGGAACCTGCAATGAAAGAAACATTGTTGGGATAAATTCACTTGCTAAACATAGACTTGCACTTCTATCACTTAGTTACACAGTGAAGGATCATGCAGTGGCCTGCTGAACATTCCAGTTCTCCTTCTTCACTTGACAGCAGACAGACTTGACTTAAATACTTACATTTAGCAGCTGTTCAAAAGCATAGCTAAAGCCTTTTTTGTAATCTGTAATTCCTTTAGCAGAGATTTTATAGACAGCTTCTTTCAGTTTCTTCTTGTTCCTCACATTAGCTTGGACAAGATGATTGAAGCAACTGACATTCTGAGCATTATTATTAAACTGCAAAATAAATAGAAATAGTATTAAAGACAGTTAATTTTCTTTTCTGTGTACTGTAGCATTAAAGCTTAAAGTTCTCTAGATCTTTGTAAGATAAAGAATGTCAAACCTAGATTTTAATTTCCACTATGCTGAGAACAATTGGTAGTGACTAGAGATTCCAAAATGAGACTATATATTTTAAAAAACAGGTATTTGAAAACAGAAATTTGAAATTTCATTCTGTGGCAACCCCCAAAAAATCTACTACAGTGGAAAGATTCTCACAAGTTTTGTTTCAAGTTTACATAAAGAAATAAAGAAATAAAATTCAATAATGCAGAGTTGAGGAAATTCAAAAACAAAACCAAAACAACAACGACAAAACAAAAACAAAAACCAAAAACAACCAAAACATAGATGTATTTTACTTTTTTAAACCCCTGAAAAATACTGGTTATCAGGTGACTTCCATATTTGATTAATTAGCTAGGTGGTTTACAATGTAACTTGCAGATCAGATTCAATTGGTAAATATAAATTATGGAAAACAAAATGCACTCTTGGAAGCACAGGAGAATATAGCTGCAAGCATGACAATACTGATGACAGCAATGGAAATTTGTGTTGTGAGAACACACATATTTCTGCTGTCTTACTCACATATCCATGAAAACTACTCCCTGAAAAGTAATCTATATGATATTCTGACATGATGCAAAAACATTAACAGAATTTCTCTAAAGTGCAAAATGTTGTCTGCACAAGTGGAAACCAGTTTAAGATTGTATTTACTTTGTCTCTGTATAAACATACATATATACACTAAAATACAGACCTCACCATTTACATTTCAACTGAAGGCAGGTTATTATGTCTCTTCCTGATTATGGATGTTCAGTGAAAGTAAACATAAATGTAATTTTATGCTGTCAACATGGTGCCAAGCCTTAAAACAACTTAACAATCAAGCCCCATTGTCTAAAGTCTCGCTATTGCTAACCAGTTCAATAGTGCTCTGTAGATTAAAAGGTAAATAATGTCACCAGTTTCAACAAATGCTCAACTACTTTTACATGCCTAAAATAAATGACTGAGTACCAGGCACAAAGTACAGGGAGAGAATTCCTTTCAGCAGCAAATACCAACTGTAACTGTAGGATGCTCATAACAAACAAAAATTAAAAGGATGAAGGGAATAATAATATTAAACCATTTAAAATAAGGCCTAGTATTTAAATTCATGCTAGTAACAGGGTTCTTAATGTATTTATTCCATGTTGCCCAAAAAAGAATATTTTTGGGACCAAACTCAGAATGTTTTACAGCTTAAGCAAAACCATGAGATGATCACACAACTGTAACCAATTCACTTTGATGCAAAACACTGACACACTCAATTATGCTTCCAATAAATGTTTCTTACAGAAGTAACCAGCAAATCACCTAATAATTATTGGATACATAAACCATGTGGGAGTGAAAACAGTTATTGTGCTGTGGAATTATTTCAGTTTGCCTCTACCTAAATTTACAGCCATGGTAGGAAAATTACAGATAAAGTAATTTCATAAAGACAAGGTCTGAAAAACAATTCAAATTGTGACTTGGGGTAAAAGCACAGAAATTGTACTTGGAAGATGAAAAAAAATAGTTAATAGGCAGCTCTGCCCTATTTTCATTTGAAAGCCATTTTCATTTGAAAAAACAAATGGAAAAAACTCCTCTGCTTCACCAGTGATATTGTATATAAATTATTTAATGTCCTAATATAAAAGAATTCCCTTAGTTCAGTCCTATGGCCTGTGCATGCCTTGTCTTGACTATAGCAAACAGCACTTTATCCATTCAAGTGAAATTTAGTGACGAGAAAATTTCTTCCTGGAATGTTACGAACATTAAACTGCCAATCTAAGTTGCTTGCTAGCAGTCTTGCAAATACATCACAGTAATTATTTCTAAGAAGGTCAGGTGGCCAGCACATGGATTAGTAATTATGACTATAGAAATGATTTTTCAAATATTTTCAGCAATACTGGTTGAAACTGTGCAGGCAGCTGACAAGGAAACTGTGCCATGCTACACTTACACATTAAATTGTATTGCACTGCACTCACATGTGCTGTAAAGAGAACAAAGGGTCAAGCCAAAGCATCTGCATCTGTAGATGCACAAATGCTGATGCAAAATGAAGGAGAGAAATGACACATTTGTAGCATGGAGAGTTACATCAACCAAAGTCTGCAAATGCTGTAATTTAATTAAGCAAATATATGAGCCAGCTGTTTGCAGAGACATCAGTCAACATTAATGTTAATACCAGTCAGAAAAGCAGATGAGCAGAGTTTGTGATTAGATGAAGGAATCAGTAGATGGAACAGCAATCCTCCAGAATGAACACTTGCTTGTTAGCTAGGAGATGAAGGCAAGGCTCAAATCTGACTGATGAAAATGCTCAAAGGGAGAAAGAAAATTCAGAGGTGAATTTTATTAATTTGAACTCCAGTAAAATACTGAAGTAATGAAAGGATTTCAATTGTAAAAGCCACCAGCTCATCCTTAAAACTGACTTTCCATATGTGACAAACACCAGGACCATTTTAGCCAAACTGAGGCAACTTTTAGTTATGCTCACCTGAAATATAATAGCAACAGTGGCACTATAAATTTTTACGCATTAAGATGTGTATAAATTTGCACATCTTAATTTACAAACCAAAATATTCACTTTAAACCTTTACTGACTACTGGTCACATTGTCTGATCCCTAAGTTACATAATAATGCTTTTTTCAGTTCCCAAGATTTCTTGAAAACACAATCACTTAGTATTTAACTGAAGAAAGAAAATGTAAGCTTTCAAAAACCAGTTGCCATTTCAGAAAATCCATGTTCTTACAAAATGAAATCCTATCAAAGGTGTAAAATTAAGGTAATTACAACCCATACTTTATTGAACAAAGTGCTCTCAGTGTATCTATGTGAAATATGTCAGTTGGGTATTTATCAGCCTGGCATTCCCCCTAATTATTGCAGTAAATATAAACATATGCAACAAAAGTGCTATTGGTAAAAAGGAAATAAATGAGCCGTGGGCTCAGTAATACACTTACAAAACAATATATGACATTTGGAGGCAAACCATTCAATTGTTAAAATGTAAAGCCACCCTATAGAGTCTGTCACCACCAATGATAGCTTCTATTTTTTCAAGCATATGAAAAACTTATTCCTTATCTAAGCTAAAATAAAAGAGGCTTGCAGCAAAACAGTTGTAAATCATGGAAAACAGGATAACCTTGAACTTTTTATTTTAAAGCATCATGAAGTATTAATATAATTAAATCTGTCTTGTAATTATCCCTGCAGGTATAGGATCTAGATGCAGTTTCCACTGGATTATTTTTCACTACCCCATTTATTTATATCCTTTTGCAGTCTGCACCTTTGGGATGTCCCACAACAATCCTCTGTTCTGAGGAAATTAAGACCTTCTCCTCACAGCTTTGGGCAGGAATAACTAAGCCATCTACTGGGGCACAAAATGTCCCAAGAGAACTTGGCCTCACTGACCTCAGACCACCAGTACAATCTTGGGCCATATATGGGGCAACTCAATAACCTGAAAGGCAAGAAAACCAATCCAATTTAACATGAAAGTCCAAATGAAGGGCTTTGAGCCTAATGCTGCATGACCCTTGTCATTCTGGAGAAGGGCTGAAACAGAAATACTGATCTGACAGTCTTGCAAGGGCGTTATCTTCTGATTCAGAAAATGATCAACTTGTGAAAACCAAGTGAAAAAAACAGTCAAGAATTATGCAGAACTGCAGAAAAATATTTAAATACTTGAGACCTTTCCCCTCCCTTGGGTAGTTCCCTGAGTTGAGGGCTCCTCCAGGGGCATGAAGCTCTGCAATCCACAGTGCCTCGAGAGTTGAACTTATGGAAAATAGGAGGCTGTCATTCTTAAAACCTCTCCTAATTCCAGAATAGTTACAGTAATTT
>VRYO01002253.1:9401718-9433316 GCA_009812075.1 Sialia sialis | reverse complement strand
ACTAAAAGCCTCCTCTTTTCCACAATCTCAACCTGGAAATCATTCTAATAAAATTACTGAAACTGCTACCACAACATGAGGTTATTAGGGAATACAGGGGAAGTGAAACACAAACACTGATTTATTTCCTATATCTGGTCTAAGCACTTTGTGGATATGCAGACCAAACAACGAATAACAAGATCCTACATACAGGTGCTTTCATTAAGAGAGCAATACAAGGCAGAAGAAGTGGGGTGAAACCTCCCATGAGAAAACATTTTAAATAAAGAAAGAAACAGAATTCAGAATTGGAATATACAGGGACTCAAAAAACATTTCAGATGTTTAAGTAGAAAGATCAAAACTATCAAGCAGCTTGGGGGAAAAAAAACAAACCAATAAACAGGAAACAAAATAGATCAGGAGAAAACCAAACCCAAACCAAATCATTTATAATATATTGTGGGGTTCTTTTCCAAAACTGCGTTCTTTTTAATACATGACCTGCTTAGCAGATACAAACTGTCCTGCCTATTGGGAACTTCTTTTATACATCTGCCTTTTGCACATACCAGCCAACCTCTCCCCAGTACACAGAGCATATAACTCCCAGGGCCATCCGCACTTTAACATCACAGTCATTTTCAAATATTACTCAGCGTCTTGGACTCCTTCTGAAATAACTCAGAACTTATTTCATTGGTGAGAAAAGTGAAGTAACAGAGGAAATAAAAAAGTAAATCCAAGGCAAAGGCATAGCCTTAATCTTAGTTCCCCACTACAAGAATATGCCTTTTCCCTTTAAGTCCCCAAATTTGCCTTTTAACTTGCTATTAGTTATTTTGCTATAAGCCATTTAAACCACACAGTAAAACAGGGCACAAATTTTAAAGCATGGATTCTCATAAACATTTTATCTTTTAAACTTCTTCAAAATGCACATACAGCTAATGCCATTTATTCTGAAGACTAAAGCACCGTGAGAGAAAAATCCTTGATTTCACAGGCGATGTATGAATAGATGAATGTTTCAAATTCTCTTCTGCATACCCATCAACCCTCTCTATGATTCTAAATAGATATCCATCTCCCAAGAAGATATAGAAGTGATATAAATTTAAGGCATATAAATCCAACATCCAATGTCAATCATTCTGTTGGCAAGTGTAGGAGGTTATTCAAATAAAAATAAAACTTTTAAATTGATTCTGCTTCTTTCACGAAAGAAAACACAGAACATTCCCTTCATTATACTGTCTTAGAATTCATATTTATGTAATGCTAGCAAAAAAACTAAGCTTTGAAAAGAGCGTCAAAAAAGAAATATTTTTAAGAATTAAAGACTAATATCCTGGGGCATTATTTTATTTTTATCAGAAAGTGCTTATTACTGTTTCTCACACTTAGCAATTTTTTTTCTGCTGTGTCTGACAAATCTGCTGTGTCTGACACAAATTGACCTATCTATATCTCTCTATATATCCCTACATATAAATATTTACAGTTATTTGCATAATTGTTTGACATAATCAGGAAAGCAAGCTTCAGTCAACATTTACTATGCTTTCTGTACAAAACATTAATCCTCTAAGGAAAGCCACACTTCTGAAAAAGCACAGCAATAACTCAACATAAATCCTTGCAAAAAGTAATAGAAGAAATCACCATGAACTCTGTGATTCAGTTTGAAAAGGATAAAATCTTTTGTAAAGTGTCTCATTACTGCAAAATAAAAAACCAAAATGCCAGCAAACTGAAAACGTAAAAAGCAATATTTCATATTTTAGTCACTAGGTGGCACTAAAACAAAAAAAGTTGAACTGGTCTTAAAGTAACATGAAATGTGGAATTTTACATTTCTGTTAGAGGACATTGGTGCTTTCTGTGACTAGCATAAAATTCTTATTTCAACTAAACCAATAATATATATTCAATTTCTAAATGACTGAAAACCAAAAATATTAAAATCTAAACCTCCTCCTTGAAGCAAAATTTCCACATCTTGAGCACAAGAGTCCTGACTCTAGAAGGATGAAAATTATGGAGAAGCTGTACACCAGCTTATTTTCTAAATGTCTTCCTGTGCCTCCAAAATCTGTAGAAGTGATAACATAAAGTATGCAGGACCAGGTCTTTGTAAAACTTCGTATTTTCCCAATCATCGTTACCTACTGCCTACCCCTTCTGTCAGTTGTTTACTGACATCTATTGATCCAACATATCATGTTTAATCAGAATCTTCTGGAATTGCATTTTTAAGTTAATTAAAAAAAAACCCCACCAAATCAAACCAAAGCAACCAACCAACATACCAACAAAAAAAAGGACCAAACAAAAAAAATCCTACAAAAACAAAACAAAACAAAACAAAACAAAAAACAACAAAACCCTAGGAAAAACTCTCCTTCCAAAACTTTGGACATGAAATGAGAACCTTACTTGAATTGCATAATTGTTGTGCATTTTTAAACATTCATAGATGTTTATCTTTTATAGAAAATGATATAAACTTGAACCAGGCAGTAGTTTCTACACTCAAACTTGCTATGGAGATAAAGCCTACACATTTAGATAAAGCCTACACATTTACAATAGCAAAATCCCATCAGCTTAATAAATCAATAACATAATTCCAGGAAAACTGAAAGTTGTGGAAAATATAGTGAGTTTGCTAAAGACTTACTCAGACACTACTGCTGCTGACTTTCAATCTGCTGAGGTTTGTTGCTATGCTACTTCTACCTCGTGGCTAAATAAGCTTGGTGACCCAGTTGTATCTATATGTATTAAATGAGCAATAGTGAAATAGATCTGATTTCACCAGGCTTTCATTTTGTAGCTAAATCCGGCTTTGTCATTTTCTTTTTTCTTTTTTTTTTCCCACTGCTGCTTTAGGCTTGGTAATAGGATTTCAGGGTTAATCCCAAGAATAACTGAATCTTGAATAAGGCCAGTTAGAATCTGTATTTGAGCAGTGAGAAGATATTATAAATATTTATCAGAACCCATTTAGAGAACAGTATGAAGGCAATTTGCAAAGTTTTATTCCCATGTAAATTCTCAGTACACAGAAAATCTGAGGCAGTTCAAGCAATAAAGGTCTGTAATTTGACATGAGAGAAAGTAATATGTGATATCAAAGTTCCCCATTCACATTTTGCTTGAGAATAACTTCTTTCTCTTATTGTATGATTTATGTACACATAGTCTTCAGTGCAATCTTACAGATACACGGTAGAGAAAATACAAGAAACTTATTCAAGTATTGAGATGGAGAATACCTGCATTTCTTAAATTTTATTTTAAGCATCAACAAAACAAAAATAGGATTATTTGCTAATTTTCACTATTGGCATTGCCTGAGATTTAAAATGTATCACATTTCTTTTCACTTTTAAATGCACATATATGTCCATCATACACCAGAATTAACAGAATTCAGCAACAATAAAACTGTTAGATCAATAAGTAGCCGTTGAAAAAATATTGTACAATAATATAAGAAAAATATGAGGGAAAAGACCAAGTACAAGGCCAAAGGCTGCTTTGAGTTAGCTTTGTTAACCTTTATAACCAATTTTGTTATCTGCACATAAATCAATGCAAAGTTTCCACTAAGTACCCCAGGACTAATGTTCAGACCACAAAGTATGATGCTGCACTGCCAATCTCAGAATTACAACACACAGGCTGAAAGATGAATTTGCTTAGCAAGATGACCAAAATTTATGGTCGTTTTATGCTGCTGCAGCTCTAAGTATGCATTATTTACTTAAAATCATGTGTTTCTGACTTCTACTGAAAAATTCAGTACTGTGAAACTTCAGCCTCTCCCAGGGAACGCTGGCTGATCTGAACTACAGCACTGCTGCAGCCCTGCATGGCACTGCTCCCCACATGCACTGGGGAGGAGAGTTTTACAGGAAGAAACTTCCTAGAAAATTATTTTATAGACATTTTCTTGTGATCGCTTGACAGGGAGAATCTTCATTCAGTCAAATTCAAGTTGTTTAAAACATGAAGCACCCTTGCCAAAAAGATGAATCATGAGAATATAACAAGTTGGACGGGATCCATAAGGACCATCAAGTCTAACTCCTTGCTCCTTGCAGGACTACCAAAACTAAACCACAGGACTAAGAGCGTTGTCTAGACATTCCTGGAACTCTGACAGGTTTGGAGTAATGACCAATTTCCAGGGGAGCCTGTTCCAGTGCAGACCACCCTCTCAGTGAAGAACCTTTTCCAAATGTCCACACTGAAATTCCCTGACATTCCTCATGTCCCCTCACTAGACATCAGAGATAAAGTTTTAAGTGTTAAACTGTTCCCTATTCTCTTCATACGTGAGGTTGCTGCTCAGGGTATGAAGATGAATGTTTAATTGGTGCAAGAAAGTAGAAGACAGACACATTTTAGCATCAGCTCACATGGCAGAGGGACAGCAGGCAGCTGCAGTGAAACACTAATCTTAAAAAAATTAAGATTTTAGGTTAAAGTTAGAAGAAACTGGGTTTGAGATAGTTACCTGAAATTCAAATAAATAATTGCCCGTTGATTTATGTTTGCTCAGCTGTGCTTGCAATGGGAAAGGATGAAACTAGTAGGTAAGTCCAATGAACATGAACAATTGCAACCAGAAACTCATTCTTCGCAAAACTGGAGCTGCCCCAAAAGCCATTTGTATTGTCATTAACAGAAAAGGTCAGGACGAGGAAGACTCGCCTTACTTCCTCCTTTTAAGACCCCTCCCCACAAAAACGACCCCAGACTTAATTTAAGAAGCCAACCATTCATGCTTAATAACTATTCAAGCTAATTACCATAGGAAGCAGGGGATGGGAGGGGCTGGTATTATGAATATGTATTTGTTTGAACCTTTTCTCAATAAATAGACTCTGTGACCACCTGTAATTCTGCAGTGTGTCTTAGGGGGCTACCCCACGCTGCTGCCCAGCACTGAATAAACATACCCTTTCTAACTTTAAATTGTTAGAGAGTCTTTTGTCCATCACAGTTGAGTATCGGTGCTAGACCAATACTCATATTTTGGTAAATCAGCAGTATCATCTCTGCATTCTCACACCTTGACTCCAATGTTTCTGTCCCCCTCTTAGGACAGAGCACTGTGCCTGGCTGGGCAGGTGCCTGCAGCAGCACAGTGCTGACATGGCAGATGCTGCTGCTAGGGCAGGAGTGAGACAGGAGGGAAAAGTGTGAGTTGTGGAAGTGTGAGACCTGAGAACTCGATGGGTGTTTCATTCATGCTTTGCCTAAGTTAGGAGATCCTTTAGATTCACTCCAAACTAAGGCGCTGCCACACATAATTATTACCTAACAATTAGATGACTATTATAGAAAGCATATTTTTAAAAGGGGCATCACACAACAAATATCCTCCACCTCATCTCAAAACTTCAGGATAGCCTGCATTTTCTTATTTTTTCACTAACATGGTAAGTCATCTTTCTCCAGAAGTATGATTAAAGCCAGCCCAGTGCAACCTCTTCTGAACTGGTAAGGAATGAGTTTATTGTTCAAGAAACCATTCTCCCATACAAATTTTTAATGCTTCCTGATTATAGTCTCCTAGTTGGAAAGCTGACTCAGCAATGCATTTTTGGTTCAGCATCTGACATGCCATAAAACATCCCAAGATCAATGATACGTCTGACAAAACAGGGGCTTCTTTAGTAAGATTTGTGGTTTGCTGAAAATTAAGAAACTGGAAAGAGCCAACAGATTTATGAGCCAGTGGAACCATGAGGTAGAGCTACCAAATCATTTTATATACCACTAAACCATGCATTCTAAATACAACTTTTTATAAACTACTTTTTTAAAACTACTCTTTTTACATACCACTAATATACTAGAGAGCTCAGATTTATTCTGGAAATCATAGACCTCCGTGCCATGTGTTGTTAGAAGTCTGACTCCCTGACATTTGACAGCTAAAAGAGGAGACAATAAAAATGTGTATTGATGCCCAAAGCAATCCCTCAAAGTAAGAATGGAGGTTATCTAGTTATCTGGAGCTGTCAGCTATATTGTACAGTAATAACTGTACAGTTTCCAGCATTATTCCTGCTCCTGACATCCTAATGTAGAATCTGAGCTTCTAATTTCCATTCCCTTTGGCTCTTCATGCAGTCAAGCACTCTCTTCCCTAGAATTAACACTTTGTGACAGATACAAATTGAAACTGATCGTGTTTTTAAATTGGTACTATTCATTTTCCAAATCCTTCCATGTCTTTCTTTCTCTCTTACCCACACTTAGAATATTTTCCTTCCACAGCAAGTTAAAGTTACATTTAATAACTGTAATGTGCATTTCAGGTTTGCACAGGACTTAGTATAGAATATTTAAGAGAAGAATCCTTAAACAAGAATAAGGAGATGGATTTAATTGGTTTGGAGATGGAAAACTTGTATAAAACACAGGAGGTCTCTAAGAGATAAACTCATATATGTGTTTACATGAATGCTCTGCATTTATTTGTCTTATCTGTGCGGATGGCCTGATTTATATATACATGTGTGTGTGTAGATATATATAATGTATGTATGTGCATATACATGTGCTCCATGTGTGTTGTGCCAGTTGGGAAGATGTTTGGTAGGATATGTGGCACAGAGCTGCCGCAGCCTCAGTTCTCTTGGGGTGCTGAATCTGGCATGATATGCCAGCAGGCAAAATAATAGAAGTATAAACAGAATAAATTCCAGAGTTCAGGTGGCTTGTTTATTAATTTGTAATTCTAAAAGAAAAATAAGATTTGTCACGTTTATTTGTAGCTATGTAAGACTCAGTTTAAATGAGAAATTAAGAAAAAACTGCTGAAACCCATTCTTTATTTCTAAATCCTGTAGCAACGTATCAGGTATGTCCAGATGGTCTTTGAATAAAAACATGAGAAGCTTCTGTGTGGGATCTGCCTGGCTGTAGTGCCACACAGGCTTAGTTGCTTGAGCACAGTTCTGAGGAAAACATGGCAACTTGGCTTCTGGAGATGGTCCTGGTCTGAGCTGTAATTCCCAGAAAGAAGAATTTACATTATTTTTATCTTATATTTATTTTTACACACTGAAATTATTATTTTAAGCCAGATATTCCAGAAGAAATGTAAGCAAGAACCACAAAGAATATTACCACTGGGATGGAAAAGTAACACTTCATTTTCACCTCTTTGTCACAGACTGTTCTGTATATTTCTGCTTTATGTAAGTATTTGCCTTTTGGTCTTACTGCACAGACAATACTGTAGGGCTTGTTAAAATGAAGTTATCAAGAAATTTTTACTTACACTAAGGATAAGAGAAAGTTTAACTTCTGAACATGTCTTTTGCTAGATACACATGGAAAAACTGTTAAGAATACAGAAAAAAGCTACTGGCATGTATTCCCTGTTTGCAAAGATGAAAGCTTTGCAAGATTTACTATTTTGGATTTTTGTATCATACAGTTTCCAGTCCATTGATAACTAAGTTGGATGATGAAAAACAACTTAGGACAAACATTTAAATTGACAGAACAAAACAAAACGAAAATCAACCAGCCAATCAACCAACAAACCAACCAACTACAGTTTTTACATATTCTTGATTTAAGGCTAGAAGGGGCAATGAGACACTCCAATCTGACCTCTTGCATACTGTCTCACCACCCACCTATTACTGCCCAATAAAATTCCCTTTGCTACTTCTGCAATAAGCCATAACAAATACATTTTGTGGTAGATGTTTGCTTAAAGTGTGTCTTCCAGAAAGGCATTAAATATAGATATAAAGTCAACAAGAATCTTTCCTTGGCATTTTTAAAGGAATTTAAACTAGTTACATGCCATTCAAATTTATTTGGCTTCAGATAGTGCTTCTTGCAATATTTTTACCGGACAAGTTTGAGAACCTATGGATACAACAGTTTCCCCAGAAACAGCACCTCTCATCTGTGATGACATCAGTCATTAGACTTCATTTCTGAGCCCCAGAGCAACCAAAAAAAAGCCCAAATTCTGTGAGTTTGAGAGCATGCCTCAAACCCAGCTTCTCAGATGATGCACTCAGGTGTGTGAGAAGATGCTTTCTAGACTCAAGTGATCACCTGCAGAAAATTTTTCACTCCTGCAATATTTTTTTATAAAATATGAGCCAATCCTTTTTGTGTTAAATTGCTGGTATGTTCCAAAAATATGTAGCAGTATTCAGCCACAACAAAGGAGTCATACAGTCAAAATCTAAGTTCAAACACTTCTAATTTGCCTGCTAGGAGGGAAAGTGAACCATCAATCTATGCGCTATTTAGATGAAAAGTTGTCTCTAGCCATGTCACTGAAGCTGTACAAGCATTTCTAGTTCATCATGGTGGATGAAGATTGCAAGAAGCTTTACTCTTATTGGTCCCTCACTTTTTCTTTATCTTGGAAACAAACTCTGTAATTTGCTTTCCTGAGGATCTGAAGTTACTGAAGTCAATCTCATTTCAAAGTAGTCAGCTAACAGAATATCTTCCCTACCCTTATCTTCCTCACAACTCCAGCCCAACCTGAGAGACTTTTAACAGATATTCACTGACTCCTTTCTTGACTTTCTTTTTGGAGAGAAGGCAAAAAGAAACGTAATTCTGCAAGCAGATACACATTCCATTATTCTGTTATACTACCGTGACTCCTGCTGCTAAAATGAAATTTCTTTTCAACTTCTTAATAATTCCTTGGTTTCCATAATTTCCGAATTTTCTCCCTTGTTCTTTGCAGAATACTTATCTTCATTATATTTGCTAACATGTCCTCCAGATATAGTTCCCCTAAATATATGTCCATAGATACATAGCCTTGCTCTATAGGAATGCTGAAATTGAATACTAGATTTTTGATCATAACTTCTCTGAGGGTTTTTTAACCCTGCATCTACAGTGCTTATTAAATATACCTGTATGAAAAAAAAACCACATTTAATTCACTTGCTCCTTGAATATGGAAGATGAAAGATAATGACCTACCATTAAGGAATGATAATGATTTTCCATTAAGGAACATTGCTACCAAGATGGGTTTATCTGCAGCTATCATTGTTCTCCTTTTCTTGAAAATGAACCATTCAATTTAAGAGAAACTGCAAGGTCAGATGGATTGCTCTTAAGAGAAGCAGGAAGCTCAACACTCAGACCTAAACTTGCTCTTTTTTTACTTTTCAGTGACTAGGGAAAAAAAACAATCCACATCCCTTGCCAAAAAAATGACTTACATGTATTTGTTTGTTGCCTCATGCAGCTGGGATGAAGAGCCTGTAAACTTAATTGCAGCTACTGTGATTCATTACCTGAACTGCTTCAGGATTCAGTCACTGAGAGAAGTTCTTATGCAGAAATACTTATTGTAGAGGGAACCTGATTCTCTATCTAGTTTTTTATTTGTCAAATAATGAAAAAGATGCAGGCATCTTCATGTTTTCTCCTTAGTATTGTCCTTAATATAAGGAAAATGAGAAAGTAAGAAGCAAAGTACACTGGCAACCCCTTGATACAGGAGCCCTCATTTTCTCCATATCCACCCACAGAAATACTTCAGTGTCACTGATACTAGGATCATGTTTAATTTCTCCCTTCAAGTAGTGATCTTTGGAAAAACTGAGCACCACTGAACTTTTCTGGATAAAATTCAAAAACACAGTAAAAAACCTGTCATACCATTTGAGTGTGCAGTTTAATTTCAGGTCCACTAAAAACATTACATTGAAATAAGAAAGGAAACAAAGTTCAAGTTTTTTTTAAATAAAATTCTTCAAGATTTTGCCAACTGAACGAATGTACACTCATACTCTAGCAAAGACAGCATAAGCATGACACACAACCTGGCTGTAGAATCCAGGCTCCTCCTCCCTCCAACTGGACTTCAGGCTAAGGTTTCCACCCATGGCATTTTAGTTAATTTTCAAAATAAACTTAAGAAAGTAGATCCCAGAAGGAAGGAACATCTCCCTCTGTTTAAGTTAATAGAGGTGCAATATGAAGTGCAGAATACAGGATGTAGCAGAAGGGGAAAGGAGATCTTTGATATATTGAAGAGACTTTTACAAAATTTTCTTTTCCCTCTATTAGCAAATTAAAATATTTTAATTAGAAAGGTGTGAAGATTTTACCAACTTAGGAGTATGAGAGACTAAGTAAACAAGTTTGCAACCACTGAGCTATAGAATCACATGAAAAACTGCTTTTAAAAATAATTTGGAGCAAAGGTATACAATCCACAGATTTTTTTTTTATCCCCAACAAAAATTTAAAAGGCTGGGGCACAGTTTTTTTCTTTGAAATCAATTCATGTGGAATTCACCTTCCCTCTGAGTTTACTCAATGTGCAGAACTGCACAAGAGCAGGAGATGAGCTTCCAATTTTCCCAGAATATGAATCTGTTCTATCTTGTATGCTCATGACATTTAATTTCCAATTCCTAAGCAGTAAATACTAGTTTGGATTTTTACAAAGGCTAAGTGAATTTAAAAAGTACAACAGCTCCTGACCTTTAGCACATCTGTTGATGCAAGGGAAGTTTCTCCTTTGTGTGGTTTTTCTGCACCTCTGCAGATTTGAAACACATTTCTCCTGCACACTAGCCACAATCGCAAACAAATTACACTCTCTGTGTCAACATCTGAAACCAAGTCACTAAATCATGACGTGCTGGGATGGAATTGCTGCCCCTCTCATCTACTGCTCGCTGCAATCAAAGCCTATAACAGGATTAGTGGGAAAACAGCTGTATTACTCATGCATTTAAGCCCTTTCAAACAGCAGCTTTTCTCCCTGCAACAAAGCACAGCACTTCAGATAAGGAACATGCAAATCCCAAAGGAAACCATGATATATTAACCCCTGGCTATCTTTTTACAACTCAATATTTCATTCAACCTTTCTTTCCCTGGAAATAAATGCAGGAATTATGTTTATTCAGTAGAACTAATGTTTTCAGCGCATCCGCTTTTACACCTTTTTTTCTCTAGGATTTCCTCATATGAAAGGCACAGTACATTAAATCCTCCTGTCACTTTTAAGAAGTGATTGACATGAGCTTAAATCCATGTCTTTCAGTTGTGGCTTTGTGGCTAACATCTTGGCAGAGGTTAGCAGTGAAACAGCTCTCTAGTTAACTCAAAACCTGACCAAAGACTCCATGGTTATCAAAGCTAACAAGCCAGAAAACAACTGTCACATTTTAGGCCAAAAGATCCATGAAGGAAAGAAAAAATGTATATAACTTCCAGTTACTGATAATGTTCATATATCCATATTTGCTAATGCTGTATTAAGTGAACATTTTCACTTAGCTTTTCAGACTTTTTGATTAGCCTATCATGTCTAATACTGGAATGCTTAAGAAGAAAATGTTTTAAAGCAAACATGTTATGCAATATATTGAATAAATTTTTAAAAAATATGTAATAAATCTGCATCTATTTCACCTAAAACAAAAGGTTTAACTTGATAATTTGTGTGCTGAGTTCACTGAGAAAGCACTGGAGTTGGACTTTAGGTATACCTATTCCATTATAGAATATTTTGATATGAAACAATTATAGAATTCTTTATGTTGGAAAAGACTTGAAAGACTTTCTAGTCCAACTGTTAGATTGACTCTGCCAAATCTCTAAAATCCAAAAGAAATATTTAAAAAAAATTCAAATAAAGATCAAACTTCTATGTTCACTTGTCTCACTTACAGAATGCCTTATAGTAGTACAACCATTTGTTTCTTATCTATAGCATGATTTCCTGTCTATCAGAGAAATAAAATACAAATATTTATGCTGTAACACCTCCACCACAACTCCATTCATAAATCATCTGAATACATGAAAACATAGGTTATACAAAAGTAATTATAATACTGAAAAGTTTTTAAAAGACTTTTAAATTGTAAGGGAACAACACCAAGTAGCCCTTTATGAAAGATTAAGAGATGTTCTCTAGTCATGTTCTATTCATGTTCATGTTCTATTATGCACATTTCTGTGATTGGTGCCCTCCACTAATGATGAAAACAACATAACCAAAATGTCCTCTTTGGTTTGTTAATCAAACTTCTGATGTGGGCCTCTAAAGTTCATTCAAAGGGAAAAATGCCCTTTATATATTATAAGTAACAAATCCTTGGAGAAATAATCTATACAAAATATTTGAGGATTTCTTGTCTTTTTCTGACACAAATCCCAACTATGAGGCCTCATTAGAATAACAGTGAACCTTAGATAATAAAATACAGCCTAAGGAAGGCTTAGAATTAAGATACACTATTTCTGGTCATCTTGGAGCAAATGTAACAAAAGAGTTTGGAAATCTGTGCAAATCAAGAAGAAGTAGGAGTCCAGGTTTTCCAGCAGTGAAAGCTGGCACGGCTTCACTGAACATAGCAATCAATTTCTGTCAGTTTAGGATTACAAGCTTCATTTTTTTTTTTTTTAATTGGTGAAACTAAGGAGATTTCAATATGACTACAATACCATTACAGAGAAGCTTATTTCTTTTAATAATAATAATAATGATAATAATAATAATAATAATAATAATAAAATCTCAGGGTTTTTTAATTTTTTTTCACAGCAATTTAGAACAAGGAAAATGGTCTTATTCACTATTAAAAGTTTTTAAAAAGGAAACACCATTGAGAGTAAGCACTTCTCTAATCCTTGCAGAAAGTTTTAGCTGTCAGCAAACCAAGAAGCAGTAAGTGGTTTTAAAAAAGATTTCTTTTAGTTATATACCGTGTCTTTGTCCCTCAGGCTGGCTAAAACATGACTACAAGTTGAAAATGATCTCCAAAATCATTCCAGTTACTCATCATTGAGGCTGTCTCTTGTTATTAGCAATAGGTCAGTGTTCTCATCCTAAATCCTTAGAATCAAAATTCTACAGTTGAACAGCTTAAGGAAAAATTAAAAAAAAGCTTTCCCAGGGCTAGAACATGACATCTAAGGTATTCACCTGAAAATGGAAAATTTCTCATACCTTCTTCATGGATTATTCATTCTATTTTATTATCTATTAGGAGGAAAAATTGTTTTGCCACCCATCAAGTGGCGAAGAACTTGTAGAACTTCTCAGAAACATTAATTGGGCAGGTCAGATCTATGGCTCCACATCTACTGTCATTATGCATCAAGCAACATGAGCAGTCTAAATGATCTTCTCTGTAGAAAATCTGGGAACCAGCAATTATTTCAAGAGAATTTGCATATACCAATCTAATTGAGTCATTTTATATGAACCACAGAATTATATTGGAAAGGAGAATTTGGCTCTGCAGGATTTTATATCAATTATTTTTGCCCTTCACTCAAATGTATATGAAATATCAAATCTAGGACATTCCTTTTATTTTATAAGAAAACAAATACAATATACTTTAAGTCTCTTTGCAGCTTAACATTCAAATATTTTACACTGGTATTAAAAATAGTTTGCTTTTGGCTTTGTTGACAATGCAAATTTTGTGGAAAGAACAGATACTCACTGAAACTACATTCACAAAGTCATCGTCAGACAAAGTCTCCAACATCTCAATGACCGATGTGCGGATCAACTTCAATGTTAATCCACTGACACTCCCACTCCTAAACAAAATCCACAATAGAAAAATTGAATTCAGCCAATATTACGTAAAACATAAAAAGAAAATATAGAGTACCCACCAGATCTCTCAGCAGTTTACACACAAAAATTTTAAATTTAATTCCCAAATTCTCCAACTCATCATTAGTGTTATTAAACTATTTATAATTATTAAAGTAAGTAAAAAACTGGCATACAAAGTCCCAGTCCTTAGATGAGGTCATAATGCTTCATCCTTTACTTGTCTCCTTTTCAAGAAAACTGAGTTTACCACCTTCAACCAATGTTTATCTAAACATTTTCTACTCCTACACACAGATTTACAGCTCTGGATTTCCAGAGACACAAATGACAGCTTCTTTGATTCAAGGCACAACCTAAGCTGAAGTGAAGAAATAACAAATGTTGATAAAACTCACTGCTGATATGAAAGCACTTCACCATGCGTAAAAGCATTAAATGCAAATTCTGTGCCTGAGAAGCTTTTCAGCATAAAGCGATCTGACACATCAAGTTCAATGCTCCCTTCAGTCCCTCAGCATTGCCCTACACCATGGAAACTTTGCCAAGGCAGAGAACAATTTTATAAATTTTATAAATTTCCTTGCTTGCTTTCTAGCAATACTTAATAGTAACCAAACTTTTCAATTTTTAAATCTATATTAGAAAACACACAAAGTCCACACACGTTCTTATCTTTCAGGTTCATTAAATCATTATCACATCTATTGTAATGCTTCTAGTAATTTGTTTTTAGGTTTGTTCTTCACAACAAATCCTGGCATGCATATGAGAAATAGTCACTTGATTGCTGCTGTAATTAATGGCTTGAACACAGAAAAATATTGAAGTGATTTTAAAATAATTTCCTTGCCTCCAGTTTAAATAGCTTTCATGTTTGGTTTGTGCTTTTTGGAACTATTTTCTATTATGTATTTATTTTGTATTTATTTTTGAACCTTGAATACAAGGATATCTTAATTCCCTCTCTATTTTTCAGCACACAGAGCTTTGTTCAATGTGTCAAAGTACTTTTATCCTGCTAATGTCAATATTCAGATATTAAACACTTACGCATCCACTAAAATAAGCATGTCTTTGGGAGATGCAGCTCCTTGGATATACCTGAAATAAATAAATGGAATGAATCACACATATTTGCATAAACATTTTTTTGTGTGTGTGATGGAAGATACTCTCTAAACTCAAACTAGCTGAACCAACAGAATCCTCCTATCTAGCTAGTACAAAACCCATGTGTTGTTATTGCCTCTCTTGCTGTGTCTCCTAATTAAATCTAAGTGTAAACCATATTAGGATGATCTGGACGTAGGATATAATAACCAAAATTCACTGTTTCCACATAACTGAAGAACAGGAATGTTTTTTCAGAGCTAAAGATCTTGATGACAAATGAAATATTACTCAGCCCAGCTTAGGCAGAAATACTTAGTTCTTTGAAATAATATATCTAATTATATCCAAGTATCAACATACTTTATGTCTTGAGAGGCTTACATAAAAGAAGTAATCCCACCACTCTCCCCTCTTTTACACATCTAGTGATTTTATTGCTAGTCTAAACAACTGAGACATATTTTTAAATATTTGCAAAAGTCTGAAAGAATGTTTCAGTCTAACACTCAAGATTATAATTGATTTTGGCACAAAATCAGAGTAACAACGAGTATAATTTAAAAATTCTTTATTTAGAAAAACTAAGTAGTTAAAAAAAAACACAAAACAAACTAAAACTAGGTACCATTAAAAAACAAATAGAAAATAAGATTTTTACAGTAATATCTAGAAAGCATGTGATGAATATAAATACACAAAATGTTTAAAAAGAAAGCTTACCATGGTCTTCTGCGTACATCATACAGATCTATTTTGTTAGGAGTTCGACTTTTATCTACCCAAGGGGAAGCTAAAAAAAAAAAAAAAGTATGGGATAATATAAAGCTTTATCTCAAGTATTGTAATTACAACAATGTAATAAATCAGTATCACAGAATTTGCACTATATAAATATCAACATTTCATATGGATAAAAAAGACTGTGTTTGTGTAACATGTTGTTGAAATACCTAGATACCCTTATACATCTTACTATCTAATACAATGCAATAAAACTACGTATATGTATGGATGTGTACGTGTACGTGTAGATGTAGATGTATGACCAAGTGCATTGAAGGAACAGGTACTGACTATAATTGACCACTGACTTCCATGGAACCAATAATTCAAACAAAACACTTCAGATAATGAAATAACTTTTAAAACAACAACTTAATTTAAAAAAAGTTCATCATTCCCATATATAATAATGATATCTCAGTTACAAGCCTAAATAATTGTATACTGGCTCAAGAGCTTTACCTAAAAACGCATATTGGAAAAGTAACATGAAAGCAGCATATCCTCTGAAGAAAAATAGATGTGCATTAATTTCACGACTAAAAGGCGCACCCTTTTGACTAAAATTTTGATCGAAACCCGGAAGTGCGCCTTATAATCCGGTGCGCCTTATATATGGACAAAGTTCAGAAATTTGCCAAACTGGAAGTGTGAGCCGTGAGAGCTGGCAGCTGTGAGAGCTGTGGCAGCCATCAGAGCCATGACAGCTGCGAGAGCAGTGACAGCCGGTGCCGGGACTGGGCGGGAATGCCGGGGCCCGCGGCACAGAGAGGGCGCCTGGGGCTGTGTTTAAAGGCTACGCCGATCCATGAAAAATGTTTGCAAATTGAGCACCTGCCAGTAAACCCCGCGATAATGCAATTCTGTTACTAATTCATTACTTTGTGGTGTGTGCATCCTTGCTGTAAAAAAAAAAAAGGGCACCTTATATTCCGGTGCGCCTTATATATGGACAAAGTTCGGAAATTTGCCGACAACCCGGAAGTGTGCCTTATAATCCGGGTGCACCTTATAGTTGTGAAATTACTGTAAATATTTAATAATCTGTAAAGAAAATGCTAAGAATGATGACCTTTTCCAAGTGTTTAATCTATTAGGCTTTAACATAATTTTAGCAAGGGCAGGAATTGTTTCCTTACTGGAAAACAAAATGAGCCCTTCAAAACCATGTGACATCTTAACAAACACAAAAATGTGAAAAGTTACAGGGAATGAGATAATGTTCAGCAATTTGTTCTCTCACTGTATGCCAAAAGCCTTGAGGGAGCTATTTTCTGTCTAGGAAATAAAGAAAGATACAGGCAGCTTCAGGATTCTTCCTGAAAAATCATATATCTAAGAAAAAATTGAAGAATTATATCTCCACCCATGAATATAAAAGAAGCCATCAGCTTTGAGTAGGTACCTATTTTTGATTTTCCAAAACGAACCCCTTCCTAAGAGACCAAACCATGAGCTGGGCTATCACTTACTGGAACCTTTCAGCTGAGTGTAACCCACACTCAGCAGTACACATTCTACAGAGAACACTGAAGATTGCTGCACACCAGGAGAACCTTAAAATCTGTACCAGTATTGTCTGTGATTTCAGACTGGACCACCTGACAGGTTCTTTGGGACCTGACAGGATAAGAGAATTTGAAATTTTCAGAAAGGAGAGAATGTAATTTTTGAGACAGATATATGTCAAAATTTTACCTTAAGTACCATTAGTTAGATATGTACAGGTTAAATTCACCAGTAATTTATTAGCCTATAGGTATAGCAGAGGTTCAGTGATAGATTTTTTTTTTTTTTTTGGTCGCTATAATAACAGTCCAATTACACACAAAATAAACTGAGCAGAAGGCACTCAGCACATTACTTACAACCTATCTGGTCCTTGTGGAGACTACTGTGAATGGCAACATACTTTTTGTTTTGGGTAGACAGACACAGTGGTGAACACAACAACTAAATTCTATTTTATTACCATGGCTCTTTCAGTACACACAGTCCTGAAATGACTGTCAACAGTTCAGGGAGATCTGGAGAAGGTCTTTAAAAACAAATATTTATTACCCTGCTGTTAAACCGCTATTTCCTATGCCACAGGTTAGTAAGTTCTGTTTTCCTAATAAATATATTATTTTCTTTCCAGAAAAATATATAAAGTTTCTGCATGCTTAAGTTTCCATGACTGCATGATTTAGCATAAGATATTAATGGCTGCTGGATGATATATTAATTGAGATATATAATGTATAATGAGAAAACTTGTTCTATTGATCCTTCTATGGTTTCCACAACAATTTACTTAATCTAGTAGAAAGCCTCTGCAAGGCTCTGAATAATATAAATAAGGACTCAGCCCTTAGTATCTAAATTTTCATTCACACCAAAGAAGTGCTGAACTCCCTCTTTAGTCTCAAGAATTAACATGACTAAATTACTCATTCATCCTAGTCTCTATGTGGAATAACACTTTTCAGTTTAGATGGCTTTGAATGGCTTGAAATATATTCACTGGTTTTAGTAACATTCTGGGTATTTATGGATGCTATTGAAATAGTTTTTAATAGGAAATTGTTTTTAATAGAAATTCCATTATGATATTTGATCTCCACTGATCAATTTTATTTCAAAACAACCTTTAAAAATATGATAAATATTTTCTGTGCAAAAGTAAGTAAGTATGTATTGATAATTATACAGGAAATAATTAGAAGGGGTGGAGACCAATGAAAGAGATACGTTGCTTTTTTGCTCCATATACAGAACACACTATAAAGCCATTTGGGGAAACCAGCTTATATTTTACTGACAAAAGCTATTATGCTGTCTAAAACAAAAGCAAAATGAAAACCACAAAAATATGATTACACTTGTCCCTCAAAAACTTAAATTGATCAAGGATTTTGAGATTACAGTTTTTTAAATATAATCTATTTTTTAATACATTTCTATAAGGTGGATTGGAACCTGGCACACCAATATCTTCAAGAAATCAGCCTCACCACAGCTCATCATTGCATATGAGTACCTTTGAACTATGTCAACACTGCACAGTTCTCTGGTGCATACATTAGGCTTTACTCATGGTCCCTTTTGATGATTTTCTTGTTTGGTATGTTTGGGTTGATTTGATACTTTGAATTTTAAATTATAAATTATAATATTATGAATTATATATTATTCATTGTGTTTGACATCCCTCCCACTTCTATTTGCATTATTGAGATACAGGAATGGATAAATAAAGCAAGAGTAAGCCATGCTTTTCTGTTATTTCTGCACATTTAGAGTAGAAATACTTAGGTTGGTTGATTACAAGCAGAAACAATTAATGCACTATAGAGACTGCCACAAGGTAAAACCTAAATGAAATATTTTTCAGGAAAGGGAGACCTTGGCTCCAACCTCCCATTCTGATTTCATGAGATGATACCAGAGGCCTGATTCCAGTGTCATGAGGGAAACTCTCCTCAAAGTTCTGCCCTGCTCTACTGGATAGGTATGCACACACAAGGAACAGAGGCAGAGATAAATTATTAACAGCTTTATATTCCTTTACATTATTAACACATTTGAGAAATTATGCTAAAAGTTGATAATAAGACAGGTAACAAATACCAATTATCAAATCCCAGACTACATAATTTAATTTTGAATCAAACTCCAATTTTTTTCTTGCTATGTCTCAAATTAACATTCATGGGGATATTCAAAACAATCAAAACCACAGACTATTCAATTCTCTGAGCCAGATTCAGCAGTCCTCCTCAGATGGAACAAAGGTACAAGTCACAGCACATACTTTGCTGATATTTCATACTTCTTTTAGTGAACTTATGTGAAAAACATCTGAATTCAGATGTGTCATAGCCCAGACTATTTGAGAAATGTTATACTCCTTTAATTTTCTACTCAGAAAGAAGTCAGTTGAATTTCAGTGTAGCAGCAGCATTTTTGTAGAATTCCTTAGCTGTTTTTCAGTAAAAGGTGAGACATATTAACTACAAAAAGGAAACAGCCACAACTTTAAAAGCCTCTAACATTAATCATCATAAGGTGTTTTTATCTGCTGTAATTAGTATTCAGGATATCTGTATCTTAATGATGCCTTGGATTAATAACTCATTAGTACCATCCTCCCAGGACAGAGATTGTTGCTGACCAACTCGGTGCCACCACACCAGATGTTCAGTCAGGACTGAATGCAGTCATTCCCTTGTGAGTTTCTTCTTCTGGTGACAGAAAATTGCCAAGACCTTAAAATGTGTTCAGGTAAAATCTATCTAACATAGACAGGTCTGTGCAATGTCTTCTGTAACTTTCATAATCTCATCACAATACAGAAAAGACAGTATAATAATATTGAGGTGTTTTAGGATGTGTTACCCATGTGGTAATGGGTAATTATGTTACAGGCAATACTGCACTCAGTTTTATCACAAATCAGTTAAGCAAAGATTTGATATGGGAATAGTCCATACACAAACAAATGTATTGATTTTTGATCCCAATGTATCAAAAAGACCCAAAAGTGACTAGAGTGTGCAATACATACTGCCATTTAAAATAAATCTCTTTCTGTTATCTTATTTCAGAGGCAAACATTTCTCTTTCTGCATGTATAATCTGAATTTCATCCTAAATGTGTTGCTTGCACTACTTTCACCTTGACTAGCAACCATGTCCCCAAAGAGGGCTGGAGTATCAGAGCTTGAGAAGAAGCAGCAAGCTGTTTTGTTGTTGGGTCTGTTCTGGTTTTCCCTTTTCTCCTACAAAAGCAAATTCTGGAAACTTAAATCTGTATCATAAAGATATGGAGATGGCATGAATTTCAGCATGAAGGCATGGTGAGCTGTGGTATGTAATTTCATTAACTCACTAGAAATAGCAGGTTATCCTGTAACTCGGTGGATCTGCTCATGTAAATGCAAAATTCAGCACATCAGTTTGAAATATGAGCCATAACTGAACTTACTGTAAGATTTTTCATATCATGCAATGAGGTTGTAGTGAGGTAGGTGTCAATCTCTTCTCTCAAGTTACAAGGGACCAGGATGAGAGGAAACAGCATCAAGTTGTGCCAGGGGAGATTTAGACGGGATATTAGTAAAAATTTCTTGCCAGAAAGAGTTGTGAAGCATTGATACAGGCAGTGCTGGGAAGTGACAGTCACTCTCCCTGGAAGTTAAAAAAATGTGTGGATGTGGCATTTGAGGGCATGATTTAGGGGTGAACATGATGGTGTTGCTGGGTTGATGGCTGATCACTTGATGATCTTAAAGGTCTTTTCCCCCAATAATTCTATGATACATATGGTTAGATCCAAGTCAGGTCAGCTCCTGCTCCTCCCTCGCAGATTTCAAAAGACAAGGAAAAAAAAAAGCAAACAACACTCAAAGAGGCTTATTTCTATGAAAAAGCAGAAGTATCCAACTCACACACACTAATTGCACTAACTGATAATTTATAAGCTGCATTACTACAAAATGTTTGGGCTTTTCCTTTGTTGTCTACTTTAAAGGCTCTTTTAAATGTTGAGCTGTTAAGAAGAACTAACAGCTATAAAATATAAAACCTTTTGCCAAAAAAACCACACAAAACCCCCCCCAAAAAACATGACATTCTCAGTTTTTCAAGGCTTTTGATTCATTTTGTATGGATTTTTTTAAGCTTTCCAGTCTCTTAGTACCTGCTTCAATAATTACTTTCTCTGGAGAGTTCAATATCATGGCCACAACACTGTTGCTTGTCATTAATTGTTAACACAAGAGCAGCTGTGCACAGCAAGTTCTTCATTTGGAGAGTTACTATTTTATTTTATTAGAAATTGATTTTTAAAGCTCTTCTATTATTAATTTGTCTAAGCAGGGAATGACCTAGTAGCTAAGTGAAACTTTCTTCACAAACATCTTAACAGGTTAAGGGGATGGGGTTTTTTTGGCTTTGGTTTTGGTTTTTTTAAGGAAGTATAAGAGATAATCCTTATTCAGATAGCTCTGTTCTATCCATATTTTTAATCAAAAAAGTTTGACGACTTTAGGAACAAAATTATTTTTTCTGGAAAAACATCACTGAAGTGCTGCTTTCTTTATCTGTGAATTTTTCTATTTAATACCTCGTAAGCTCAAATTCCATAGAAATGGAATACAGTAAAATACTGGCATGAGTAATGCAAAGCAATTTTTCTCTAATTAATAAAAATTTTCATCAAGTTACACCTAGAGTAATTTCACACTCATAAGCCACACCTGGTTATAAGCCGCACTTCTGGGTAGCCGGGAAGACCACAGAATTTGTCCATAAATAAATCGCATCAGGTGATAAGTTGCACTTTTTTTTTTTAAGCGAGGATCCATGTGCAACAAGTAATGAGTTAGTAACAGAATCGCACAATCGTGGGGTTTGGTGTCAGGTGCTCAATTTGCGAACAGTTTTCACAGACCAGCAAAGCCTTTAAACGCAGCCCCAGGTGCCCTCCCCGTGCCTTGGGCCCTGGCACTCCTGCCCCTGGCGCTGGCTGCCGCGGCTCCCCGCCTGCCCGGCAGCAGTGGCAGCCGGCCCCCTCACCATGCGAAGGAAGCTGGCGGTGGCTCACTGCCCACTCGCCAGTGGCTCCAGCTAGCTGCCCACCCGGCAGCGGCTCCGAGCAGCTCTCCACCCGCACCCTGCCTGCCCAGCCGCAGCTCCGCGGCTGCTTCCTGCCCAGCCAGCTCACACTTCTGGGTTGGCATTTTGCCATGATTTGTCCATAAATAAGCCCCTCTCTGTGATTAGCCGCACTTCCAGGATCGGCTCGATTCTTCAGTGAAATAGGTGCGGCTTATCAGTGTGAAATTACTGCACTTACATAGCTAAAAAAGGAAGACTAAGTAGAAGGCAAGTCTACAGTAAAAAAAGGGAGGGATACAATAGTTCTTTTCACTGTCCTCTTCAGTACTGACATTACAAACATCCGGAGGAGACTGCCAGACCTGCTGATATTTAAACTGAATTTAAGCATGAGGTAATGAACATAAATGCACACTAAATACTAAAAAAAATTGTTGGTATGTATATCCCTAGCTTGAATACGTAACCTTCAGAGGATCACTGAAGAAGCCATTTTATCTCTCTACCTGTTTCTTTCATCTGCAAAATGAGGACAGTGATGTTTTTATTTTTTTTTAACCAGAAGTGTTTTGTAGATGAAAACTTATGTTTTATATGCCATGCAGCATATACATGACATGCACAATCCAGGTGTCTCTGAGAACATAATGTCTTCTGGAACAAAACTGGAGAACTTTGTATGATTAAAGAAAGAAAACACCATTAAGTGCTGTCCATTGGGAAAAGCTGCCAGCATATGTTGTCCCTTCAGTCACACTGTGGGGCTATCTAAAGGGATCCAAAAAACCTCTGATTCGTCCTGTTTAATAGCACAGATATATTTTTAAACTGAGGGAGAAGATAAACTTAACACCTGGATACCTGATTAAGACAGGATCAGATACACATAAAGTAAGAATTCTCTAAGACAGGTAAGGTCAAATGAAGAGGACAAGTATGTGTGTTTGGATTATGTGGTAAGAGAAGGGTGAGGAGCTGCAGGTTGGACTCTGCTTTCTCTTTTATGAAAGAATCCCCAACAAGACTCCACAAAGACCACTGGGACAAGTCACAGATCTGTGCAGAAGCCTGGGAGACTGGAAGGCATTTCTTTTGCCATACTGATACCACCAGTTTTCAGCTGAACTTCCCATAGGGCCTTGTTAAATTTCCAGGTAGAAATGGGAAGATTTAGGAGCTGGGGACAGGACAGTATTTATTTCTGAGTTTTATTTTTGTTATGAATTGACTCAACCTCTTGGATCTTGACCAAGAGTGGCAAATTCACACCTTCAGACCTTTGGTTGCTGCAGACCAATAATATCCCACTGAGACTAGTTTCAGTGTTTCTTCATAAAAGATGCTGAATCTACTCATGCTTCATCAGGCCACTGTTATGAGTATTTGTAGCTCATTGAAATTTGTAGCTGAAATTTGAACTATCAGTACTACTGGTAGTACCAGTACTACCTTTTCTAGTGTAACTCTTGGGAAAATTATTATTTCGTGTACTTCCCTAAGAGAGCTGAGTCAGTGTTGCTGACCAAACAGTTTTCTGCTAAACATTCATCTAAATCAGGACTGTGTTTTCATTTGAGTAATCCTATGCAACCAATGTTTCTTAAGTAGATTTATTACTGTAACTAGAAAGCCTCCTGTATCATATTGAACTGCAAATAAATGTCTGCTGTCTGCAGTCAAAAAACAAAAATAAACAAACAAAACCCCCAAAACAAACAAAATCCCCCAAACCCCAACAAAATGAACAAAGAGAGAGCTGGTATCTGGCAAAAAGCACAAAAAGACAGAGTTGTTTTTAAAGTTTGTTTAATTAGTAATTGCTACAATGAAAATAGTATGCCTCCTATTGCACTATTTAATGAAACATTGATTAACAATTATAACCCTAATTATGTCTATAATTAAAAAGAATTTCATGATTAAAAGAGGAACTGGTTACTTTATACACTTCCAAGTAGTCCACCAAAAAAATCACATCAAATTTTTCTTTTAGATAGCTGCTTTCTAAAACTTGGCATTCAAATTACCTGGATAGATGCCTCACAAGATATATGTAACTTAATATCTGTCAAATCATATTAAACTACTTTAATTAAATTAATTTATTTTGAGCAACAGATTTGCCCAGTGCTCTGTGGTTAATTATAAATTAAATCTGAAACCTGATCTATATTAAAATACCTTTCTGTCTACACAGCACCAGCAAAACCCTACATGTGCAAACCCACAGGCAATGGATTCAAGATTTATGAAAAAAAAAGAAAATGTTTCAATTGGATTGGAATGAATTGTTAATTTCAAAGATATTGGTAATACACCGTCAGATTACTGCTTTTATTTTGAATTAAAACTGCTAATACCCTCTTTCTGAACTGGAATTAGTCAAGTGTCATCTTGAAATGAGATCCTAAAAGCCAATATAGGGCTCTTGAATTAGACTTATAAAGTCAAATAATTAGGCAGGTAGATATACATCCACTAGAACTAAGGAGAAAGCGACTAAACATTTATAATAATTTCTGCTCTCTTGCCCTATCACAGAGAATCCAAATTTTTAACTTAGCGACCCTTAGTTTTACCTAAGAAACTCCTCTGATTTTGTTTACTGTTTCCATAATACCAAATTTCAGTAGTTTGCATAATAAAACCCCACAAAATATATTTCAGCTCCCTTTCACAGAACTTTTGAAAAATGGCTCTTACTCTTGAGTTATACATTAATAATGGAAAAACTGTTTTCTTGCAGGAAAAAGGCTGGAAATTTCTAATATTTTTAAATAATATTTAATTTATTTAAATATTAAGTTACCTAAAACAATTAAATTTATCGTATCTTTTTTTATTTTAAATGGCTTGACAATGTTATGAGTCAGTATGTTCACTTGCTATAACAATTTGACATATTTTAGCTACAGTTAATAATCATTAAATGTAAACAACAGCAACAAAAAAATCATAAAATACCCAAATTTTGTACAACTGTTTATTCCATATTAAACTGGCCTCTCTGCCCTTGAGAGAGTCAACAGCTCCTCCCAGTTTAGTGTCTCTGACAAACTTGGCATTCCTTTGACTCCAGTTTTTTAAATATTCCCTAACTTGCTCCTCCTCCACTGGGATCAAGGTATCCTTATTCCAGAAATTCCTTTTGATTTACAGGCCTGCAATTACTGAGGGCTGCTCTTACAAAAGATGAAAGATTAATTTGTGATTTGTGCCTTTAAACACATGAATGAGCATATATTGCATCCTTCTTAAAAGTTTCATACTCTTCATACACTTTTTTTTTTTTAGCTTCTATTAAATTACTGTTTACTTACTCTTGAATTGTTCAGAGCTCATAGAGCAGCTAATAGAAATCTCAATATTGCTCTTGGCATCTTCATATCAAGATGGATGATTGCCAGTAGAGTAACAGAGCTTAGCATTTCTCTTCAAAAATATGCTGCCATTGAAACTAATGAGAATATTGACAGTAATCAAATTAGTTATTAATTAAGTAAGTAATCAGTGAGACACTGGAATGGTTAATGGCTTGAACATTGCTAAAATAATCTAGGAACATTTGCACAGCTGTCCATCTGTGCCCACTGAAACCCATTCCTCCCCAAATATTGCACTGGAATTTGGACTGTAGGGGGAACTTGGGATAAGATAAAGGGGGTGCTATGATCTTGTTACCCCAAGTCTAGGGAGAAGAATGTGTTCCCAAGAACTGGGGAAGACTGGGATGCTGGTGGCTCAAACATTCTTATTTTCCACATGCTTTCTTCTCACAGGGCTGCTCACAGAAAGATGCCTTCGTGCTGTTGGTCACTATTGTGACAAGGACAGCCCAAGAGCCTCCTCAGAACAGAAATGATGTACCCTTTGCCCATGACTCAAAGCAGATAAATAACATTAGAATACAAAAACTCTGTTTGAAAACACACTTTGTAGCTTAGAGGTACTGAACTGTTTTTTTAACAAAGGAAGAAAGACTGTGTGAATATGTTTCAGACAATAATAAGCACACTTTTCTATGCATTTTAATTTTGGGTTTTGATATTTCCAATATCTTTGCAAATATCATCACTATGGAAAAATTCATATTTTGAAATAGGCTTACCAAAGGCCAATATAATGAAGCAATATTTTACGATTTATAATATAATTTTCAAAATTCAAATGTGAAAAGCATCCACTTCAGCGTATGAGAACTGAACTAATTTCCAGAACATCTGTTGTGTCAGCAAACTGAGAAAAAGTTTACAAGAAGATAGAGACGGAGAACCTTGCACAAAGACCTATTCTACAAATCTAAAATGCAAAAAGGTTTTCTAATTTGAGCTGCAATGGGAAGCAGTGTGCACAAAACAGCACATGTAACTCACAGAGTATGAGACTGCTCCACATGGTGTGTGTACGTCCAGCATTTAAGAATTGGGGAATTACTCAGAAATTTATGAAGTTATGTTCTGACCGGATTGTATAGATGTTAAATACTTTGCTATGGAATAAATAGGAAGTGTGAGTATCTGGGTTTTACACTAAATTTAAAATTGTGTTTAAATTAAGTATATACAAGTAACAGTTGCACCTGTAAAAGAGCATTTTAAAGTTAAAATAAATTTCTCCCATTTTATATAGGTGTTTTAAGGAAGAATATATAGAGATTTTGAGGCTCCTATGTTGTGTTGGTGAACAACAGGAGTAGACAGGTTAGCTAGATGTAAGAATCTATTTTTCAATATATGGCATTAATTTTAAAGTTAAATATTATTTTTTAGAGATTGGCAGAAAGATATATTCAAGAAACCTTTTTCAGTACTGGTAAAAATCACAGAGTAAGCCATGACAAATGCTAACCCCACACATGATGATATATCCCAAAAGCACTGGAAGAGTTGGGAAACAAATATTAAATTAGCATATTCAATATTATTTTATTTTTTTTCCTGCAACATCTCCCTGTGTTTATTTCATGATCATCCAGCATGACAAAACAAACAGGATTCAAGTGCTATGAAATATTCTTCCTGTAAACTAGCCTGAGGCAGTTTCTCTGCCTCTGCTAGCACTCATGCTAATGATACAATAACAGCTTTAGAATAATCCCTTTTGTCCTCAGAAGCACAAACAACCTTGTATAAACAGAAGAGAAAGGCTCTCAAAATTTTTCCTAAGGCAGCTGTAGGCATGAGTCAACACGCTTCACACAATTGTGTTGTGTGTAGTGGACACATTATTCAGGCATTGACAAGAGCATCACTTAGCAGCAGCAGCAGCACAGGCCTTGCTGTAAAACATGTCTTTCCATTAGATACCAAACAACAAAAATCAAAATTCAGGTGACTCATTACCTAAATTCAGCAAAATATGCATCTATTTAAATTAATTTGTGATCAGGTGATGGGATTCTTTGGTGAAACTGATGCTGGTTGAAGTAATCAAATTGAATTGAGCTTAGATGTAATAACAAAGATGCTCCTGCCAGAGGTTGTGGATTCTGAGAGACACATTTTCACTGACCTTAAACATGATTATATGTCTAATTTACAGGTTACTATCTTTAAAACTAGACAAGTACAAAAATCTTGCTTGCAAATATTCAAGATTATTTACAGAAGATATTGAAAATAATAGAAAAAATAAAATTTTACTCTTCAGCTCTTCAAATGACATAATCTCCTATTCTTCTTACTGAAAAAAACCCCAATCTAATTACATGTTTCACTCCCAGTTCCTTCACCCTCATACTGGCTTTAAGCCAGAACAATTTCACAGTTCTTGAGTGTGTAATTCGGATAGAAAGAAACTGTGCCTATGTAAAGAAAGCAATTTTTAGTTATATTTCACTTCTCACAGATAACTCAGAATATTTTCAATGCAATATATGGCATAGGAAAGTGGTCTGGGACAGTTCAGTTACCTGGGTAATACCTTGCGAGGCCAGTGGCACTGCCAAAAACCTGCCACAACAAAGTGGGGTCCTCTTCCCTGTTCCGCTTGAACACATCGTCCAGCGCCGCAGTCCAGTTGAGTTCATTTAACACTATGGTTGCTGTCAAAGGCAAAACAAATTTTTATTAGAAAGTCACACCCTAACATGGGAAGCAAGGCCTACAAAAATCAAGCTGCAATATTGAGAAAATGATACGATTTAATTTAACTAATCCAGAAATTAAATTTCAAGAAATGCACTATTTCTTGGCACTGGCTGCGTTATTTTCATTCCATGGCTCTTGGGTTTTTTTGCACAGACAATATCTTCTACAAACCTTTCCTTTCTGAGATGTCACTCTAATTGCACTTCCCAATCATTAAGAAGACTATTTATAGAGGAATAAATGAAAGCGTATAAAGTTGATGCTTGCAAATTATAATGCACTGCAATAAGGGCATGCAGAATAAAATCAACAAAATTAGGTATAATATAAACATAACAAAGATGTCCCTTTCAAAATGGCTTATATGGGAAAAAGAAATTGATGAGTTATTGCTAGTATTAAGGTGGGGCTGCATGAACAGCAGTGCTCATTAGCACACACTAAAAATATCTCCATATTCACAGATCTGGGCCCTGAAAGTAAAAGACGGCAAAGTGAATGTTAACATTTATGAGTTGGGTCAACTCCACAATTAACTTAAAAGCCCAGAAAATTCATATTTCAGCTAAACACTATGTTTGGTGCCAGTTACACAGAAACTTACATTCATAAAGTTGTCCTGTACCAATATTTGTTTTAATCGAACAGTTTATATAGTGAAACCAATATGGAATATTTTAGCATATTCTATACTTTCTTGAGAAAGACATATATTGAGAAGCTTTAAAATTGATCATTAAATGATGAAGACTGCTACAGCAAAGAATCAATGGACTAGACTCAGTTATCAATTAATTTGTATTGTGATACAAAACACCCTATGATATAGCTTATGATAAATCATATTTTTCACCTCAATCAGTTGTAGGTATTTCATTAAGTTTCCCCTGCGCCCCAGTTTTAAGAGATTTCGAATGCACAGTTATTACAGATAAAATCAAGGGTTTTTTGACGATTTAGTCACTAATTCTTTCTTCTGTGTTGCATACAGGGATTGTAAGCAATGTTTCTTAAATTGAAGCACCTAGATCAGCAAGCCAAGAGTGCAAAGAAACCTAGGGGAAAAAATCTTTTGAAAAGAGCTAAAGATGTAGATATAAATCCAAACTGCCACTTGTGACAGAGATCCTGCTTATGTTATGGTATTGAAGACAGGAAAGAAAATTCATCTTCTCTTGCAAATGGGCAAGTCAAGCTGAAATAAAACCAGTTCACATTTAAGGGACCTGAGTGGCATTACACAGCAAAATTTGGTATGTAGGTCCACATTCTAGCCTGCTACAATGAAAATAAAAATAAAAATAAGGATGGATTGAAAGCTAACACTTTACAGCCCATTTCCAAAGTAAGGCTCTTAAAAGGTACTAGAGAAATGAGATCATAACATTAACTTTTATAGGCTTGTTTGTAAAGGTTAAGGAGAAAATTGCTACACCATGCATTTTGCAGAGAGGTTTATCTGGTTTTTTTCCAAAGTAGTTTTAAGATATTACTCTCTCAAGAGATAGCTTTTCAAAGAAATATCAAATTAAATTTCCAACTCTTGAGATTTCCTGTAAGCAATAAGCTTGTATAATATACCTCTCTTTTTGTCAAGTAGATAATTAGAAATAAATATATGTTTACTTAAAGAAGAAAAATTCCCGAAGGCACCATGAGATGTTAATTACAATTTTTAAATGGTTACTGTTCAATTATGTCTTAGATCCCATTTGACCTGCTGTGCAATTAAAGATTATATACAGACTTTCTAAACTTGACTTTGTGTCAGATCTTGTTTCCAGAAGTGGCTCCATTAAGTCATTGGAAGCTCTGTCACTTAGGTAGACAAGATATTTTCAGTTTGATTTTGTTTCTGTTCATGTTACTGTTTCCTATTTGGAGGGACAGGTATGAATATCTCCACTTTAGTGACCAGTGACAGGACTGGAAAAGAAAGCAGGGAGCTGTGTCAGGGAAGGTTTAGGTTGGGTGTCAGGGAATGGTTCTCCATCCAGAGGGTGGCTGAGCACTGGAACAGGCTCCCCAGGAACGTGATTACAGCAGCAAGCCTGACAGAGCTAAAGAAACATCTGGACACTGCTCTAAAGGCACACAGTGCAGGGCCAGGAGCTGGGCTGGATGATCCTGATGGGTCCCTTCCCACTTAGCATCTTTTATGATTCTATCATTATAATATCACCCAAAAATGTACTGCAAAGAGTTACATATGTATGCACACATCTCTGCACACATTCACTCATATAAATGCAAATATAAAAAAGAGATGGTCTACAGATAGTAAAATAACTAAATACTAAAGTGCCAAAGCCATATACTAGAACTGATAATTTTAGAACTTTATTAGACTTGTTGAGATTAGCTATAAAGTACGAGATAAGGATTACTAGATCTTGTGTGCTACATTTGTTAGGAAGTGAAGCTTTACAGTGAGGTTTAATAGTTTTATGATATTATTTATGTCCCACTTTCCCCTTCCTTCTCCTTCTTTATAACTTTCTCCTAGAGACAAATACAGTGACCTTAAAAATCCAAGAATTGGCAGCAAGGGGAAAATATCGAAACCCTCACACGGCCTGAGACATGAAGCTGGAATTAAAAAAATAAATAATGTAGAATTCAAGAAAGGCAACAAGAACACAGCACCTTAACAGAAAGAAACTGTAATAAATCTGGGAAAAGGTTACTAAAAGTTTGTAATATATTTGTTCTCAGGCACTGAAAAACAGATATTCCTGTCCCCCAGAAATTCACAGTTAAGTGCCCAAGTCTCATTTCTGAAATAAACTGTAGCACATGACAAGTTCAGCATGTATCACCTTCTTCTAAATTTACTTTCGCATTATGACAAAAAATGGTGTTTGGGACAGAAACACAGTTTATTTGGTACACAAATAAATGATTGTGTGATCCTTAAAACAATAATTCCTGGAGCAGTTTGTATTTGTAATTTTTGCAATTCAAACTAGCCCTGTTCATTCTGTTTTGTTTTGCTTTGTTTGTTTTTGTTTTGCTTTTGTTTTGTTGTTTGGTTTGTTCTTCTCTTTTGATTTTGTTTGGAGGGGTTGGTATTTTGGTGTTGGTTTTTTGTTTGTTTGTATTTTGATTTGTTTTTGTATTTTGATTGGGTTTTTCTACCTAAAGAATTATTCTATCTAAAAGAATACTTGATGTAGAATACACCACATCTGTGTTAACTAATTCAGTAATTATTAAATGAGGAAAAGGGTGCTGGGAATTTTAATTTGAATACTTTATTTTTCTATGTGTTTTTCCACAGCTTCTACTAATGATTTCCTTCTGCTAAAGCATACACTCTGCACATACAATAACAAACAAACAAACAAACAAACAAGCAGTAAATCAAGTCCTCTTTCTCTATTTTTTCCCTTTTTTTT
>VRYO01002253.1:9341426-9391096 GCA_009812075.1 Sialia sialis | reverse complement strand
AGTGGGACTCTTTGGACCATCAACAGGAGATATCTCTCTGGAGGGACGATGGGTTGTGGAAAAGATAAGGAGTACTGCCCCACTACCTGGCCCACTAACAGAGTTATGGGGGATGGGTCAAGGAAGAGAATAAGAACCCTGCTCCACCTGGTTTCTACAGATGGCAAAACATCTGTTTCACCATTTGGGCTGCTAAATAATCATGGAATCATAGAATGGTTTGGGTTGGATGGGGACCTTGAAGATCCTCTGTTTCCAAGCCCCTGCTATGGGCAGGGACACCTTCCATTAGACCAGGTTGCTCAAAGCTCCATCCAGCCTGGCCTTGGACACTTCCAGGGATGGGACATGACAATGCTCATCTGCCCCATTGTTCAGCTTAGTGACTTCTTCATGACTCTGAAACACTCAAGCAATATTTCTGTCTTTTGAAAGTTTAACTACCACAATGCATGAAAAATGCTAATGGATCATTTATGGGAGACCATAAATCAAATAACTTATCTGAGTGAGTAGCAAAGAAATCTCAGCACTACTACAATTCTAATCTTCAGAGATAAAAGATGAATTGAGCTCAGTGACAATCAGTCACTTAGAGTTATACAGTTTACTGTATTACATTTTTTTTCCTTCTCAGTATCTCTATCTGCACATATTGGTGATATTTGAATTATTTTTCAGTAGTCAATACTAGTGTTAAGAAGTCAAATCAGCTTTCATAAAAATTAGCTTGAAACATGAAAAGCAAATAAATTACTTACTAGTGCCATAAAGAACTGTCATACATCCCCTGAAATGAACTGTGTCATTACAGTTATTGCTCCAAAAACCCCAGATAACAACTCCATTCCAAACACAGAGAATGATGCTATATTTTCTAACAGGAAATTTTTAGAGCATCCTTACAAAAGCCTCTGGAGAAGCAGATAGGGTGGTGGAAGAAAGACAGACATTAATTTTAGTTAATATTGTCTTGTGACGATAATGATATGAAACATCTTCATTTCTTTCAACTCTGCTGAAACAAAAGGTCCAGAAAGCTTTCTCTTGTGCTTCTCACTCTCTAGTCAGTACTATCAAAAAGTGAATTCTTCCAAGACAAAGATTCACTTTATTGTAAACAACACAACTGAAAGAACTAAGATTTTTAACCCTCAAATCTTTGGGGACACTAAAAACCCATCTCGGTTTGAAGTTGAGAACTTCTGGAACACAGCAGATGTGACTTTCTACAACAATCTCATAAAAAAAAAAGTATAAGCCACTGAAAAGAGATGATGTGGAGAATAAGAATGGCATCTTCCCTTTCCAAGGATGTACACAATATTCTTTAAAAATCTATACCAAGATACTTCCTTCACTTCCCTAGCTCCTTCCTGTGACTTGCAATAATTTATAAAAGCTATTCAAGAAAGAAGAATCTAAATATTTGCCACAAAGTGGTCATATAACAGCATATTTCAATGAGTAACTTAAACAGATTAAAATGATAATAATAAAAAAATCAGGTACACTAACACAGCATTATTTTTATTTACATTATTACCTCCTAATCTTTCCAATGCAACGACCTCTGTTTTATTTAATTTGCATATTCCCATATTAATCTTACTTTTGCAAGAACTTTTTTTTATTTCTTTAAATTATATTTTTGTGTCATTTCATTGCATTTGTTTACATACCAACATTTGCTTACATACTGATCGTATGCATTCAGCACTCTTTCATTCATGGTTAGATTTTATTTGTCTCTGATTTCTATTCATCTTACTCTAGCAAAAAGCTTTCACTTCTCTTGTCAGCTTCTATTAAATGTTTTTGTATTAATTTTCTCAAAGTAACAGCTTTCCACTTCCATACCATTTTCACAGGTATCACATTCATTTTTATATTGAAGTCATCATTTTGATTTTCCACTGCATTTTTCCACCTCAGAGCCTTTCTGCTGCTAAAAGCATTATAAACACTTGATTTTGACATTATTGTTATAACTGCTCAGGAGGACAATCCAAAAACCTGGTGATGACTTTGTTCAGTGTCTCTTACAGTGCTAAATTCAGACTGCTCTTGGATGACACATTTCTACCTTCACACCAAACGCTCTCCTCTCTTTCAGTTATCCCACTGATTTTGATGAAAGATAAACTAAAATTTCATAGTAGTGTAACCTTGTCACACAGACACACAGACAGACACACAGAGCTGCTCATCTGCTTTATGGTACAAGTAGGGTAACTAGCTTTTTAAAATTTATTTATGGAGCCTTTATGCAAGCAAAACTTTCCACAATGGTCAGGAAATAAGTCTTCAAAAATAATTGATTCTTCTTCCCTAGGACTTCCATCTCCACACCACTTCACTTCCATTTCCCTCAATGAAACACATTCTTCTTTGTGGCTTGAAATGCTGATTCCTACTGGTTTCCAGATCTGAGCCTTAAAACATTGTATCTACCCCCAGAAATATTCTCAATTCCACTTCAGACTAAAGCAATTAAAATCTGCAGCAGTGCACATCTGCAAGCAGCACTGCAGGTGTGAGAAGGATGGAGCAGATGCCACCCTCTCTGCGTTATGACCATTGTGGTGACACCTTTGAGGGATAGTAAAAAACATCTCAGCCTGGCTAGATATTATTATTGTGAAACTCAATTTTTAGCCATATAATATTGGTAAACAACAATAAATAACATCTGGTAGTTAGAAGCTGCTACAGTGGAGAAACTTTCTTGTTTCACCACTGTTTTCTCAATGAAGTAAATACATCACTAACCTTTCTGCCAGTGAATATTGAAATACCACATCAGGGTTTCATAATAACTGTACCGCATGGACCAACAGTTTAAAACAAGTTAAATTCAAAACTCTTTCTATATATTTACTGAAAGAGAAATAAATTATTTGCAATCAAAAAACCACAACAGAACACACATTTTCTAACACCAACAAATTTGATCAGAAATCATTTAACTCTCACAGTATGACTCTAAGTAGAGCAGAACATCTTGAGATCAGCCCACCAAACTACTGCGTAACAATCAGAATAACAGATCAGAAACAGAAAATGAGCAGAAGTGAACTAAAAGAAAGAAATAAGTTGATAGAAGGGGAATACTAAAGAAACAAGCAGGCAACTTTTCCAGGTCATGTGAAATCTCAGAACAACAGAGCATTAGGGAGCCATTAATTTTCTTGAACAATACATTTCAGTGTTGCTGATCATCAAAAATGCCTTCCTGCAGCCAGAAGTTATCTATACAAATAGAATCAATCCCACAATTAATCTTATCAATTAATGTAATCAATATTTCCCCTAGTAAATGTATTTAAAAAACTGTAGAAGTAATTATTCACAATGAAAACAATTCAATAATGACTTACTGGGTTACATTTAAACATATTTAAAAGGGAGAAAAAAATAAGGCACAAAGAGAGCTACCCTGATTTAAGAGTTAAATAGTTCCATTCATCATGATTGGTGACAAATGTGCAAAATTTCCAAATAATTGTATTTCATACACTATGAAATTACACACTAAAGCAAATTTTCTTTATTTCTCATCAGAGTTAACCTGACTGTAAAGTTACTGGGCCAATTGGTTCCAATTCTCCAAAGCACCCACCCATTTGACCTTCTGATGCTACATGCTGCACCTTAAATTGATATTACACAGTAATGAAAGGCTTACGTGCAGGAATGCAGTTTCTAAATGCTGTACCTGCACAGGCACATCAAGAGAAGAACTTTTCACAGGAAACATAATAATGCAGCTATTTCAATCTCCATTCTTTCAGAATATAATCAGAAATTTATCAAAAAGAGAAAAACCAATCAAAGACCAACAAAGAAAAAAAGAGACTTGGCATAGTGGATGATGGCCTGTAGAAGACGCTTTTCTATTTTATTTCTTCTTCTAAAAATAGGGTGGAAAATAGACCAGTGTACAAATTTTAAGCTGCTTTTATTCCTAATGGAGCATTGTTATCATGTTTGAAGGTACATTTCACTGATATATTAGTAAGCACTCTGTTTGGTTCAAATGATCCATTTATAGTGAAACTTGAAAATATTCATTGCCATGCTGAAGTTAGCACCAGAAGACTATTTGACCCAATTTTCTGCTTACTCGCAGTGAACAAAGTGTGCTATTTACTACAATGTGCCTGTCATTACTGCTCCATACACATTAAAGCACAATAGGTAGCGTCTGTTCTTTCATAAATTTCAATTGCTGGTGCTTCTAAACCTCTGCATTTTCAGTAACTGTAAGTGGAATTTTCTTCCTAAACAATCTGTGCACATTTCTGCTGAGAAAATAAAACAAGGAATCACCTCTTGTAGCAACTGTCTACATTTGCAGAATTTCAATTACTGAAAACCCAAATGGTTTTCTTCTTAATTTCTTTCTGATTGAAGATACCTACATATGTGCAACCTATATTAGGTGTATATACCTATATATGGTGTATATATATACAGGTAACATGTGTGCAGAAGGTAAAACTCCTGGCTGAGAAAACCAATCTTTAGATTCGAAATGTCAGTGAGAGCAGCAATTAAAGCCAGGATGGAATCAAAGGTGTGATGGAAGGAATGAAGAATGAGACTGGACATGAAGCTGCTTGTACTGGAGCAGATAAATCAGAGAACTGTGGGATGCACTGGCAATCAGCAGAAGAAATAAATTACAAAAACAAGCAGAGAGAGACCAGAGAGGGAAAAAACAACAGTAGAAGATGCAAAGAAAAAACACGCAGTGGCAAATGAAGGCAACTGGAGACAAATGGGCAGCTAATTCAAAATGGATGGAAGTTACTGTAATTCCTCTGAGAACTGCCTAAGACAGTACTTCTTTCAGTGTTCGAGAGAGGGATGTCAGGATGATATATGTACATATTCAGTTGAAAAGATGGAAGAGAGAATTCTGAAAAATCACACTAACATCACTAAAAGTCCTTGGGAAACATAATAAGCCTATTTTCCTTAGTACTAAGTTCCACAAGTCAGACAGGCATCCTGTTTCCTGGGAACTAAAATATATAAAACTGGAGAGGACCCTAACAACAGCAAAACAGAGATTACTGACAGCTTTTCAAGCTGGAACAAATAATTAAGCTTTAACCTCCTTCACGCTGATCTGAAGCAAGTGTCACAGGGGACAAAATATGTTCAGAGAAGTGTAGGCTCAGGAAATCCTCAGAAAGGGATCTTGCCCACATAGGAAAAAACAATGGCCAGGAAACAGAGTCATCAGAGTTTGGTCATGTCTCACCACAAAAAGCACAAAAGAGATGTGGTTGAGTAAAGCTCTCAAGAGTTTCCAAAAAATCAGTGAGAAAAGAAGGGTCAAAGTTTATACAAATTTTCAGGTCAAAGGGAAGAGATGGGATGCACTTGTGCACCACACTTCATGCCAAAACACAGAGAAGAATTGATATAAATGAAGCAATTTTTAAAGAAACATCTTAGAGTATCAAACAGAACAGTATTATAGTCAACACATCTGCTGTGTCATATTCACAGGAATTTTGCTTTGGCTACAGGGAAGAAAATGTAAAACTGTGTGTCATATGTGCAGTATTTTGAACAAATTATGGGAGAAGTAGAGCTCTCAGTACAGAATGAGTAACTGAATACGGAGAAAATGGAACACAACCAAAATTATGACTAGGGCAAAAGAATAGAGTTATAATGCAGAAGCATTGTATCTTAAGTGACAAAACATTAAAATCCTTATTGATTTTTGCAATACTATTCTGAAGAGACAGAGGTAATGTGGCTTCAAAAACTTATTGATGCAGGGAAAAAAAAAAAGAAAAAAGAAAGGAATATGAAATACGAAGACATTAACTCTCATTAGGGAGCACCTGAAATTTCAGCAAACTGGAAGTATATTAAGGGTATATGGTAGCTTTTTAAATCTTTCCTGAGAGTCTTCCAGTATCTACTGTTATTAAATGTTTTGGGTTTTTTAAATAAATGGGTGATATTTTCCATTTCACATTTTGACTTTGCAAACGTATTGCTAGTATGGGAATAAAATGCCTTTAATCTCTTCTGCATTTTTTCTTGTGACAGACTTTAATGGTGGCATTGATTCTCTACTTAGTTCTTAAGTTTGCTACCAGTTGAAGGCACCTAATATGTGACTTGTATCTCATGGTGTCAGAAGTGTAGATGATATTTTAGGACAATTAAACTGGAAAGCTACTCCCCTTGGTGACATGAGCATGGGTGAGAGAGAGCTAAGCCTGCAGGAAATCAGCCTTGATTGTGCATTTTGTCCCTTCCAGCAAAGCACATGAATTATTTGTATATCTATCCATAATTTTTTAATAGAAGCTTTAAGTATTTGTCTTTTGAAACAAGAAATCTAAGTTGCCACTGCACAGTACATATAAAGTATCACATTTTAAGTAGCAAAATCCCTTAACCATGAGAAATCACTGTGTGCTTGTTTCTACCTTCCTAGAAAAAATTATTAAAATAAAATGCTATTATTATCCATTATTAATCTGTAGCAATGATGGACTAATCTGAATGACCAAGTGATCAATAATTACAGATCTAGTAGTAATGAAAATAGCAGATGGCTGTGATGTAGAAATAGTAGGAAAAAAATTATCAGCATAAATTGTTCGAAGTTCAAAGCTGTTTAAAGAGTGCCTTCAAATGAGGACACTCCACAGTGTAGTTAAGTGTTTTATCAACTATCCTAGTAAAAATTATTTTAGTAGGCAGTGAAATATATTGCCCTCAGAAAAATTCAAGCAATTTAAACTTGTAAGAAAATGCACCTTCTCCAAGTAGAATACACAAAATAGTAAAATATGCTTTTATTAAAGAAAATTTGTAATACCAAACACTGCTCTTTATGCAGTGTAGTGTTTGGTACAGCAATACTGTGCCTGGTCAAGGTAATATCCCAGAGCAAGAACTAGATATTTTCAATAATCCAGCTAATGAAATATGACTCATTTCTGCTCATTGAGAAAAAGAATGTATTCCACCTCCTAAAGAGAACTACATTGTCCTTTAATGGCCATCAGTCTTTTCATTAATATCTTCTGGAAAGACATTCAAAGCTTAGGATGATGTATTGCTTTATTCTGTGAAACTTAATATCCTATCTGTTCTCTTGCCAGTGCCCTCTGAAATACACTAGTTTTCTGGTAGTTTTTAAACAAAAACCAAAACCAATCAACCAACCAACCAACCAACCAACCAAAAACCCAAACCAAAAATAAACAAAAAAATCAGGTGAGATAATTAAAAGAAAAAAAACAAAAAAAAACAAAAAACCCAAAACAAAACAAAAAAACAACCAAACAACCAACCATACAAACAAATAAACAAACAAACAAAAAAGCCTCAGAGTTCAAAATATCAAGTGCCCTAGTGGGTACTAAAGCATATAAAGGAGAAGGAACAAAGCCACTGGTAGGTTAAGTATCCATGCAGCTTTATATGATATTTAATACTACACTGCCTGAGAAATGTCCGCTGCTAAATTGCCTCTCTGTGTAGAAATTGATGCTTTAACACAATGCTTACTTAGCACTCTGGCAGAGACAAGCTATAGAAAGTAACTCTCAATATATACCTAACTAAATATCCTACATATATTTTTCCCTATGGTGAATGCAGAGGTGCTTAGTGCTCCCTGCAGAAGGTAGATTACCTTCTTTTTGGAGTGGAGAGCATATGTTCAGACAGCTCCATTCAGTAGATGGATTAGTTTATTTTTATAGTGCAGAGTATGCACTCAGACAACTCCATTCAATAGATGGATTTGATATTCTGACCAGAGCTTGCCTTCTTTCAGATGTGCTTCAAAGGTGTTATCCTTATTTGCAAGCCCTCTCAGGACTCCCTAAAGGGAGATCAAACAATGCAGTTGCTTGGCATAAGGAAGAAAATATTTGGGTGTGATCATTGTGCCAAAGGCTATTAAGATAAAATTTAAAGCTGGCAAATGCATTACAACTGAAGTTTTACCTTCTACTAGTAGCTTTATTTCATACAGCAACTCCTTTTTTTTGGTTTTCCTTTTCAGAAACACATGGATACAGATTCTCTAATTCTCTACTATTGTAAATGAAGATGCAGAAAAAGAAAACACAACACTGAGTAGAAGTAACAGGCACTGCATAACAACCAAGGGAATAGTCAATCTTTATCATTAAATTCTGAAAGAATTGTGAATTTATGGGAAGGATTTCTAACAAAAGTACCATAGTGGTACACTATGTAATACAGGGCTTACACTTAGGAAGAAACAGGAGGAAGTAGTGACACATATCAAGAGATCTACAATGAATGCTGTTGGAATGAACAGTGAAAGGAAAAGCAGAAAGATGAAGGGAAACTATTAATTCTAAATAAGTATTTATTTGATGTTTGGGGATGGGAAGGTAGGATCCAATTCAAATAATTTATCAGGTTGTCAGCAAAACATTCAAAGTTATGTACATAGAACAAACATCACTTAAAGTGAATTGTGAAGATTGATTCAATAAATACAGACTGGATAATGACTAACCAGGAAACTACACTGGTAAGGTGAATATAGGGTTAAGAAGACATTACAACTGAAGCTTGTAAAACATCAGTTTTAAGCACCATTTCAGTATTTTTAGTAGTTTATACTATTCTAAAAAGCCTTATCAATGGAGAGTCATGGTCTGAAAAATATGAATAGTTGAAATGGGATTATATTTAACTGAATATTCTCTTAGAAGGTGCACCTTCTGACAGTTGAAAAAATCAGAAACAGGAAGGGCCAGAAGTACTTCAGTATTAGTGTCATTGTACAACTACTGATGTTGAAAGACAATCCTTCCACAAGTAGAGCTGATGAGTACATCTACAGAGTTTACACAAAAACCCCAAACAAGCAAACAGAGAGGAAAAAGGAGTTCAGCATACATCACATCAGCAGCAGGCAGTCATGCAGTCAGGAATACAAGTGGTAGGGAAGCAGGCACAGCCTGACCCCATCAGCTGAGATGCAGCACTGGGCAACTGCAGCTCACTGCAGCTCATCTTGCGCAGGATCATTCACTGACCCAGTCTGATGAACCCGAAATGCAGCAGTCAAACAGCTCATCTTAACCAAAGCATCTGCACTGAACAAACAGGCAAATACCCCAGATATCCTGAAACTCATTGAAGTACCTAAACTTCAGAAGATGTAAAAAGAATGTTTCTACAACTAAACCCACCCACATTAATGGGTTTAGGGTAGGAAAAATGGATCTGTTAAGAGTTGCTGTTTTGGTTTTGGTGAGGTTTTTTCGTTTTTCTTTTTTCCCTGGGATTAACAAAATAGTAAAATGGTGTCTGAATTTTAATTTCATTTTAATTTTTCATTTGCTTTTGGAAACGTTTGTAAGACAGTATAATTCACAAGATTTTTAGAACTCTTCCCCATTGTGACAGAGAATTATCCTTATGTTTATCCCTATTTGTATCATGACCAGGTTTTGTATTTAGTCTGTTGTAGGACTCTTGGTATAGTCACCCCAAGCATCATCTCCAGAGGGCTGAATATGAAATCATTGAGACCAATCATCCTCTCAATGATACTTATATTCACACATTCAGTTCTCGAAAAGGTGAAACAATCTGTGATACAACTTCTTTTTATAAAAAATAACATTATTTTTTAATATGCTGAAATGGCCTAATCTAAAAGCAACCTCTTTCTTCCTTTTGAGAAACTAAGCATCCCTATTCCTATAGAGCACTCATTATAAATTGGTTCTTTAAAAACATGATGCTAATGTCCAGTAATCAATAACAGACTGCAAGTGAATTAATGGTCACTGTGTAATCAGCAGGGATGAAACAGCCTCTGGAACTGGGAAACTGAAATTTCTCTCAAATATACAGAGAATTTTAGATGTGGTGCTTCTGTCTACTCTGAATACACAGGAAGTTTTCCTTTGAGGGATTTAGAGACATAAATATCAGCAGAAACCTGAATCTTCTCTCTGTGACCAACAATATTCCTTTAACCATATATAAAAGCATGCATAGAGTATTACCATATGAGGGTAAAGACAGCTCAAGTGATAAATCTTAAAGCACTGCTGCATCATATCAGATGTAAAACTGCCCTGGGCCAGGGTGCAGCTTTTTCTAAAGTATGAATATCGCTAGAGGGAACTTCTAACTCTATGCTGCCTTAGAAAGATGGTTCAAGTTTTGTTTCAATATTTAATGAGTTCTCTATGATATTTCAAAAGAATTACCAGAAAGAGACCATTACAGAAGTACTCTTTTATGGGTGACATGAAAGGGATATGGATAGTCAAATTAACAGTTAATCAGGGCTTCTGTGACAACTCAACTAATGCATTTATCATTAACTTTACAAACATGTTCTTGCAAATCAAGGACGCTTCTTTTATTTTCTCTTTTATAATAGGATTTCAGTACAATTTTTCATTCATCAAACCAAAAGGTTCTTGATGCTTTTCAAGAACCCTTATACTGTGAAAAAAGAAACTAGTACAGTAATTTCACAACTATAAGGTGCACTGGACCATAAAGCGCACTTTTTTTTTTGCAGCAAGGATCTGCACGCAACAAAGTAAAGAATTAGTAATGGAATCACACGATCATGGGGTTTACTGGCAGGTGCTCAATTTGCAAACATTTTTCACGGATCAGTGTAGCCTTTAAACGCAGCCCCAGGCACTCTCCCCGTGCCACGGGCCCCATGAGCACTCCCGCCTGCCCCTGGTGCCGGCTGGTGCGGCTCTCGTGGCTCTCACAGCTGTCTTGGCTCAGCTCGCAGCTCGGCTCGCAGCTCAGCTCGGCTCGCGGCTTGTCACAGCTCACACTTCCGGTTTGGCAAATTTCCGAACTTTGTCAATATATAAGGCGCGCCAGATTGTACGGCGCACTTCCAGGTTTCAATCCAAATTTTAGTCAAAAGGGTGCGCCTTATAGTCGTGAAATTACTGTACTTGATTTTTTTTCTTTTTCTGAGAGAAATCTTCCTATTTTTCCTATTTATTATTATGTAATTTGAAAAATATTTTCTGGTAGCTAAATTAAAATAAAAAACAATATTTCTCAATATTATCCAGGACTCCATTTGGAGGCATTGAGAAGTGACAGTACTGATGTAGGAATGAATCATCTATTCATGGATTGTATATATTAGCTAAAACCAGATTCTGGCTCTTCTCATGCTCTCCTTGGGAAAATCTATCTGAGATCAAAAGAAGTTTTATCAGACCAGGTCTCAAAAAAAAACAATCCAAAAAAAACCACAGCACACTGGGAGAGAAGTCCTTCAAAACCTGCCACATGAAAAAAACCCCTGACTTCTGATACTTCAAACCCCACTACTAATTTAAAAAGAGGAGACAAATCCATACTCTTGAAGTGCACTTGAGGAATGCTTTCTGATGCATTGCTAAGGGTCTGGAAGATTAACTGCGCGCTTTTTATTTTGTAGGATGCAATTTCTCCACCTATTTTTGTATGTGTAAAAAAATCCTAATACTCTTAGCCACAAACACTCCTTTAAAACCAGAAAAGGCATGCTTTGTTTCCAAATAAAGATCTCAGTCATATTAAAAAAACCCAAGGTCTCATTTTTGTCTTACTCTTTATAGGCTACACAAAAATATAAAATAACCAACACATAAAATGCACACAACTGCACTTTCTATAAACCTGAATAAATGTATGTAAAGTAGCTATTTTAAAAAGAGCGCTAAGAAGTTTGACTTGTGTACTGTATGGAATTTTAATTCTCTGATTATCATTAATTTATGTAGTTCTACAGAAGTTCATAGTGTTTCAGCAAAAGGCATTATGAAAATGTATTCAAGGAGTGGTATCATGAAATGATTAGAATAGAATAATCTAAAAGTTAAATATTTCTAAACTGACTAGCCGAGACCAAAAAAAAATCCAAAATCCAGCAGAGAAGGTAAATGCTCCCAAAGGTTTTCTTCTCTATAGGAGACATATAAATATTTATTTGAAGAATCTGTCATCCAGCATTTTGAACCATAGAAAATCTCTCTGTCATTGCTATAAAGGAGTAGGTGAATCTTTAGCCTTTCAGAGCTTTGTGCTAAGTTACCCTAAAGAGATCTACATGAAGGACTCAGAGAAAGGTGTTTCCTAGTTTTCAAAATTAGAGAAATCAGAAAATTAATGAAAACATGTTATCTTCTACATCAAGAATCTACTCTTGTTCAGAAATTAGGCAAACAAGCAAACTAACCAACCACCCACAAGTCATCTGCCCAATTCCCCTTATTTAAGAATTCTGCTCTAAATTTGAACTGGATATGACAAAGGCTGATAACCAGTACACAGAAGTGAAGTTTTATATGAAATAGAACGTGCATTTATGTCTCTGATTTATTTTGTCTCTGCTTCCAAAATATATAAAAAAATAATCAGCCATTGAAATAAAGAAGTTACTTGTGGATTGCACGCAATCAATATGTCTATTCTATTCTATTCTATTCTATTCTGTTCTTAAATGCAGTCAGTATATGCTGGGTTATTTTTCATGTATTCCTTAGAATTTCAGATCCATTTATTATAGATTTATGTATATTTATGCACTATGTATTTTACCACATTTCAATACTGTTGTTTCAAACATGCCAAGAAACTCCAGGCAGTTGCCAGATAAATAGTCCCATTTTGACATTGCTCTCCCCCTTTCTCAGTTTCAACATAATAAGCTCACTCCACATGGAAGGAATAGTTGAAAACACCCTAAAAGAAACATTTAAAAAGGCACACAAAAATATTTTATCATATCTAAAATGAAGGAACAAAACTCTTTTGATAATGTGGAACAAAACTCTTGATAAGGCAAGCAATAAGAGATGAGACACTGGAAAATTGTAAGGAAACATCTGTTTTCTTACCATTTCCAGAGTGTCCATGTTCCCTGAATATCAAAGAAAATAAAACTGAGCCAATGGGGGAATGGGAAAGAAAGCAGGACATTCTTCTACAATAATAACTGTGATTTTATATTCTCTGCAAGTGTGGTCCATATTCTGGATAAAACGCCTGTTATTGGAGTCAAACAGCTTTTAGCCACTGGAGCATGTAACTCATTCTGAACACACCAGGCTGCTTCAAACAGGGGGAAATCCTAACTTCTATATCAGTAATTTGCACTAATAGAAAGCTGTTACTAAATCAATGTCTCATCTGGAAAATAAACGTTTCCATTTCACCTTTCACTTAAGCTAGTAGCAAGAGGCTATTATCCTGTGACTTTCTATTAGACCATCACAATCTCAGACATCCATGCACCGCAAACACTGTCTAAAAGACTAGACACTATTTGCTAAGCTCATCCTAAAAAAACCCAATAAAATACAACAAAAAAGAAAGAAAGAAAGAAAGAAAGAAAGAAAGAAAGAAAGAAAGAAAGAAAGAAAGAAAGAAAGAAAGAAAGAAAGAAAGAAAGAAAGACCCAAACCAACAACCAAAAAACAGTGCACAGAGGTTTTTTTGCTGGTGACCAAGATTTCTACTACAGTCAGTCTTGCAACCAGTCAGCTTGGTAATCCCCAGGTAACGCCATATCCAATTTGTTGGAGACAATCTGGATGCCTTCTGTGTTACCAAAATTCTTAACCAAGTACTTAATTCCTTTAGTACAAATATTTAATTTTAGAAAAGATGCTACTTAGTGTCAGGTAACTGTTTGATTTCATGGCAGGCTTTCACATGATAAGGGACAATCACTATTACACTCCTCTACATCATGGAGCTTGTTGAGGGCAGCCATAATTGACTACTAGAAACAGTTAAGCTTAAAAAAAAAAATCAGAGGAACTCAATAAACTGTGTAAAACTTTCCCACTTTTGTAATCAACCATTCATCTGTCCACTTTTTCCTTTTTTCGAAACCATTTTCCAGAACACAGAGAACAAGCTAAAATCAGCAAAAGCACATACAGAGAATGGATAAGAGGAAAAAAAAAACAACTTATGGAATATGAAATTATCAATAGGCACTCTTACAATGCAACTCAATTAAATGCCTTGTCTTTGGTTAAGAATTGCAATATTTTTTTTGGAAGTTATTATCTAAAGAACAAAAGCATGACAGATCCCAGCAAAAGCTAAAAATTCATTACGCTTGACAACATTGTAAAAACAAAGTGATATATACCACATCTTTGTCACTGGCAAACACATTTTGCGCAAGTATCTGGGCAAACTCCATTTCATTCTCAAACATCATAAAATTTTCTCTGCATGTGAGCATAAATATTTTATCGTTTCAGACATAAACCCTATGATTAATATCAAATCAACAATCATCTACATTTGTTGATCTAATGATACATGTTGCAACTATCCAGACGATGTATCAAAACATGGATTTCACATTGCAGTAAGATTTGCAAAGCAGAAAGATTTTCCTGCTTCAGTAATAAACATTTCTCATGTTAGTGAGAATTGCAGAAATGAAATTTAAGGTCAATAAAGAATTAATTATGCGGAGACACGATTTTTGGGTTGATTTTTTCTAGACCTAGAGCAGGCATGAAATCTCATTTATTCACTGTTCATGCTATTACATTTGAGCTAGAACCAATGAAATCTCCAGGACACAATTCTGTCTAGCATACAAGTTGAGAACAGGAAATCACTTAATTTTCCTATTATTTTACTATCACAAGGCATCCAGAACTTAATACAATGTGCAATTTTAATACTATTTTTTATAGATTTAATTTTGTTTTTCCTATAATTTTACCTAATATTGTGACTATCTTTAAGTTCTCATAATATTTCTATTCCTATATATTCATAGGGAAATCAGTTAATGTATATAAATAGTATAAAAATATTAGCATCCTTTTTTTATTATTATTTAAATGCTTCACATGAAGTATTAGTCCAAATAAAATCATTACACTGATTCTAAAATCTAAAGGGAATTTGAGGTAATTAGTAATCTCATTGTATGTACATTTTTAGGTTTCCTTAAAAAATCAGGTTAGCGGTAAATTGAGGTTGAAAACATGTTAAGATCAACAATTACCGTGATCTGCAATTACTGCTGAACAGAATCCTGTCAAAATGCAGGCTTGGATCAAGCCAGATACTATATAAGAAGGCAAAGCGACATGTCACTTAACTAGAAAGCTGAAAAACTAGTAAAGATACACTAAATATCTTGCAAGATATGCAACTATCTGAGAGATACAGCGAGCTTTTGCAAATTAGGAAAAAAACCAATGGTATTTGATATTTATTATAGTTATGATGCTGTCCAAGGAATTGATCACTTATATTTGGATTCAACTAAATGACACTGAAGCAATGTACAAAATACGTACAATAAGAGAAGCCAGAGTTATCAGAGAGGGTCAGAGAAGAAGTCAGAGTGTGAGGAAAGGGTCTGTAAGAGAAGGCATGTCAAGTTTGCAAATAAAGGACTGGTGGGAATGCCAGTTAAATGGCTGGCGCTGATACCACCCTGTCTAGCTCAACTTAACTGTGACAGCTATGTTACACCCTTTTTACATCATTTAGTTTCTACTGTCTCATGAAGGCTTTTTAACTATGAACAAGGTTCATATAATCCTATTTGGTCATTTCTAACAAGGAATGTAAATACTGTTCTTCCATAAAGAATCACAGGAATATAACAGTATCATAGAACCATACAACCATAGAATGGTTTGGGTTGGAAGGGATATTACAGACTGTTTGGTTCTAACCCCCTTCCATGGGCAGGGACACCTTATTTCCAAACATCTGGAGCAACCAGTGTTGCTACCAAAACATCCTTCCATCCTGCTGCATACCTTCAAAAGAGAACATAGCAACTGCAATTACTGCCTCTTTGGACCTCCAAATCTAACCTCTGGCTTCTCTGGAAACTAGTTCACATGGTGAATATGACTTCTAGAATTAAAAGTCACTAAGGATGTCATCTGTATTTCTTCTTAGTCTTTGCCAAGCCCTATTTGCCTTTTTTCCTTTTTTTTTTTTTTTTTTTTTTTGGTTGTTGTTGTTGGGTGTTTATATATATTTTTATGTGTTTTGAGCAGTGTTGTCGGTTTGTTGTGGAAGATTTTCTAATGTAAGTTTTTGTTATCATCTTTCCTTCAGCTCTGAAGAGTCTTCCACTCACCATACCCATTATGCTGAGCTACCCAGTGTTCTTTTGATTCTCAGCTGTCAACTGAGAAGGCCATAGTCTAGACTTGTTTTTTCCTGTTTCTTATTATTTTCCTAGTCAGCAACTATTTATTGGTTTTCACCAACATAAAGTAAGGTGCTGACCTAAATGGGCCTGAGCGACTTCAAATACTACTGAAAATAAATGGGTACCAAGGACATAGAGCCTTTCACAGGAACAGACCAAAAGGTCAAAAATGTAAATAGCTTACCATTAAATGCTTCTACAGACTGAACAGTTTTACAGATAACTGTTTTGAAAATGGGTGTGTCTAACTGCAAAAACCACAATAATTTAAATAAACAACTTGTAAGCTGAAAGCTGACTTGAAATGAGGTATGTGACCTTGATAGAAGTAACCAATCTTATCATGTTGAATAAAGGAAAAGTCCTGCTCTAATTTTATAACAGGTACTTAAGCTAAATGTTTTTGAAAAATTGAACATTTATTTGAAGGAGGCCTGGCAGGCTCCAATGGCAAGGGCAGTTAATGGTCTTAATGAAATCTTGTGAGCGAACTTGGAAGTTCTGCTTAGAAATAGGTCCTTCAAGCACAAATGTACTTAAACATATACATGGCTTATTCAATTTCATTCAACTAACCTAGAATCCACTGCAAATCCATGTAAACATATCCACTGGGTAATGTTCAGGTTTTTCTTCCAGTGAATTTTTTCCACTGAAAATTATCCTTATAATATTCAAATAACCAATATTTTAACAGAAAAAGGCAGAGAATAATATTATTTTAAAATTTTTGATACTTATTTTCAAATTTCTATGTTATGTAAAATATCAGTGACTAAAGACTATTGAAAACACAACATAAAGCAAGAGGACACTCCAGAGGGAAAGGATACATTGAAGATGACAGGGTACCAAAGCTGCAAGACACCTTAAGAAGTATGGCAAAAGTTCTTTATTATCCAATAGGGATATGAAATATTGCTAGAGAAGCAATTTGAGACATTAGAAAAACCCATTATGTGACAAAGTGAGTCCACAGCAACAAATAATCAGTAGTCATATCCTAAATTATATTCTGTATCGTTACAGCCTTTCAAGACTGCAAATTTTTGACAAATCCACAAAAAGCCACTAAATGTATTCAAGTCCACATATGACTACATAACATTTTCTCTTGTCTTCCCTTTTCCTTATCTGTCTTCCTCACCTCAAAACTAAAACTGAACGTACTGTTTGTGAAGGTGATACTACTTTACAAATAGTAATAACTACAATGATGGTTAATAGGAAAATGCACATGCTAAAATTATAGTATAGATGATATATTTCAACCTATTAATCTACTCATGATTTTACCATGATAAATTTATCAATATGGATATCTCAATAGTATCCAGATTTTATTACCCTTCTTTTTAATATATCATCTACCATTGCCAGTATTTTTAGAATAAAATTCTTTGAATCTTAACTTTTAGCCTGAAATTTAACAACTTTATTTCACTTTCTTCTGAAAAAATCAAATCAATGAAGTATTTTTTTAGAGTATAGATTTATAAGGATTCATCATGTAAGTCTTGTAAAATGCAATAATAACACAGGTATGTAATTTTTAACCAATAGAGGCTTAAAAAATCATAAGTTAGCGCTAGGCTGCCATAAACTCAGCAAAATTCATAGCTGTGGTATTACAGCTGAAAGATACAAGACATTTTGAAATATGAGGACCAATTATTAAAAAAAAAAAAATTAGTTTTACAAAAAACAAATTTCTTTTGCAGCATGCAAAGTTGAAAACTAGATCTTTCCAGGGGGAAATCTTTAATACCTCTGTTGATAATAAGCATATGAAACCTCTTAGACATTAAAACCAAGACAAAACAACAAGACAGCTTTAAAAATTTAAAGAGTAGAGGGATAGTTCCATATAAAATATTTCATGCTGCCCAAGTGAAAAAATCGACAGTCAACAGATATTTTATTTCAATTTCTCATAATTTGTGTGGGTCGAGTAAAGAAGAAACAAGCTCTTGCTATTCAAATACAGTAATTTCACGATCTTAAACTGCACCTGAATATAAGCCGCACTTCCAGGTAGCTGGGAAGACCACGGGATTTGTCCATATATAAGCCGCACCCGAATATAAGCTGTGCTTTTTTTTTTTTTTTTCTTTTTTTTAACTCCGCACGGCAGAGGGGGTGAGGCGCTCCGGCCCGGCCCCACACAGCCCAGCTTCTCAGCGGCAGGGGCCGGCCCGCACATTTCCAGCCCCCGTTCCCAGCCGTCCCATGCCGCCGCCAGCTGCTGGCGGCACAGGGGCCGGCCCGCTCACTTGCCACTCTGCTTGGCCGGCTCTCACTTCCGGGTTGGCGTTTCGCTGAGATTTGTCCATAGATAAGCCGCACCTGAATATAAGCCGCACCACTGGGGTAGGCTGGATTCTTCAATGAAAAAGGTGCGGCTTATATTCGTGAAATTACTGTACATTATTTTTGTGCCGTAGAAGATATCTGTATGCATCAGGCGCTTTTTCTTGGCAATATACGTTAGCTATTTTCTGCATTTTCTGTATTTTATTACTGGCTTTAAAACACCTTGTTCTCTTCTTTAAGGACTTGCACAAGTCTGTGCGTGGCTCATCCACATTCTCAGATGTCACGGGGGCACAGAGGTGGAGGTAGAAGTTGTCTGCACAGTGATTTGCTCTTCTGCAGCTTTGCACAGGGTCACAGAGGGTGTCACCTCAGCTCAGAGCAGAGCTGGCAGCTTTGTCAGAGCAGAGAAAGAAGGAAAAAGGGAGAGGCCACAGTTTCCCTTCCCTTCTCTCCTTCTTTTTTCCTCCTTTAGATCTCAACACACTGAACTGAAAAGAACAACTGAGAACACACCAAGGTAAACTTGTTTGAGGAGAGGAGAAAGAACAATTGACAGGCTCTCAGAGCAACCAAGGAATATTCCAAAGCCCTTGAACTTCCTTTCAAAGTATGTTTTAACTTCCTTAAGACATCCTTTAATCATTTTCACACAAATTGGTATTCTCTTGTTAGATATAAATTACTTCAAGCAATTTAGCACTTTTTTTCCTTAAATCATAATTTGAACTTGTTTAACAAACTGAAACACACCAGAACATTTATTTATGGATGTTAAAATTGTCTTATACTTTTGATATGTTGAATAATGAAGATCTACTAATATTCCGTGTTCTGCTTAGCAGTCTGTATTGAAAAAATACAAAGGCCACCATTAGCTACTTTTTAACTGTAAGAACATTGCCAATCTTACTGCAGAGCCAACTTTTCCCTCTTGGAACAAGAGGGTTCGATACTAATTGCTATTCCAAGCTGTGCATAAGAGAGAAAATACAGCAAAAGAAATAGAAAGGGATCTGAGGAGCAGCAACAATCATCTGTTCTCCAAAATAGATTTTGGCAGTATGTACAGCTTAAACATTTTTTACTCAGTCAAGCAGCCTAAAAGACACAGGAATCTCAGGACCTGCTGTAAAGTCCAAGATAATTCTGGATGCACACACATTGCTTTTCAAGAAATCTGCAGAGAAAGGCAGCTACACTGAATGCCAGTGATAATCACCATTGCATTATTAGAAAAGGATTTTTCACACTTCTCTTTTACAAACTATGCAAATTAACATTACACAGTTTGGAAAAGAAAGTAAATAGGAACACAAAGGTATTCTGGCATCTTTCTGCTCAAACTCCATATGTGAAAACAATGGGAAGGAAAATCTCTTCATTATATAGAATTCTAATTTGTTGAAGCCACACTACAAAGACCAGCTTAACAAGGTAACACAACTTTGGTGTCTGATATGGCTTTTCACACCTCACAGTGATATTAAAAAGTCTAAACACTTAGGAGGATCATAACCCTTGAGTTTTTAAGAAGACTGTGTCATGTCAGCAGTCCATGTAGATGAATTTCTGGATATAAGAACAGGAAAGACATGATATAGTTGATGGTGCCCAGAGGGGTCACTGTGAAAAAAACCCGCAGCCATGGGTTAGGGCCATGCCTAAGGCCTGTATTGTTCTATTGAAAACCCAAACTGAGTATTTTTTAGGCTTGCCTCTTTTTTAAAAAGAGCAAGAACAACCACCACAACAAAAAGGAAATAAATTACCATTTCCTCGACTTAAATAGAAAAAAAATTCTTTATATGATTTATTTCATTTATAAAGAAATAAAGTTTAACATCCTAAAATATAATTTGTTTCTGTGGAATGTGGTTTTCATGGGAAATTGTGTGTCAGTACAACACCCTGATATATTTTAGCAATGTAGAGGTTCTTTTGTAATTAAATATAATTTTAATTATTTATTCAATAAAGGTGAAATAAACTGGAAAAGAGATTTTCGAAAAAGATATCAATTAGAAGGTAAATTTCTGTATCTGATAAACCTAGAAGATCAGGAGACAACTATTCAGTGCATTTCTGTAATGAAGTACAGATGGTAACCATGAAGTTTGAGATTCTCTGGAAGCATGATTAAAACTGAAACAGAGAAAAACTTGGATGTCTGCATGGGTGCAGATATGCTGTGTTAATATGCTTACTCCTAAAAGAAAGTTGGCAGTGGAAATTAAAATATTATTTCTGACAAAAATAGATCTATAGGGAAAAAAAATCTAAGTAAAAAATAGCACCTGGTAAGAGAAGAACACCACAACAACATGAAGAAAATTTCTTCCCAAGAGATCATGAAGTAAACCCTAGAACTTATTTTCATCCCTGTAACGAATTACTGTATAGGATAAAAGGCTTCACCAAGATAAAGAGAACATTTCCATCATGAACTGCTAGTGAGTGGAGACTGTTTGCTTGAAGATAATATTTAATTTCCCCAGGTTAAATTATTAGAATAGATTTAAAATTTAGAATATAGGTCTAAGCTGTAAAAGACATAAACTGACAGCTGGGAAAACTCTTTTTTTGTTCTTCTTTTGAACATAAAATAACAGATAAAAATGCAAAAATTAGCATCTATTGTTTCCAACTCAAGACAAATAATAAAGCTTACTACAGTTCAAACACTAGCCCAGTTATTTTGGGCATAATTTATTGTGTTATATGGCTTCCTTCAAATATTTAACAATAAAACACTTATTTAAAAAAAAAAAAATTCCAGGAAAGGTTCTGAGTGTTAAGGTACCACAATCTCATTATGCTCTCTTTTCATCAGTTCTCACATTAATACATACAAATAAATAAAATCAATCATATTGATTGTAAATAATTAACCCTTGATTCATTTAAAAAAAAGATTTTTCAGTTCAGAGGAAGAATATTTCAGAATAACATCTTTCAGTAGAAATTTGTGTTCAATCATGTCTCTATGAAAGCCTATGGTATTTAGGTTCCAAATTTACTACTGAAAGTAAAATTCTGTTTTTATTTTGCAGAAACATCTTAAAATTCTATTCAAACACCCTAAGACAATGCAAGTCTAGAAGAGGTATTATAACATAAGTGTGTTGTATTTCAGATTTGCCACTATTTCTTTTCCCACTAAGAGCCTTTTATCACAATTAACCATTAGTTAGTCTTGGATAAGCTTTCCACCTTGAGAGTATCATTGTATCATTTTCGTGATGCATCATTATGAGGCAGATTGCTTTAAATCTACATTGAGAATTCCTTACCACATCTGTGTTTTCAAAATAGCATGTACCTAATAAATTTAGTCTTTCAAAGAGGAAAAAATTACCCTTGGCTACAAAAAAGTCTGTCCTAATTCTATCTTATTATCTTAAATTTTGGTAACTTTAGACAGAAGTCATGGTCAGCTTGATGTCAAGTGATTATGGCAGACCATCCATCCAGTTAAACTTGTGGTATTAATCCCAGTCTCAAAATACCAATACTCCTTGCAATGGAGGATATTGTTCAAGTTGTTTGGCCTTCTGGATTGTGACAGAAGCAAGCTTTTTCACCAAGTTAGAAAAGCTATATCTTTTTGCAGATTATTCAAATGAGAATTTAGTTCAGGGAGAGTTAGCAATCTACTTGGGGGAAAGAAACCCAGCTGTAATTGTCAGAGCACAAAAAGAAATACTGACCCTAGAGTTCTTTATTTAAGCTTCTGCATTGGTATTTTCCTTCCAGGTTTAATATTAAAACAACAAGGCAGTGCTTAGCAACTTAGCTGCAACTAACATTTGCTTTATAGTTACCCCAAGCCATACTCTTTGGTATTTAAAATAGGCTGACACTGAAATTAATTTAAAGGTCTACTTCACTCATTACATGTTTTCACAAAAAACCCAATGATTAAAATAATGGAGCATACAACAACAACAACAACAAAAGTCAGAAGTTACAGTAATCTCACATGCCATCTGCACAAGGCATACATATCTCTTTCCAAATTGAAAGGTGTGAACACACACAAAATCAGACAGTTGAAATAATTGTTTTTCATTGTCCAATGTAGTAAGCCTGCACTATTCATTTATCCCTTACAATAAACCAGGAGAAAAATAGTTCTGAATAGCTTCTATTCATCAGCTATCACAAAAAATGTCTCGAGAGCACTAATCTTAAAATCTGATGAACTAATTAAATTAAGTAATAAAAGTGTCTTGCCTGTCTGTAACTGCTATTTAAGCTAAATAGAAAAAAACCAAAAACAAACACACAAACTTTGTCTTGAGATATGTAAGGAATGTGGATGTAGAACACCAAAATATTTACACAACACTTTATCAATATCTGGATTCCTCTAAAAATCTTGCTTATTATCCACACATAAGACCTTCAAGGAATAAATGATAACACACTTTTTCCTAGTTTATTTTAATTGTTTTGGTTTGGTTTTTTTGGAAGGTGAGTATTGCCACCCTCATGGTTTCATTTCTCAGTATTTGTAAGGTTTTTATTCACAGAATCATAGAATGAGCAGAGTTGGAAGTTACCTTAAAGGTCATTTAGTTTCAACATCCCTGCCATGTGCTGGAATAACTTCCAGTAGACTGCTGTTCCCAAAGGGTTATTTTTTTCTTTTCAAGCTCTTACATTGAGATGCACAAGACAAGCAGAAACCATAAAGCATTTTAAAAATTTTTCAAGTAAATAGTATTTTGATCACGCTAAAATCACTGTAGCATCTAACTCAAATTTTAAAAATTATTTCTAAAAGATTTTATTGCTCTTAAGTGGCATACTGGAGTACTAGAATTTAAAAATATTTTATCAATAGATGACTATTTACATATATATATATTAGACTTTGGACAGCAGAAAAATTTCATGGACTGCCATGAACAGAGAGCAGGAAGCACAAGTATTAATATTTCATTATTTTATTTTATTATTACTAAGGTATATGAACCATCAATTACTTGCAACTCGGTATTTATGCCTGGTTTGATGGTTTCAGAGCAGGGAAGCCCTTTTTATTCTTGCTGGTTGCTGTCCAAATATATTCAAAGTTATATTGTCATGCTCATGACACATGATTTTCAACCTGACACTTTAATCAGCTTTTCCATGCTAATCAAGTAGTGACACATGGATGCAGTATTTCTGATTTAAAGGCAGTAAAGTAGGAATAACCACAGAGAAAAAAAGCAACCCTGATTTATGTGCTCTGCCCAACACCTCACCTCAAAACCCAGCACAGTACAGACACACCCAGAGGAGTCACGGCAGCAGATGGGGATAGTGGATCTCAGACAGTGAGGGCATGGGTGGAATCCACTGGGAAGATTGCACTAATTTCACGACTATAAGGCACACCCTTTTGATTAAAATTCTGATCGAAACTCGGAAGCGCGCCTTATAATCTGGTGCACCTTATATACGGACAAAGTTCGGAAATTTGCCAACCCGGAAGTGCGATCCGCAAGCCGAGCAGTGAGCCAAGCCACGAGAGCTGCACCAGGCAGTGCTGGGGGCAGGCAGGAGTGCAGGGGCTTGTGGCACAGGGAGGGCACCTGGGGCTGCGTTTAAAGGCTGCGCTGATCCGTGAAAAATGTTTGCAAATTGAGCACCTGCCAGTAAACCCCGCGATCACGCGATTCAGTTACTAATTCGCTACTTTGTTGCGTGAGGATCTTTGCTGCAAAAAAAAAGTGCGCCCTATAGTCAAGTGCACCTTATACGTAGATGAAGTTTGTAAATTTGCCGAAAACCTGGAAGTGCGCCTTATAATCTGGTGTGCCTTATAGCTGTGAAATTACTGTAACCTTGCTTTCCCTGTGCCAGGGATTTCCTCTTACTTGGGGCCTGCAGTTCCTATATTCTGCTTAGGGATAAGCAGGGTACAGTTTTAATGAGGATTTAGAAATAATACTTCAGCTATTACTAATATGAGACGCCTGACTACTTCTCAGTGCATGTGGTAGAATGAGGACCTGAGGGTCTGTTCTGCTCTCAGCTGTAGATTGATTTTATTTCAAAACCAAAAAGGGCCACTTGAAAAATACTGAATAAAAAGTCTGATTTAGTTCTATTTTATTGGGATTTCCCCTTCTCTTCAATCCTCAAGAACAGCAAGTAAATTAACTCCTTAGACTTTCTTCTGTCTCTGCACAGGTTTTGGCTCAAGGTCCAGGGAAAGAAAAAAAATAAAAGAAAACCTGAACAACTTTAATAATATTTCTTTCTAAAATCAAATAACTCACAAAGTAATAGACTGAATGTAGTAAATTGATATTTGTAATGATCTATCATATTTTTATGGTGAAATACAAGGAAATACTTCACAAGAAACTCATCACTGTATTTCAAACAAAGCAAATCACTATGTATGTAGGAAGACAAAGAATATTATTTTATAGACCACACTAGGTTTTAAGTAGATTGTGCACAATTACAGAATTACTAGACCAAACAGTTTCCCACTTTTAAAATTCGAAGTGGACAGAAATTCATTATTTGATTCCATTTTAAAAGTCATAAATAATCATAAGTAATAACTCTGATAGAAATCGAAAACATTTTAATGGGTAGCATATTGATTACCTTAAAGGTCTCTTCCAACCCTAACAATTATATGATTCTATAGTTGAGTCAAATTCCCAGTTTCATAAAACAAATAATTAATGGACATGAAAAAGCATGATTGACGGGCCCAAGTGAAAATCTAGATTATATGTGGCTCTAAAAGTAATTGTCCCTCTCCCCCAGAGACAGCAACCTGCTGCTGTAAGAGGCAAGAGAAGTGAAAACCAATCTCAAGGAGGAATAGGCAAGTCGAATATCTAACAATTGAAAACTGTTCTGTGAGATCCAAAGAGCAATTTTTTGTTTCTCTTGGCATCCTGCAAAGTACATACAATAAAGGAGAAAAAATGAAATCTGCTTGCCAAGGCATTATTCAGTCAAAAAAATTGGCTTCCAAGCTGTAAAACTTGTGAACTGTGCCTCATCCACTTTTTCTCAGAAATATTGATTCCAAGCAGATTTGGATTTATACAAGGAATTGCAGATACTATTTTCAAATGTACAGCTGCTTCCTGTTCTAGTGGATGCTAAAAGCTCTACCAAGAAATGACAGGTTAGCACCCGTGAACAGGCAGAAAAATGACAACGGTGTTCAAGATACATTATCAATCTTTCTAGAGTTATAAAAATTGCTTGTAGATCATAAGGTGAAAAGAAATCTGTTGGTGAATGACACAATTGCTCAGTTGTGTTTCAGATGACACATGAACCTTGCAACTATAAAATAGAACCTGGTGAACATTTTGTGTTTATTGCTATGACATCTGTCACTTTCAGGTATTCTCAAGCTGTTATCTCTAAAAATTCCATTTGTAACAAAAAGTTACCCAGACACACAACAACATGATTTTTCTGACACAGAATTACAGACTTCCTGGTAATTTTCTAGTCTTCCACTTCTCTGGTAATTATTATAAAAGCCAGACCCAAAAAATGATGACATATTATTTGTTGCATATGCAATTACCTCTGTCCAGAAATGTACATTTCTTTCTGTTATTATAATTTTATTAGATACTAAAGTTGTGCCTTTCCTTGGAAATCATAAAGCTATCTTCCTTTTCAGGTTTATGGGCTGTACAGTAACATTACATAGTATACATTTTTTAAGGGATGCATGTCCTCAGGAAATCAATTTAAATTGTTAAATTCAACACAACAAGAAAACATTTTGTGTATAGTATGATGACTTATACCAAAGTTCACACAGCATTTACTAATATCCTAGTAATTGGTGATGAGGTTTTTCATCATTTTAACAGTGAAGTATCAATTCTCTTCAAAGAAAATATAAAAGGAAATGGCCTTTCACTTCTTTGTAATCCTGTAATTAAGGTGCACTTTAGCATTTATTAAAGCCAGAATCTCAGAATAATCCTTTAGGTCTGTCAGTCAAGTTCACCATATAAGAATACGAGCTACTATGATTCTTTCCCCCATCATACTGACATTTCCATTTTCATCTCTGTGCCATTTATGGAAGCTGCACGCAACTGTGGCCATGAATTTTAAAAAGCTCAGGTCACACCAGGGTCTGTTTCCTCTTGAGGAGACTTTAAAAGAGGAAAAAGACTGCATACTTGAAATTAGGACCTTAAAAAAACCAAAACTTAAAAATACAAATACTATTTAATTTTCTTCTTGCCTTTTAAAAAATATGCAACCCCTTTGTATAAAGATTTTTGCTTGATTATGAGCACAGGGACTTATTTCCATCTTGAAAGATAAATACTTAATTTTGAAATACAATTAAAGAATCCTCATCAGTATATGCATATATATATTACTTTTTGCATAGTTTAGAAAGATTTTATGTAACTTCTCTGTCAGTCTGTTACTGTAATTCTAGAAATGCTCTGGATGCAATATTGGTACTAGCAGCTCACAAGCTCACACAGCATGTTCTCTCTAAGCTGTACCAGCTTCTGAGATACTTAAAAATATTTTCAGAACTCATCTCGGCCCGAGGCCAAACAGTGTGTAAAGAAGAGCTGTCAAGAATTGTTTGTATTAAATGCGAACAGCACGGAGAAAGAATGGATCAGAAAATCAGAATATGCAAGAGTTTTGTTTCACCTCCAGATACATTTGTGAAACTCAGATCTAATCCTAATGGATCTCTTTAACTGCAGCACCTATCAATTCATAAGATTAATAATTATCCCTATTATGATACATCTCTGAAGTAGCACTGAAAGAAGTAAAAGTGACAACAGCAAACCTGTATTTGAAGTGGAGACAAACCTTGTTTTAAGAATAATGAGCTTAGTATTAAAATACAAAATCACTTTGTTCACATGCTACTTACAGCCTTCATAAATATCTGTGGGTATGTGGACTGCTGCATGTTGGTAAGATGTTTGCCGTCGGAAAACAGGATCATCTTCAAATACTGGTCTGATTCTCTGGCTGCCAGATTCAGTTTCATTCTTTTCAGGCTTTTTAAAGAAAAATATGTAAAGGGCAAAATATTAAAAAGTGTGCTAAAAACTAATGCCACTCACATTTTCTTTTATACACAAAAAAAAAATCATAGCTTTTCTTTAATTGCTAACATTTTTGCATTTGTGTATAAACACAATTAGCTTCTTCAGGTCAAGGAATATTTGTGTACAGTTTTTTTTCAATTTTGATTTACCCAATGCAAATCAGTGAAATGAAGACCAGCAAAAGAAAAGTAAGAGCCTAACACCTTACATACCTTAAACACCTTAAATTTCATAACTGCATGGGATTTTTACACTCATAGCACAAGGCAAATTAATTACCTTTTATTATGTGTAATAATAATTTATAATTAATTAATAATAAGTAATTTGCACCAAATCTTGAGTACTATTTTTTTCTTTCTGCATATTATATCAGAACTCACAAACCATAAAATTATACCACCCATATACATTTCATAAACAGATTTTTCAGAAACTGTTGCGTACATCCAGACAAAGCAAGGAAATTAAGCCTTCTTAGCATTTTTCATTGAATCAGGTTTTGTTCACTGATATATTTTAAGCATGTCTCAATGCAATCCCATCTACATCTGGCTACATCTGTCCAAGCGGAAGGTCCCCAAACACTCAGGTGCTCACCACCACCTCTCTGCCTTGGGTTCCCTTCCTCTCTCACCTGTCTGCACTCTGATACACATTTCTTCATTCCTTCCAATTCACTCGGTCAATTTGTCCCAGTTCTTAAACATTTTTAAAAGCAGAGAATTTTTCTTAGTCAGCTACAAAACCTGCATGAACCAAGGAGGCAGTGAATGCCCAAAAGGAGGTGGGAGTGTCTTCACCTGTCTCAGCTGCAGCTGAACAAGAGGCTCCTTGCCATGGGTCAATAATACAGCAGCTATGATACTGAATGATTACTCAGGGCAGCTATTGCAGGCAATTATGAGGATATTTTTAATATTATAGCATCATCAGTTTTTGAAAACGTGCTATGCTAGATAAATAGTGCTGACAGTGAAGCACCTGATGGTCAGTCAGGGCATGTGTGTGCTGAGGGAATTCTGTTTATTATCCTCTATCAAAGTATGGATAGATACATTTTAGCTTATACACAATGTCATGATGAAACTTCCCATGTTTTCTCGTCTGCTTCATCTCAAGGTTACACAACAATGCCATTCCAAGTATAGGTTCAAATGCTGCCCTGAAGTAAGCAGCAGTCTTGGGTGGGTGTTAAAGAGCTGATTTCCTTTGGAAATACAAAGGGCAGAACCCATTTTCCTGTCACAGTCACCAAATTCAACAAGCCAGCGGTGTTGTGCTCATCACTGCAGGCTGCCTTCACAGTGAATGAAGAGAAATGGGAATGTTTAGAGTGCAATTCATCTTATCTTAATTAGACACCTATTTTCCCATGACATGAATCATGCTTTAGAAGTGCCTCCTACTTTTGATTGATTGTAGAAGTGGCTCTATGGCAAATCACCTAGATGTGTAGAAGTCAGCAACACAGCTGTCTAGGATTAGGTGAGATGAATCTCACAAGTCTACTAAACTTCTGGAAGAAAAGGAGGTGGATACTCATTTTGATTATTTTATGCAGCATAGCTACTAGATCTTATGCTGAGAAGTTCAATTTGTTGCTTAGTACTTAACCCCATTCTGGGAATGGGCAAGAATTTGGGAGGGGATATAGCCAGCACACAAGATGATCAAAGAAATATTCCTTTCTAATGATGTTCTGCTCAGTATTACAAGCTCAGAGAAATGAGGAGAGAGAGGACATTCATCATTTAGGTGGAACATTTGTGGAACAACTGCTGCATGTCCTAAAATCCTACTTCCCAGAAAATGTCTGGACACTGCCTGCTGGTGGGAAGTAAAGAATACATCTTCTTGATTTCCATTGCTTCATTGTTTGGAATTTGTTTTACTTTATTAAACTGTCTTTATCCCAATCCATGAGTCTTTTGTGGTCTTATTTTCTCATCCCTCCAGTGCTAGAGGGGAGTGGTGATGCAGGAGAATGTGACAGACAACTTTGTGGCAACCAGCAGCCAGACAAGGCTCACAACCATTACAATTTACTTTGGAGGGTGCAGACTAAAGCCAGGATCATACAAGTTTATGCATTGTATGATTTGAACTGACACAGCATTATGACAGCTTCAGACAATGTAATTTGGTTCAATTTTTCACAGGTCGTTGTGGGGGTTTTTTGGTGTGGTTTTGGAATTTTTTGTTTTGTTTTGTTTTGCTTTGTTTTTCTTTGGAGGTTTTTTTGGGGTTTTTTTGTTTGTTTGTTTTGCTTTTTTTTTACTTCTATATTATCTCACACATTTCTTTTCATGTCCCAAATCTGGAATGGAAAACATTACACAAATTCTGGAGTTCTTTTCACAAATTATCTTTTAGCTTCACGTTGCTCAAAGTAATGACTTTGTCTTATTATGCAAATGCAATCCCAACAATCAATCATTTATGTGGCAAAATCTCCCTTCTGTTGGAAAAAAAATTGATTTAAAAAAAAAACTTTCTAACCCTGTTCTTTTTAAAAATTAGCAGCATTGAGTACAAACCTGCAAGGTTTTCACAGTATATTTCAGAAAATAGCTGGGGATAATCAGGCCACATAACCACACTAAAATACCAGAATGAGTGAATGTAAAAAGATTTCTTTCAACTAAATTTCCACAAGAAATATTTGGGAGGGAATGGGTATGGTAAAAGACAAAGGGCGTGAACATAGAATCAAAGAATATCCTGAGCTGGAAGGGACTGACTACAGTTCACCAGTTAAACTTCTGGCCCTACAAAAAACAATCCCAAGAATCACACAATGCACCATTCAGTCCATCCTAGCAGGTCTTGCACAGAAGTTTTCATATTACAATACAGTTAGATGTTTGCTTGAAATTCCTGAAGCATTGCAACATAAATTGATCATGTTTCTTCAACTTGATATTTCAGTTTCATTCCAATTAATAAATACAACTTTTCAGTTTTTCCATTCACTCATATGCTATGAAAGAAGCTTCATGTCAACTGCCAAAATCTGATTAAACTTTGTCAAAATTGAAAAAAAAAAAGTTAATTAAGACCTGAATGTCTTAAAATGTAAAAAAAAAAAAATAAAAATACTTTTCACATTTCTAATAGGGTACACACACAGGCCCTCTGAAAAAGACTGACTAAATCTGTTATTCCTACTGATATTTCATGATACCCAACCAAAAACATTAATCTGAAAACTCTTCTCTTCTCAACTTCATTAATGCAAGGCAGTGGATTGAAAACTACATCAATAATGTAGATGATTTCACACTACTCTTGTAGATCTTTATGGGAGTATTTTGCAATGTACAGCTCTGATACTGAAACATCACATCAGTGTGCCCAACAACCCAACAAATGACAAAATCCTTTAAAAATTTCAAAGTTACCCTCACACAAGAACAATTTTTTCTATAAAACTAAAGGTGTTTGAACTGGTTCTGTACACAACAGGTAAGTATCAGAACCATTTTTGGCAAATTAGTGCTGGACTCATTTGGGCTACTACCTCCAACCAGCAAGACCAATGAATGCACTAACATGCTTTACATATCCAAATTTATAGTGGATCCTTCCATAGAAAATAAATCTATTTGGTTCTCATTTGCAAATTTATTAATTTCAAGTAGTATATATCTAAAAATAATTTAAAAAGAAGAAAAAATAAGTGATTAAAAAGGAAAATCTCAATGTTATTAATTATTTTAACCTGGCATTTCTATGAAAAGCCTGACAGATTGTGGTGTCATCTGGTAGAGTTTTATATCCAGTTAAACTTTGTTTTCAGAAAAGTAGCAACACACATATTTTGACGGAAAGTGATCCAGCGTGTGGATATAATTAAAATCCAACTCCAACCAATTTCTCTCTCAAGTCAGGAGCTGAAATGCAATCAATACTGGCACAGAAAAATCCCAGAGGAGATAGTGGCTGAAGATTAATTTTCTATCTATTCAAACCTGGCCTTCACTTATTGCATTACATTGTTACCTAACACTGACAGTCAGCAAAATAATTCACTCGTTTCACTGCAATGAATTTCGAGACCAATTTCTTCTTCCCTTGAGAGGTAGGTAAAATTCATTTCTCTTTTCAGTTCACTTTTGCTCCATTTTTACGCTTGCTTATTTTTTTTTTTTTTCTTTTTACTTGCGTTATTTTTTGTTGATAAATCAAGTTGGGATTTTTTCACATGTCTACCATTCACCATCAGCATAAAAGGAAATTGATATAGCAGCTAAAACTCAAGAAATGAGGTTTTTAGCAGCTATTCTTTGTGATTATTTCTAAATTACTTTTGGCATGATCTCCAATAAACTGGAGGGTACCTTCTCCCTCGTTTTTATAAGCCAAGTACACAGAAATAATGCAACTTCTCTCTAGAGGGCTTTCTGAACATAAATCAATGTATTTAAAAGAGTTAACGGGAAGATTTATGCCAAGAAGTATTACTGAAAGATATGTCCAGAAAAGAAAACATCCATTAAAACAAAACTGGTAAAGATAATTTCAAGAAATTGTGACATAGTCCAGCTTCCCATTTCACTGCAGCCAAATTTATCCTAATTCCACAGCATTCCACAGCATTACTTTCCATCATCACAACTGTAAGAAGATGAGTGAACTTTCTATATCTACCAATAAATTTTCATTTATTTGAAAAATACTGGTTATTGTTTTTGCTTTTTCAGATGTTCAAAACTCTCAACCAGAAAGCTGATCCTATTTTTAATAAAAAGCCATCCATGAAACACAAAAAAACCCTCACCAAAGTGAAGCAACCTTCAGCTGTATTCTGAAAGCAGATTATTTTCAGGAACAATGTAGAAGTTGCTCAAAGCATCATAACAGATTTAGCATCATGATGAAAGAATGAAATTAGATTTCTTTCAATTCCTGAACCGATATCCAGCCAGAAACAATGACACCTGCCTGCTACCATATTATGTAAAACAGACAGGAATTGGTTGCTGGCATTTTCCATTGCCTTCATATCCAGGGACTGTGTTCTGCACAAAATCCCACTCTCCCTACCAACCATTATAGAGAATGAATGTAGAGATGGAATTACAATATAATTGCTGTGGTTTTAGGGTTTTCCCTCCTTGATTCCTTCCTGTACCTGCCAGAATTCCTGAAGATTTATATTTTCATCTCTAGGTATCAGCCTGATTTTTTATTTCTGAATATCTGCTGAAATTTCTAAATATAAATTTTTAAACAATTGATGCTCGCTTCTTTTACTTCCCTCCCAGATCTACTCTGTACAAATGCAACTGTCACATACAAAACAGGCACAGACTTTCTTCTATGCTCAGTTCTGTAGTCTTTTTTTCCTTTTTCTGTTTTACTTAGTTTTACTGTTTTTCTGGGTTTTTCCTCCCTGGGGAAATAATCCAGTAGAATTACATACACAGCCCCTCTGAGAATGCTTGTGGCCCCATTAAAAAGTTAGAGCTGGACCTAACAGAGAGAGCAAAATGGGATGCTGCTTGAAGCACACAGCTCAGCAAATGTCTGCAGCAAGCAAGGGCTGGGACCAGCTCTTCTAAGGTTTAGGAGCTAATTTTGAAGAGCAGCTAGAACGGCTTTCTAATAGCCACAGCACTTTTACTGCATTTTAGATACCGTAATGAGTGCATTGCCTTCTGATAACATTTTTAATTTCCTTTTCACTAGCTGTGATTTTCCAGCTATGGGAAGACTTCTGAGTGCATTCAGGTGGTTGTGACAGAACTGTGAAGAGTTTATTTTGTTTTCACTCTGTGTCAGTGGGGGACTGTGGTCTTCAATTTGCAACATGATGATTTTAAGTGAAATCCTTCTGTCTACTCTTAGGCACAAAACAATTAAAAGATTTACAAATAAAACAATACAAGTGTTGGCTCAGAAACAAAATATTTTTCTGTTATGCAACACGGAGGTGTTATTAACATAAGAATATATACATATGAAAATATGAACATATATATAAACGTAAGAAAAAAGATATATTTTTTCCAAATATTTGTAGAGTCTGGGTAGCTTCAGAAAGGGAACTAGGAGGCAATTTAATAAGGAAATCATTTATATTTGCCACTGTTAGTGTGTAATTCTCAAGGGCCATTATATTTAATATAGATAAGCATTGCTTTCAGTGCTTTTAATGTTTTCATATACTTCTAATGCATCAGTTGGTTACTGTGAGTCAATGATAAAATAAATGGAACTCTGGATTGACTTTTGATATTTAAAAAAAGATAAATTCTCCTAAAGATGTAATTTTATTTCCAATCTTCTGCCAAGTGAGTAATGTCAGTATGTATCAAATACAGTAAAAATAATTTAAAAGTATTTGTTTGCCTCTTGGGCTATTTTTATAATGCAGCTATCTTTTGTTTATGAAAATTTCTATACATCTACTTGTAAGTGTCTACTGTATACAAGAATATATGATACTTTATGCATGGTGCAAAACCATGTGGGGAGATCATTCATTCATTTATCTAGATTATTCATTCATTTACCTGACCTTTACAGTTCACAGCTTCTGATGAGAACTTTTAATTATGCATAAAATTATAATGTATATTAAACATAATAGTTCAAGATATATATATATATATATATATATATATATATATATATATATATATATAAATATATGCATTATACACACATACACACACACATAAATATATTTTCATATAATACATTACTTTTTATTTGTGTTTTGACCTATTCACACAATTCAATGATTTTAGTTTCATGAATCCTGGATGTAATTCATTGATCAAAGGTAATGACCTGGAAATTTGGGGACAGACTTTTTAGCAGAGTCTCTTGAGAAAAGAAAAAAGGTAATGGTTTACAACTAAAAGAGGGTAAATTCAGACTAAATATAAGGAAGAAGCATTGAGAAATGAGGGTGGGAAAATGCTGGGACAGGTTGCCGAGAGATGTGGTAAATGCCTTCATCTCTGGAAACATTCAAGGTCAGGATGGTTTGGGCTCTGAGCATCTGATCTAGCTGAAGATGTCTTTGCTTATTCCATGGGCCTGGAGTAGATGAAGTTTAAAAGCTCCTTCCAATCAAAACTAATATTGCAGTATTTCAATGAATAATATTCTAGAGAAACAGATGAAAATGTCTGGGTTTTCACAATTTCTTCAGCTGGAAAGATTTTCAAAATAGAAATCCAAGCTTCTGGAAGTCCTCTTCTGTTTAAAGGAGTTCAAATTACATTTATGAGAGTGCCTTAAATATGATAATTCAGCTAATTATATATTTCTATAATTTTCTTAATTTCTGACAAAAAGTAGCATTCTTAAGGTATCATTTTCCAATAAGTTAAAAAAAAAACCCTTAAGATTAAAAGATACTAATAAAAGAAATAATGAATTATTATTTTTTTAAATTATTACACATTATATGTGACCTTCAATACAAATCTACACAGAGTCTGCTGTAGCAGTATCAGTATGCAGAAAATAATTTCTGTCCTGTCCTATTTTCTCTTGAGCGACAATGATGGGTAAAATGAAATATAAGACTTATTTATCTTCCTAAAGGTAAATTTGACTTCCCTAGCCTGAGGTCATCAAAACCCTCTCCAATAATCCCCACAGTATTTCAGGGAGGATGGAGAGCTGTCTCACTATGGCATCAGCACCCCTGGATCCATCTCATCTGGTCCCACGGACACGTGTATGTCTGACTAGCCTCAGTGCTCCCTGACTCCATCCCTTCCATTCCCGAAGGTTCAGGAAACATCTCCATACCCCTCCTGGGTTACACATCCTGGTCAGGAGATTGGCAATCATGACGTGTAATATCATCTGCACATCTCACCCTGGTCCCCTTTGTTTGGTTTTTCTGGGATATTTTTTCTCTTATCTTACATTTACATATATCTATGTACCCAAACAATAGGACAAGAATGCTGGAGCAGCTCTCTTGGAGCATTATTCCATCACAATTATCACTCTCATTTTACAGAACCACGCAGGGGAGATGGAACAGCTTCAGCTGGTAGCACAGCAGACAAAGTTATCTTTGTTACAAAGTCTTTTTTCAACTTTTTAGCCAATAACATAATATTAAAAGCTGACAAGTGTTTGCTCAGGCCAGTTAATAACACCACACATACATCTTACTTTGAACAGTGCTTGTTTTTAATAGCTTAAAACAATGGCTAAAGCTTCATTATTAAGCTTACATATTACTATTATCTTGTTTAACATATTTTCCTGAAGCCTATCTCTACACAGCTCACAGCCCTATTTTTTCCTTGCATCTTCACCATTCTTGCATTCCTCTATCCTGAGATTTGTTTTCACACAGCTTTCTGAGAGTTTGATACCTTTTTTATTTCCCACACTCTTCTACATGGGTGATGGCGTGGGAAAACTCGGGGGTTTATGACCAAGATGTTCACTAAGAATGATGTTCCCGCTGCCTTTAAATTATCAGGTGTTGCACAGAACCACCCACAGTGACTTGACTGTCTAATGATAATATCGTTAGACAACAGTGGAAATACATATTAGAAGAACAGCAAATCTCCCTTTTACTGATTGAAATGCTACTAGGAGTTCTGAAAAACCCAGTTAATTATTAAACAAACAAACAAAAATATCCTTTAAATTTCATAATCTCTTTCACTGATCTCTCACATCCCATGAGAGTACTCAAACATATGTAATAAAATAAAATAAAAAAAAAATATCCATTGTTGACAAAAGTTCGTTAAAATACTTTCAAGACAAAATGCACTCTAGAGAATTTAGATTTTTCATACATCACCCAATTAAATTTCAAACTAGGAACTGTTCTTCTCTTATTGGAATAAATTACCCTGTCTACCTTTTACTATCCCTACATCTGATTAAAGATCATATCCCTGGAGAAAAAAAAACTGTTAAATCATCTTAATGCATCATTGGGAATTAGTTATAATACCAACTGAATGTGAACTTTTAATTAATTTGATTTTTTTCATCTGATGCTGTTGTCTTTGCCATGCTTTGCTAAGCCATCAACCGATCCTGTTTCACAGTTCATTCTTTTCTACAGTCATAATGGCTAGGTTTAGATTTTGAACATCCTGCAGCACACTAATTTGCTTTTGCTCCTTCTTCTTAATTTGTACCACCTTCTGTGTCAATAGCAATATAAATAACAGCACAAATCTGCTTTGAGAAGAAGGTTGGACTACATGACCTCCAGAAGACCCCCTAATTTTTTTTTGCTCCCCACTAATGGGGCCTAAAACGCTATATAAATATCACACACTAATTCATGGTCATATAAATTTAATGCAGCTTTTCAGTAATTAAATGACAGCTGTATCTAAGTAGACAAAGGCTGTAGGTAACACTAAACCATGCCCTGACCTATGGACCACAGACTTTCCCTGCAGACTGAATACCGTACCATAATTACAGTAAAATGCCAAAACACTGTGTAAGACAATTTATATGACTTTTAGAAATGCTGGTATGGTGAAATCCTAACAGTGTAATTATGTAGAAGAATATCATCCACAGGAACTAATGGAAGTTTAAGAAGGATAATCTGTATGTATATTTTGAAAAAAAAAATAATTTAAAAGTCAGCAAATTAAAATACTTACAGTAATTTCACAATTATAAGCCGCATATCCGGGTAGCCGGGTACCCCAAAGGATTTGTCTGTATATAAGCCGCACCCGAATATAAGCCGCAATTATTATTTTTTTCTTAAAGCAAGGATCCATGGGTGACAAAGCAACGAATTAGTAAAAGAATCGCGCCAGGGCGGGGTTTGGTGTCAGGTGCTCAAGTTGCAAACAGTTTTCATAGACCAGCGAAGCCTTTAAAGGCAGCCCCAGGCGCCCGTCCCGGCCAGCTCTCACTTCCAGGTTGGCATTTCGCTGGGATTTGTCCATAGATAAGCCGCACCTGATGATTAGCCGCACTGCTGGGATAGGCTGGATTCTTCAATGAAAAAGGTGCAGCTTCTAATCGTGAAATTACTGTATGTAAAATGTCAGCTTTGAAGTTTGAGTTCAAAAGTTTTTAGATCTAGACAATGTGATTTCCCACTGGATAAATACATATTTTCAACAGACACCATAAAGAGAGCTGCAAGAATACCTTCAGCACACTGTTTTACAAACCAGCACTAAAAACTTGGGAAGATTTCAACTCTGTTGATGAGAATAGAAATGATTGTCTTCTTCAAAATTTTTTCCCCTACTCTTCTCCAAAAAAACCAAAAGGAGCAGAACATGTTGAGAATGGCTATGTGGAAAGGCCAGCAAATGTGATCTGGCCCTTTGCAGGTTGCATCAGCTGGTTCAGAAATGCTGTCAGGAGCAGGGCAGGAACAGGACCTGCATTCAGAGAGCTCCCTCTGAATATTAAAACATTTTAAATGATCCTTTCCAAGGTTCTTGATCTGACCTGGAATTTTCAAAGCCTACCTTCACCTTCGATCAGTCATATGAAAACATCAGACTGAGTCTTGTGTTTTGGTTTGTGCAACTTAAAAGTCTCAATGTGACCCTGACCCACACACTCCAAAGCAACATATCAGAACACTCATACAACACTGGGATCTGAAATCAGGCAACAAAGTGCTTGCTAAAAATCACTGCCTCAAATGCTATAAACATCCTATGACAAGTTCAGCTTTTGGTGCTGCTTTTATTTACCAATCAACAACTACATGCATTCACTGCAATTGTCATCACTCATGCATTTGATATTAGTAGGAAATATCCTGAAGCAAGAAATCTTCCATTAAGATGATGAATCACCAGTTTTAGGGCTGAATTCTGATCTTTGATGTGGCATAAACTCAGCCTCCATGGGGAGACTTAAAGCTCTGTTCTTTTGGGCACATTTGCCTTCAAGGTAAGATTCTCTGCATTAAGAACAGTCTCATCTTTTTTAGGACACTGACAACTACAGTTATCACTCTTGCCATTATTATTTCATAACTTTGTTTCACAGGTAGGAGATAGCTTCGGGGCAGTCATTTATTTCATTATCATGTATCTTTCATTTCAAGCTTCAACATATATTCATTTGGGAGAAGGGAAGACTTGCACAAGTTTGAATAAAGGAATATAAACCTGACACTTTTTTAAGCATAATACTAGGGGGGGGAAAAAAAAGTAAGAACCCCTGCTTCCTTTGCCAATAGATCACTATAATTGCAATAGGAAGCCCCAAGGAGTGCCTTTTTTTCCTGTGGGCTGTACTCACGCTTACCTGAAAGACATCGAAATGAAAAGACCTGAATGTTTCCCAGTGATACTTGTTAAAAGGAACACATTCCCTTTTAAACAATGCAAAAAAAGTCTTGATATTAGAGCAGACAATGTCAATCATGCCCTCACTATCAGTTCCAAAGATTTCCAAAGTATAGCATCCAAATCACTCTGTCAGATAATGTAGGATTTCTGATGTGAGAGAGAAATGAGTTCAGCAAGAACATCCAAATTTTTCTAAAAAATCTGGAGGTCAAAATACCATGAAATTACTAAAATTAGTAATTAATCTTGTATATCAAGAATTATGAACAACAGATAAAAGATAAAAAAAATAAAAATATGTTTTTCCTGCTTACTCACTTCTTCCCATATATGAAAGATAAAATTCTGTGTGTTGTCTTGCAACAGAATTAACTGAGACAACACAACTTTCACTACAGAAAGTAGTGTGTATTTTAGCTATCCCTACTATTTTTTATACACCACAATGCACAAGAAACAACACTCTGCAGTACAGGTAAACTGATACATCAAAAAAGACAAAAATATGGATCTACCTTTTTATGGCAGTAAATTTTAAAACATGTTAATTAAATTCAACATAGGTACCAAAAGTATGCTCCATGCTATCTAGAATACAGCAAGTTATAGGAGGAACATCTATGAATATATTTCATGTTTGAGAACCACAGGAAAGAGGCTTGGAATATTCCCAGGAACCAAAAAGTAAAATAACTAGAAAGTTCTTCTGGAAAATGAAATTAGTAAGGGAGTCTATGTGAATATATAAAATTTTCTGTCCTCATTTCAATAAAATTTTAGGTTTATTATAGACTTTAAGTATTAATTCCAAGCAATACATTCCAGCATTAAAAGATATAGGTTCATTTTCAAGATATATATTTAATAAATATGAAAACTTAGTTTAAAAATATGACATTTACTATAGATTAGAAATTTGTGCTCTGATGAAACTTCTCTAAGGTTACCAAAATGTTCCTTACACAGGTCCATCAACAGTCCTACTCTGACAGTCTTTCATAATGAAAGATATAATTTATACTAGCCCAAATTTTTTTCTCTCTCATGGTCTATGTCAGTCTAAGAGCCAACTACCTTCTCAAAATGTGTCCCCTGTCTATATTAAAATCAAAAACAAAACCAAAAAACAGTCTAGAATAAGGCATTTGTCTGTGCAGCTAATACCCATTACAACGAGGAATGAAAACAAAAAAAACCTCAATAGAATCCATGTCTGTTGCTAAGAATCAGAGTGCCCGGCACAGATGTGGCCCAAGTTCTCAAAGAAAATCAAATTCAAAATATCTCCATCAAACATCATTCAATTAATATTTCCGTTTATTTACAAATTTAGTCACCAGTCCATTTTAGTATCATCATTCTTCAAGAATGTATAAACTTTTTTTAGAACAAGAGGTAAATTATGTTTTTCAGTGAAATTTTCACATGTCTAGTCCTACCACATAACCTTCAAGAAGTATGACAAGCAGAAAACACAAGAACTAGGTATGTAAATATGTATAAATATTACTTAATCTGACATATGCAATATCTTGGCCTGGTTAAGAACCTTGGTATGTTCAGGCAGAGAAGAAAATAAATCTAAAAACAGCTGCAACTTGCACACATGAAGAATAGCATATCATTAAAAAAAAAAAAAGCTCTAAATACATATGTGTATGTACAGCACCTACTTGTTGGCAGCTTCTTGCAGGGGTGCAAATCACAGTTATTGGGGAGTTATCTAAGTTGATTTTCAAATCTCTATGACATTGACTTTGCCCATTCACTCATCATAAACAAGAACAGCAGAAAATCTTTATGACTCATTTAAAAACTTCTTCAGTATTGAAGCAGTAAAGGACAAAGAGATGAAAAGAAATACAACACATCATAGCTGTGACTGTAATGTCAAATCATATTGGCTGACCTACAATGAAAGCAGAAGGAATAAGAGACCTAAGGGAGCTAAGAAAGTTAGCTGGTTACTCTTGGTAGGCTGCTCTATTGCAAAAAGAAACTAGATCCTCTACAGCTTTAGCACTTAAACTCATCCTAAATGACTTGAGACAAATTTCTTCTTGGAAACACCTATGCTTCACTGTCTATGAAATATTGAAAACTTAGTAGCTTTAGCTCAGAAAAACCTGATGCTTTGAAGTCCTCCATTAGCTAAACCCAGATGTCTTGTAAGAGACTGATTTGGTTATTTGCATGTTGGCAACCAGACAGTGAAAGCACAGAGACAGAACTGCTCTTATGTGGATAAAAGGGAGCTACAGGTTCTCTCTTATCAGAAACAGGTTTAAAAACCTTGAAAAGCCAAACTGACCATATTCAGGAGCCATTTGCCCCTCAAGGGCTCTGCCTGACCCAACACACAGCTCCTGTAACACTGGCCTGTAGAGGACACTTTTATTTTCTGATGTCCAGCTATGAAATACAAAAAATATCATACTTGTATAAATTAAATTATTATACCATTTTCAATGCATGTTATAATGGAAAAAGCCAGGAAACTCCTGAATTCTTGTGGCTGGAGGAAAACAAAAACAAACCAGCATTTCTCTGATCAAATATGTAGTAGGTTCAGATTTGTTTACATGTAAACATGGGATATTTCATTAACAGATTTCTTTTTACTGAATTAATAAAAGGTGCACATATAAGCAGATTTTGCAACTTTGATGCCATAAAGCAGTAGAAAAGGCAAAACTTGTGTCAGGCTATAAGCAGACTCAATAAACTTCCAACGCCACTGTTAATGACTTTCAATCTCCAAGTCTCTTCTTGGGAGCATGCCTCTTAGATAACCATTCTGGCCTTTGCTTACTTCTGCCCAATATTTATTCTGCTCTTCATATTAAAAAAGAAAAAAGAAAAAAGTTGATGGGTAGAAATTATTTTGCTTTCTAAAATGTTTGTCAAAACACACCATGATTTTTCTGAATAATTTACACTCAAAATTAATTATCCTTTCCTATTTTTACAATAGTTTTCAATTTGATGTAGATATATATTTTTTATCAGTATTTATAAAACCCCAACTTGACAGCTGTATTTATGCTACAGTTTAAACTCAAAGAAAGCTAATGTTTCAAAAAGTATTCCAAAATAACAAGGCATCACTGAATTAGGAAAAAATTCCTAAACCATATGACACAGACTGCTTATCAGTTAAAAAAGATTTAGTCCTTCTTTATTATAAAGCAATAAAAAATGTATGTTTTAAAATCAGCCATAGGCATGTTCCAGAGTTTTGCTTCTAGTGGAAGCCACACATTGACTCCTAGTCACATTCTGAATTCACATTTTGTGCAGATAGTTCCTGCCCAAAGGGATCCATAATTTTCAGTAAAATAAAATATAATAAAATGTGCAACTATCACTTAGTGTGTGATCAATAATTGCACAAGGAGCACAGCTCTGTTAGTCATGACTGCAAGCCAGTATGAGACTGCATGTAGGCAACGTCTAATAAATCACTTGTGCTAACTAGGGACACAGTTCTTGCCAGGAGATACAACTGGCTGCTCCCAATTAGTGCCCAGGGATTACAGGAAAATGGGAGATTCCCAATGATGTGTGGCTGGTTTCATGTGAGAGACATTTCTTTATTTGTACTACTTAGTTCTTTTCATCAAATCATTGAAAAATCATTTCCTTAAGCTGTCATAGCTTGTTCAGGAAAAGGTTTATCAAACTATGGCAAGAAATTATACCAAAAAAATTGGAAAAGGAGCAAAATGCAAAGAGGAGATGGAAGAATTATTAGGAAAGGAATTCAGGATAAATGAAAATTAAGCAATTCAGTGCATAGTCAAGTTGTGGATTACTTGAATATAAGGAAACAGGAAAAAAAAATAGATTTAGGAAGACTCTATAAACTAGATGTGGAATCACTGGAAATAAAATGGAGACCATAATAAAGAAGAGGAAAGAATTGAGCAGTGAAGCAAAATTACTATAAATAAGGTGGTGCTACAGAGGACAAGATGAGAAAACAGGAAAAGCAATATGAAAACGAATGGGAAAAAGAAGCTTAATGTGGGACTACTCAGTTGTCCAAAAAAAACACTCCGGCATTTGTCCAAATACAACAAGCTGTTGACAGCTGCAAATTAAAGTGCACAAACAGGCAGCAATATATCAAACTGAAAGGGTTCTTAGGAAAAGGACAGTGAATGAAAACCTGAGAGACCAATACTAAATTACAAGTTTGGCCATTATCTTCCTATGAGATACAAAAAATGGAAATGTAATACCTCCTACCTTGTTGTGAGGATAAAACTCATTAATTATCATCAAGTGCTCACACATTACATGGAGCTCTGGGGGGAGGGTGAAGTAAGCAAACAGAATATAATTGCTGTTGTAAGATAAAGAGTACAAAAGGTCCATTACTGATTGATGGAGTAAGGGTTTACAAATTGATCGTTTTATCTGAGAGACTGAGAAATACAAAGGCCAGAGAATGATTGGCCTTTATGTTCTACTTTTTTTTTTTTTTAGGTACAAGCAAGCCCAGTCATTAGATTCAAAAAGGTCCATCAAGATAGCAGATGAAAAATGAGAGAAGGATCTCTTGAATGTGGTATGGAAACAGGAAAAAAAACAGAAAACTGTCGTGCAGCAGAACATACACCAGAAACACAGAATTTTAGAAGATTGCTTTTCTGAAAAGGCTGCAGTATTCAAAGGATGAATGGAAACAAATAAAAACTAGCAGGCAAAACCTGTGAGATGAATTTATTCTAATTCTTCAGGATCCAAAAGTCGAGATCTAAAAGGATCTGTTACAGGGACCTGGTCAACACAGAGAAACACACACCCAGAACTGATTCAGTTCAGATAACCTTAGACATCTGTCTCATAACAAACTGAACAGCTCTCTAGAGATTCCCACAGTGATTAGTTTAGATGTCTAATTTTAATAAATTAATTTTTGTTACTAATTATTCTTGATTGTACGCAAAGATAAATATAAAATCATTTCCTGGGAATAAATGAAGGCTCGCAGCATGGAAGAGGAAATAAAAGTGTGGACATGTTAGAGGAAAGGAATGGATTGCAAACAGTTTTACTAAACAGTGCTTCAGAGATGATTTTATTTTAAATTCTCAACATTTAAAGAAAAAAAAAAAAGCTCTCTCAAGCATTTTTTTTTGCCAGGCAGGAAGAGGGAAGAATGTGGTGTTTACATATACAGTTGAGATCCAGACGAAGATCTTCTCAGAAAAAACCCCCACTATCAGATCACTGATCATTGGATCCTTATCACTTCTTGACAATAAACATTACTATTAATTTAATTCTAATGAATGTTCAAAAAGACACAAAAAGAAATAAAACTGAAACAGAAATAAAATAGAATATCTGGTCTAACAATCTTTGTTTATTGTGTGTATAGGTGTACTTTTATCTTGAAGGGAAAAGAATGCCCTCAAGAAAATTAAAAAACAAAAAGTAAATTCTGAAACAGTATTTCCTTTCCTGTCTTGCCTAACAGATTTGGATTTTGGCTGTAGCAGTAGTAATCTCAAGATCTTTCCCAGTGCTACTTAATCATAACAGATACTTCACAGTTTTTACTTCACACCACAGTCTACTATTACTATCTGGTATATTTATAATAAAAATCCTTAATTTAAGCTTTGTAATTCTGCTTCCAGAGAAGATTAGCATGTGCCATCCAGTGAATTGAATGAGAACAGAATAATATATTTCAAATTTAGTTTACTTTTAATTAATTTTACTTAAATCATGCAAACTTTGAAACTCAGGACAGTAGTTTGTTGTATCTGAAACAAAGTACTCATAACTCCATACAATCTTATAAAATAGTTCTGCTTGACATGATCTATGTACCTTCTTTAATTGCCTTACAGCAGAAGCATCAATTACAATAGTGATGCCATCAATCTCTAAAGTCTACTTGATTAAAAAGTGCAAATGAAGCATGCTGGCAATTCTGATTAATACATTTACAACATTTTTCTATGGTCTTATAAATTAAATCTATAATGAAGACAAGCAGTTGTATTATCTCCAGTGAAGGTGAGGATAACTTGTATTGTCTTCAGAACACATTAAGGTTTTTAACAGTTAATGGCAGATAGGAGACATCAAACCTTTTAAAGTAAGAGCTTTAGTAAAACAGGAATTGAAGTTTCATAAATTCAGTCTAAATATTTTGATTGGATTTTCAATTTTCCCAAATCTTATTATAGTCCCATAAATGATCACAAAGTGAATGAAAATAATTATTCAGTAACATTTCACATCTTCTTTCTCCTCACGTAAAAAATTTATTACAAAGAATACAGAACAGCATCATCTGATCTTGGAAAATAAGGCCAGAAAATGGTTCCTTCAGAGTGAACTGAATTATTTACATTTATCATTTTGATTCTCCAATCCTATAATTATGATTTTATTACATTTCAAAAAGTGAATTATACTGCTGTCAGGATCTTCATTCTCCCAGCACATCTTCTGCCTGACCAGTAATTCAAACTGGATGAAAGGAGACAGACTTTGAGAATTAAAACATAAAATACTGTCTGGCTCTTGAGGAAACTTTTGAAGACATTTTAAAGTTTCACACTTTTTTGCTTCTTCCAAATCTTTAAATGATAGTCTTAGAGTTTCATTAACATTTTCATTCCTCTAATTTTCTGAGATTACAGGCAATGAAATTAAATGAAACGTATTACTTACATCATTCTGATCGTCTTTTGCATTGTAATAGATTATATCATTATTCTGTAAGAGAAAGAAAAGTAATTCTGTTAGTTTGAAAATAGAGAATAAATCTATGTAGCAATAATCTCCACTGTTGCAAGACACATTTTGAAATAAACCACCAGTTCTTTATGTATTCTCTTTGAAACATGACAGACTCTGATCTTTGCCTGCTCTCTGTTGCATGCACAATTCCCCATGCTCGTACTTAACTTCATTCATTTAAAGCTTCTCCCGTGGGAGGCTGCATAAGTCACTCAAAACACAGCCAGAAAAGTACAGATAACATTGGACGAACTCCAGAGCTCATAAGAGGCTGTTTCTGTCACAGACATGTGACTTTCACTGTACAATTAGGGGATTTATGCACCATGACATCCAGCAGGCATTAGATACAGCGAGGCATGGGCTTTGCTAAGTGGGGTAAGAATTCGCTGTACACATGTTTATTGTTTTATTCACCTCCCACTGTGAAAATAAAATCTGTGAAAATGCATCACAGGAGAGTCTGGCTGTTGGAGTGTACAGCAGATCCTGGCAGCTCTGTGGAAAAGCTGTACAATGCAATTCAAGCAAAGAATAGAAGAAGAAGATTGCTTGTTCCCATTCCAAAATCAGTCAGAAATTCCATTCACTGTTAACTTCTATAGCTTTTTGAAAATTGGGCTATGTCCCATGGAATACAGGGCTGATTTATTTTTTTTCCCTGTTTAAATATTACTGAACCATTTAAAAGCCTGAAAGATTCAGGTTCACTGGAGTAGCTTTCCACCAAATACCCACTATGTGCCCAAAGCTTTTTGAATAAAATCAATTTTATGTGCATTACTGTATCAAATAGAGACATGCATGAACATAGTCTTTTAAATTATCTCCACTGATTTTTAATCAATGAAGAAAAAGAGAAGTTACATTTTTTTCATATCCAGCTTAAAATAGGTGATTTCTGTTGACCTCCAAAAATTGTCTCAATTTATTTTTTCAGTTCTGTTTATGGTAGTACCCTATAAATACCTGATTAAACTTTGAACACAAAAAAGCTTTATATTTTATAAAAACCAACAGGAAAGAATGCTTTCAGTAATAATTTTTCAAGTGGATAAGTCAATGACAATTTTTACTTTCACTAGAAAAGTATGATGTGTATTACAAGGTAATGCAGTTCATCTTTACAAACGATCATTTTATTCACTCCATAATAATGACATCATTTATTCTCCTTTGTGACCTTTTAGAGAGTCAAACATGAAATATATTACAGATGACCTAAATGCCATTTTGAGGTAAATGCTATTAACATGAATTCATCCTTTTTCCTCAAAATTAACTTTTCCACTTATCCATCAAGACACTCTTGTATCCATAGGTCAGTTGGTTGTGTATCTGTATCTGGATAACAAAGCCAGACCTCAAGGCATTAGAGACACAGAAGGAAATTCTTTTCATCATTACGGACTGAAGCTAATTGCTTGTTCACTTGATTGTTGTAATGAAAAGACCATATAATTCTTATGGAAGCCTTTGAAGTCAGAAGAGGGAAAGGTTCTATTTTATTTGGTTCCGCTTAACTTTGTAAATAGCTATGTATGAAATAACTGGTCTGTAAGTAATGTGATCAGTTCTAAAGCCCCTCTGATTCTTTAGCAGGCAACATTTGAAACTGCAAAGGATGCAGCTCTGAGTGGTACTAGCCAGAAATGTTAACACAAGTGTTTTCATCACAAGGTGATCTGTTCAGCTAAATTAAAAAAAAAAAGAAAAAGAAAAAAAGTACATTTTGTTTATCACAACTCTTTGTGTCAGGTTGCATTAGATCAGTTCCCTTGCAATCTTATCCCTAGAAGGTTTTTTCAGGAAAAATGAGAGCAGAAAAAACAACACAGACATAATTAACTGGCTATATTGTTTTTGTTTACTGCTTTTGTTTTAAAAAGGAACATTTTCATAAAATACCATTTCTATTAGGCTCTCTCTTATACTGACTCTCATCTAGATATGAGTTTATTTCCTGAGCCCGTCTCCACTGCTCTTGTTTATCCTGCTACCAAATCATTATTGTACAGGATTTTTAACACTGTCATTAATAGACATAACTTATTTATCTACTTTAACAAAATTATTCTTTATTTTCCCAAGAATATTTTCCTTGGCTTTTATATTTTTATTTCTTTGCTAAATTTTTTTCAAAGCTGGCATACTTTTACTATGCATCTCTACTGGACTGAACAGTATTTTTTAAATCACCTTTTAGAATACCATTTCAGGCATGATATATTTACAAGTTAATGAAAATAAACACTCCCTGCCCCAAAGACTTAGATATTTTTGTTAGGTTATTTATATCTTGCAGTCCATTACCCTGCCTGGAGATATTACCTATATAATGCATAAACTGACATTGACACTGGACATATCTCACCACTCTTAATATAGAAAATATGAGATACCCAGTGCTACAACACACTGAATGCTGTATGGTTCACAAATTAGATTCATGCATCACTCAGATCTTTAGAGGACAATTTTTCATAATTTAACCACTTCTGGTTGGCAAGAACAAATTGCTTTGTTGCTGGCTCTCAAGTGAGTAGTTTAGTTATTTATTAAGTTCTTGACACAAAGAATTTGAATCTTCCCACTGCTGTACACTTTTGCCATCAAGTAATACTGCAAATTTGGTCAGCAAACTGAAGGTACATTGTAAATATCCTATTTATTTATTTTTGTTCTTGATCCAATAATGCTGTGTGAGAGAGGGGGTAAAGACTCACTATTACTGTTAACAAAAAAAGGGATTTGGTAAGGCAGTCCTGAAGCAGAACTTTTAAAATAATGACTTTGGGAGAACATATTCATAAAGCAAATCTGTAGTGTATGATATGCTTTTATAGTTTTCACCATCTTTAATTCCCTTTCAAAGCAAAAAACTTCTAGTATCAGAGAAAAATGTCAGGCAGGTCATATAAAAATTACATTAAGGACTAGGTCATAAATGTCTGATTTTTGACTCTTAGTATTTTCTTTTCTTTCCTAATTTTATTTTTCTTCCATGCTTTCATTGGTAGTATTATCTGCTGAAGTGAGATTATTCCACTGTCTTTACATTTCTTTTCATTTCAATAGTTCTCTGTTTTCCAACTCAGGGTATAAAACAATTCCAATGGGAAATATTACATGTTGGTTACTGTTAATAAATTCTTGAATTTCATCACAAAAAATATGAAATTTATGGTCTCTATAATCTCTGTGTCTAGAGAAGAAAAGTATGGGAAAAGATTAGGTTTCAGAATATCTGCAGATGAATTTGAGCTCATTTCAACAATAACTTGCACTCATATTTTGTTTCTCTACAGAGCAAGTTAACAGACACAGTGTATTATTCAACACATAAATGCCTACACTAAACTCAGGATTACATTAATGAAACTGAACTTGGCTTTTCATCTCAGGAAACAACTTTTTTTTCAATCAAGTTCTTTCAAGAACAAGAAGAAGGGATTACATTGCAATAAGACATTTGGACTGTAGAGATAATTACATACAGCAAAAATTGTAATTATATATCTATGTCATTTTGCTGGTAAGTAAACTACATCCTCTTTTACAAAGTGCCAAAATGAAAGCTCCTGGTCATTGCTGCCATGTAGTGGTGTCTACAGGAACATGTCCTCTCTAAACCTTATGCTAGAATTCCAAGAACTTTTCATTCAGTATGTGCTCCACCAACTAGTCTAAAGATTCTTTTTTGAATTCTTTTTTAACAGACATCCGATTTAGTCTGTACAGAAATGCTGCTTTTACTGAAGCTGTGGTTAAAGTTACATAAAACCTCAGATCTGTGAGCTTCCTAGAGACCCTACAGGATGGGAGATACAGCCTAAAATGGCATTAGGCCTACAGGGAAGATTGGCCTGAAATGAATTCTAGAACTTTATGAGACTCTATAATGAACTCCAGGAAAATATATAGGTATTAGAAACAATAAAATAAAATAAAATAAAATAAAATAAAATAAAATAA
>VRYO01002253.1:9306593-9337573 GCA_009812075.1 Sialia sialis | reverse complement strand
AGGAAGGTTAAGCTCTCAAGCCCTTGACATTGATTCTGAGGAATTTTTATCTGAGATTAGATCCACAGATTGCAGTGCTGACAGTGGTCAGATTTTACCATCTGAGTTAAAAACTGAGATCTTGAAAGAGCTCACTGAAGTCTAAACTTGGAAGAAGCTAAAGCTTTGGAAACACCATGAATATTCTCTAGGTGTCTCACATCCCCCGTGGCCAAGGCTAGGCTCTGCTACCCTGTCCCTGTGACAGGGCAGGGACACACAGGGACTCTGTGAGCAAAGGTGGTGCTGCCTCCCATCCACGCCCTGGTCCTGAGCCATCCACTCTATGGCCTGACCTTCAGAGTGACACATTTCCTTCTGTCCTTCTGCTCACTGTGACAATATCTGTTTACGTGCTGAATTTAACCACACTTGATTTAATTTGTCTTGTGCAAATTATAATTAGTAAAGCTGAGTAAGAAGTTTTTTAAATCACATTCAAATCTCGGGAGGAAACCCTGCTATATTTCACAGTAAGCAATCGTTTTTTAGGGTTTTTTTTCTTTCGCCTTATTGCCCATATTGTGCTACATTATACACTTACTTAGAAAAAAGGGAAGCAGTGGAGAGTATTAAGGCTGCCTGCATAATCTCAAAAAAAGAAGGATAAAAAATACTAGAAAGAGTACTTATGTCTTCAGATCTCTAGAATTCATCACAGAAACTACAATCAAAACTTCTGCATGTCAAAACAATTCCACAATTTTGAGGTACTTTTCACTGTAAGAATAAGTGTTAGGAACTTAAGCTGCCAGGACGATACTTGACTTTGCGAAAAAAGTTAAGAATACATTTCAAGTATTAATTGCATCTTAAAAAATTAAATGTCAAAAATAGTTTGATGTGTGAGGTTAAATGTAAGAGAGCAAAAGAGATGATGAGAAATGCAAATCAGACAAACACACACCCAAATCAAAATCTACAGAGCTGCCTGTTCTGAAAGAATACAATATAGTCACTCCATGAATAACTTCTGCCTAAAGAAATCCTCTGGCTCAATGGTCTGCAGTCAAACACTAATATCTGTTGGACATGCAGATAATTATTGATAGAACAATGGAATTGTAGCAATTTGCCTACTGATAAGGATGGTCTTTTTTTTTTTAAGATTATTTTTTAAATTTGGGGGACTTTTTTAAATTTACTTGAATTTTTTTAGTGCAACTGGTAAACTAAGCAAATTAAATACAGCAAACAACTAAGCTCTTTTTTTTGGTTGCAAAGCCTCAAAGGCCAAACATTTCATGCATGAATAAAAAATTAGTGACCGAAAATTTAAAGATGCAAAACCTCATTGATATTATTCTCTGGTACAGTTGCCTATATCACAGACTGACTGTTGTTTTAGTTAGTCGAGATGAAAAATTATCCTCAAGAATGATATCTTGATCCACGGTAAAATCTAGGATTTTATGTACTTGCATGTGTGACCAATGACCTGGAAGGAAAACCAAAAGGAGACCCTTCTGGAGTTACCAAATTTAAAATAACCAGCTACATATGGAAAGAGATAGAAATAACCTTCCTCCCTATTCTTCCTCCAGTCCTGTAAGCCAAAAGCAAGGAAGACAGAGCTAACCCTGAGAAACAAAACAAAAAAATTTACATCCTTTTTAATTTTGGTAAATAAATTCTTCCAAAAGGTCCAGGAAACTGCTAATTTTCTCATCATAATAATTTCCTCAAAGTATAAGCAGCTCCTTTTCATAAGGCAAAATGCAAGTGATTACAAAGAAGATTTCCAGGTGGGAAAATGAAATTAACTTGTTAGCAGCTAATTAACCTCTATATCACACTATCTGATCAGTTTAATTAAAGCAGTAAAGTATGTTTATTATAATTTATTCAACATTACTGCCTTTAGTTGATGAAAGAATAAAAAAAATAAAATAAATAAAATTTTAAAAACTAGTCTAATTTGATTGCACATTATCTAGGTTATAAATTGTGCAACCAGTAGAGTACAGGAGCCTAGTTAAACAATTTTGACATAAGTTTCCTTTGGATTCATAAGAAATTGTCACTCTGAATTCATACTTCTGTAGGCGCTGGGATGTGATGGACCTCTTGCACAATCATAACTCAATACAGAAAATATGCCAGCCATCCAACTCTTACAAATCTTCAACAACCTTTGACAAAATTATTTTCTACAAAGCAAGAGGCAAACATTCAGTAGAATTTGTCCCCCCACAAAATGTTTGTCCATTTGTTACATTTCTTCTGTGTTCTATTCATTACAAACAACAAATAAGACCGTGTTGAATAAAAACTCAAGAGGGTAGCTTCTGGGTGATCCATAAAAGTGGCTGGAGTATGTATACTTCAAGGTCAAGGCTTATTTTCACAAAAAAAAACACCAAACAAGAAAAAAAACAAAACAAAAACAAAACAAAAAAAACCAAAAAAAAACCACAAAAAAAACCCACAAAAAAAATAACACCACCAAAAAATCCCCCCAAAAACCAAAAATGTGTATCACAAAAAATATATCAGTCACTGTAAATAAATTCTATGAAACAGCACCCAAATAACATTAATGTCTTTTAAGAATCTCCCTGGAATAGAAATCGTCAAAATTTTGCATAACTTTCCTTAAACTACAATAGCAGAGAGTCTTATTCAGATTTTTATTTACTCTTTTATCTACATGTAAAAATTAAATATATGAAGATTTTAGGATATTTTTATGGGGTATTACAATACTATGTAATACAGGAAAGATTAATTTTCATATTTAAATTATGAAAGTATGATCCTAAATTTGGATCACATTATACAGTGCTGACATTAATCTGTAAGTTCAGTGATATATAATATTTTTAAAACACTGATTTCTTTCCCTGCCTGGATCAATTTTTCACTGAGTTTATTCAATCACTTAAAATCTGTCTTTAAACCCCAGAGAGTTATACTAAAAATAAAATCACCAAAACAATTGCTACAACTCATCTTACACAATTTGCGTGAAAATTAGGGAAAAAAAAACACCCCAACCAAATCTCTCAATTTCCTCCTAAATGTGAAAAGTACTTTTACAAAAGGTAATAAAGTTCAAAACATGCCAGGCCATGTTTTCTTTCCAGATTGCTTTGGATACCCATGTAACAAATGTCTGGTATATTGACTGTTAATAGTTTTAATGAGCCCCCTTATAAAGAAAAATCTTTCTTAAGACTTTAATCTAAGTTATTTTTCCTCTATCTCTGATGTCTTAGACAAAAAGCAACCCAGGACAGCAGTTACCAGGCTCTAAGAATTATCCCAAGATCACCTAATTAATAAAGAACAGAAGGAATCATAATTTAATTATTCAGCTTTGGCAGCTTGTCTTGCACTCAATCACTGAAATAAAGCAAAACTTCAGGAGCACACCTTATTTCAGAAGTAGCTCAGTAGCATGAGACAAGCCAGCAGCTGGAAAATATTCCTTTTACTATTTAGTATGAAATGATTAATACTTTTCCAGTTAATCACGGCAAGCAAAAGTTCAGATAAAAAATAGAGCAAAATTACTTCTTATTTATTGATGTTCCGCTGGTAGGCTGGAATTTATGCAGAAGAGAAATAGGATTTAAGAGTTCTATAAAAAAATCTTGGTATTGTGTTTCGCATTCCCCACCTTAACAACTGCAATAAATGAAAAGGGGTTTGTGTCCCCTTACATGGAACACATCAGGTTTTTCACACATCAGGTACTTGATGCTTATGGCACAAACTTCAGAGAAATACAGAGAAACCTTTGTGAGCCAGACAGGTGGGAGCTGACTGTCAGTGGGATGGAGAAACTGCACACAATTCCAAAAGAATTTTAAGTTTTATATAGATTAATCTTATTCTAGGCAGAGACTGATTGATGCATTCCCATCAGAATCTATGGTAACACATGTAAGTTTGAGCCCTTACACTGTATTATTCACTTTCAATTCTTGTACAAATCAGCACTTTGAAATTAATCTCTTTTTTAGAATTTAGGGTGGACAGACAATATATCACAGAAGTGTGAAGATGTTAAAAAAACAGACAACGTGAGAAATTTTAGTCAAGCCAAATAGCTCTCTCTCATTAAAAAAATGAAATTAAGGCAGGTATTTCTTTAAAGAAAGACAGAAGGCTTTTTCAAACCTAACCAAGGCTACTGAAAAAAGAGCTTAGCACTGGAAGATCACAGTGAAGACGACAGCATGAAGTAAATTGCAGAGTGTGTATTGAACTGGTGTTAGTTTGAAGAAATGCACCATTTTGTTCCCTGAAATTTATGCTGTGTTGCTTGAGGCTGTCTCATCTCAGCTCTCCACAGCATCACTACACCGTACTGCAGAAGCACGAACTGAGATGGCAGAAAGCACAAGAGGGAGAAAGTACAAGTTTAAAAAGGGATAATGGAAGACGGGAAACTTTGGCTAAAGAAGTAAAAAGGAATGCTGCAAAAAAGGGTGAAGTGTCTTGTCCAGGATGATGCCATGTTTACACCCACAGAAGATATGGCAATGAAAACTGGGGGGAAAGGCAGGAGACTATTGCAGCAAAGCAGTGATTCTGAACTGTTCCCTTCAATGGCCTCTTTGGCAACAACCAAGACTTCCTGGGTCTCTTTCCCCACCCGTGCCTCCCATTCCCCCTTCTCATTTTACACAGTTCATGTTACAGACTTTGCAATCCATCCTGTTAGAGATTTTCCTTTGATTTCACTTTAGGAAGTTCACTGAACATGATGGGCTGACAACTCTTACAACTCCAAAAAACTGTATGAGCAGAAAGCATCCTAAATTAGCCACTCTTTGCCTAGAAAAGTCCTCCAAAAGGATTTCAGCAGGTGATGTACTATAAACACCTGTAAACAGTTGTCCAGTGACCCAGCCCTTTTATCAGCATTGTGCTAAACCCCACTATCCTGATGAGATCATCAATCTGTGTGTTATTTGGACACAGTGAACTGAAAATCACAGGCATAAGTAAACCATGGGTTTCTGCACAGAGTGAGCATCAGCCAACTGTACAAACTGACCCCAAGGGCCAGGAGTTCCTCTCTGCAGTAAGCCACAAAGACACTGTTCACTCTGAATATGAAATATTCCTGGGGTTTAAAACATGAAAGAGGTAAAATGTCCAAAGCATGGGCACATATCAGTTTAACCACCTGAGAAGTGTGCTCTCAAAGCATCTGAGCCTACCAGTTAGTCCTTTATAGACCTCTAAAACAAGAGACTCAGCTAAAAGTGTGTTCCTGCTCATAGACATAAATACACAAACATTATTAGATGTTCTCTTTGGGCACACATGCATGCAGATTCATGTATAAAGACATGTGAAAGCATAAATACAGAGGAAAATTTATGCAATTGGTATTTGCATACAACTAACTCCCACCCATTTAAGCAGGACCAGCAAAATCTTAAAATTCCCTGATTCTCAAAATACCACTTAAATGTTATTTATGAACACTGAGAAATAGGGAAAAGCATATCTAATATCTCAGAAATCTGTAAACTTTCATTCATTATCTTCAAGCAATAAAGAAAATTTTCTGTTTCATATTAAAGCTCTTGAAAATAATAGCATTGTAGAGCTCATGCACAGATAAAAGAATTTGATGAATTCAGTTGTATTTATCTTAATATTTTCTTATCAGTATAGAGATGACACAAGGAGGTGATGAATTAAGTGCATCCTATTCTTGACAAACATACACAAGTTCAATTGAATATGTGGATTTACAATGCTCTACTCTTACTACTACATGTAACTACTTCAGGGAATTATTATTGTGTCAGTAAAACCTACTGATGTCAACCTATAAAGAAAGTCCAGTCCTGTCCATGTCACAGTTATTTTTTATAAAAGCAGCATTCATAGTTCGCAATCATAGCATAGTTCATAATACCGTAAATATTTTCACAGAAATAGTGTAATATTTTCCCTACTCCTGTTGCTTAAACATCTGAGGACCTTACTAAACTGATGGATTTTTCCTTCCAATTTTTCAAGGTTAATTTATCTGTAACTGCTATGTATCTATTGCTAGAAATGAAACTTATTTTCTCCTGAACAATATTTTCTCTTGGTGCTTATTCTTGACACAGGGTGCTTACAATGTGTAACCACAGGACTTTTTAGGATAGAGTATGCTTTATTCTTCACAAAGAGTATGATGTCTGTGTTTCAAAATAAAACACAGATCAATCCTGAACACACTCTGCTTTCATCCATGTTGTGCTTGTTACAGCTGCTCCCAAGACACCTAAGCAATGTCCAGACACATTCTATGGTACAGCGTGCACCAGGAACCATTCTCAACTCAGCAGGCAGGTCTCAAGGAGGTAATACTCTCTGGCTTTCTGCATGCCTCCAGCATCATTTCAGTAGGTTTTAGATCTCACATACTCTTACATGCCCTGATGTAATTAATGTAGACTCAAAGCATTAGAGAGCGAGAGATTGGAAGTATTTGGTATTAAATCACCCATTTGGTGTGATCCCTATAATAAGGAAAATAAGTCAAGAAATGGCAGACGTCACTTGGGATTAATAAATATATTGATGACATGGTTTCAAAAAAACCCTTCAATCTTAATCTAGCTTTTGGGTTTTTTTGCTGCTATCTCTCCCTAAAAGTAAAAAGAAACCCAACCACCCTTTTTCACAGCAACACAGCTTTCACAGAAAATGTCTGCAAATACTGGTAAAATAAAACTGAAATGTTCTATCTGAAAGGTGGGGAAATGCTATGGCAAGACTTCCTCTATGAGCATTTTAGAATAAGCTAAAGGTCATCTAAACTATGAGCCCATAGCAAATTAGATGAAATTAAAAACTTGCCTATATGGAGAATATTCAGTGTGGTAGAAAACTTTTGCTGGAAGTTTTCCTTAAACTTTTAGATAGGAAAAAACCTCACAGACAAAGCACAAGAAGTTTCATGAGGTGAAAACACCAGAATTTTGTGCAAGCACAGAAAAATATCAACTGAGCCAACCTTCCTAGTTTTCTGTACTCCTGTGTAACTCTTCAGAAATGCAAAACTGAAGTTACCCTCCTGAGAAATGGTAATGCCCAAAGGAGTAAGACAATCCTACATGAATTAATAATTCATCAGAGATTATTCACCTATTTAAAAAAACAAGGATCTGGTATTGTCATTTTTATATTTATCCTCACATTTTCAAGAAAGTTACAATTCACAGTATTTTAGTGCAATATAATTTGTGACTAACAAATGGGAAAATGAAAACAGAATTATAGTGTGTTCTATGAACTCATTAATCACAGTCATAGAGCTGACCCAGACTTCTCAAGACTTGCTAAATCCTAATATCCCTTCAATGAGACCTAGAGTTGTTTGTGTATTTACTTATAGTTCTTATGTGCTCACAACAATAATTAACTGGGGGAAAAAAAGACAGCAAAAGCTTAACAGCTAAATTTCTGGTCAAATCAGGTAAAATTTTTAAGCATGTCTTTGCATGAGGTTAGCACATGTCAGGATATTTCTAATTTTGAACAATTTCTCTGCTCTGTGTTATGTAAATCTCTTGCTTTGTGGCCAAGTCTACTGAAATATCTGACACTACTTCAATCACACATCACCCTTTTCAGGACATAAAAGAGACACCTCTAGTGTCACCTCTAGTTCAAATTCTAATGAGAATTACAATATCCTCAGGAGGTGGAATGGTAAGAATTCCCAAATCTCTTGAGCAAAATGCAGCTCTTAATAAGGTTGTCTGGCACTCCCAGAGCATTTGAAGGTCTCTGTAAAATGAAACACCTATTTAAATTTCTACAGCATTGCAACTGCAGAAGAGTGCAGACAACCAACATTTTCTGTTCACATGAACTGCACAAGCCTCTTTTCAAGGAACAGGGCTTCCTGAAAGTGTAGATGTCTACAAACTTTTAAATATGGAAAGTTTCCAACTTCCTTGTTAGGTCCTTTTCTAAATGCAATGAGCTTTGACAAAGATAGGCTGAATTTTCCTCTAGTATCTTACAGGAATCCTGGGAGAAAACAAAATGGTAAAATATCAGGCCTGATACCTCTGGTTTTGTCATTTGAAAAAAGCAGAAGAAAATGGAGTTAAGAAACCCACAAATATCTCCACCTCCAAAAATCCAACTTATTAAGCTCAGACTTTCAGAAAATTTCTAATTTTAATATCAAATAACACATGTAGCATTCCATGTATCTATATTCACAGTATTTGCTCTTTCTGGAAGGAAATATTAAAAGATTTGGGTCCAATTTCTTTTTTAAAAACCCTCTAAGGTGTGTTCTTATGAATGACATTCATTCTCTGAAGTAAGAACCAAACCTTTGTAATATTTTCTTAATTTCTCAAACTTTGAAGCTCTGCCTGCATTATGAAAAGGCATATTTGAGTCTTATACCATTGATTAATTTCCTGTGCATATTAAATAAGGTTATTATAGTTTCTATTAAAACAAACAAACAAACAAATAAAAAACGCCCACAACAACAACAACCACCTCTCTCTTCCAATTCAAAAATATTGACAGTGAAGTTAAGTTGGTTCATACTCCTTTTTCCAAAACATGAGCATATTTCCTAAAATCAGTGAAAAAAGTGTCAGAACATGTGACAACCAACTTTTCTAGGAAAGTGAGGAAAACTAGTCAGATCCTAGTTACACTGGCATGGATAAACCACAGAAAAAATATATTGCTACTTTTGAAACAAAAATATTTGACAAAAAAGCTTGCAGGCAAAATAAACAGCACCCTTGAAGTCCATTTCTAATTGATTTTACTGATTCACCAAAGGTAGTAAGCAGTGCTATGAACTACTTATCCCAGACTGACATGAGGAATTGAATTTGAGAGTGAAAGGTAGCATCAAAAAAACAGTTCACTTCATCAGTGCCACAAATTCAATGAATGCTTAGAAAATGTGCACAATAGCAGCCTGCAAAAGCTTTTCTTAGCATATTGTACTTCTCAGTTTTAAACTGAAGAATCCACAGAGTGTTAATATATTGAGTACAATAGTATATCTTGCTTTTAATAAGGTGTTTGTTCTGAAAACACATTAAAGCCTCATTCCAAATGAAGGTGATAATGCATATGTATGGCAGCTTAATAATAGAAATCACACCTTTCTTTCTTTCTTTTCTTCTTACCGAGAACCTTCCCTCCACCTCTTTTAGAAGCTGTACTTTTTTAAATGAGTTGCCTGGTCAATAAGTAAAAATGTGTATTAGATGTCTTTAACATATTTGATTTTTCAGATGAAATGGAATGCTTGAAAGCCCTCAATAATGACTGAAGGTGTTTCTTTGCTTTACTCTAAAAGCTTTTCTGGCAAGTTTCCAACCAGTGAAGCACTTCACTGTACAGATGAGATCCTTGCAATGATTTATATTCTAAAGTTACACTCCTTTCCTGCAGGTAAACATATTAAGAGATGGTAAATAACCAGTACCTAAAGACCAAAAGCTAGGTCCCTATAGCTACACATTTAAAATCCCTGTGTATATATATAATTTTAATTCTGACTGTACTGTTACCACTGTCTTCCTCATCAACTTTCTAATTGGTTTAAAAGTAAACCAGAAGTGTGAAGAAGAAAAAAAATCAAATCAAGGATTACCAGTATGATTAATCACACTAATACTTATTGGTATAATTCTCCTACAAGATCATATCAGTTGTATAATGGAACAGAAGCAATGGAAGGAAACATGTCCTATGGCAGTCCATATTTTAGAGGAAAATCAATGATTTCTAGACTGGAAAACTCACCTGAGTGGCTCTAGGAGGTTATAAAACTCCAGGCAAGATAGCAAGCAACAGTACTCTTAAAAAGATTTCTAATGACTTGGATGGTTTTTTTCTTAGTTGTCATTAAGATGTATTTTCTTTTATCTAACTAGTGTCTGCTAGATATTTGTAAACCAGAGGGAACACTGAGACTTTCTGAAGTCAGATTCCAAATATTAAGGGGCAGTATGTTGGGGACAGACAGGTAAACAGAGGAATCTTGTTCCCAGGAGGGAATGCCAGACAAATTCTGCACTGATCTGGTGAGGCTTATGTCCCATCTCCAAGGAGACTTCAGCATGGACATGTTCAGAGTGGATTTCTACACTTAGATGAAACTCTCCTTACTAATGAGGAAGATCCTGGGAAGCTGAAGGCAGTGCGTTCCAAAGGCTGTAACTATTGTGTCTCCTGTCTCACTTTGAAAAGCATTATAGAGAACTGCAAAAATGCTTGTTCCTGCAACATTCAATGTGAACTTGCATGACTCAAAATGTGTAAGTGATTTTTTTAACCAACCCACCCATTTATTTCAGTAAATATCATTTATCCTTATTTCCTTTTTACCCCACCTTCTTACCAGTGAACATACACAGAACTCCATTCCCTGGGTAGAAAGATGTCCAAATGCAATCCCTGGCAGGAAAGTGGTAGTTCATTCCTTTCAGTGAGGTAGGGGACATTTAATTTAAATTATACAGAAATGAAGGCTATAGGTCACAGAAGAGGTGACATACAGCCCCTCAGAGAATAAAATATTATCCTCCCTAGATCCTTGACCATCTGTCAATTTAAATCTGTCCATTTAAATTGATCATTTGGATGTTTGTTTTTTTCCAAGTCACAGAGGCTTTAGAAATGTGAGGCATTATCCAAAATGAATCAAAATTGATGGAAGATTTATTTCACTGAGCTTTGAATCAAAGCACTGTGTGAAGATGCAGACAGCTTTGACATTTTGCCTGTGTTTAGTGTTACTATAACTTTCACAAAATTATAAAGTATATATGACTTTCCAGGAAAGGATTGCACACGTGCTTTGTTCCTGTGAGGACCAGTTCCCTGTAGAGCAGGACTGGTGCCAAATCTCAACAGCATCATTTCTCACAGGTGCTCTTTGCACACAAGGGAATTATCAGAGGTACAAGCCATGAGAGAACTGCATCATCTCTCTCTGAAGAGATGACAGAAAAAGGATTCTAGTTTGTCTTCTTCATAGAGTTTTCCTTCTTTTAAGAAACAAAATATGTTTAGTAAACTGCTTTTCTATAATGAAACCAGCCAAAGCTGAAAGTTCCATGGTTGGTTTGTTTGCCAGCTGAGGCTTTTAAGATACAGTGTCTTAGCATTGTTGTAACATCCACAATAATTACAGACAGTCCTGAAAATCTTCAAACTGCAAGATACAACAGAGACACCTACTACTGCTCTGCTCTTGCAGGTCACTGCTTGGATCAACTCTGGTGATAGAAATCTGCTTTAACTTAGTTTTCCTTTTCATCTTCTGTTCCTTTGCTGAGCAACTTTTCACTACAGTTTTATGCATCCAAAATTTCTACTAGAAAAAGATAAACAAACCAACCATATTTCCAAAGTAATATTCCCATGACCTTTTGTCATGATTTTTAAGCCCAGTTGGTACATGAACACCAGCCTATATATTATCATCGGATAAAATGCTGCCTCAAAATCACCAAGATGTAGAAAAACATCATTTACACAGAAGAATATAAAATGACACTACTAGTTAAAAGATAAAGCATATTAAAATAATTTTTCATGTGACATTTTTATATTATAGTAATTCTTGAAAGTCTGAGTTTCAAATAAGTGAATGGTAATAGCCCATCCATACAGATTCCCCTTTTAAAATACCAATGAGATATCCCTTATGTTTATACATGTGTAAGTACAATTAATGCAGCAACCCAACTGGAAACAAAATTGCTTTAGTTAACCAACCATTGCAAGGCAATCAAGTGTGGTATCAAATGTAATTGTAGAAGATTCATTTGGGGAATAACAGCAATTACTTCATACAGAATTCTCCCTTCCTTCCTTCAGTATTCATACTTTTTTTCATGAGTCTCTACACCAGAAAAATAATTGGACGATCACAAGTGTCAAAACCATCCCCCTTTCAATCTGTAGTGTACCAGAAATTTCAAACTGACAAGGCAGTTTCATTTAGATATATTGGTTTGTATCTCTTAGCTGTAACTGCTTTAATCTAAAATATTCAAGCAGGCTTAATTCCTTCAGCTGTACTGGCAGCTGGGGAATTGGGCAGTAACGATGGAGAAGGAAACAGAGAATAGGATTTCTTTATTTGCCTGAATCTAAGCACTTTTGATTTGCCTTCATAAACTTCACAAATATTCTCTTAGGATCTAATCATTTTCTAACAGGTAAGTATTATTTTTGGGCCATACAAGTAAACTGCAGTTCAACTTTTTTAACCAACTTTGTGCTTCATCAGGCAATAACATATCACAATAAAATACTTTTTTTTTCCCCTTTTTTATTTAGAAGGTATTTGGTATTCTTAATTAATATTGCTTTGAATAATTTTGTACCTTTATTAAATTAATTAGTAATTTCCAAAATTATTTTTGTATCTAATTATCAGTGAAAAACGCCCATACCCATCATGATATTTTTTCTGTCACTTAGCTAAAAATAATGGTCAATATGTTAGATAAATGCTTGTAAGTCATTTTAGATTTTCAAAATATCCAGCTCACAGCTGGATAACAGAGTTACATGATGGGAGAGCACCAGACTCACAGGTCAGGCACAAAGCCTACAGTGAATGAGGGGACATCAGGCTGGGCACCTGCACTGGTGGGGTTCCACTGAGCTCCATCCTCAGCCTGGTTCTCTTCAACCTTCACTAATGGCTTGGATGCAGGACTCAAAGGAACTCTGAGTTAGTTTGCTGATGACACTAAACTAGGAAGGAACTGTCTACTCTCCCAAAGCAGAGAGGTCCTGCAGAGACACCTCAACACATTGGAGGGATGTGAAATCATCAGCCTGATAAAGTTTAACAAGGGCAAGCGCTGGATTCTGTACCTGGCACAGGGCAACCCTGGTTCTGTGCACAGACTGGGGAATGAGAGGGTGGAGAGCAGTGCTGGGGAAAGGAACCTTGGGGTCGTGGTCAGTGGAAAGCTGAACATGAGCAGCAGTGCCCTGGCAGCCAGGAGGGCCAGCCCTGTCCTGAGTGGCATGAGGCACAGCATCACAGCCAGGCACTGGGCCAGCCTCAATTGCTTGGGGCAGTTTTGGGCACCACCATATAAAAAAGACATTGAGATATTAGAGATTCCTCAGTGTCATCTTCAACAACTTCATGAGGGGCAGCAGAGGCACAGGCATTGATCTCTTCACTCTCATGACCAGTGACAGGAGCCAAGGAAACAGCCTGAAGCTGAGCTGGGGGAGGCTTAGGTTGGATATTAGGAACAGGGTTTTACTCCAGAAAGTGGTTGGGCATTGGAACAGGCTGCCCAGGGAAGTGGTCACAGCACCAAACCTGAAAGAGTTCAAGTGTTTGGACAACACTCTCAGGCACAGAGTGTGATTCTTGGCATGTCCTGTGCAGGGCAGGAGTTGGATTTGATGATCCTAATAGGTCCCTTTAAACTCAGCAGTCTGTGATTCTGTGAAATTTAAAGAAAGTGGTTTTAGATCAGGCTTTAGGAAGAAATTCATTCCTATGAAGGTGTGAGGCACTGCCACAAGTTTCCCAGAGGAGTTCCCTGGAAGTGTTCAAGGCCAGATTGGAAGAGGCTCTGAGCAATCTGGTCTTGTGGAAGGTGTCCCTGTCCATGGCAGGGGGATCAGAACAAGATGAGCTTTAAGGTCCTTTTCAATCCAAACCATGCTGTGATTCTGTGACTTATAAAAACCCTAAAATTTATAGGTTTTGTTCTGCTTTTCACTGTTTGATTTGCTTGAAGTAATTGGAATTTAATACACTATAGTACCTAAAATATTAGAAGAAATCATAATCTCATTCAATTAGAAATAGTACAGAAAAGGGATTTTAGTAGGTGTGGACCTGTGTATCTGTAAATAGTTTAGTGTCCTAACTATTTTTTTAAATGACAAGCAAATTTTGTTCTTCAAACAATTTGGACAATCTTTATACTAGATTATTATGTGAAATTAAAAACAAAACAAAACCAAAACAAACCAAAAACAAACAAAGAAAAAGTCTGTGTGAGTAAATCTGTTTTTTCCCCTGTAGTAGCTTATTTCAAAAGACTATATCTAAGATGCTGAATTTTAATTCAACATCATTATTATTATCTTTATACTGTGACATTAACCTGAAAATAAAGTCTTTCATGCTTGCACATTTCTTTTGCTGTGAACTGTGGAAAACCTATTCATATTTAGAATAAGGTGTTAGAACAGGCACCCTGGTGGTCTTTTGACTGACACATCCCTTGCAGCTCTGTACAGACCTTGGTCTCACAGTCAGCCTTCTTTGCCCTTTCTTTTTTGCATATATTCCACTCAAGTCAGCCCATATACACTTCCCCAGAAGGAATGCTTGTGATATTTTCTCTTTAAAACTCCACAGGCAATTTGCAATCTGACTGTCAAGGACATTGCTGATCACAAGCTCATTAGAAGCAGAAATAGCTTGTCCCATGAGTTCCATTCTACAGTGACTCATGTGCAGTGCTGCTGGAAGGGCTTTCATCACCCAAAACCAAATCCTGGATGAGAAATGAACCTCATGCAGCATGATATAGACCATTCATAATGCTATCAGAAGTACTTTAAGAACCCTTAACTGAAGAAAGTTTTACGTTCTATCTTCCATTTTCCATCACAGGCATTAGGAGAATGAGTCTTCCAGTGAAAATTAAGTTTATCAGAAAGATCTGTGTGCAAACTAATTTGAGAAGGCATTTTCTAAAAAGTAGGCCAGAAGAGAAGAAAGATTACTTCTGGCAAAAATGGAACAAATTAAATTATAAGAGGCTTAATACATTTATTTGAAATTTAATTGCATAACCTAATGTCAAGGTTATTATACGGTGCACACTCTTCTCATCCAAATTCAAAACAGTGAAGTACAATCTCAGTTTGCAGTTACTTTATTATAAACCCAACTGCATTTTTTTTCAATACTGACCATAGTCTTTGTTTGAAGCACAACATTAATATAAAATCACACTTTCAAATCATTTTGAGATGTCTCCTTGGCAATGAACTCAGATAAAACTTGAAGCCTCTTCGGTATGACTGAATTCTACTGTGAAAAAAGGGTAAAAAGAAAAACAAAAGCTGAAGCGGTGTTGACATGATGCCAGAATATAGTGCAGAAGCAAAATGATTAGGATGAGATTCTGACAGTATTCACACAGCTCTGCACTGAGTCCATCAAGCCTGCAGGTTTTGTTTTCCAGTCACAAGAGAGACACATTAGCAGGAAAGGTCGCTGCAGCATTCTTGTTATAGCATCTCCATGGAATATGCATTCTGTGTTTTACCATGTACTGGAAGCAGTGCCTGGGCAGAGAGCACACTTGAAAGCATTCAGGCTGTGTCCAGACTCTCTGTACTCCTGAAGTCAGTCACTCCTATCTGAATTACATGACCTGACCTTAGGAGCTTTTTTGTCTGTTTTCAGATCTCCGAGTGCCTGAGTAAAACTGGATCAGAATGAACATTTCTGCTGGTTTTGACTGGGTTAGAACTATTTTTCTTCATTGTAGCTATCATGAGATCCATTTGGGATTTTTTTCTGGGAACAGTGTTGATAATTCTGCTGTTGTTTTCTTATTGCTGAGCAGTGTTTTTGCACAGCTGAGGACTTTTCTGCTTTTCACACTCCTCCACCAGTGAGAAGTCTGGGAGTACACAGCTGACCCCAACTTACCCAAGGGATACTCCACACCAGACAGCACCGTGCTCAGGGTACAGCACTGGAGGAAGAGGAAGGAAAGGGGTGGAGTTTTGGAGTGATGGTGTTTGTCTTCACAAGTCATCATGAAAGGCAAAGGAGCTCCATTTTCCTGGGCATGGATGAACACCTGCCCACCCATGGGAAGTGGTGAAGGAATTCCTTGTTTTGCTTTGCTTCTGCATGCAACTTTTGCTTTACTTATAAAACTGTCTTGATATCAATCCACGAGTTTTCTCATTTTTACTCTTGCAATTTTCTCCCCCACCCCGATTTAGTGGGAGTGAGCAGGTATCTGTGCAGTGCTTATTTGTCAGCTGGGGTTAAACCACAGCATTCTTAGAAAACCACTGTGCATTTAACTGTGTGCCGCTGTGTCCATCTCAAGGACGTGCAAACACAGTCTAGGTTTGTAGTAGCATCATGTAAAAAGTACCATCTGTTTTTATTTCTGAAGGAACATGGAATAAAGGCATAACAAATAACTTTGACACTCAGCCTGGAATTATAATCTAAAATTAAGAGGCTTATAATCATGTAGCACAGTATTAATTTGGCCAGATTGGCAATAAAAGAAATCAATGTTGCACATTTTAAAATCATGTCACTTATTTTTCAGTAAAGCCACAAATGACTAAAGAAGATAATTTAATGTTTAACCAGGTTGGGGCCTCTTTCAGCAGTACTAGAATATTGAATAAAGAGATGCAGTTATTAAAATATGGAAAGGTATTCTAAAAATAGTCTGTGACTCCCAAGTCATGCATATAACCAAATCCTTGTATATGAAGGTTTTTCTTGTTTGTTTGTTTTCTTTGTTTGTGAGTTTGTTGGGTTTTTTTCCCTTTTTTTTTCCCCTTTACAGAAGAAAAAGACAACTTGTAAAAATCTTTTCTATGATTCTGTTTCAGTGTTTGGAACAAGCACACTTTTAACTGATAGCAACCATCACTCAAATGTCTTCCCTGTAATCATTCCTTGTCTGTCAAAACAAACAGATGTCTCATGTACAGCTCAGAGCTACATCCCTGAGTCTGTGAAGCTCCCTATGAGCTTCTGAAGGGAAAAGTTCACTTTATTCTCCAGACACCCTGAGACACTGTTTACTGAATTAAATAAACAGTCTATTCATAGTCAGTAACCCCTTCTGTAGTAGATACATAAAAACATATTTTTAAGACTACAATTAACATTTCAAAGAGGAAAAACCCAAGATGGTTAAAGGAGAAAAACTGAAGCTTACCCCAAACTCATCCCTCCACTGATGCGATGCTTGGTACTTCTCTGCTTCTTTAGCAAGGCGCTGAAAAACAAAGAAAGAGAGGGTGTAAATTTTAGCCTTTACTGATTCTTCACATAGAAAAGTCTTTCTATTTTAGTTTTTTCATATACATGTTTTCTCTTTATAAATGTTACATATCGATGATTTTTTGCATTTACTAGAAAATTTTGTATATTTGAGTAAAGGTGAACCATCTCATCTAAAAAAAATCTTATTTTCTGTATTTGTTTGATATTTAAGTACTGTATTGCATTAGAAAACTTAACTGTCACTCCAATATAATTTAAGTAGTTCTAGTTAAATTCAAAATCCATCAACATCCTACTGAAAACACTTTCTCTTACACACACTACCTTGTCTTACATGCATTGTCTTAATTTGATCTACCATCTAATGACAATTTTAAAATATTAAAACACTATGTTATGGACATTTATTTCTGTATTATATAATTTAGCTTCAATTATAGCCACTACTGACAGCCCTGTGATTATTAGGGACGCATAAAAAGTCAGTAATTTGGGACTAGCTGGAGTCTGATCTCATGGATTGAATTAGCAGCTGGTAAGTAACAGGCATGTTCTTAGAGGGCATTTTCCTCATATTTAATTCTTTGAATAAAATCCAGTCTTTTTACTTGGCTCCACAGGAAGCAAAGCACAGTGTACAGGAATTTGCTCTTTCAACTCTATCTCTTGTACAGATGCATTCATTAGATTGGATGAGCTGTTGCTCCTCAGACAAAATTTAAAGCATTTGAAAAAAACCTGTTTGGACACAATTCTTAGAAGTTTAGTACAATTTTTTCACATAGAAGTTGCCAAGGTAATGTATGTTCTCCAGCTAAAGTGCACACGGATTCCCCCATCCCCCAGATCCACCCATCCCTAAGGCAAGCCAGCTCACTCTGAAGAAGCAGCTACCTGATGTGAATGCAGTTCATGTGGACTCAGCCATGTCCTAATTGTTGAGTGACTTTTAGAACTCAATTGTTTTACAGTCCAATAAAAATTTTAGCAACTGTTTTCAGGGAGTCATGGTCCTGTTCTCACAGACACAGCCTATGTCCACCAGATAAATAGGGATGAAAATGCTTACTGTGCGACAACAAGTCTGATGACCCTTTTAATATTCAGACCAATCCCTATACAAAATGAACTGGTGTCCAAGTTGCACTTTAAACTGAGTCACCTTGTCAGCTATTGCTAACAGCAGAAGGAATATGACTAGGAAGTCCATGAAAGCTGGAGTTCCAGACATGGTTCTGACCTCAGACCTGATCCAGATTGCAACTGCCTGTGCTACCTCATCCCCTGAGAGCAACCCTCCTCCTGCTCTAACAGCAACCAGGATGACTGATACATTTCAAAAATCAGAACTTAGGATATTTTCCTTATTTTTAGGTTTGAAATTATTCTTTAAAAACAGAAAAAAACAAACCCGTGTCCTGTACTGCCACAAAATGTGTCCCCACTCAATTGTTTAATTTTCAAATCAGATGTTCCTTAGCTAAATGAAAGGTACCAGCATCTTACAAGCACTGCTCACTGGATGTGCATCCACAGTAACCAGCACCACATTAAACACAGAAAAAACTATTATATAATTTCATAAATTATATTGGAAAAAAGCACAGTCCAACTCTCTCTTAACTGCACTGGACAAACATCTACAGTTTTTTTTGTTTTTTTGGTAATACACTAAAACAACTTTGTCCATCTAATTTATTCAATTAATCTAGCCTGTTGTGCACCTAAATTTCTATATCCTCTGATAAATTCTAGATTATTAAATCATATTTCACCAGATTGTAGTAAAGCAAGATATAGCACTTAATACACGTGTCAACAGCTGCATTTAACTGCCCTCAGATTTCCTTCACACTCTGCTCCATTGCCTTAAGGTACTCTTGAGCACCACAAAAGACAGCAGAACCCAAATGCATAAAATGATAGATGGATTATGGAGAGAAATATACACTCATCATTAACACTACTAAGAATTTTCCATGGAAAGAACCAAAGCCATGCTTGAAGTTCCTCAGTTCAAATGGTAGATTTCTCAGCTAATCTGCACTATAACGTAAAAAAGCTTAAAGAAAAAAAAAAAAAAAAAGTTTAGGTTGCACTCTTTTGTCTCAAATGAAAGGGAAAAAAAGAATAGCCTTCACAAAATTGTTCAAATTTTTCAGTCAGGTTTTAGTTAGAGCCTTAACTGCCCAAGCAACCTTCTAAAATAACCCTATATGCGATATCTACAATGCTTTAAACATTAAAATAGCCTTTGAAATGAGGGACTGGCATTTGGGGCACGTGTACAGAGCTCTGTGAAAGGTAATCAAGCACATACAAAAGTGCAAGAAAACTGTTTAAGAGTAATATCCCATGAAAAAACAGTTGTTCCTTGACTCCTAGAACCCCAAATCCAACCCCATAGTGAAATACACATGACAATAAGACAGAACCATGCATACAGGCTGGGACACTTTTTTGATTTCTTCATCACTGCTTACCTGAAGAATCTCAGCATTTTGCTCTACTGTCCAAAAATCAGTATTTTTTTGTTGTTCCAGTTATTTGAGCTATTTTAAAAAAATTTTGATCTGCAATGTTTCCAATATTTTAGCTATATTTAGAATGTACTTCCTATTACCCTGTGTCAATACTCCTTGGCCAAAAATAGCCAGGCAGTTAAGCAAACTCAAGTTATCTGTGCCTTTTATTGTGACACGAGAAGAGACTAATTTTTCATCTCTCAAAGAAATGATGCCTGCTTCCTTTTGAGGTATGCAAATGTCAGGTCTGGCCTTCCCTCTTTTGATGGAAGAGTCTCTGGAGAATGCTGGCAGAGAAGCTGCCCAAGAGCCAGCTGGTGCTTCCCATTTTCCCTCTCATTACAATGAGGGTTTAATAAGGCAACGGCTTCTTTAACACTGTGACCCACTGCAGGTCCCTACAGGTTTCTCCAGCAAATACTAAAATCCTGACATATAATTTTTTACATGTAAGAAAATAAGAAGGAATGGTTTAAAACAATATTCTTGTATATTAGCTTTTAATAACTTCTTCCTCCAAGCCCTCTGTATTGTTTGCTGTGTAGATGAAAGCTGCGGGATGTTTTCACGCCTTGAACAAAGCTCTGTTTAACAGCATCTTTTTGGATAGTAGGAAAAGCAGAACAACACTAAAAAGAAACAAAATTAACATGTAACAGAAGTGTTCTGGCTTACTTCAATATATTTAAAGAACCCCACTTCGTGAAGTCTGCTGGAAAGCACAGATCTACTCTGAAATAGTAAATAAATTGAGAAACCGTGACCAGGGAGAGAGGGCTGCAAAGGCTAACAGAATGCTGTAGCATCTATTAATGTGCTTTTGGAGGATGCATGACAGCTGTGTGATGGTGCTTTTTAAGTAAGGGATCAGAAGAGCTGATGCCAGATTTAGCCAGTATGATTGACACAGTAGCTGATTTCAAATTAAAAGTGCTTGGAAATACTTTGATTAAACACACAATTTGTTAAATAAATTTTCCTAGATTAAAAAAAAAATAAAATTCTATATTTTGTTTTTAAAGCCTTCTTTTTTAATTATTAATGAGAACTGTTGTTTTTTGTTTGTTTGTTTGTTTTTGGTTTTTTGGTTTTTTTCCTTTTTTCTTTTTTCTTAGTAGGGTGCATGGTGCATTATTTTAAGGAATTTACAGAATACTTAGCTCATCAATTAAAAAAAAAATATCCCTTGAAAATCAGTCACTGCTCACAACAAGTATTTTTAATCAAACTTTGAAAGGAGTCAAGAGGTGCCTTCTACTAGATTTCCTTGTATCCTTCAAAGAGAAAGGTTACCTTTAAAGGAAAACAGTTGTTGAAAAGCTAGATAAAGTGCAAGTGTTAATTCACTCCACCAGTCTATGAATCTTTCATTAACTTTTAAAGGGATTATAAAAGATTATACACACAAACACAGAGACAATAGAAAAGCAAAGAAACGACTAAAAAAGATCCAAAGCCCAGCTGCTTGTCAATCTCAAAACCCTCTATTTTTAAAGGTCTTGTCCCCAGTTTCCAAGTTCACGTTACTACCTCTGAAAGGCAGCCTTTGATGCAGCACAGACTGCAAGAATCTTTATCTGATCTATAAAGATCAACTCCCTAGAAGGCTTATTCATCTTCCAGCCTCCTTTTTTTACGTATATGTCATATTTTCATCTCCTTCTTTCCAGCACAGTATTCTGTCATTAAATGGCCTAATTAAATTTATGTTCAGTACAATTAAATATTTTTTTGCTGCTTCCCACTTTCCTTTAAGTGTTTTATTTGAAAATAATAATACTTCCTGATATATTAATCCATCGTAAAACATGTAATCTTAAGAGTTAATAGATATCAGTAGCATCACAAACTTTCTAAAATGCAAAATCCAAGGATATTTTAGGTTATTTTAAGAAAATAAGTGCCATGGGAAAAAGAACCATCAATATCAAACTTAAAGAACAACACAGAATACACAATGACCATCAAGTCCTAATTGTAAAATATTATCCAAATATTCAACCTGTTCTTGCATAAACAGCATAAAAGCCACAAGTATGTGTAAAAGCGGTTTAATACATAGTTTTCATATATGTGTCTGAAATACAAATAGTTTCCTTCACCCATACTTGGTTATGAATTGGCTATGAATTAAAAGATGAGGAAGAGATTTTGTAAGACTCATATATTGGTGTCTGAAGTGTCAATGCAAGACTGATACCATTAGTTCACTACAGGTTTAATGCAGACTGACGAAGTCTAAAGGATTACATTATCATCTCAGTAAGCTGTTACACTCTGTATTAAACCAAATTAGAACTACAGTTATTTCGCAATTATAAGCCGCACTTTTTTCATTGAAGAATCCAGCCTACCCCAGTAGTGGGGCTAATCATCAGGTGCGGCTTATCTATGGACAAATCCCAGTGAAATGCCAACCCGGAAGTGAGAGCCGGCTGGGGAGGGCACCTGGGGCTGCTTTTAAAGGCTTCGCTGGTCTATGAAAACTGTTGCAACTTGAGCACCTGACACCAAACCCCGCGCTGGTGCGATTCTGTTACTAACTTGTTACTTTGTCGCACATGGATCCTCGCTTAAAAAAAATAAAATTGCAGCTTATATTCGGGTACGGCTTATATACAGACAAATCCTGTGGTCTACCCGGCTTCCTGGATGTCTGGCTTATAATCAGGTGTGGCTTATGATTGTGAAATTACTGTATTCTCTTACCTTGATTTTAGCATCTTTACATGCATAGCATATGTTATATTTTCACAGGAATTCTTGGCAATCAATTATCTAAATACACATGAATTACCCTATTCAGTAATTGTATCCAACTGTATAAAAAGACCACTCAGTGTGCCAAACAGAGTGTGAGTTCAACAAACAGCCGTAAACTGGAAGGGCAGTAACCCAAAAGTGACCACAGATGTGGTAAAGAGAGCAAGACCACAACCCTCATATAAACACATATGGATTTAATTTCTTTCCATCTTATTTCCATAATTCCAGTGGGGCACAGGAGGAGTTAATGGGGTTGACTACCCTTTTACATGGTGTTTATAAAGATATTTCCTATATGATCTTTGTAATAAAGGTGGCACTGATAATAATTATCACCACAAAAGCTGATCTAGATTTGATGAAGCTGAGGCATATCAGTTTGGATAAGACAGTCCCAAGAATAAAAAAATGTCTTAGACTGAACCAAAGACATGCCTAGTTTTGCTGATTTAAACTGCAACCACAAGTTTTAATGTTTCCTTTTTCAAGTAAATTTGTTTGCTTTTAAAAATACTGTGATCATTAACACATCATCAAAGCACAGAAGATTCCACAATAATTCATATTTCCCTATGTCAAATGAGGACTTCTTTTCTTGTATTCCGTTGTCTAAAGGCCACAATCTTCAGCATAAGTATAACCAGAATTTTAAACTTATTTTTTTTAGGTATTTACACTGCAGAGTCACAGCTTCTCTTCACTCTGACATCTGCTGTGCCACATGATGGTAATGTGATCTGTGCTCTGTTAATGAGGATATCTGAAGCATATAAGGTCACAGAAAGACTGTTTATAATTGGTCTCCTGTATTCTATATGGAATTTGTGTGTTGTACTCCTCAGCTACTCTCTGGGGACAGTTTCACTTTTGTCATCTAAGGCAGCAGGTGAGTCATATTCACATGGAAAAAGGGTATACCAGAGGTCTGCTGACATTTTAATACTTGCAAAAAGCACTCTTCATATAAAATTACTTCCCTACAATTTAAAACAATTGGGAATTAGCACAATTTTTCAAAAAGCTAATGTTATTGCACTCTGGACAATAGTTCAAAGTAATACTTCAATCCTTGTCTTTCACTTTATAAACAATTGACAGCAACCTAAAATGCTACACTTATTTTTTTCTAATTCAGCTGTAGATAACAAAACTAAACTTTAATTAAACAGTAAGGGAAAAATTACTTTCCACAGCTTGTCTGCTTTTCTAATACATTTCAAGACATTTCTGCTTTACTCGTATGAAAAGTAATTCTATTTCCTGCTATTTACTTCAATGAAAGAAGGAAAAATAGGGCTAATTCTCTACAGAGAACTTTTACTCCTCTCATGGTCTTCTAGTTTCAAAGACAATCAAGCCACTGGTCTAAGATCAGAAAACAATGGGAGATAAAATGTGAACTAGAGTACTTGAGATTACAATATTATAGGTAAAATTAATGCTATCTGACATAACTAATCACATTCATTTTAACAGGAAATACTGAAATTGTGATGCCCTAAATAAATGTGTCCCACATGTGCTTTTGACATCTAAAGTATCACATGCAATCACCTGTCACTGACAAAAGTGTCAGATAAGAAAAGAAAGGACAAAGCCCAAAGAACATTTGTCACAGTAACACTTCTCCATTACATAAAACCAGCCCTTCCCTAAAACGTGAACTAGAATAGCTCTTCTATTTGTTCTCAGAAAATTAACAAAAAGAGAAGAAAAAGTGGCATAGTGGCAGTACTTCAAAGCCTAAAAGAGAGCTGAGAGAGTCTTTCAAATATACTATATTAGGATCCTTATTTAAGTTTTAGAAAGCGTCTAAAATCCTTCAGCAGTCAAAAGTATAGATCTTGTCACTTTTTGCTTCCATCCTGAAAACAATCACAGAAGAGCTGGAGCTACATACACTCCTGAAAGTCATTGCTGAAGAATAAATAGCTGAATAAGAAATCATACATAAACCCCATACATTTAAACTTCTGGAAAACTGGTATAGCTTGATATGCACTTATGGGAGTGCACACCCTGCAGAAGCTGCAGGGGGATGTCAAGTACCAGTTTGTAGCTGTCTGAAAATATACTGGTGCCACCTCAGTTTCATATCTAATGTTCATAATCCTAACTAGAACTAGCAAGACCATTGGTATGTGATGAAAAGAAACCTTACATGTGCAGCCAAAGGGTAAAATGAACCACAGGTCCAAAGGCACTGCTGGAGGAGTACCTGAGTACCACAGAACACATCAAATACAGCCACAATGAAGAGTGTAAGGAACATAAAATTGTTTTCTCTGACTGCAGCACTGAGTCCCATCCATGAGACATGAAATATTATTTGTGTGAAATACCTTACACACTTCATATGGTGCAGTAAGGATGTACAAATTAATTGGCAGCAAGTTGTCAGCTCCCATATACTGCAAAATGAATGCAGCAGAGTCACATCAGAAGGTAGAGAAGCAGAATTTCCACATTTATGGGGAGGGGGAAGGAGGTAGGAAGTTCAGTTGCCAAGCCAGAGTATATTTCTAAGATGTGTGCAATCAGGAGATTTGAGAAGCTGGGGCAATATTATGACAGCTTGATACTGCCAAAAATGTTTCAGTAGACAAGGGAGTATGATAGAGACAACTGTAGATAAAGGCATGAAGAAAAACCATTGGAAGAGTAAGGTAGTCTGTCAAATGCATCTTGACATCTAGCAGTGAAATTTCACAGGAGTGGTGTATAAAAATAGCAGAAGACCACTTTAAGACATCATTCATCCTTCTCATTTGCAGAAGTTTAAACTCCTTAGAGCTTATTACATTTTCACTCTAATAATTAATATGCCTTAAATGTAAGTCACATTAATGTTATATTTTTAAACAGGCTCAAAGTGAAGGACGCATGCTGAAACCATTAGGCTGAAATTGCCAACTGCTCCAACAAATCTCAAATTGCATAACACTACCAGCTCCAACTCACTGCCTGCCTTAGGAAACTCTTTTAACCTTCACAGCTGAGCTAGTAACTTCACAGGCATGATTAGAAAATGACATGCATATTGAGTAGGCGTGCCTTGTTACCCTGTTTTTCTCAGATACTTTCTATCAACTCAAGGAGAAATCAGAACTACATAAATTGTTTTAGAAATATCACAATTAACTCACTTCAAAAAAAGTGTTCTAAAATATCAAAAAGGTAATTTTCCTCTGATTAAAAAAATAAATAATTACTTGACACAGTTCAAATTGCTTTACAACTCCTTTAATACCTCCTCAGTAAGCATCCACCTAAAACAAGCATTCAAAAATAAAAGAAATTAAAAAAAAAAGAACAAACCAACAACAACAACAACAACAACAACAAAAAAAACCCAAAAAACCTCAAAAAAACCAAATCCACAAAATAAACCTACCAATTTATTCATGTTAGCAGATTCACTGAAATGTGACTAATATCTGAGTAGGAACAGACATAACTGAAATATGTAGATGTAACTGCATTATTTAAAAGGGAAAAGTAGGAAAAAAGAACAAAACAAGTAAATACCTCCCTGCAAAGTACAAGGAGAAGAAAACATTGATACAGACTGGCATTACTTATGCAAGAAAAACAGTAAAGAAGTCAACTACCTTTAATCATATAGGGATGAAAGAGCAGTTGCATCATCTCATCATATAATCTAACAGAACAAATTTCACAGAATACTAATGTTTTGCACAATTTTAGGAACAATATAGAAAATAATATGATTTTACAACTCAATAATAATATTAAATAAATACTGAATATTCAAAACACTGCAGTATTTTGGTTTAAAATTACAGCTTCTGTTAAAATCAAAAAGTGAGTTCAGCTAGGGCACACTAAATACAGAGGAGTGTAGTGAATTCTAGGTTTACTCACACTTTGTGTGCTATAAAAGACATTTAGATGTAATGCTGTTGTAATCCCAAAAGAAGATCATAAAGCTGGAGATTTAAAATCTCTGCTGAACTGATAAGCAAATATCTCTTTTGGCCATGCCACCCGAAACAGCATTAAGTTCTCTCAGGACTGGATCAGTATTTATAGAAAGAAGAGCAAAATCCAGAATTTCCAAAAATAACAGTAGTGAACAGAGCTCATTTATCATTTTTTCCTCTGCACAATAGGACAGAAATGTTTTATTTCATTAACACACATTCATAACCTAAACTATAATGATAAATTCCCAAGTTAATGATTCATGATAAAATCAAGACAGCACTGAAGTCTGCAGCAGCATTTCCAGAAATGGGCCTATAAACAATGGAATTGTATTAATAATAAAATGTAGAGCTTAAATATGGAACCAAATAGTGAATTTTAGAAAAAAAAAAAAAAAAAAAACGTTCACCTCAGCTCTCCAATGTATAAAACAGAATAATGAATTTGACTTATTACAGGTCTTCTCAAAAATGAATCCACTTCTTAAATATATACAGATATTTACCTAAAACTACAGCTGAATACCAAATGTTGCTTTAACAAGGCAAGATAGTGTCTCAATAGCTTTGCATGTCAGGGGAAAAAAAATAGAGCAGGTGGTGGGCTATAGCTGCTGAATAATCAACTTGATCTCATCAGCAGTCAGGGGTGAGAGCCAAGGAAACATGTTACTGTTGGCAACAGCGGAAACAAATGACACATTAATACTGCATGCTATTTTCAGGCAACATTTCCCTATTGGAAGTAATTCCAGTCAAAAGAAATAAGAAGTGTTTAACTGTGAGTGCTGGAGAAAACTGAGTACAAAGGAAAATGGCCTTTCTCTGGTGAAGTGTAAAGTGATTTTTATTTTCCCAGAGACCCTGAGGCTGCCAGGACAGCAACGCTGGGAACAAACCCTGCTGCCACACCTGCCTTTGTGACAGGACACCCAAATCCCCTGCATTTCCTTCTTATCACATAGAGTGCAGTAACATGCTGCTTCTAAACTTTGCCAGACATATTTTAAAAGAACTGTTTCACTCTCAACATTCTCTCTCTGCTGGACAGGCTCAAGTTTTAATGTTCAGGTGTAGACATGACAAGTTTTTAAAAGCAATTCAGGTCCTTTGTTAGTCACACCTTTTCTATGAAGGACTAAATGGGATTTGCTAGTTCTTACCCTCCAACAGAACATTTTTCCAGACAGCAATGTAAAAACACCTTAAAATTAAAAGTAGACAAAAATGTCAGGTGAGAATGCTGAAAATTGTATATTCTACATTTCCATTGTATTGGTCTTGATTCCTCTTCAGCATCTTTTGTCATGTACATGTCATATACTGGACAATTTATGAACTCTGTTCCAGACAGAACAGTCTTTCTCAGGGCATTATTGCGATACAACCCATTTAAGGTATACCATTAACCATTAATCATATTTCTGAACTGTAAGACCTTAAAAATGAAATTACGTGAAAAAAATACAGTAATTTCACAATTATAAGCCACACCTGATTATAAGCCGCACATCTGGGTAGCCAGGTAGAGCACGGGATTTGTCCATATATAAGCCACACCCGAATATCAGCTGCATTTTTAAATTTTTTTTTTTAAGCGAAGATCCATGGGCGACAAAGTATCAAGTTAGTAACAGAATCCCGCCAGCGCGGGGTTTGGTGTCAGGTGCTCAAGTTGCAAACAGTTTTCATAGACCAGTGAAGCCTTTAAAGGCAGCCCCAGGCGCCCTCCCCAGCCGGCTCTCACTTTCAGGTTGGCATTTCGCTGGGATTTGTCCATAGATAAGCCACACCTGATGATTAGCCGCACTACTGGGGTAGGCTGGATTCTTCAATGAAAAAGGTGCGGCTTATAATTGTGAAATTACTGGTACTATTTTTCATTGCAAAACCTCCAGCTGTAAAACTAATGCATATTATCTGGCTACAGAAGTATTTAATAACTTTTCCCATCCATTTTGAAGTAAATAATGCTAACTCTATTTATCTCATAAAGGAAAGTAAAGCAGAAGGCTAAAAAATGTGACCAAAGTCACACAAAACATTAGTGTTAGGTGCTAGCAACACCAAAGTCCATGAGATTTATCTTCTGGGTGAATCCACTGCATTTTTCTTTCACTTATTTTCCTCCTTTTTCTTTGATTATGTACATGACCTATAGCTATGCTTAAGAAATGTATTTCATTGGCTGTCTTAATGACTAATGTATAGATCTCAGTTAACATTCAAACGACATTTTCCTTCTAATTTTTACAAAAGGAAAAACAAAACAAAACAAAAAATTAAAATTGGTTTTAGTGTTACCCTCACAGGTGACACATTTGAGAACTACTACAAGAGGTTTGGGTTTATGAATGATCACTTCCACCAAAAGGTGTTTAATTAGGATGTCTCACACTTTTCTCTGTATGAAAATCTAATTGCCACTTTCTAGTTCAAAGAACATAATCAAGAAGCATTATCCCATCTCAAAACTGTCTAAGCATCTTCCTCATGTCACTTTCACATCTGGTGTTATTTCATTTTTCAGTCTTGCATGGTTCTTTTCTATAAAGGTGATATACTGTACCATGGCAACAAACTAAGCCCCCTCCAAAAAGTGTATTTTCTTTTATTCCAATTACAGCTACTTACTGAAAATCATCATCAGAATCAAACTGTGAATAGCAGAAAGAAATAAGAAGCAGCTAACCCTTATTATTGTTATATAAAAAAAAAAACCAACCAAACAAAAAAAAACCCCAAAAAACCAAAAAACCCCAAAACAAACAAAAAAAACCCCAAAAAACCCCACATATCAGGAATGTCAAAGTACAAGGAAAGCAAAATCTAGCAGAACCTTGGCAGACTGGATTTTTGATGCACCCAACTCAGTGTGATGCAGTAAACTGCAGTTTATGAGTTACACTTAAAAACTCTGCCCAAGAAGATTTTCTGACACATTAGATAGCAGAAATTATTTTCAGAAATTAGTCTGAATCTTAAAGACACCTGAACTGATACTTTAGGGAGTGGCAGACTGCTAAAGGTTTAGTTATCTTAAACACTGCAGGATGTTCTTGTGGGATTTCATTGAATTGCTTTTGGACTATATTTTCAAAGAATACTGGAAAACAGTTAAGTTTTATAAGTGGAAAGGCTGATTCTTCTGGGCATTTCCCTGACACATGAAACATGAAGAATTGAGAAGTCAGACCCTTTGTGCCCTCATTCAGGTCACTGGCAGCATTGAAATGCTGCATCTCTACTATCTGACTGAAAAGTGACTCAATACCAAGGGAAAAAATAGCATCTTGCACTTCTATATGAAACCAAATAAAGATTTCAATATATCTTTCAAATCTGTAGATTTTGATGGGTACACTGCATCAGTAAAGACTAAAAATGCACCTTCATGTGGCATCAGACAATGACTCTTGGCTCACCATCAATCAGTATGGTAAATGACATAAATGACAGTAAAACACATTCACTTGCATGTGCAACAGAAGTTTCAAGCATATAAACCCCGAACTTAAAGCCTAATTTAATTAAATTACACCTAAATTCAACGATACTGTGAACTCTTCACCTGTATCTGTGGTCAGGTGGTTTTAGCAAAGTTGAACGAAGGGTATAAAGAATGGTTACAGTGCATAAACTTGGAGGTCCAGGTGAGAAGTGACAACGGGAATTCCTTCCATCATGCTGCCCCATGATAATATCACTACTTAGAGCTCCGGTTTATAAACCAGACAGCTGGATGCTCCTTGTCAGCTGAACAGTTACATGGTTCATTTGTGTTAAAGAGAAGATGAAAAATAAGAAAAATTAACTTTATTTTGTAAATTAAAACTGCAAATGGCATTTTCAAGATTTTTGTGTTTCTATCAATAGTCACTTGGCAAGTAATACCTTTTGCAATACCTTCCTCTAAACTTTAGATCTTGGATTTATTTTTATCTGTGTTACTCATCTTCTTACTCCACAGGAAAAAAAAGCCCAAACCAAACCAAACAAAAAAGAAAAAAAAAAAGAACAAAACAAAAACAAACAAACAAACAAACAACACAAAAAAAACCCCACCACAAAACCTAAAAACCACATTAATACAAAAAAACTGAAAAAAACCCCCAGAATTACAGTGAATTCAGGGGTTCTATAAAAAACAAACCCAGAACCAAGACCAAGACTCCCAAAAAGCCCATAAACAACACAAAGAAAAACTTTCTAACAAAATAGATTTTTTAAAGTCAAAACCTTACCAAGATCATGAGATAAGCGTGATGACATATGGTGTTTTAAATGAAAAAAAAAAATAAATAAAAATAAAAATTCAAACCAAATCCCTTTGAAACTGGAATGATTAGCGGGCACAGGCAGATGTGTGATGATGGCATATAAGAAGCCATGGGGCAATGCAGCAAACACTACCTGGCCTCTGGATTCCCACCCATTCCATTTTGTTAACTCAGACAGGGGTGGCAGCAGCAAAGCCACTGCTGCTGTGACACAAACTGTCCATGGGAAAGCTGGCAGCCAACCTCAAGAGTGCCAGAAAGGTAAAAAAGAAGGAAGTGGCAATTTCTGCAGCTCGTGGTCTTTGTGATTTTTTTTTGTTTGTTTGCTTGCTTGTTTGTTTGTTTTTAATAACAATTCAAAGAGAAACTACAGTAGTTTCACGATTATAAACCGCACCTGAATATAAGC
>VRYO01002253.1:9275846-9305593 GCA_009812075.1 Sialia sialis | reverse complement strand
GAAATTACTGTACTTAAATGCAAAGCTGCTGTGGAACTCAATCCATTGAGTATGCTGTTATCCAGCAAAATCTAAAGAGGTTGCTCACATTAAGTACTCAGTATCTGGGAAGATCACAGCTTCGATTATTTAATTTAATCATCAACCAAAAGTCACTGATGTTCTGTGCAGTGTAAAAATGTGGAGATTTACTTGTACACTCTATGCTGGAGTTGTACAGGTACTGTATGCTCGATAAACTGCAGAATGTGGCACTGAATTATACCACATATGGTCTGCTGAGTTTGTAGAAAACATTCTTATATTGCATTTACATAATAAAGTAAGAAATGCATCATAAAACATATGCTCGTTTTCTGAAATGTGTATGCAAAGTACAAATATCTTGCTCCAAGTGTTTCTTCACATAAAAATATATATAGTAAGTAATGTAAAAAAAGAAAAAGAAGAAAAACATTTACAATGTCAAAAGATCATAATATTCTAAGAGTAATATCTCTTTACACCCTGATTCATTGGTCATTGTCTTTTGTTATGGTCTTGCATAGGTAAATTTGTGCATAGTTTTCAGCCTACTATTGCCAGATAGGTTTATATATATTTGTTTATAGGGTGATGGAATATTCCAAGGTGAGTAGACTAGTTGACTGCAGTCATTATAGCTGTAGTTATTAAAATTGTAAAAATGCTCAATGTATTTATAGCAACCTTTTCATCCTATAATTACAGAGAAAAAAAACCCCATACAACATAAAACAAAAAAATAAAACAAAACTAAAAAAAAACCAAAAACAAAAAAACCCAAACAAACAAACAAACAAACAAAAAAACAAAAACAACAAACAACAAACAAAACCAAACAAAATAAAACAAAAAAAAACCCCTTCATCTGGATTTAAAATTCCTTCACACTTGGAACAATACAAAGGATGAAACGTTTTATGAGAAAGTTGAGAAAATAGGGGTTTAGATGGGGGTTTAGCGTTGAAAAAAAATCTCATTTTAAGGCCCTCCTTGCTTCTTCTGTGATTTGCACCAGTGTTTCCCAGACACAGTTGTACCTACTTTTTAATTTTTTTTTCAAGCATAAGCAAAGCTAATTCAGTAGGTTTGTTTTAAGCATAAGTTAAAAAGACTTTCCTCCCACTTTGGGCAATACCTTGCAATGTTTGCAGAAGGCTTCCTAACAGTTCTAGTCAATCCAGAATAGTGAATAAACCAAACGAGGATTTCACTTCACAGCACATAAATAAAGAAAAAACCTTGTCAAACGAAATGTTTTCCAAGGTTGATGTAAAATTTCACAATAATCAAGCTTATTTCAGTGGAAAGACTTCTGGCTAATCACCTCATGTATTTCATGTGCAACCAGAAAGGAATTTGTATTGGACTGATATTGATGCACTTGGTTTTACATACAAAGAACTACTTATGCTTTCCTTGAACAGTAACGTTTGCAGTGGGCTAAGAGCTGAACCTTCAATATACACTTGAATTGTCAATACATGTTTTAGCATCACCCTCCCTCTCTTACTATAAACCTAGTAAAAAGTATCAGAAAGAAAACATGTTCCTGTTTGGAAAAGGAGGTCACATTTCCTAAAAATATTTGAAATGTTTGTTTTTCAAAAATGCAGTGTCTTGGTATAGCACACTTGACAATGTCATAAAAATACTGTTCTTCCTTATTTTTGAACAATCAAGTTGTCAGATTTGTTTTAAGCGGAATCCACAGCATTGTACCAAAACCTCCTCAGTCAGCAGCAGCTTATTAAACAGATCTAGGTTTGTTTGGGTTTTGCTGTTGTCACTTGTTTTCTTTGTTTGGGTGTTTAAGTTATGGAAATAGCACTGCTCAGATGATACTGTGAATCCTAAGCAAAGTGTGTTACTGATGCAAATCCTGGGTTATATGTAGAGGGGTGAAAGGCAAATCTGAGAAGCTGCAGCACAAAACAGTCATGATCTTCTTGCCCTAGAGATCCAGGTAGCTTTCAAAAATCAGTGGAATTACTAGAACTATATGGCATCTAAAGACAGTTTAAATCTGGTCCAAACATACTCCTTCCCAAAAATCTGGCCTAAGAAGAATCTCCATAGTTTTAATTAGGGATGTAAAGATTTTTTACTACTTTAACATATCTGATGTGAGCCCAGATCCAATATTCACTGAAACAACATTTAAGAGCCTGACCTAAGGAGGTCTGTGGCAGACAAGACCCCAGAAGTGACACCCCCACTACAGAACTATTCCTCTATGTAATTATGATCAAAATCAATTGCAAAACTGTCTTTTCTCTTGCCTGAGGACAAAGCAGTACAATTTACATGCAGGAAAAAAGTATCAGATTTTTAAATAGACTAATTCTAATGATGTGCTATGCAAAATACCAGATCAGTCTTCTAGGGGTAAATCCACAGCATCTAGCAACTGACAGTGAAAGACGAGGTACATGGAGGTCTCAGTGCCATCTCATTTACACTGTTATTATTCAGTCTTACTCCCTTGTCAACTATAATTTCATATTCTGCTTTTAGAAGTCTATCACCCCTCCACATACAAGGATTTAATGTCTGTCACAAAGACTCAATAAACCATATGTGTTCATGTGTATACAGTGCCATTTCTATCTCAGACAATATATGTATGCTAATATATCTGGGTTTGAGAGCTCAACAGCTCTCCAAAGTACCCAGATCTGGTACTTAAAGAGCTTTATGAAATCCAGTATTGCCTTACAAACAAGTAAGTACTTTATGCATATTAGAAATACCCCTTATTAGTGCATGTTAACAAAACCATTCTGTGCTATAAAGAAACCTATAATTTGCTCCTACAGCACATGTGCTCAGCCTCATTTTCAGTCAGGGGACCCATTTCTGTGCAGGCACCACAGCAATCACTGCAGAATTGGCATGTAACAACACAAAGCAAACTTTTTCTGCAGCCAAAGCCTTTAGATACCACCAAATAACAGGAATCTTTAAAGAACAAGTGTTCAAACAGAATATTAGAGCTCATCTTGAGTGTAGCTTAGCTAATAGCACCGACTGAGCTGAATTGATTTTCTTCAGTTATTTAAATCTCATTATATATGCTCTATTTAATTCCTTCTCCACCTAAATTGATACGAAATATAAAACAACTCTAAATAATTTATTGTGAAAAAAACATACAAGCTAATTAAAAGATAAAACTTGAAACCCAAATACATTCTAAACTTCTGGTTTTTCAAGACATCTTCTTTTATGTCTTGGAGTTACCTTTTTGTTTCTTTGTTTGTTTTGGGGAGACAATGAGTATTTGTAAGTCTTTTTTTGTTTTGTTTTGTTTTTTCTACAGTGAGAAGTGCTTACAAAGAGGCTCCTTGGCTTCTGTTGCTTTGATTTTATGCCACCAATACAGGTTTTTGATATTTTGCATTTCTGCTGAAATTGCAATTAAATTAATAAAACCTAAATGGTATATTCTTTAACCATTTAATGTGACTTTCCAGAACTGGAAATTATTATAAATCTCATTATGCTTATTAATCACTCTCTTTTAATTATAAAGTGAAGACTTAAATGCCACCTTACCATACAACAGTAAGGTCAGACTTTGCTCAGATGTCACAGGGAAGGCTGGAGGGGGCAGCAGAAAAAGGCACATTAATGCAGCAGTGCTTTCCAAGATCAGATCTCAGACATGTGTGCCTCAGACATGTAAAAGCCAATACTTACAAATTAAAAAAAACCACTGTAACTCATGAATTGCACTACTATACTCTCCTCTCGTGCCCAATAGGTCATACAGTGAATATTCACACATTCAGAGCTGAAGCTCTTTTTGGTCTTAACTATTTTCAGGTAAAGTTCTTCTTGAGAACATAATAAATGTAACACTGTCTTACCTTAAATACAGCATGTGATAAAAGGTATCTATTCTATCCTCCTCTGTTGAGGGTGGGGGCAGTGATCATTATCTCCATGGGGGATATTCTGCTAATGGGCATCCATTGAAACCAGGTGGGGCAGTGTTCTTTATCTTTTCACAACCCATCCTTCCTTCAGGGAGGTATCTTCTGCTAATGGCCCATTGAGTCCCAATGTGTGACTGATAAAATTACTTCATCCCATTGCACCAGCCAGGGGGAAGAGCCCAATGTTTCTCACCAGGATAAAACCAGGGGTTTTGGGACACTAAGGTAGCCCTTGTTCCCCTGGACTCCAGAGGAAAACCAGACTTTTCCACATCATCACTGGATCTTCGGAGGGAAACTGCACCTTTACAGAACCACTGCTTCAAATGAACCACATCTAACACTGCATAAGAACTACAGCCACCATTTAATTGGACTGCTACCATTATATTCTTTGTCAGGGTTTGGGGTTTGTTTCTTTGTAGTACTGTAATTCTATTTTAATTTTCCTAATAAAGAACTGTTATTCCTAATTCCCATATCTTTGCCTGAGAGCCCCATAATTTCAAAATTATAATAATTATAATTTGGAGGGAGAGGGTTTACATTCTCCATTTCAAAGAGAGGGTCCTGCCTTTCTTAGCAGACAACTGTCCTCCAAACTAGGACAAACACCTAATTAGTATTTTCAATTAATTTCTATTATCTAGTTCCAAATTTAAAATAGTTAACCACATAAGGATTTCTGATCTTGTATCAGAATCATATAATCATATAATATAATCCTAATTTATAATATCATGTAATCCTCAATTTGTTTTCTTCTTACTTTTGCCTGTAATTTTTAAAGTAATGTTTGATCCTTCCGTTTACAAATGAACATTAAGATACATATTTTCACATTCTTGCACAGTGTCATGCATAGGGTTCTGCAAATAGTACACAGTTCCAAAACTTTTCAGTTTTATTTCTACTCTCCAATTTTTCAAATCTATTAATGAAAAGTAATCTATTAATCTATTACTTAATTTGGTAATGAAGATCTCCTTCTGAAATATGAGCCACATTTTAAAATGAGTCATAGTTTCTGATAAAATAAATCATTATTATTTCAAGGAAATAAAGGAATGTTGTAGTTACATTACTCCAAATATCACTATTCTTGCTTGGCTTCCTAATTAAAAGCATCCTGAAAACAAAGCTCTTCTTAAACCCATTCTCACTTATTACTCAAAGTGTTCTCTGACTCCTTCTCTCATATACACACAGAAATGGTCACTCGCAATTGTCTAACGTACAAAGCCAAATCATGCAGAACCTGGCATCATCACTGCTTCACACTGTCAATTGGAGCCTTAGATTTCAAATGGGAGAAGCATGTTTTTATTTGGAGAAGAGTTGCATTTAGCTTAATTACAGCAGTGTCTGACAGTTCAGAGGATGGGAATTTTCTGCTTCCGCAAGGTTTGACAACATCTTCAGCTAAAATATGATAATGCATCGTATGCAAGAAATAGTGAAATATGACATTAAATCCTAGCCTTCAGCTTTTTTTAAAAAAACAGCTTTAATAATTTTATCTTTCATTTATTTACACTAATTTACTTAACAGAAATACAACTACCTGCTTAGCTTATCTAGAATATTTTAACTTAAATTTTAATAAATTTTAATAAATTTTAATGCACTTTAAAAGAATGCCTATAGTGAGTTTTGTAACTACCAGCAAACACCAAAAGAATAATTTTTATTCAGTAATACTATATATGCTATATACATGCTTTGGATGTATTTTTCACATTCACAATTAAATATCAACTATAATACAAGGGGCTTAGAAGCTTTCTCAACCATTATTTGTGGGAGTGTTTGTTTGTGGTTTCAGTTTTTGGTTGGTGTTTATTGTTTGTTCAATTTGCTGTTGTCATTTTAATTTTCAATAAGCCATTTCTCTGAATGAGAAGCTTTTATTGAAAATGGCAACAAGTGTCATTGAAAAACACTTCCTTACACCCATAGTAAAATTATTGGCCCAAATAGGCATTATAACACGGAGAAGGGAAAAGTGGCAGGTAGGGATCTGACAGCAAGGCTCACCTACCTCTGAAAGTTGTTTTGTGTGTTGGCTAGATTAAGCAATAGAGTGCATTTCACATGGATGCTTTCACACCTTCTGTGCAACACAGCTAAATCAGAGCTTTCTTACCTCTGGCATGTGTCACAGAAATAAATATGAACTTCCATTCACCCCAGTTTATATGAAATGAGAAGAGACATTCTTCACCAGTTTCCAGGAAGAACATGGTGTATCTAAACTTCTAGTCCTTTCAGATGTGGCTAAGAATAGCTTAAGGACATGCTCTGGCAGCAATAATGGCATTTGCTTCCAATTGACTTCAAAGGATGATCTAAAGTAATTTTCCTACAGAACATACAATTAATTACTTCCCTTTGTTTTTTTCCTCCAGCTACCTGCCACGCTGAAACACTGGGGGGAACAAACAAACAAACAAACAGACAAATTCTCCTGTAATAGCTTCTCTCAAAACAGTTTTGATATTTTACTTATTTAGATTTTTCAAATAATGTATTTTTCTAGACTTTCAGCTTATCAGCTGTTGGGGGATGACTCCGGGATCTCCAGCAACACAAGGCACTCAGCTCTCTTTTCCAGCAACAACAATTGGAAAAATGCTGCAGCCAAATCCTCTGAGGTACCCACCAGCCCTATAACTCAGAGACCCACAGGGACAAACCTGTGGTTCCTGTCAAGTTTCCGTAGTTATCTCAGGGCTATAACAAGTGTAAAAAAACACCTGACAAACTCCAGTGAAGTGTAAAAGGTGGAAATATCACCAAGACTGCATTTTATCACCCCTCTAATGCTGTCTGGCAGAGGACAGACACAGTGAATAAGGCTTTGACTCTGCTCATTCCAGTCCTTTCCACAAGAAAATAATTGGCAGCAAGTTGTCAGCTCCCTATACATGGCAATTCAAGCCAGGCCAAGGCTGTCAGCTCAAGAAGGCAAGAGTCCATCACCTGCTTTATGCTCCACCTCTGCACAGCTTGATGAGCAGCAGGAATTTGCTTTGCTTTAAATTCCAGGCAGCACAGAGGCACATGAGGCTGTCACTGCAAATGTACATTTAAATGCTACTGGGTTTTTGAAAGAAAGTTCTCCTTTCTTAACATGCATGGATGGAGAAAGAGGCCAGATTTAATGTGAGTTTAAATTATAATAAATTCCCCATCATTGTTTTTTTTAATGAAATATTTTGTTTATCAGTAGAACAACTAAGGATAAGAATCATAATGAATCTCCTTCCCCTGCTACATGCTATCTCTTGGTAGAAAATCATCCAATGAAAATTAAAATGAGAGATGGAAGCTGCTCAACACTGCTGAAGGCATGCTCTCTTGTTTCTTTTTATTCAGCAAAAGCTGCCAAAAATCCACATCCTCTGATGTACTTGCATTTAGCATAGGGACTTGTCAATTATTTATTGCAGAGAGTTCTGTCAGACTGGGATTAAGATGTCCTGAAACTCCCAAGAGGGCAATTCATCATAATACAATATAGTGTGTGTAAAATGGACATCCACCAAAGGCTCAGCTGACATGATGGAAATGAATGATAGGTGAATTCAGGTCAGGGGCTTGACGTGAACACATTGGACAATGCACACCCAGGCTGTCAGTCAGGGTTTTAAAAAGGAGAAAGCACATAAATATGAAATAGCAAACAAACAGATTGGCTTTTGTTCTCTTGTTCCTAACAGCTCAAAGAAATGATGCTGGACCTCCATGCTGTGAGCCAGTACACTCTAGAGCATCTGCCACAGCTCCAACTCAAAGAGAAATATCCTGTAAAAGTTCCAGGTATGGATGAATAAGGCCATGTGCCAGGTTTTCTTTTGCTTGTTAAAAACGGGTTTATTTCTGTGTTATTCCACTCCCAACATACTTATGAGAACTATGTTTCAGTGAAGAAGAACATCTTAAATCAAAGCAAATTAATATTACATATGCTTTACTACTTGTTTTATTACCATGAACCTACAAATGTAGAAATACAATTGACCCTGAACTAGTTATCAAAAAAAAAAAAAAAAAAGAAATAGCAAAGAGCTATAAGTAAATAGCACCTGTCAGGGAAACAGAAGTAAGGTGAAATTTTTGTCTCATATCAAACCAAGGTGATGAAATACCTGGTGTTCCAGTGAGAAATGGTCACTTCACACAGGAAGACAATTAATGTTATTTCACTCATAATAGCAATGCACTTCAGGTGCACTACTACTACTACTACTATTACTACTGCTACTACTACTGTTATATACTACATTCAGTGTACTCCTCCTCTTAAGGTGCTTTTTTCCAATAAAAAAGATCTATCTAACTATGATGCTGTTTCCCACACAGAAATAAAGAAACACTAAGTACAAGTGTTCACAGGATCTATCTGTTGTTTAGTCCCTGTCATCAACACCTCACTTCATCCACTTATGCATTTCAGCAATTTAATCTTTGGAATGAATAGAATATTTCATAGAATAATGGAATGGTTTGGATTGGAAGGGAACTTAAAGATCATCCAGTCCCAACCCTGTTGCCAAGGGTTGGGACTCCTTCCATTAGCCCAGCTTGCTCAGAGCCCCATGCAACCTGGCCCTGAACACTTCCAGAGACTGGGCATCCACATCTCCTCTGGGCCTGTTCCATGCCTCATCACCCTCACAGCAAAGAGTTATTTTCTAACATCTAAGCCACACCTACCCTCTTTCAGTTTGAAGCCATTCCTTGTTGTCCTATCATTACATACCCTTGTAAGAAATTCCTCTCTAGCTCTCCCTTTCAGACACTGGGAGGTGCCCTAAGGTCTTGTTGGAGCCTTGTTTTCCAGCATGAACAGATCCAACTGTCTCAGCTTTTCCTCATGGGAGAGGTGGCCCAGCTCTCTGACCATGTTTATGACCTCCTCGGGACTCACACCAGTAGTCATTGTCCTTTTGTTGGGGGCCCCAGAGCTGCATGCAGTGCTCCAGGCAGGTTCATTTACAGACAGAGAAATTTCACATAAAAAATAACCTTGTGTTATTATAGTAAGTATAGTATAGTAATAGTCTGGTCTAGTCTAGTCTAGTTTAGTCTTGAATTGTATTCTCAAAATGCCTTTTTCTTCCTGCTCTTGTGTAAGTTAGTGGATCAACCAGCCAGGTAGTTGTGACAGTGTGTTATTCCTGCCTTCAAAGTTACTGCAAACTAAAAATAATTCAGTATCCATCAAAGCTGGTGAAACAGCTTCCAGCAGTAGCATCTGCAGACAACTTGCCTTCAAGTTTTCCTCTGTATCAGTCTCACACCAGAGCCCACCTCCTCAATCTGCTTTGTATCTGAAGATCCCTTTTAGCAGTCAGCACAGCTTCCAGTCCTTCCTACTTCAGTCTGTAGCAGAGCCAACCTGCTCCTTTCACAAACACATTCTTTTCAACTTTCCAATCACTCAAAATTCTCAATTTCAGACATAAGAACTCTAACTTATCCTGAGTAATCACCAGCCATTATGCACTATGCCCAGTGTTCAGAAAATCAGTTGTATAAATTATACCTTGATATCTTTTCCTCAATGGGCTTAATTTAGTATCCAAGTTTTCCTCTTTGACTGCACACTTGAAAAACCCTAGTTCTCAGAGATCATAAAAAATTCAAAGCTTTGCCTTCTGAGAAAAATAAATTGTTATTGGTCTTTTCACTTTTCTTATTGAATTCTTATAGTTTTTAAGTGCAACATTTACCTTTCTGGGACTCTCCCTTTCATGTGCATTGATGCTAACAAGGGGGGCAAGAGAATTAATAAGAAACCTGGATAAGAGTAGTGGAAGTTGGTTTAAACTTCACCACAACCTAGAAGAATGGTAATGCAAGACTGTAGATATTTCTGATTTATGGTAGCCTGATGCAATGACCTGATCACATGTAATGGTTATGAAATACTCCAGGGACTCTGACAAAATGCACATGGATAACTTAAATCCCACATATATTCCACATGTAGAAACCTAGTTTTGTTCTGGAAAGGGATGAATGTCAGATGACAAAGATGCCTCCTTTGAAGTTAGAATGAATAAGAACATGAACTGTAGTGGGGAGGTTTCAGTTTGGTTTGATTTGGATTTTTGAAGATTGCAGCTCTAGGGGAAAATTTAAATACAGTAATTTCACGATTATAAGCTGCACCTTTTTCATTGAAGAATGCAGCCTACCCCAGCAGTGTGGCTAATCATCAGGTGCGGCTTATCTATGGACAATTTCCAGCGAAAGGCCAGACTAAAAGTGTGAGCCGGCCGGGGAGAGAGCTGCCGTGGAGCCGTGGCCAGGCAGGCGGGGGGCAGGTGGGGAGTGGGCTTTGTGGGGCGGCGGAGCTGCGAGGGAGCGCTGCTGTGCAGCCCTGCGGCTCCTGGGGCTCCCAGGGCTCCAGTGGCTCAGGGCTGCCTGCAGCGCCCGCGGCTCCCGCGGCTCCCGTGGCGTTGGGAGCCACCGTTGCAGCCGAGCAGGCAGGGAGCCGGAGCCGGTTTCGCGTGGCGAGGAGGCAGCGAGCAGCCAGCTCTGAGCGCGCAGCGAGGGGGCGAGCCGCCGGCTTCGTGCAGTGAGGGGATCAGCTGCCGCTGCCGAGCAAGCGGGGAGCCGCGGCAGCCAGCGCTGGGGGCGGGAGTGCTGGGGCCCATGGCATGGGGAGGGCGCCTGGGGCTGCGCTTAAAGGCTTCATTGGTCTGTGAAAACCGTTTGCAAATTGAGCAACTTGACAGCAAACCCCGCAATCGCGCGATTCTGTTACTGACTCGTTAGTTTGTTGCACATGGATACTTGCTTAAAAAAAAAAAAAAAATCGTCTTATATTCAGGTGCTGGTTATGTATGGACAATTTCCGTGGTCTCCCCGGCTACCCAGATGTGTGGCTTATAATCAGGGGCGGCTTATAGTTGTGAAATTACTGTATTTTGTCTTCTTTTGTCAATTGTCTGTGTTTTGAGGGATTTGGGTTCTTCTGACAGTTTAACTTTGATCCTGTATTTTCCGCTTTGTGAGTCTAAGAGGTAATATTGATCTGAGCCTTCAGAATTTACTTTCCCTAACAATGTTTGATATTAGTCATTAAGCGAGACCATTTGTCACTTTCTTTCACTAAAGTGAGTCATCCTCTGAACATATCCTTTGTTGTTCTTAAGGTCTAATATAACTATTGATTTATTGTCAACACATGGTATCTTCTCTGTTAATGGAATCTGTAGACTTTATTCTTCCTCACTCTTGTCTTCAGCGGCCATCTAAGAAAGTTGCAGTCTACCCGGTGCTTAATTCTGAAAATCAAATGCCTGTTATGATAATCATGACATTTATTTACTTTCTTGCTCCTGTCTGTGAGTTTTGACATCTTTTCACACATACTGGATAATGGTTCCTTTTTCAGGAATTAGAAGAATTTCTTCTGAAGGTGCTATTTTGTTTTAAGATAATCTTTTTGGTAAGCAGACAGGCACATTACAGCCAATTTTAGACTGATTTCAGGAATCAAAAAATAAGAGTGCTCACTTAAAGCAGGGTCACTTCCAAGTAAGATCACAGGTCTTGGGCTTATATCCAGTTGGGTTTTTTTTATCTCCAGAGTCATGATGCGAGAACATGTCTGGGCAACCTATTCCTGTTGATCATCCTTATCTTAAAATTATTTTTCCCAATTTGTAGCCACAGTTTCTCCTACCGGAAATTTTATTCATTGCTCCTTTTCCTTTTTCTGTGAAAATTTTTGAATAGCAAAAATGAAAGAATTTGCATTTCAATAAACACCATGAATTTGTTTAAAATTCAAATTAAGCAAGAAGCCTTAAGAAAAGCAAGCTTGCCACTTTGTTTGTATGTACCTTCTATAACAGCATTTTAGTAGATCACTTTCTTCTTACCCTCATTCTCAAAATATCCTGGTTTATTCAATTAAGACTATTTGATTCTGGACCTTTTAAAGAGACAGCTAAATTACATACACTATCAAAAAACTAACATTGTAGTAGAAACAATGCAGATTTACTAGTAAGTTTCAATAATTAAAATATCTTCCTCTTAAAAAACTGCAACAAAATTAAGATAATTTGGTACATGAAAATTTGAATAATCAAAGGAAAAATCAGAATTTTTCAGACAGAGGTTCCCAGAGTACGTCTGTAGGAAGACGTGACAGCTGTTTATGCCAAAAGAAATTTTATGGAAAATTACTTGGATTTACTGTGGAATTTGCATTTGCAATTTTTTGGAAGTTATTTCATTAATTAATTTCAAAGTCAAAATAAATAGATATATGTGACTTGTATACCTGAGTATGGCTCCAACTACACACCAAAGGGAAACAGGCACTGCAGCATTTTAAAAGATGCGCAGCTTTTAACAAACTTGTTTCTTTCGAGGCAAGGATTTTTAAAAGAGAGTGAAGAAATCTTCCTGGCAAATGATTCTTAGTAAATACCTCTTCTGATTTAATTGAACTGTTCCTTTATGCAATGCAGCTTAGTGATATATTAGTATATGTCAATATATTGGCAAAATACTAAGCAATTAAAAAAAATATATTTGTATTATCTTTCAGGTACATGACTGGGTTTTTTGTGTGAGCACAGACAAATCTTACTGGCAATGATAGCTAACTGATCTTTTTACCTTTTCCAGTTTTTTTTTTCCATGTAAGAAAATTAATGCAATTGTTATTATTGCCTTACAGGTTTTTTTGTAAAGCCCTAACAAAAGCAGGTCAGGAGTAGAGCTGGGGGAAAACTGTTCTCTTGATGCATCCAAACTTCATGGAATTTCAAAAGACAACCACTTTCCCTTACTATTTCATCAAAGAATCCTCTCTTCTATGTCCCAAGGTTTACATCTACCTAGGATTTTGAAAATTTAGTAGTCTACAGAGTGTTTTCTGGATGATATCATGCTATGAGGAAAGAGGGATTCAATAGCTCAAGTCCCCAGCCTGCATGAGAGTTCAAGCATTTTACTCTCAATTCATAAGAGAACTGGCAGTGAGGCAATAAAAGAAGCCAATGCTTCTTCCAAAGGCAACTTCTTACATAATTACCCATGACAAGATTCACATTTTAAATCATTATATTAAAACACCTTATTAAAAGAATAGAACCTCTTTAAATGAAGAAATTAAAAATTCCAATCCATATTTCATACTATGAAAACAGGAACTCAACAGATGCATATTTTATGAATACAGAAATAAAAGTACAACCAGTTTTCCATATTCATGAAAAGCATTGCTGAAAATATTCATCGTATTCATCTCCAGGAAAATGTAAATCATCAGTATCACATTGTGCAACTTCTATAAAGGGAGAAAAGTAAAGGCTTTTCTTTACATGACAGTTTTCTCATCTAGTTTGTCTTATCTGGGCAATCCAGCTTTTTCCTCTTCATCTGACTGTATTAGAATATTTCACACTTCCACTCTGTTTTCAGCTTTGTGCATGCAACTACTGACTGGCAGCAGTGGCCTTTCAAACAGACTCTGTGGAATTATTTGAAATATTTAATAACAGTAAACTGTTCAGATGCTTTACCTAATAATTGACCTTAACAGTACAGTTAAACTTTTTTCTTTTTTACTTTGCCTTGGGACTTCTAGCTGTCCAGGATATTCAATCACTGCCTCTAATCAGTGCTTAACTATGAATATGTTAATGCATTTGACACTTCAACAGGAAAGTGATTGAAGAAATTGCTGCTCAAAGGCATCCCTCTGGAGGCAAATCCTCATTTCTGGATGCTGCTTACAGGCTGAACTGACACAGTGGCCTCTTCATGCCAGGCCGTGCCACTCAAATGTATGAAGAGAGACATTCCTGTGAATCCTCTCCCTCTGTGGGTTTCAAATACTTCTTTTTTACTAGATGATCCCTGAGATCTCTTTCCAGCCTGGTATACTGTGATTCTTTTGAACCATCAACCATGATAAAAAGAAACTCCCAAAGAAAGGCATTACTTCAGAAAAAATCTGCTTTTAGGGAAACCAGTCCATTTCACAATGGATTTGGTAGATATGCTCAAGTCTTCTGAGAATTTAGCTTTTAAAACATTCTACCACTCATGGTACAAGTCAGCAACAAAAATTACCTTATCATCTGAGTATCCCATAACTGCCTATGAGTTTTCCTCTGAAAAAAAACGTTGGTATCAATCACAGTCAGAGACAGGACTTTGCAAAGAACAACCATTGACCACCAAAGATTGGCCACTGCTGCATTATGGTTCTGACATGTCTTATTCTGCCACTCAAAGACCTCCACTACAGCTCCCATATCAGCACAAATGTCCCAGTTAATCATAGCAAAGGAATATTCCTTTCCTTGATGAAAAACTAAACCCTGAAAATTTGCACACAGTCTTAGTGGAATCTTGCTTCTATCACATGGTTTGCTTATTTCAAAAAGCTTGGTATCATCTTTTGTTGCTTTGTTTTATTTTGATGGAGCTCTAACAGGCAGCACTGCTGCTGAAGTGTTAGTCAGAGCCCAAATTAATTGTTGTTCGCTGTCCCTTGCTTGATTCACTGTAATAACAAGCAAAATGGAAATACCAAAGCATTGGTCAGATCTCTTGTAACCCAATCACCAGCCTGTCCAATTTAGATGTGTGAGGCTCCTGTTCAATTTTTCCATTTCTAATTCCTCTAAAAGATCCTCAGTGGCACCGTCAGCTGCCATCCACCCAAATTCAGCCTTTAAAGACAGAAAGGTCTCAAGTCAAAGGAAACCAGGAGAGGATTCTTGGCACCTGTGAAAACTGCTGTATTCACAATCCTCTTCACTCAGGGCACTGTCAAATTATGCAAATCAGCTGACACTGAAACGCATGTAGAAAATAACTTTCCCCTTTCTAAATCTTCACAAACATTCTCAAGGAGAAATATCCCAGCCTTGCACTAAGATTAATATTTGCACTAGTAATTCTGCTGATTAATTGCACTACTAATTCTTCAGGTAAAGGAACCTGTTCCTCTTTTGAGGAACAGAAAATGTTCGAAGTCAATCTGACTCCTATCAAATCCTCATTGTGCTAACAATTTTCCTAGTAGGAAACAAAGCAGAAGAGATTGCAAAAAACTAGATTTGGCCACTAAAAAAAAATTCCATTTTAAATGGTAATGCAGTCAAAAAAGCACCATTTGCATGAGTTTGCTGTAATTATTTGTAAGGCAAAAAATATCACTACAGAATAATCTCCCTAAGAAACATCAGGGAAAAAAAAGAGACTGGAGTTACCTGCCATTTGAGAGTGCCTGCAACAAATTTCAGCTGAGGGAAGCTGAGTTCATCTTTGTTTGGAAGCAAAAAATATCTATAATAACTGTACATGCTGTTATTTATCAATATTATAATTATGATATTTCACAAAGCTTTTTTTTTACTGTTTTCTTTCCTCGAGTTTTTATCACTGAAATATTTAATTTTCAAGTCCATCTGGTACAGCAGGGTGCTGTGCACATAAAATAAGCTTCAGATGCAACAAAAATGCCTTTATGCATCTTCTGTGTACTAATCTTTGCTTTAAGATATTCAGGCTCTCTATTCTTATCCTGTCATTGTTTATTCCTCTAACAGTTCTGCTCTAGAAGTATCTGATTTGGAATTCAGAAAAAAAACCAACAAAAATTTCACAAGTAAATCACAAGTTGAAGGCTGATTGTTTAGAAACAGCAAATAAAACATGATATGACTACAGTTGACTGAATTGGCAAGTACTATCTGGACCCTGCATTTAACCTCTTCTAAATCTTCTTTACAATGCACATACATAGAACAAATATTTCATTAAATTAATCATTATTGCAGTGCCTCAAACAGAGCGGTTTCTTCAAACCTCTACATATAAACCAGCATCAATCTATATTACAGGAATGGGTCCAGTTCTGTTTACTGTATATTTCACAGAGTTCAAAAGAATCATGCTCAATTTTAAACTAAATTTAGACCTGAACGTTTTATTCTGTTGGAACGTATTGATTCCATAACTTTTGGCAGCAAACTGCAAGTCCCACTAGAAGCAGCCATTAGGCTGGATAATAAATCAGTGTCTTGACAATGGCATTGTATACTCATCACAGCAAAAAGCAGCCAAAATGACTTTCAGAGTCTGCCAATGTGGCCACAAGTTATTTAGAATGTGCAGTGATATTAACTCACAAAAACTCTGCCAGACCAGCCCAAGCCCCTCAACTTTGACAGGAAGGATGCTTTATTCAATAATAGGGAAATTCATATAACTAACTCTCTTTCTAACTCAGGCAATAAATAAAAGAGATGGCAAAATACATTGGAAGATAAAGGTGGAGGGGTCACATCCTCATACCCCCTGCAAGTTTTTAATGGATGAAGTGTTTTGGTTTCTTTTCTTTCCTTTCAAGCATGCCATTATTTAGCAAATTAGGTGTTTCTGAATTTCCAGAGGTGGCTCACACAGACACTTAAGCACAATCCCATTGCTTCCTAGAAACAGATCTTGAAATCAGGATGAAGTACAACATTTCCTACTATAATGTCAGTTCTTTTGAGATAGAAAGGTATCTTTGTTCTGTATTTCACATACTGAACCACCAGTCCCCTGGATATTCAACAGTGGAGCTTTATAATCATAAAGAACAATTTCACATATCCATTGGCTGCATGATAGTCTAGTGTCCTACTACCACACACAGTATTCACTATGAACATGACCAGTTCAATCCACTCTTGTGCTGCTCACATCTTGTTTGGCCCTGCTGCATTCCTACTGGCACTATTGACACTTCCTTTTTCTCTGGATTAGAAACATGATTTAGCTGGAAATTTCTATCAGCGTAATGAATTAATCACACTGAACGTGCTAAGTACTGCAATCCTGGTAAGTTGTTGTTGTATGTCGCACATCTCAAGAAAAATAAGTTTAAAAACCACCACTGAGGTAGACAGCGGAAAATCCCATCACAGATCTCCCATTACAAGATGTGAAGGAAATCAGCAGAGCTTATTTGTGCCTGAAGAACGTCCCACCAGTCCTCAGTCATTTTCTATGCACAGCAGGTAGCACATCCTGTGCATCCAGTTGGAAGCATCTGTCGATACCTCGGGCTGCAGCGCGGCGGCCGCGGTTTATTGGCGAACCCTGGCTGGAAGGGCTCTCCAGGGAGGCTCGCATATTACAGGCTCCTGGTAAAAATGCTACTGGAACAAATACATTTCTGCTTGGCTGCAATATTAAAAAGTGATGCCTGACCAGTAATTAAAGAAGCTGCCAGATAACAAAAAATGTGTTGGGCTAGTTAATGTATGCAGATGTCACTACAGAGAGTGATCTCATAAACAAAATGGGAAACAAAGCACCAGCGTGACAAATTAACCTTTATGGGTCAAGCAGACTGTGAGCAATGAACAGGGATAGGATGTGCGTGTGTTGTTTGGGTTTTTTAATTAAGCCATAAAAAGATCTTAATACTTTTGACAAACAGGATGAACATGAGCCTGTCATTAGAGCTTGTGACCCCCAATTGCTCCACAGCCACTGTACAACAGATATTATTCTAATTTCTGTAGATTGGGACTGGACATTTTTACTCAAAAACTGTTTCTTATGCTTAGTGTAGTGTTATTGTTTTTTGTCAGCATTTTAATCAGATGCCTTATAATGCAAAAAAAAGCTGGCAATACAGATAACCAATTCAGCTTTTGCATAACACACATCAGGATGTTCCCTGCTTAGTTAGGTACTGCTTAACTGATATGAAGGAATTTTTGTTATCCTAGAGATAAAACCAAAGACCTGGCACCCCAAAGGGTGCAGATTAACATTTACCACAATTTTAAGCTGGAAAGTTTGAAAGTGTTGCAGCATATGCACTAAAATTAGGGTTCTTTTGGAACTTTGCTAGGATTGCCTTCCATATCTTTCAGTTGTTAATTCTTCAGGTTAATTACAGACTGTATCTATGAATATTCTGCTAATAGTCTTATGAAATAAATAGTAAGTCTGATGTGAATAATTTCTAGGTGCTTTCTGAGGTGACAGACTCTTGAACCAATATATCATTGCCGTCTGCCTTGTCAACTCTTCTTAGCTCATGCATTATTTACCTGCTAAACCATGGTGACAGTGGTGAAGCAATAATGCTCTGTTTTGAACCTCCAGCTGCCATCTATGCAAAACAGGTTGAATGCCAAAGAGACATGAAATATTCATGCTTTCACTTACTTTTGTAACTGACAACATCCTAATGTGTAGGTGACTTTAAAGGCTCAGAATTTTGGTCATTCATTTACCTCTTCCACTCAAAATATCAAAAAGGAGTGTGAAGGGCAAGAGAGATACATTATCTTTCTGATAAAAACCCTTAATACAGAGGTTAGTCTTTATGGATTAGTTTATTCTTACTAGTTTTGTTATTAATTTCATAAATCTTTAATTCACTAATTTCTCTGAACAAGTCATGCTTTGGCTTATTCAAAAAAAAAAAAAACAAACCTGTAATCTTTGCTTGTAACCTATGTACAAAATTAAAAAAAAATTCTGAGATGTACAGATTTCATCTGCACAAACAGGAATTTATTCAAGTTTAGTTTATTCAGTCACATCTTATGGCATACTGAGAAACCAAAAGCTGACTTCCCACACTGTTAGCCTCACTCCCATTTGCTCCTCCAAAATGTTCAGTCTTTCTCTCTGGTAAGATGTTTCATTGAAGAATTCATTGTGCCACAGAGAGCTTCAGCAAAACAGCAGAGGATGACAGATGTCAATGAAGTTGTGCATATCTGTATGTTTGTACCATGAAAGCAGCTTTATTTTTGAGCCTATCCCCCTCCTCTTGAAATAAATATTTTAAATATTTCAAATAATGGCTTACAGCTTTTTTCTCCAGATGAAAAAAATACATGCAACTTTTAGTTGCAATTAAAACATGCTTTATCTTACTTCATTGCCAGTAAAAGTACTCTAGTGGATTCAAACAAAAGACTTTTTTGTAAGAGTAATCCACAGTCTACAGTTAATCTTCAATGTATCCCAGGTTTTGGAATTGATGGCCTTATGGACTTGTGATGTTCTCATGTTTGTTTCTTGTATTGAATCGTAAAAACTTTGAACAGGTATCATGCTCTACTTTGAATTTACAAAATAATTTGAGTTCATTGCTACAGAGCTTATAAAAAGGTTTCATCCTCTAGGGAAGTCACAGCCCCTTTATGAACGCAGGTGTAATGAAGTGAAATGCAAAACAAAAATAAATCTTGTGTAAAGTGAGTTTGAATTTGTAAGTGCATTGACAGTTATTTTTATAGAAACACTTAAAGAATTGTTTTCCTATTTCACAAGCAGAAAAACATCCCATAATTACCACTTACTACCAACCTCAAGATCAGAAGTGTCAGACAGATTTACTGAAACATTCTGACTGCATTTAGCCCCAAATGTCCCATTTCGAACTGTCATAAAAGTTTCCCCAAGTCACTCTCACAGTTTTATGTATACAAAATACTCTTAAAGGAGATTTCAAAGTTTAAGAAGCCAAACAGAGGACTATAAAGAAATATTCTGAAAGAAGATACTTTGTAAATCATGCCTTCTTTTTTCTCTAAGTTAGTGACATTTTTGAAGGACATGTAAAGGTCAATGATCTGATAAGAATGTATTCTACTATTTTACTTTAATTGCTAAGGCTTATTATTCTGTGTATAGTCTCCCTCTTAGGCTCATGTCCTTTTTTTTTGCTCCATCAAGTAACTAATTTACTGGAATTCTTTTTCAGCACAGTATTGCTTTGCTGTTGTTCTAGCTAAGCACTGCAGATGGTCACATTTGAAAGGGACTGTGGAGTCATGACAAGCCCTCCTTCCCTGTTTCTGTTCTAGTAATAAAATATCACCAGAACTATGAGCAACCGAGGAGAGAATTTTATACTTTCTTCCCAAACTGACAAAACTACTTCCATCAGAGAGAAGAAAAGCAAAGTGAATGATGCAGGAAATTTAACAGTGAGCAAGGCCAAACAAAAACAAGGACAACATTTCAGCAATAAACAGCTGAAGTACTGAGGTAACAACAAAAAGTTCAGGAAGGTTGGATGGATAGATAGATATAATTCAACACTGTAAACTAAAAAGCAGAAAAATTTAAAAAGGTGAGTGACCAAACTGAAGGAGGAAGAAGGTTTTCAAATAATATACTGGCAATTTTCAGTATTCACTAATTTTATATGTGAGGCAAAATCAGTAGCACAGGAAATCAGAAAATGAAATAAACAGAATTTAATTACTCTAGAGCTGATTTCAGTCAATAAAATGACTGCATTTTCTACAGAAATATAACACTGCATATAGCAGTTAACTTGCACCAGAAAATAAAATTCATTTCTGCAATAACTTCACTGCATCCTCATTTGTATCAGTAAGCATTTTAGAAAAATGCATGAGGCAGTAGTCTGGTAACAAATTCACACAGGAGGTTTAAACATTCAGCAGTAAAAGGCCACTGAGTACATTTAAACTTGCTGAGTGAATTCTCCTGTGTATAACCCACTATGGTTGCATTGATTTCACTTAGGAGTTTATGGACTCTGAAGCCAACAGAGCAAAACCATTTGGTATCATCTACAGGTCTTGGCCTAAAAATAAGAGTTAGACTTTGCCTGCTTGGGTTCTGCACTGCCGAGAATGTTCACTTTCCTCGGACACCTTTGATGCAGACTAGTGGACATAAAATCACTGTCAAATCTGCGTTGCTTTGAAAAAAATATGGTGGCCCGTGGGAAGATAATTTGTAAGGACAGAGCAGTTGAGACTAGGTTATAGTTGGAGCTGGAGACCCAGAGCCTGCTGGCTGGGAGGAGAAAGGGACATGTGGTCATGCAAGGGACAGACAGGGTTAGGTGGCCAGGTAAGAGATGGGCTGGGTTTAGCCAGTCATGCAGAAGGAAACTTGCAGAGAGAAGGAGTCAGTGCTGTGTGGAGCTGCCTGAGAGAAGGCATGAGAAGTTTTTAATAAAGGACTGGTGATGATGCCAGTCATTTCTGTCTTGACATAATTACTACAGATGCTCAAGCAGCAAGCATCTTCAAGAAGGCATGCGGGAGAAAAAGAGAAAGAAAATAGAGAATTGTATCTCTGAAACCTCTGTAGTCCCTGGAGCAAGCCCTGCCGTCCCCAAATCCAAAATCTCATTTCTTTCCACCTGCCTCAACATAACCAACTCCAGAAGCACTTCAATGTAAACCTTCAACTGGTAGGAAATGCCTGGGTTTGTGCCCTAACCTCCTCTGACAAGATATGGTGGGATGCAGTCTCCAGAGAGGAAGGTGAGCACTCTTCAATGGTGAAGCAGGCAAGAGAGAAACAGCATTAAGCAGTGGTCATGAATCCTCCAGAAAAGACTGAGGAAAATTCACTGAGGATTAAGAACAGCCTGCCAGGCTTCTGAGACAAAACATAATTCTTAGGAACAAGAATGGACTAATGGAGACTAAGCAAACTAAAGAGATGCCAAAGGATAAGCATTGAAGCAAGGACTTGCCAGTAGGAGCACAAAGGCAGGGTGGGAGATGTTTTGACTACCTTTTTAGTCCTACCAAAAATGAGTTATTTTTTCACTATTTATGCATATGAAGTTTGACTTTTTCAAATTAGAAGGTTTTTGGATTGTTTTGGAGAGAGTATACAGATGGAATTAAAGATTATCATTGTAGGGAACAAAGAGTTCTTCCATTAGGCAGTTGCAAACAATTTTAACTATAAGTGGTGTTGGTAGAAAAACTCTCAACAAACTGATACTGCTCCTATCCTTTCACACCTTCTTCCTTTAGAAAAGTAGTAGGCAAAAAACACTGCATAAGCAACTCCTTGAAAGGACATCACAGTTTAGGTCTGAAAATTCCCACCTATGATGAAAATCCTGAAGAGGCAAAGATTATGGCATTATGGAAATGTTTGGAACCACTAACTGGTTTTAAATACTTTAGTACATGGAGGAATTTATAATCCAATTTGGGAGGAACAGAATAATATAATAGAACTGGATCTATCTGGCCCCAGGTTCCCAGACAAATTTTATGCACATCTAAAACGGTCTTCATCTTGCAGCAACTTGTTATCCATCATGTTGCTAATATTCATTTATCATAAGACCATTTACTCTACTCACTGCTCTGCATCCTGAATGTGACAAAATTTTCAAAGATTTACAATGACAAACAAGATCCACTTCTGCTCCAGAAAAATTCAGAATTCCTAGGGTACATGGCAGAAATTAAAAGCTTTATGCACTGGTATTGCATTCAATGGAAGGTTTTGACAAATGTAGGTGCAATGTGAGGGTAAACTGAGAGATGGACACTGTTGCCACATTGGCCACAACAAGCATCAAACAGAAAAATTTAATTGTCTAATATGACTAGTTCTGTTGATAGGAGTAGCATTTGTCATATGCTTAGCTTCATTTTTTCTGGACTACTACTAAACATTCAAAAACTGTCCTGATCACAAAAGAAATAGCTAACACAAGACACTAACCAGTTGTATATTCACATACAAATATCTGTCTTACCCTTATATTTTTTCTTATATTCATTTATTTTCTTTTGCACTAGGTTTGTGTATCAAGGGTTTTATGGGGGCAAGAGGAGAGCACACGTCTACTGCACAATATTGTAGATGAACTAGCAAGAGGAAGGCAAGCAATAGATATAATCTGATTATTCCCTTCTGGAAGCTTCTTTCTGTCTCACTAAAGCAATGCCAGGTTTAAAGTGATTTCAATCTGAAATTGAAATTGTTTCTATCACAACCTTGGCTACTTTCACACTGTTTGCCTGTTCCTAGACATGAGATACTGATACTGAAGAAAAAACAAACTGGTTATTAGTGAAGTAAATGTAGTACAAGTACACTAATATATCAAAATGTTAGGTATATAAGTTATTTTTAAATATGTATGTCTACTTTTTTTTTGAATGGAATAACAAATTTGTTATAATATATAATAAAATAACCTTTTATATACCTTAACTTCAGAACATGTCACTTCACATTGCCCGTGGACTTGATATTCTGATGCATTACTTAGGCAATTAGGTTTTCCCAGCCACTTTAAAAGTGATTAATAAGTGACTTCATTATTTAATCATTTCCCATTTCAAAATAGAATCATCCATAATTCTCATTATATAACAATCAGAAGAACAACTGATTTTAAAAAAGGAAAACTAAATTTAAAATCTTTTTTTTTCTTAATAGCCAGTAATGTAGATTTTGTGCAGCAGTTATCCAAACAACCTATTAAAGTACAATAATTATCAATGTAATTATTAATATAATATTGTTTTAATCTAAGAAGTCTGCACGAAGTTGAAAGAGACTTCAAAATACTTTTAGGTGCTGTAATTATACTGGGATTAGAATATTGCATGCCAAATTTCCTAATTTGCTACAAAAACAACAAAGGACAGAGGAACAGCAAATAAACAAAGAGTACACACAGGAAGAAAAAAACCTCTTAACTCCTATATTTCAACAAGCCACTGCTTGTTGCTACATCTCCTTTCAATCTGTCCATCTGAACACGGACATAGGGCTCACTGGGAATGAAACAAATTTATCTAACTTTAAGATATTAATCCTTCATTCTTCATCCATTACTACCTGATGGTGGACTAGGAATCTGACAGGAGAAAACAAAAGTGAAATTCTTTATTTAGCCGTATGTCTATTTTATATTCATAATCCCTGGGTTAGGCAAGACTGGACCAGATATCTTAAGGAATTCCATGCATCCTGAGTGATTCCACATTTTAAAAGGCCAAGATGCCTTCCACTAAAATAACTTTAAATCTCTAAAGCTTTTGAGTACAATCAAAGCTGAAAATTATCCAAATAGCAAAGATATTGGCTATTGAATATATATAGAGAGGAAGATCTCCATACACCATTCACTGAATTTCTATCTTAACTATGTGCCACATGAAATCAATGAAGTATTCTCTGTGGGATATATAACACAATAATATTTATCAAATTTACATAAACACTGACACCTGTGTAACCTTAGAGCCAAGAAATCCTTCCTCTATCTGACTTCCAGGTAGATCACCAGTCCTAATAAATATTGGTACTTCACATTTAAAAAAACAAAACAAAACAAAACAACAAAAACCAAAAAACAAAGACAAAACACAGGGCAAACCATTTTTAGGTTTTGATCTTTTTTAAATTGAGCATTCCTTTTCTCTGCTAAGAATGATGTTAAGGAAAGCAGTTTTAAAAGCAGAGAAAAAATACACGAGAAAAGAAAGCCAGAATAAATTGTACAAACCATCTGCAAATCCATATCTCATTTATATAAAATCAATAAGAGTTTTTAAGCATAAACTTACAAGAGCCAAAATCATTTGGATTTTTTGAAGAGATTTTCATCTGCTGGGTTAATGAAAATTATGCAGCTTTGAGAAAAATGTTACTTTCAATTTTATCACAATTGCTACTTTATTCAGTATCATTTATTCCAGATAAAGGTAATAACTGTATTCTCTGTTAGTCCAGGTTAAAACTCATGTAAGACTATGTCTTCTTCCTCAGACTTGTGAATCCTCCTTTCCACAGTGTCGCAGTGTAGTGCATCAAGCATGACAGCAATATCTTCTGACCTGCCTATGAGCATCTATTCTCCCACTTTCAAATGTCACAACTGACACCAAAATATTGTGTTAAATATTCCACTGAATTCTGCATTTCCTTATTTTTCATACAAGTTAGACCAAGAGAGGGTCAAGATCAAAAAATATATGTTATGCATGGAGCTGGTTGGACACACAAATATTTTAATTAGCTACTCAGAGCCAGACCTTGGCAGTGCATAGGAGAATAACTCTGAATGTGAAATTAAGTTGGACGGTGTGTAAGTACTAAAGGAACATTCAACATGGTTTATGATGCACAAAACACCAAACTGAAATAATAGGGGAGGAAATCACCCAAGATAATTAACAACATTGTTCCAGAACTCACAAAGCATAGGGAGGAAGTGGCTACCAGCAAAACCTGTTTTATCCACCATGCAGCTTCCCTGTGCATGTTTTCCTTTTTCATATGTACCTAGCTCCATTGGCAGCATGACAGCTTTGGGAACAGTAAATAAAAATTGTTGATTTAACAGCAAATTTTATGATATATTATTCTTTTGAATGATTGTTTCACAGCAGCATTGAATAGTAGAGAAATTGGCAATACTGTGTGAGTATGGAAGATGCTTTATTCTACAAGTGAGCCCCATGTATTCTGTTGATTTTGTACCTAGGTAGCAAACCTTATGGTGGAGGAATTTGTTAAGAGGCAAGCCAACAAGGTTTTTCTTCCTGTATTTTATTCTTACGTATTGAAACAAATCACCAAGAATAATCTATCTCTGAGCCCAGTTCACAGCAAAAGAGCAGCTCCCTTGTTTCAAACCCTGCACTTTAGGGAAGGATACTGCTAAGGATGTACTGTTCAGCCTTTAGGCTGCGTGATCAAATAAAGAGGACCAGGGTGAGCACCTGTACCTGTGAAGTCACTATGACATAGCACTCCACTACTTCCATAATTTTATTGTCTAGTTTAATTTTTTTTTCTATGAATACAAGACAAGAAGAAAATGAAAAGCTTCTCTCTGAACAACCAATTTTCCCAAAGGTGTAAACTGGAGACTTTGTGTTAGCTCTGGAGCACCTGCTGTGAAGCAGATCTGCTGAAGGATCAGGTTTGGAATTTTCTGTGTATTTTTTATTCAACTTCTATGGACTTTGAGAAGAGAGGGAGACTTTGATACTGACTTCTTTCAATCCAAGTAACTGGAGTAAGATTAAAAACACCTTATAAGAACACTTTTTGGTTTTGGGGTTTTTTTTGAGTTTTTAGAACCATTTATTTGTGCAGTTTAAATATACATGTATTTGTCAGCCGACATTACTTATCAAATAAAATTAATCAGATGAAAATGAGGATAGCTGCTCTGACAACAGCCTCAATTTAGAGGCAGAACCTACTGCAGATGTATTAAACCTCATGAAATAGGCTTAATCAGACACTCATAAAAGATTATGCAAACAGAACCAAGCACAAATTGATATTGTGGCTTAGGAATTTAAGCATTCATTATAAATAAAATTTCCCCTTCACCACAGGATTTTTATTCAGATATGATAAAACTAGACACATTGCTTATCTGGTATAATTAAAAACTAAAAGGAAGATCCTTAATTTTCTGAAAAAGCAAATTTATTTTCCAGATTTTTTCTCCAAGCTATTCCTTTCTATTCCTTTACTATCCTATTAAAACATGCTAGTTTCCCTTTAATTTGTTACTAAACTCCCTTTGACTTTTGGCTCTTCACAGCTTGTTGTAATGCTCAATCACTTTCTTTACAGAAGACAAGATTTTCCATGTTGTTACCTTTAGGACCAAGGCATATCAATATAACAAATTTACCTAGTATTAATTATATTTCTTGCTGATTAAAAAAACAACCAACCAAACAAGTACTGACTTTTAATTGGCCTTTTCATTCCTCAGTCTTCTATTATTATTTCTTAACAAATTTGGTAGAGAAATCTAAGGTAAATAGGTAGAACTTAAATTTAGTTTACTTTTACTCTGGTCAGGTGATGTAAAGCTGATAACACACTGAAAACACAAGCTCAGCAAATAACATACACTCATAATGACAAGAAAATGCCTATTAAGCTTAACTCTAAATGAAATATTGTCCCAATTAAATTAATTTTCCCATTCTCCTTGACAATGAGAAAAAGCTTGGAATTGCCAAATCATTAAACATTCTTTAGGTGCTCTGTAATGCTCACACAGTGATTTTTTGCTGACAGTAACAGGTTATTTTCACTGCAAACTTCTTTCTTTTTCCAAGGGGCAGACAAGGATACTCTGTGCAAGAAATCCAACTGCATGAGAGCAGCATGGGCAACATCACCAACAGCACCATAGCAGGGACAGAATACCAAACTCACAGCTAGGCTTGTTACTGCTTCCAGAGGTGTGCTTAGGGATACCAGCATTCTAGGACTATTTTTCTACCTTTGGGCTATCACATATTAAAATGGAAAACAATCCCAAAATTAAGAAATTTGGCTTGTGGCATGTGTTGTGGTGATCAGCATGAGTATTTGACCATAATCAGGGACATGGGGAGCACAAATATTCGGTGTGTTTTCAGAATTGTTCAAGTTCAGTGCATGCTTTGGAAAGGTTGTGGAACAAGGTTTTAAATAAGGAAAGGACCATTGATAAAAGTGGTAATAAACTGCAGAGAAACTAACAGCATTGATAAGCTTTGTGTCTTTACATGAGGCTGTGTCCTAAAACATAACAAAGAACCTTGGAGAAACTTCATTCTTCACATGGCTGCAATGAGATCTGAGTACATGCTTTAACTGTAACCCTCATCCTCACTAAACAAAATTCTGTAGTTAGTCCAGAGATTAGATTTCAAAATCCTGCATCATGGCTTTTCATTTCAGCTGCCTTCAATCCAAATCCTATACCATTATTTTTACCTCACTCGTGCATTTTCAGAGTTAATCATTACTAGTACAGCTCTCCAAAGATGTATTCAAACAGACGAGCATCATTTTTCAGTAGGTGAAGAATCTTCGACTGTTAATTACAACTCAGCCCATGAATTAGTGGCCATGTTGAATGAGAAACTGTTTAGGGACTTGGCTTGTTTAACAAGTTTCATTTTCATATCTGCCCCTTTCCCCTGAAACCAACTCTATCATTAAGCATCCCCCAAATAATCTCCCAGATCTAATGCTAAATAGATATTTATTATTGAAACATCTTGCTTATTTTAATATGGATTACACAGCTCATGCTATATTTAATTTTAAAACGATTTGCAATATTGCTTACAGACAAAATGTAACATTTCATAAAGACACACACACAAGCCTGGTTTCAAACTAAAACTGGACATCACATGACACTTCAGTGAGCTTTTCTTTCACGTGCTTATGAATCAAAACCAAGGAAAGTCCAGTCAACAACTGTAAGCTATGACATTGCAGAAGATAACTGTAGGGATGCTGTTATAAGATTAATTTTGTATGTGTTGTTACAGACCTGTAAAAGACAACAATGAAACAAATTATCAAAGCCTATATGGCTGGGACAGAGAGGATGGCCACAGAATGTTTGACCTCTGATTTTTCCACTGCGAGCTTAAATGCAGATGATTTGAAAGAGAGAGGAGGAAGGAACCCTTCTTCATACACCAGACTGGCTGCAGAACTTGCATAGAGAGAATGAAAAGTTTAAATCTGTTTAGAACAGACCAAACATGGGAGGAAAATCTACTGAGGGTTATTAATACAATTAAAACCATTTATGATCAGAGAAATTCCTGGACTGCAAATGGCTGGAGGTGAGGAGAGCATTTTGGGGAAGTACCACTGCATTTCTCCTGGTTCTATTCCTTTTTGGTGTATCTGCATATGTGCATGGAGAGAAGATAGGCAAAAAGCATCTGTCTTCATGCCCTCAAAATCTTTTCCATGCACAAAACACCACAACTACAAAAACAAACAAACAAACAAACAAACAAACAAACAAACAACACAAAAAAACCCCATACACACAAAAAAACCCAAACAAAAACAAAACAAAACAAAAACTCACAAAAAACAACCCAGATGAAGCAAATCTCTTTTCAAAGACCTTGTCTAGGAAGACGTGGGGCAATTCTGTTGTACAAAACGAAGAATTTAAGCTCTGGTCAGCTCTTTTCCAGCAGGAATGTATTGCATCTTCTGTGCACCCAGGTAGGAACAGGCAAAATAAATACAGTGACAGAAAAACAAGACTGAGATTATGTCTCTTTGCCTCATTCCCAGGGGAAAACTGGAATAACTAGTAATAGCTGTTAACTACCAATACATAAGTATGTTGCCACATAAATAAATTCAGATCTCAGCATTCCTAAATCATTGCAAGGCTGAAGACTTGCAAATTTGAGAAAAATATAAGCAACAGCAAAACAATAAATGTCTCCTGCTTTATTAGTGAAGATTTTTGACACAGACCAAAAGAAGATGAACTCAAAGTCAAGACCAATAGGGTAAGTTCAGGACAACAAAAAGCTGTCAGACCCATAAAGCGCTGCTAAGTCCAAAAGTCACTCTTTGGTCTTTGCTTTGGCTTTCTCTTGCTTTTATCAGCATTTTATCAGAGACTCTGATCAATCAGAAGGATTGACTAGTAAAGCTGTAGTGGGAATATGATGCTAAGGTACACAGTGCTGTTTAGTTTGTAACCAATGAAATACTGTAATTAGCACATCACTAATTTTCCTAAACATGGATCCCTTAGATTTTTACACAGTAAGTTGGTTATTCTCACCCCCAACCCTTTATCCTCTTCTCAAATGCAAGCACCTTTAAAATAAAATATACCTGTTGCTTTGGTTTTCAGAAACCTATAAGACATAGAGCAGCAAGTGTGCAAAGAAGCGTTTCTCCAGCAAGTATAGACTCATGAAACTCAAAAAAAAAAATAAAAAAAGGATGCAGTAAGTAAGAGAGAAGAGTGAACGACCTGAGCCTGCACTATGGCAATGGAGCTCTGTTTGTGCAGGGGAATCCATTGGCCTTTCCAATGCCCATGGTTTAAATTACAGTAATTTCACACTCATAAGGCGCACCGGGTTATAAGATGCACTTCAGGGTAGCTGAGAAGTCCATGGAATTTGTCCATATATAAGGTGCACCGGCCTATAAGGCGCA
>VRYO01002253.1:9254035-9271175 GCA_009812075.1 Sialia sialis | reverse complement strand
GGATGCGGGGATGCAGGGATGCAGCACCACCTGCCGGCAGCGCCCGCGGAACCCCCGACACCACCAGAATTGCCAGAGACATTGAAAACAAATACTACTAACAATAGTGAAAATATTTTAAAATTAGAAAAAGAAATAGCGATTAGTATAATTATAATAAAATAACGGTGATATTACTAGAAATATCACGAGCCAAAACACAGCAAGAACTGAATGCTCACAGTCCGTGCCCTGCCCTGGCCCATGCATGCCCCTATTGCCAGGCATGCCAGGCCAATGAGCTACCCCTACTTTTTCTCTCACTGATTCAACCAGAATAAATCAGAATAAGTCTCTTACTGTCCCCACAAACCAGAATTTCTGCATTAAGCAGTTTTTAAATGTAAAATACATCTCTGGTCCTGGTGTTTCAGCAAAACCTCAGGCTGATGAAGCACTGCAACAGGTTGCTCAGAGATGTGGTTCTCCATCCCTGGAAGTGTTCAGCGCCAGGCTGGATAAGACTCTGAGCAATCTGGTCCAGTGGAAGTTGTCAGATCTTTCAAGTCCCTCCCAACCAGTCCATTCTAAGTTTTTATGAAAATCTGTGGCCAAACTCCACCATCCTCACACTGTCACAGCTAGCAGAGGGCCAGCTGCCTCTCCTGGTGCTGGAGGGGGGTGGAGAAGCAGCCTGGACACTGCTGATGGAGAGAGAGAATTAAAGATCAAAAATAGATCAATTCAAATTGCTAAGAAAATCATAAGTAAATAAACAATTCACCATAATAAAATATCTAAATCACTAATAAATAAAACACTGTAATATATAAACAAGCAAGCAGTAACACTGCAAAGTATTATTAGCAAAGTATGGTGTATACATACAATCACAGTGCAAGCAGTGGAATCAACTCAAATCACTGCTACGTATTTGATTTTTTTAAAGTCTATTTTGAATATGCATGCCATGTGCTCTAATTGAAATATGACCTTGCAAATTATTCAAATACATATTTAGAAATTTTCACTAAAACAGAACAATTCAGCTGTAATGCCTCTATCTTAAAAATTAAAATGCAATTGTCAAATTTAGTTATTAAGTTGCAATTTAAAATGATAATACCATTTATTATATGAATTATGCCAAAAAATAAAATATAATCTAAAATTATTTCTTTTTTAATACATAAAAATAAAAATATTTTAGTTCCCATTCCATTAATAAACATGAGGAGCAAGTTAAAAATCTTACATTTTCAATATTTTCAATTTTATTACTCTTCTCTTTAATGACTTTTTCTCTTCTCTAGGAGGTTTTATTACTACCAGACTCTCAGTGAAGCTTTTATTTGACAACAATTTTTAGGTAAACACTCCAACATTTATCCCTGATTTCTCCGCATCGGATAGAAAAAGAAGATTCTGATTTCTGCATCATGAATAAGCAGCAGTAGCACTTCTCTGAGTTTATCACTCATACAACAAGACTATACCAGTAAAAGCAAAACTTGTCCAACTACCCTTTCATTACCCAGCATTAATTGCAGCACTTATTTTAGCACTTCAAACGCAACATCCACTACATCACCCAGATAAACTATTCCCATTGGGCTTTAAGACAACAATAAGAATTCCAAACATCATTAATGTATTATAATTTGAATTATACTTTCACTGCTATTAAGTATATAGTATTTGTAATAATCACTAGAAGCAATAAAGAATATGTGCATTTTAAGCAGCACAACTGAGAGCACCGAGTTTAATGTTGCACATGGGGATGATTTTTCCCCTGTGCATAAGCCTAGAACAGGACAGCATCCTGGGCAGCACAGTCTGCATACAATACTTCATTTCTTTTTCAAGCTGGACATTTTGACTTTGCTATTCCCCAGTGTAGCCTGGCAGAGCTCTTTTCACTGTCACCCAGCCCTCAAGACACAGAGCCACCAGCTGAGGACAGACCCTTCTGCTTGCTTCTGCTGTGAAAATTGTTGGAAATCATGATTTTTTTAAACAGGTTTTTTTAGTGAACACACTTTACCTACCCTGTAAATAAACCAATATAAATTGGATAATCATCTCCATTGATGGCAATACTGTTAGCTCAATTAACTCTAACTGAAAATATGGTCCTGGATGTGTTCCTGGGGATGGGGTTGGGGGGATGCTTTTATAATTCTATGTTTAAGTCAAAGTTCCTTTGCAGGACTACCTCAGTGAGCACTATACTGCAGCACAATACAAGCCTACAACATCAGGATAAATTTCTGACACATATCTATATCATCTCTTTTACTAAATGGGTTGTGCACTTAAAAAAATAATTAAACAAAAAAATAAAAACCACCAAACAAAAAACAAACAATAAAACAGTTGTAAAAGCTACCATACCTTTTAAGCTTGTGGTATCACAAAAAAACCCAAACCCACCTCTATCATCTAACACAGCTCAGTGCAAATGCATGAGTGTGAGCTATAAAATCTTCATTTGTGCAAGAACAATTCTCAGAGTTTGGAGAGTAGCACATAAGCCATTTTACAAATCAGATTACATTACTGGCAGACTATACTGGCATTTGTTTTATATCTTGGTGATGAAAAATACTGTTCCTGTAGCCCAGTGAGACACTTTGAAAACCACCACAAGATTTTCTTTCTCCTCAGTTTTCATTACACTTTGAAAAATTATTATTATTATTACTATTATTATTAATTTAAATATCCTAAAAATACTTCATCAATACTATGCTCCAGGTATGGGTTATAAAACATAAAAGTACAGTAAATTTGATGGAAATAAAGTGTTCAAGAATTAAAATCAACCAATGAATGTTTTATCCAGAGAACATTTTAAAAACAAAAGTATAGGTTAATTGTATGATAAAAATCCTCTTAATTGATAGCTAAATCAACAAATATTAGAAAGCTCTTCACAACAACTGATCCTGTATCAGCCAAAATTAGCTGATTGTACGGCTTTAAACAGCAGTGATGCTGCTCTACTGATCTAAATCTGAATGCTGAACTGCTGAACCCATTTTCTAGGATAAATTTAGCTGTTCTTTCGTGTTCCACTTTTCTTTGGTACTTGGATCAGTTATGCAGTGTATAATTATGCCAGTGCAGTTAGACAGTGCTTTCCATCTGAATGTCTCTACACGCTTTTCAGACTTAATTACTTTGGGCTTGGAAATCCTTCATGACGTAGATACTAATAGTCAAATTCAATAGGGAAAGAAACAGAGTCTGGAAAAGGACTCAAACGAAGCCTCAAATGAAGCCTGGAATTTGTTGCCACCTTGCTTTTATGGACATGTGAAATCAAGATGCTCTTCCAGTTCAGCTTCTGGACATACCAGGAAATACCTTGCTTTTGGCAATGGTAAGTAGCTTGGCCCTGACCTTACACGTAAGCCTTAGTAAAATCCAGACACTAAATACTGCTTCAGCATCCCAATGAGTACTTTCACCTATCTGCATTCCCAAAGGGAGCCTATCAACTACCTAGAAGTCCCTGGCAAGGCACAGGGGTATCCTTCCCACTCCTCTTAAAACACCTTAAACTCACACCTTACCTTGCACCTCTGTGGAAAGTGTCCTATGATTTTATTTTATATGAAAGACGCCTTTCTCTTTCAAGCTATTTTTCTCAGCAGAAAATAGACAAAAAATGTTTTCTTTTATTCTGGAAACTTCCTCCAGCAGAAGTTCTTGGCTGTAGATGGCTTTACTTGAATAGTAAAGAGAAAAAGGTTTCAGACATACCTGTGTTGTCATAATACTTCACCAAGTAAATGAACTTAACACACCAGATAAACTGTGAATATACTTGAGGGCTGAATTTCCTTATCAGCTGATAAGGCATTAATAGAAGGGGAAATAAAATCCACATGCCCATTTTTGCACGTTTTATCACTTTCTGCATGATGAAGAATTCCTAAAGTGCAACATAAACTTCAAAACTGGGGAACCCTTCTGTGCTCAGCCCTAACCTCTCACCGTTTTAGCACGTTGGTTTATTAGGGGTCGGAAAATTACATCTCTGGAACCTAGAAACCTGACACTGCTTTGTCAAGTTTAAGGAGCTTGTTTTATTTCCAAATCTATTTTTCTGAGCTGTAGGACTTGCATTCAGAGGACACAGCTCAAACAGAGTAGATACTGTCCATAACAGCCATGCCCAATCTAGGGGATGAGCTGAACACAGGAACAGCTACTAATGCTGCACACTGCTTGTGCTAACAAGCCTAGCTGAAAGGTAGGGCTTATTAAGTGGAATCCGGGATCATAAAAAGAAAGGATATCTGCATAGCAATGTGCTGTATTAAATGATGAATCAGCCATGCAGAAAGAGAGCAGAGAGGTAAAATGCTTATTAGCATTTCCCAGACATATCTTGCTTATCTAGGTCACTATAAAGTAAGCACTCACTATTTTGTCTGCCAAAGCTTTAATTATTTTCTAATGTCTAGAAACACATAATGAAGTAAAATAATTAACTGATTGTAAACATATGAGTGGCATCACATGTCATTCACATGTACCTATGTAATTCTGTGGTACTACTTACAAGGAAGTATGTGATGCAGTGCAAAAAAAAATGTATTTAGAATGCAGCCTCCTTCTAATCCAACTGCACTTGCCTCTTTAAACCATCTTGTATTTTGCTTTTGGCAACGTATGCCCAAAGTATGGGCTGTCACCAACACAGAACTCCTAGAGGTCATAATACTGGCAGGATTCACAGAAGAGCAGAGTTGCAGAGAAGGTTTATATGGGAGCTGCAGGATTCTCCTTCAGCATGTCCACCACCCAGGACCAGTAGCTCCTCCTCCTTGAGTACAGCCATACAAGTGAGGGATTGGCTGCAGCATCAATCACATCCTGATGGCCTCAGGCAAGCTCAGACAGCTGTTTCCTATAACTCACAGTTCTACAGGGCTACCACAGAAGAGAAAGCATTGACTCTCAAGAATGTGTGAAGAAAGTCCTCTAAATGCCAAATACACAGACATAATTCTCATTGCTATTATTATTTATTTTAAGTGCTGATTGCTAACTACAATTATTTGGACTCCTGCATTAGCTTTTAAATTTTTGACGATAACAGCATTGCAGGAATACATGAAGAGGTAAGAGAAAGATGAGTGTAGTGATAGATGCCCTAAATTCAGTAATGCTCAGCTTATCCTTTGACTCCTGTGGTGCATGTGCACATATAATGTTCCTCCCTTATAGCTATGCAAGTAATTCTTAGTGACAAAGGGCAATCTTATTATTGGCTTCCTCCATGTTAGGATGGAGAAGACTGGGAGATACACAGAATGTGTAATGATGCATGTGGCATGCAAAAGAAACTATGTAATTTACTGGGAGAAACACTGGAGGAAAGAGTGCCCAAACGACATATCCCAGCTGTCCTGCAGAACTCTGCCCACAGACACTGCAAAATGAGCTGCAGGACTCCTGGAAACTTCCTGAAAACTTCCTGAACATCCCTCCAGTCTGATCAATTACAGCAGTCTGCATAGGCTTTAACACAGTGTTTCATCTTTTAAAGGAGGGAACAGAACCTCAGGTAGTATAAATTACTCCTGTCACTTCAACTCCAGCACCTATTTAAATCAATTTACACCATTTACCTTAGTGAGCAAAGCAGAAATTGACCTGGGAATAGGTATTATGCTGTATTTGCAGATTAAAACCTCTCCTTCTCACGAAAGAATTGTGCCTGTAATATATAACCCATTTTGTCTCTGATCTAGCTCAGACAGCCTATGACAGATGTGTTTTTTAAACATGTAATAACACTACTCACTGTGAAAACCATATCTGTATAAGCAACAATAATAGAGCTAGGAGACATGAGATACTTCCCACCTAAATAACAGTTTTGTTTAAATACACTATTTCTTTAGCAAAATGAGAATCTTCTGGTTTAATCCTCAATTAGAAGTCATTAATACCAGAGTTAACTATTCAGAAATTAAGTAAGTGGAAATTTCCATTGCAGAGAAGTCATGTCTTCTAATGCCCACTCGATACTATTTCTGAAAATACCTATTACAGATCTATGAAAACTGACTTATTCAAGCATTAAGTCTTGCTTGCCAGGATAGGTGCAATGAAGTGTTATTACAAGTATGTAATCTACTTTCAGGATTATTAACTTTCCAGAGCTCAATTTACTTCTTCTAAAAGAAAAAAAAACAGCAAATGAATACAAATCAAAAAGGCAGAGTAGATATTTTCAAATGCTTTGAATTTAGAAAGAAAACTCTGACTGCTATTGCATCATAAAATTAAAGCATCAATCCTAAAGCACAGGCTAATTATATTATGGACATATCATAATGTGATTTGTTTGGAATGCTTCTTTGCTGCCTATTTTATTATTACACACAGGGTTTCCTTTCCTGATAGACTCAATCAACTTTTTGTAGACACATTTTCCTGCCTGTGCCTGCACTCAACATTGCTATCACTTCACAGCAGGCATATGAAGTAACTGATAAAGTGACTATTAAGTGTCTAAAGTGACTATACGTGTCATCTTAGATTTCATTTCAGAGCTGACCTAAAGCAGTTCCTGTGCTGAGATGCTTTGTGCTTCCACAGTTACAGCTAGGTACAACCATTTAGAAGTGCTGATAAAGAGGCACCTTGTAATAAACAAAAGAAAATTCTTTGTACACACCATAGATTGATAATAATCCTTTCCACTACTCTTAATACAGAGTTTGAGGTCAGAAGAGGCCACCTGAAGTGGACAAAGGGCTGAAAAGAGGTGCAGGGGTGTCAAGAGGATGGTCCAGATGCTTCAGTGATGCCAGCACAGGACAAGGGGTAACAGGCACAAACTGAAACACAGAAATTTCACCTGAGCATAGGGAAAACCTTCTTCACTCCAAGGGTGGCAAAGCACTGGAACAGGCTGCCCAGAGAGGCTTTGGAGTCTCCTTCTCTGGAGATTTTAAAACCCACCTGGACACAAGTCTGTGGAACCTGCTCTAGGTGAACCTGCTTCTGCAGGGGCTGGTTGGACTGGATGGCCCTTTCAGCCCCAAACATTCTGTGACTCTGTGGTTAAGTGAAAGTGATTAATTCAATTACAGTGTTGAATAAATTACAGTATCTCTTAGAAATTATCCTTTTACTTGTACCACACATTGCTGACACTCAGTTGTTAAGTGCCTATACAAATAAAGGTCTCCACAGTTCTCATTCCTGATACAGTAATTACAGCTTAAGAGGTTAGGAAACAATTTATAGGCTTTAAGAAGCATGTGATACCAAAGAAAATTAATTTAAAAAACCTTGAAGACAGTGAGTAATAGCTGCTGTTTTGATTTGCTAATGTATCCAAGCTGGATATCTAAAGCAGGAATTTTATCTTTAACTTCCATCAAACCTTCCTAGACACGTTCATCACTGAAAACTTAACAAGAAAATTAATTAAACTGAAACATGCAGACAAATTAAAAAGACTCACTAAATTCACTACAGCAGCTGATGAGGCCATCACCAAACAGAAGATACTAATGAAGAAATATTTCTTGCAATAATATCCATCATTCTGAAACTGTTCTGGAATAAAAGAAACACTGGCAGATTTCTTATGAAGCATTTATTCCTAATTTCAACAAGATTAAAGAAAAAAAAATATTGTCCTGCTTCCTTCCAATAAAATGATTATTCAAAAGAGAAAGCAAAATTGGACACTACAAGGGCATACTTGAGGCAATGCAGTCTTTTGAAACACTTAGTAATTTGAGATACCTGCCTCATTCAGGGTAAAATGTAGTAAAAGAAGATTAAAAAAAAAAAAAGAAAAATTACAGCATTTTCAACTTGAGGCTGATGCAATAAATACAAATAGTTTTAATTTGAGGCTTCATATTGGAAAAAAAAACACCAAAAACCAACCAAGCTGAAGGCACATTTGCTTTTCTCTCTTGCAGGGAAATGTTCCCAGACCCATCCCTTGCCAGATGCAATATCCCATGATATCTTGGTGGCAGCATCTAGAAGTGTCCTTAGTACCCCATCAGGAAAATGGGGATAATAAACAACCTTTGCCTATCTCACAGCAATTTGGGAAGTAAGGTATACTAGAGAGGCTAAAATGCACAGAAATGTTACATCCCAGCCATCCTTGAGGAAAGTGTTTTCCAGGTGAACGGATTTATCTTCCAAGATATTTTCCTGACCCTTGATTTGAATCTTTGGTGCTGTGATTCCATTCCCTTTGCTCACTGATTTTCACATGTGCACCACAATACTCCTAACACCTTAACTCCTCCCTGAAAAAATGTCTTACCTCTGATACTTTGTACACACTTTTCAAACCTATACTCGGCAATCAACACCCTTTCACTTAATGTTATTGATGTATTTATAAGTGTTCTTTTTATCTCCTTAAAACCTCTCAGTATTTTAAGAGTTCCAGAAGCTTAAAAAATTTGTCTCCCTGTTTGACAAAATCAGAGGTATGATATCAATAATAAGAGTGCAAACAATGCTTTTTAATCTGTTTATTATTTTTGGTAGACAAGAAATCTTTGTCTCTCTCCATATCACCTGAACTTTTCCTTCCTACATTTTAATTCTGAGTATTAATAATTATATTTATCAACCTACATTTTGCTGAGCTGAATCTCTCCTTCTAGTTTTTTTGGGAGGGCTGTTGAGAAGTTTTTGGTTGGTTGCTTGGTTGGGTTCTTTTTTGTTTGGTTGGTTGTTTTTATTTTTTTCTTGGGTTGTTTCAGTGAAGTCTCTTTCATCCCAATCCTTACATCATATGTATATTTAATGAACATGCTGCCTGTCTCCTTCTGCCAAATCATTTAAAGATGATGCTAATCCAGGCCAAAATGAAAATCTGTCCTGTGGCACTTCATTAGATGCTTATTCACAGTTAAACAAACTTGATCAAATTTACTCTTGTTATAAACAAAGGCTAATTTCAATGAATAAGAAAACTTGCATCAACCTATGCAAGCAATGACTCATGCCCATTTCCTTTTGTCATTAGCCTTTATTTGTAGGGAAGTGGTCAATTTAAGGCATTTATTGAAACTGTCAGTAATCTGCCATTCAGCCACAGCCAAGCCTCATGTGGTGCTCTCATGTTTAAGAGCTTTGATGGGTTCTGCTTTATGAACTGGCTGAGCACCTTTAGCTGTCACCTGAGGTCCTCCTGAGACCTGCAGCCATGAGAGCCTGTGTGATGGGTCCTGTCTCCTTCCTCCAGCTCAGCCTGCCTGATGGTTTCAGATGATGTCCCCTGCTTCTCCCAGGGAACAAACAGGCTGCTCTTACCACATCTGCACAGCTTGTGCAGATGCTGGATGGATGTGACCCCTCAAGCAAGCAGCTGGAAGGGATCTGCTTCCTTGGAATCAGCATGTACTGCAAAGATCAAGCGAGGTGCAAAATGTAGCGGGGAAGATGCCAATATATTTCAAGTACAGAAAAAAAAATCCAAACTAAACCAAAACAATACACAAAATAACCATAAACCAACAAAACCCAAGTAATTTTATTCCAATTATCAGTATAATTATTATGAAAACAATTCACACACAAAATATTTTGCAAGTTTGGAAATCCCTTTAAAGTACAGGATGGGACTTTGAACAATGTAGTCTAGTGAAAGATGTCCCTGCCCATAGCAGAGGGGGTGGAATTAGGTGAACCTTGAGGTCCCTTCAAATCCAAACTATTCTGTGATTCACAATCCTTCTCCTCACTTCTACCCATGTACTTCTTTTTACCCTACTCCTTCAAAGACTATAAAAGATGTACTCTAGGCCAAATACTAAAGACCAGCAGCACTCAGAGAATAAAAGACAATGAAGTAGCTCTCCTTTTCATTTAGGAGAAGCATTTTTCCATTGTCAACATGGTAATGCACAAAGCATGCCAGAGTCAGTAAATGGAGCTTTCACAGAAACAATGATTTTTATTTTTTTTTTCATATTGATGATAAGAAGGGAAAACAGTTACTCAATACAAAGTGGAACACAGAAGATATTTGCAGATAGAAGAACCAGCTGTAGTTCTGAGCAATCATAGTATCTGTTTCATTTAAAAGGTGAAGCTCTAAAGCACAGACGGTTTCACTAAACACCAATTAAATATTTCTGCCAGAGGGAAAAGGAAAATGGGGAATGAAATATAAAACATCACCCATGCCCTCTGTTACACAGAGACATCCATTTCTTATAAAATAAAAGGAGATCTATCTCCATGCAAAGGCCACTGTCCAGCACATTTACAATTATTTTGTGGCTTCTTTTGCTAAATACAAAAAGGAATAGATTTCTTGCAGGAGGGGGAAAAAAAGTATTTTTTATCTCCTTTCACAAAGTCTATAATCTTCCTGTACACACCATGGGAACTGCATCTCTTTTTTAACAGTTTACAAATTGTATCACTGGAGGAAGCTTTAAGTGCCAAATAAAGCAAATTCTTTTTGTTAACCCAATTCCCAAGGAATTTCACACATAGCTTTGGTGCTCAAGGTCTTCAATTTCTTGCACATCAATTTTGGGCCAAGTCTGTTGGTAGCACAATAACCCTTATTTCACCCCATCAGATCCACAACCAATTGCTTGAAGCCATATAGAGATACATTTATATTACTCTCCTGTCTCATTTCTAGTATTTTTAGTATTTTTGTCCTCTGTCAACAAGCACAGGGTTGGCCCCTAAATACTTAGTCTTGTATTTCCCATCAGATTAACTGCCAATTAATGATAATTGGACCTGGCAAAATTTCTGTTGATGGACACATATCTACTGTGAGACAGAATGAGAGTACTAATTAATTTCAGATAGGCCACTCCTGGCTGTCAGTTTTTCTCTGAACTCTGGATGTGTCCACATAATGCTTCCCTCTAATTAAATTGGTTGGAAGGTATTTATTCGCAAATGTAAAACTGGAAAGTATAGTTAAAATTACTGCAGTTAAATCTGAAAAATGCCAATTTTCTATGTGTGGATGGGTCCAGTTGCTGGGTGAGATTTTTTTTTTTCTGTTCATTGACTCTGGAAGTCAGTGCTCAGGGATGAAACTACCTGAGTCTGTTTGCAGGTCCTTTCATTTCTCAGCTCCTCTGCAGGCTGCTGTGGCATTTGAACTGCAAAGACTTCAAGGCTTAAATCAAATGATGAAGTGAGAAGAAAAAAGGCTTTAATTGCTAGTTCGATAGATTCTATACAAATATGTCTATTAGTACTGGGCTTTCAAAGGCTAAACAAAACTGTAAAATTTGAACACCTTTAACAGTTACTGCACTTAGGCTTCACACAAGTGAAAGAATGAATATGCCAGACCTTGGAGACCCCATAATACTTTTAAATAAGTCTAAAATGTAGCCAGCCATTTTTCACTGGGAAATTTTAAAAGCTGTTTCAAGAGGAGACACTTCTGCTTCTGTGAAGCTCTTGCTGTTAGTACGTTTTAGATGTAATTCTCCAATCCAAAATTGTACCTTTCTAGTGAAATTCTGCATCAGAAGCCTTTTAGCTCTAGCTGTAGTTCTTTCTTTCAGTGAAATATTAGTATTTTCTAGGACAGAAGAGTATTTCAAACCTTCTCAGTAGTAACATTTAAGATAATTTCATCTTTTTGATCAGACTTTCAATAAAAGTCATAAATAAATCCAAGAAAAAGTAAAATAAAATGAAATTAAATAATAATTTTAAAACATAATAATCCCATAAAATTGTTTTAGCTGATTACTGGGGTTTTCCCTAATATTCTGAAATCTGAAAAACGTGCTGCATGCCCAAAAGGGCTTTCAAGTCTCCAATTATTAATTTATTTCCAAAAACTAGAAGTGACACTGTTAGCTGCAACAGAAATTAACACCATAAACACAATAAAATCCAATACAAATGTTATTGCTATATGATAATTTATTGCATGTCATACATTTTTCCCTTCAGCCACTTCAGTAAGCAATTTGACTTCTTTTTAGAAGTAAATATGCTTAATACTGGAAGGCTGGCAACCAACATCATACTTAAATACTCCCTAGAATGAAAGAATAAAATCTCAAGCTTTTAAGTCAAATAACATCTGAGAAATAACAATTCAGTATAAAACAAGATTTTTAAAGATTTTTTTTGAACTTTGAGAATATGTTTCAATTCTAATTTTATATCTGGTAGAAGAAAAGTGCAACTCCTTGAATTCCTCTGCAGAGAATTCCACTTTGCCACTTCAGCTGTCTTGAATGAGCCCATCATGGTGGGGATGGTGAGAACTTTGACCAAGACACTTTCCAGTGGAAAAAAAACTACATAGTTTATAAAAAACTTTTGGGTTTTGTGGTTTTTTTTTTTTTGTTTGTTGGTTGATTTTTTGATTTCAAGATTTTTTGGGGGAGAGTCAGCGTTTTTTTGTAAGTGATCATTTTGTTCTAGTGAAAAAAGGGAAATATGAAAGTGATTCACTTCACTTGTCCTTCCTTCCTTGCTTTACTGTTTTATAAAAGTTTAATTCTATTTTATTTTGAATCTCAACACAAAATATATAAAATACATTTGAGGTTCTGAAACTTTTTTCAATTTTTATTCACAGAAACTTAAAGGTTTGGAAAATTTTTAACTTAAATTTACTAATAAATATCTTGATTTCTTATCAACTTCAACAAGGCCTTAGACATAGAGTTAGGTGAAAATCCACTTTACTTTCAGAGTTTCCTCTCTCTCCTCCTCCAGGAAAAATGCATCTGTATTTTGCTGTTCCTTCAGTGAATATACCGAGCTGAAAATGTAATTTGATTTGTTTAAGAACATGTATCAACAGAGATGATGGAGTCTCACACCCTACAGAATTTACAATGTAAACTGATGTGCATGCATCACAAAAGATACAAAGTGCAGCAAAACAATTGTTGAGTGATGAAAATGTAATCTATCTTTCACTTTGATCCATTTAAAGCTGTTTATGTCATGTCATTCATCCTTTCCCTGACAAATTAAAATAAAAATGAAGGAGCACAAATCTTCTTTCTCTGTTTTTTTTTTTTGCTTAGAAAAAAAACTTTTCCTGATATATGGTTTATTATTTATGTGTTAGAGCTAAATCAGCCTGCACTCAGCAAAAAGCAGTGTAAGAAAGAAGAAAGTGGGGATTTTTTTTAGCTTGGAAGATTTCAGTTACACACATATATCAATACATTTGTATAAAACTCCTGGATGAAACTCAATCCACCCACAATTCAGGTTCTGCTTCATTGCAATTTTATAAATCTGAACTATGAGGATGAGACGGGAGAGCTGGCTTACCTAACATTTCAGAAGTCATTTCACACACAAAAAAAGAGAAAGGCAACCAAAGAGCTCTTGAAGGAAATCCACCTTATGCAATAAAATTTCCTTGTTCCATTGGCTGCACTGTCATCTCTAGAGAGCTGAACACTTTACCTGTATGAACTGGGATTGCCTGCACTGAGACTTTGCCTCCCTGCTCATCTGGGACTCAGCCTGCTCAGCAATCCTTAGGACAAACCTACACATCCCATGACTGCTCCATCCTGCTAAGGTCTACCTCAAATAAAGGCACTTTCTACTCCTTCTCTTGTGCATGGGAACAGTCACAGGCACACATCCAGGAGACATGGGGCCCAAGCAGCAAAACTAGAATCCATCTTTAACCTAAGAACTACATCAAATATACAGATGAAAAGACAAAGCTTTGGACCAGAAAACAACCCAAGCTTTTTTGGTTTCTTATCCAACCAAACAAGAGACAAGGAACCTCCTCAAAAGCCTTTCATGAGTAGCTTTTGTTTGATTGTTGAAAATAACCATTCATGCCAGGAAAGGTTGTGGAGTCTCCATTGTAGGAAATATTGAGAAAACATCGGGCCATGGTTCCAGTCAAACTGGGTCTGGTGGGGCAGACAATCTTCAGAAGTCATTTCCAGTCTCAACCATTCTGTGCTTTTGTGATACCCCTCTGGATGCCTGTGTCCATGGCACTAATGGATGCTGATTATATTAAAGGAAACAAGACTTAGTTTTGTCAAACTCCTTGGCAAAATCACGGTGAATTTCCTATATACAAGGTGCAGATGCCTTCAGGTAGTGTGGAAAAACCTTGGGAAACAAAAAATTTATTTCCTCAGAAAAAAAAAAAAAATCTCAGTAAAAAATGAAATTCCTAGCGAGAGGCAATAGGCAATAGGCAATAGCAAGTCACTTTACTCATTTCATAGTTAAAAATCACAAAGGTTTCAAAAAATATTAAAGATTAAAATCTGAAAACAAAACACAGCAAAACAGATGTCACTGTAAAATTAAGGCTCCACAGGCAAAAACACAAAAGCCTTAAAATGAAAACCTAAGTGTGTTACTTTACAACCTCCCCCTGTGAATATCTCTCATGCATACTGTATTTTCACTCAACATGTAATTAGCTGCTGGAACTCATTGCACCAGATTAACATGGAATTAAGACCTTGGCCTAATTCCAAAAGATATTGGGCACTCCTGTGTAAGTATTGACATGGAATATTCAGCAGCAGTTCCCCACTAACCTGTCCCAGGGGGCAGGAAAATAATGCTCTTCCTCAAGCTTGTGAATGCCCAAAAACAGAGGAAATGAAAAGACCTTGCCCAAACTCAAAAAGGAAACCTCTGGAAGAGTGAGAAGTTCTCAAGTCTTGTGAGGGGCAACAAACACAAAGTTTTCTGTCACTGTGCACGAGCAACCTTCTCTTTAACCTTTGACAGCACTGCCACTGAGGGTGCAGGGACACTGATTACAGTAATTTCACGATTATAAGCCGCACCGTTTTCATTGAAGAATCCAGCCTAACCCAGTAGCGCGGCTTATATTCAGGTGCGGCTTATCTATGGACAAATCCCAGTGAAATGCCAACCCGGAAGTGAGAGCTGGCCAGGAGGGCGCCTGGGGCTGCATTGAAAGGCTTTGCTGGTCTATGAAAACTGTTTGCAACTTGAGCACCTGACACCAAACCCCGCTGGCAGTGATTCTGTTACTAATTTGTTACTTTGTTACACATGGTTCCTCACTTAGGGGGGGAAAAAAAAAAAGGTGTGGCTTATATATGGACAAATCCCGTTGTCTGCCCAGCTACTGGGAGGTGCGGCTTATAATCAGGTGTGGCTTGTAATTGTGAAATTACTGTACTTGAATTTCTGAGCACACTTTCCTGTGTGGGAAGTGCTGAGCACCCAGACAGGCAAAAGCAGGGAGAGATGTTTGCAACTGGGCTTCATAACTTCATGGCTACCTGCTCTCTTCTCCTACACAACCACCCTGCCATGTCCATCATCCTGAAGTAGCCTATTTCCATGAAACTTCTTTGGCAGCCCAGTTAGGTGTGCCACCTCTGACTCCACCCTTGCTTTCAGCTCTGCTCTGCACCCAGGTCCTTGCTGTGCACCGGGCAGGCACCACATGGAAAGGGTGGTTCCTGAAGGACATCATCACACCAGCACTCGGCACAAGGGCTGCAATGGCACAGTGCAATAGCCTGTGATGAGCTCAACCTTTACTCTTAAAAACAAAATGCTTTTTTTGAGCAATATGAATTAAATTAAGGATGAACCAAAGCAGCAAATCTGCTGCGTCTGGAGTAGAGAGCTCTTGTGGGGAAGCCTAATAAAGTCTGCATCAGAATAACATCAGAAAACTTTTTTTTCAATTTCAATTTATAAATCAAAACTAACCTATGAAATATGTTGAGATTTATTTGATGCTGTTTCAGAGATTATTTTTATGCCAAGTTCTCCCTGGTCACGAGAAAATCTATGGCCATTTTGCAGTGATTACTAATGGAAGTTCTAATGCCATCAGACAGTAGTTGACACTCAGCCTTGCACACTTCAGTTGTGAGAGATACAAAATTTATAGCATCTACATCTCTTTTCAATTTTCCAGAATAAATGTCCAACATACCCTCAGAAAAAAATATGTCTCTTTTTATAAAGACACGGGAAAAAACAACAACATCATCATCAACAACAACAACAACAAAACAAACAAAACTCAAACAAAAAAACCAAAAAAAATCAAAACCAAAACAAAAATTAGCAAAATAAGCAATATAGTCTAATCTACAATTTAAAATCAATCATTATTAAAATTGGTAGCAACATGAAAATACAGGATTGTGGGATCTCTAAGCAAACCGTATGATAAAGGCAAGCTATAATTAAAAAGAGTTATTAAGAAATAACCAACAAAGCAAGTAAATTTTACTTCTGCAAACTAACAATTATTCTTTTGATTTTCTGTCTGCTCTCATCTCAGGCTCTGACAAAAATAATTCTACAGAAACAGAAAGAGATAGGAATGTTCATTTGTCTGTAGAGAGAACTTAATCTAAGTACTCCTATCTGACAAATAAAATAGGATTTTTATTCCGGTATGATTAGGTATTATTCCAACAAGGTCATACTTCCCATCTACACTCACCTACAACACCACTCAGACTGTAACTTGCTACCAAACTGCTTTTTCCCTTTCAGTGGTTTATACCAGATTCCTTACATTCTCTTGATGTCTCTAATATTTTCGTTCAGAGATTCAAATGACTAAACGAAACCATCCTACAAAAATATTTTGCTCTTTAACTCATTTTTCTTGTTAAATCCTTGCCTTTATGAACAAAATTGTCATTCCTTCTTGCTGCACACCAGTCTTTTATCTTACATCATGATTGCACTGACAACACAGCAAACTCATAAAATGCATTTAAATAAAAAGATTATTCACTTTCATAGTTGTTTTTTATTTTAACTTAAAACTAATTGCATAGCACCAAAAAAAAAGCTGAGAGTTTACATGAAAATATTTCATGAAACAAAGTAAAGAATGTCAGAGAAAATAGTATATTTAGTATATATAACATTCTGTATTAGTTTCTTTTATTGAAACTAAACAGACCAAACAACCAAACTGTCTCATCTCTGCCTGCATGTACTGTGCTTCTGGTTAATTTTAGATTACTTTCTGGTTCATTTTGTTTAATTTAGTTCTGTAGCAGCCATAAATAAATGTGTGTGCATATGTGAATACATAGATATATATATATATATGTTTATACATATGTTTATATATGCATATATCTGAATATGTATATGTATACAAACACATACACACACACAC
>VRYO01002253.1:9230733-9253035 GCA_009812075.1 Sialia sialis | reverse complement strand
CAAGTTTTAGTTCCAGGAATGACAGAATACTCCAACATCAAAAAACAAAGAGCATTATGGAATTGGGAGCTGTCACTACATGCATCACTGTATGCTCACATGTGGAAACAATGTTCCAGTTTTGAAAGTCTTCTGCTTCAGGCACGCAACACTGGTAGTCAAGAAACAGCCATGTTGTAACCTCACCCATAGTAAGAGATGTTCCACAAAATGGGAAAAAAACTGTAAATAAACCACTATTTAATCCTATTTCTTAAGTCCTATCATTAAGGGAAAAAAAATATGACAATACTTTTCATGAAGTGGCTTTTCTTTGCATCTGATTACTCATCCTCTGCAGCAAAGGTGGGAAAAACACACAGAGATCTCCCTTATCCTGTACATTTGTCTGAGCTGGATGCAGCAGCAAGGTGGACAAGCAACACAGAGCAAGGTAACAGAGACTTTGTTATCCCGTCTTCTCAAAGGAAATGTCCCACATCAAGAGATACTTACCTATGGCATAACTTTCCTCATGCCCTGTATTCCCATAGCATGTTGTGATTGTGGGCAGTGACTGCCAAGAAGTCACCACAGACATTCACAATCAGCAACAACCTGAGAAAAACACTCAGGGATGGTTTCACTCCCATTAATTCTCTGAGGATGGGTGAGTAAGGACAAATGAAGACAAAAGGAAGACAAAAACAAAGCGGCCCAAAATGCGACTGGTTTCCACGTCACAATGGAATACAGCATTTCCATGGTTCAGAAGTTATTTTGTGTCACTACATTTGGTGTCTCTTTTCTGCAGCTACAACTGAGAAAATATGCAACTGAGCTAGAGAACATGGTAGATTCTCAGCAAGGCTTGGCATTGCTGAGAGAGCGCTCTGGCACCGAGCCGACAGCAGACTATGTTTAACAACTAATGATATACATTACCAGAGCCTTGACACTAAAAACACGTATCTAGTGACAGCCATTCTGGTGCCATTTAAATTCGTATACGTCTTGGGATGGTTTCCATCCATGCTGGCAGACAAATTGTAGTGAAGAAGGAAGCTGCACTTTGCAGATAAATAAAAGCAAAATGTGGGATGTACTTAAATGGATTTGACAGATTGTAGGAATAATTTAAAAATACGAGTGTAACAGGAATGTTGGCATTATCTGTAATGAGGACAAGAATTCATGAATTATATACTATTGTTAGACCAGAAAAACAGGAATAAGTACCAGAGATGTTCAAGTCCTCCCATTTACACAGCAGTAAAGTAACAAAGTCCTATTGCTTCGTATTCAATAAATTCATTTAATTTGTAAACCCCTAAGCTTCCTATTAAAAAAAAAAAAAATTAAAAAAGAAATTTAAAAAAAAAGTCTGAGCACGAAGCACAGGGCAAAGAAGCAGCTGGTTTTGTCTCACATGGAAAACCAGCACATAACTAGGAGAGATATGGCAAAAGACATTGTAGGCTATATCCCAGTCTCTGAAAGAGCAATGCAATTCATGCTGGGGCTGTCCCTGAGGACTCCAGGGAGTGCATCCCATTAAGCAGCACTATGCAAGCTTCCTAATATCCACTACTTGTCATCCACTTGTTAAAGGCACAGCTCTGGCACAGAGCCTGGAAAGGATGAACTAGCTCATAAACAAAAGCTAGAAAGCCTTTTCTAACATCTATAAATTTATTAATTTGCTTACAAGCAGGAGTGAAATATTCAAAGGCTTTCTAGGTCAGACAAGATACTTTACACAGCTCAGTTCCAAAACCAGAAGGATACTAGAATAAAGACACAGCAAATATTCTAAATAGATATGAATATTTGTTCAAAATAAAACATCAAAACACCTTTAACAGCCATTTCCAAATTACCAACCAATTCTTGGAATATGCAACTGGTTTTCCTTGTACTTTTTTCCCTTTATCTTTGTACCTTTCCCTTCTATAACATCTTCTTTTCATCTTTTATCACTATTAAACTATAAAAAGGGACTAAAATTTTTATTTAGTAGCTTTTTCTAGAAAAAAAGTATGATATAATATGGTATTTCAAGAAGAGAAATGTAAATCCTGGGGAAAAAAATTCTCAAGAAAGCTGCAAAACATACGCCCGGCCTATTTGTAACATGGCTCAGTATCTTTACAGAAAGAAATTACACTACTATATTCACACAACATGAATACATTAAACGGATCTTTAATGTTTAGTGACGCTTCAGACTGTGGTCTGAGCTGTGCTAGCCAAATAACATGTAAATAAAATAGAGTCTAAATAGTTTATTTAGTTGTGCATTTTGAAGTGGTTTAGGGATAACCAGAGTGGTACATACGCCTTGTGCAGGTATGTGGCTGTCAATAGAGCTCTTCAACTCTTTTTGAAAATCAAGTTCCTTGAATGCTGTTGCATGTGAGATGTCCAAAGATCATAAAGACTACAAAGCACAAGCCTTTTCTTGAAAATGTTGATTAGCTGCAAATAGTAACAGCTTGTGAATACTATGGGAACATCTCACTGATGAAAATGAGTACTACATCCCCTGAGCAGGAAGTGACCTTTTAGCTCACTGTGGCAATTATGCATTAATATAGGCTAAAATATTAATTAACATGGGAGCATTCACTGTAAATCACAGCAAACCATGTGCATGCAAGAAAAGACCATCAGAAATTATTTCACTCCTACATCCTAATATTGAATTTAAACAATTCATATTAACTTGATGTTGTATCTCTGTTCTTATTCCACAAAACAATACTGCCTCTCAGCTAGCTTAAAGCCCCATGCTGGAGTTTCTTCATGTACATTCATACACTTCTGCCAGTACAGCCACAGAAGTACATTTGAAATGGCTGTTAGAGATTTACAACTTGTATCAATCATGGTTCAATGAGGAATTGAAAAACTGATTAAAGGAATAGGGGTGTTTCTATATCTTCTGGGCAGCATATGGATCCATGGACATTTAAAGAGAAATGAAGGAAGCCTGAACTACAAGCAATGAAGCAAAGCACTCGTTGAATTAGGTCCCTTCTAGATTATATCATGTATGGTCCATTTTCATGATGACTTCAAACACCAACATAGCAGGTGTATTTGTTTCCATAGGGGATGGACTGGAATTATTTGCCAGAATGACCAAACTTACTATTTATAAGCTGAGCAAGAGGGAGAACTTCATGGAAAGGACCTCACCACCTCCCTCTGCCCTTTTCTATTTATTGTTATTATTATTGTTATTGTTAACCCTCCCTCAGATTATGAAAATGCACAAAAACTTTAAATTAAAAAATTTCTGTTTACTCCAGAAATTAGGAGAAAAAAGTTTATTCTTGCTCCCTTCTCAGCTCCTGCTGTTAGTACTTCCAAAGATTGTTCTTTAATATGTAAAAAAACACGTGGATTTTGCCACAATTGCTGGTGTATTTAAATTAGTGAAGCTAAGTGGTCCCTACCTTTTATAAGGGGTGCTTGAGGCCTTAGTTGTAGCTTTACTGGATTTGGGTGTATGGTGAAGGGCAGCTAGAAGACGCAACTTGGTCTGCCTTGAATCACATTTATTAGAGGGACAGATTTTATCTAGTCAGAGATATACCCTTAGAATTACAGCAGGAAATAAATAAAGGCCTTCTATGTTATTTTTAGACATACTCTTCATAACATTAGTAGAATACTATATGTCTTGCTGCTATTCAATGAGCTCCCACTGATTTTAAATTTCATTAAGCTCATAAACTCCTCTGGTTGGCAGAGAAATTACATTTTCTGGTTTCCAAAGCTGCATAATGAGTCATGACCTATCCCTTCCCTTTGTTGCCTCAGAATATCCTTTTCTTGGCTAATCTCCCCCATATTTTCAATTTTCCCCCAGCACTCAGATGGATATTTACAGACACACAAGGTAATATTGCAGAGCATTCAATTTTTTGTCACAGAACTAGGGATGCTTTATATAGGCTTCCCTGCAGCCACTATGAGTGAAAGCAGCAGAGGAAAAGGCAGTTTCATATCATATGTCTCCTGTCTTTGATTAATCTGCAAGCAACCCAGTTTAATGATTCCTCATAAATAATTCAATTTCTAATTATGCTGTAAGCCCCCTTACCCAGAGAAGAAAAAAGAAAGGTAGGGAAAAGGGAGGGGAAAAGTGTGCATGTTGGATCAAACAATGCCTGCAGCAACTGAGCCACTCTTACTTATTCTGGCCCTACAAAACACACCTCCTGCCTAAACCTTGAAGTGATTCTCTAATAAAAATGACAGGATTACATAAAAAGTTGGGAGTTTGAGACAATAATTCTGGAATCTGCTTCTGTTCCCCTTACTTTCCCTGTTCCACAAGGTACACACATGCTTGAGACATGCTCCTACCCTGGGTGAATTGAGCATGCTGACCCCTCCTATGCTGGTGGGACCAGCCCCTTGTCCTTGCACATTGCCCTGACCACAATGGAAGGGAGTAAATCAGCCACAGAAGAATCTCTATTCTTTATTCTTGCTCCTTGTTTCTCCTCTTTGAACTCTCTGATAGGTGCTAGGAAATCCAGTATTGGCTATTCTGTTTTCCCCTACAACTGATTGTTGGAGCTGCCCCTCTGCCCTCCTCAAGGAAATATTCATCTTCCCATGGGCACAGACTGGCCAGGACTTTGGGAGGAAACCATTAGCAGCACATAAATGACACCTTCTCACAGAGACGTTCTGAAGTTCCCTTTGCACCCAAGTCTCACTTTTGCACTGCAGAAAACATTGCTGCTGAAACTCTTGCTTCAATCAAAATGCATTTGACATACAAAAAGCTGGTCAAGGTACAACTGACAGCACACAGACAGCTGAATTATCTCCTCCTACCTATAACTATTTTTTAATTGCTAGGAGGTCTCTCAATACACAGCAGAGCATCTGCTCATTAGCACTATAGCACTATTTCTCCTACTGACACTTCCTACCCCTCCTCCTCTCCCATCTTTAACAAGTATTCCTAAAACACATGCAAATTGCAAACTTTCTGTGACCTGTGGGGTTGGATTTATATTGTGCATATTAATGCATTTTTCTAAAACTTCCTTGAAAAAATAACGAGCAATCCAAACTCACTGTGGTTTTTGTCCAAAATCAACAAAATTTACTTTGAATGGCACTATTTGGTTTGGCTTGGTTCCTTCCTGAAACAGTAGTGTACATTCCTACCATATACAGAGCTTGTGGACTTCCATGATTCTAATTTTAGAATTCAGGTTAGAGAATTCAGCCAGCACTTTAAAACAGGCCAAAGCTCATCATATTCAAGTTGCTGCAACAGTATTTTATAGAAGATAATGATAGGTTGCTCCAATTTTATTAATCATTTAGCAATTAGAAGATCATGGGAATGCCCTGTGTTACAGAGGGCAGTATATTTTATTTAGGAAACACCATTCATCTGAGACCAATTATTTTGACTTCTCCACTTTGTTTTACAGCCAAAAACCATTGTAAAAAAAATAAAAACCAGAAAAATACACAGGTTGGTCATCTTTAATTTTGCTTAATCTTGGCATATGGCCAATCATCATAGTAATTAAAGCTGCAGCTAAGCTGCTGACAAGAACACTTACAAATGCTTTGGTCCATGTCCCAACCTGTCCTGGGGCCAAGACAACCTATGTTGCCATTTCATTACCTGCAGACTCCCAGGAAAGGAACAGGATACAACAGGCAGGGAGTGTCACATCATGCACCTATGCCCAGGCAAGGTGTGTGCCTTGGGACAATGCTGAATGCACTAATCCCCACCAAATCTTTGCAAAGTAACACAGAAGAGTATTTGCTCTTCAGAGAGCCATTAATGCAGAATTAAAATCTCTGGACACACTTGACCTGACTTGTCCCAGAAACATCTTCAAGACCAGAAAGTGAGCCTGAGACAACCTTTAAATCACATCTCCCTGGATCACTTGATACAGGCACATGATACTGCTGTATCCCATGGCATTAATGAGAAGGTGAGGAGAAGCCAGACAAGGTCAGTGCATTGGAAAAACATGTGCACCACAAGTCCCATCACCTGGGAACACTTCTGAAAACAAAGAACAGGAAAGAGAGGATGTGTTCTAAGATTTCATTTGTCTACACATCCTACGTAGCTATAATGAATCAGGCAGAAGATATCATGATGAGATATCTAACTCCGACTACTAAAATATCTTGCCTAGTTATCCATGTTTCCTCTATAAAAATACCTGGGAATACCTACCTCTCTTCTGAAGAGAGAAGTACATGTGACTAATTTAGAGAAACAGCTGCTTAGACAATCCTGAAAATAGCTGGATTGAAACCATACAAGAAATCTGCAGCAAAGCAAAATCTTCAACCAGCATTTTCTAGTCAGGCTAAAGCTGTAAATATGAGGCAGTTGTTCCATTTTCTCACACAAGTCCCCATCGAACATAAGTTCATGCATAAACATGTGCTTCCATTTTTTGTATGTTATTGCAGTTTCACATAGAATTTGTTAGGACTGTTCATAAGCATAAAATTAGCATAAAGCATGCTTGGTTCTTTTCAAGTCTGGGACTCAAGTGAAAACCAGCAGAAAGAAAACAGCTGTAAAATTTTAAAATAAATATTTATTTTAAAAATTCCATACACTATGTTAAAGCCATGGCTATAAATACCATGTGTGTCAGATGGTTTCTCCTGAGCTAGATTTATCACAGAGGCACATACTAAATACTCCTAACCACTCAGTGCTGTAGTCTTGATGAATTAAATAAAAACAAGAGCATTCCCACAAGCTCAATTAGTGTTTTGCATGTTTTGTGCACTGGTAATGCCCCAAACCAATGAATATATGTAATTCTAAGTTTGCACAAATCTCATGTCATTTTAAAACTTGACAAAATTCTCCCCTTACAAAAAAACACACTTTCTTAATTCTAAATTTCAAATGGAACTGTATGCCACGGGAGGCAGCTCATTTTTCTAATATTGTTCTTCTACTGCATGGTAGCTTTATACACAAGATTGATCTTATTGTTAACAGAAAGATCTATTCTGAACAGCAAAAGAGATAATATGTTCTGAAGAAACTTTAAATCTTCAATCCCTTCATTACATTTGATAAAAAAAAAGAAAAAAAAGGGAAAAAAAGAAACAAAAGAAACAGAAGAAACAAAAGAAAAAAAAGAAACAAAAAAAAACCAAAAACAAAACCGAAAACCAACCAACAAACAAAAAAATACTCCACCAAAATAAAAATAAATATATAAAAAAACCCCAAACACCTGAAACCAAACTAAAATAAACCCACACAAAACAACAAAACCACCAACAAAACTCATCCAAAAAAATCCTCATGGAGGAGTATAGATACTTTTCAACCTGCATTTGTAGATTTGACTCAACATAATTTTTATTTTTTTTCCAATAAAGGCCATCGAATAAACACTCAGTGGTTTTGTGAGCTGTCTCAGTGAGTCAGTCCTGAAAGTTCATTACAAACATTAAATCTTTATTGCTGTAAAGGTAAATATAAACTTTGCACTCTGGAGGAGCTTGCTACAAAGCTCAGTGGTTATTCCAGAATATAAATACCAGGTGGCTGGAAGATCATGATCCTGAAAAAGTTCCTCTCATCTCATTATTAAAATATGAGAACGCCCAAGACTGTTGTATAAGTCATTTAAGGTGAGTATGGTGAACTCCATGTGTGTCCTCCTTTGTGTATGTGAACTTTCCCAGCAAGCTTCGGATCCAGCATTTGAATTTTTGATTTTCCACATGGGTCAGGTTTACCCAGGGCTGAAGTCACACCATCTGTTCAGAAATTAGCAGATTTAAATGGCAAAAACTTTCAGTTTTTAACTTTTCAGATGGTGAGAGAGAGTGCAGAACCCTGAGGCATGTGTCTAAATCAAGTCCTATCTCTCTCCCCAGAAAAATCTCGCTCACTTCACGTGAAACCAAAATCTGTAAGGACAGATCTAGAGCTTGTTTACACAGACACAGAAAGGAAACTTGACTCCAGGGTACTCTTAAAGTGGGTAAGTTACATTACGCTTAACATCTGTCCAGAGAGAATTAAAGTAGGCATGGTTAACGTGTTTATTTTATTTTTTTATTATTTGATTTATATATTACTTTGTAAGTCTTTTAAGGCAATTACCCTTATACAACACGAGCTTGGGAAAGAGAATATTCCTCCCACTAGTGAGAACACACTGATTCCTGGTGATAACCTCCTCAGGCTCCCTGGGTTTACCCACCACAGAATGACACTGAAAACCACAGCAAAAAACACTGACAACCAAGAAATCACCTGCCACAAACCCACTTGGTTACTGCTACCCAAGGCTTCCAGGTTTCAAAAAAGCTAAAAGGCAAAAATGTCAATCTTGCCGTATCTCACTCTAATGCAAACATTTTAAATTATGTGTTTACATAGAATGTTTCCCTTAAAAAGTAATTGAGGATTTTGCTAATAAACATATTGAAAAAATGGAAGTAAGATAAAATACATTGAAATCAGACAGAAAAGGCAGAATTAAGCTGATGATTTAAAATTTTTCTAATGAATTTTTAACGTACAGTATGTAAAATAAATGTATTTAAACAAGAACCCTCTTTAAATGGTTATTTGAATTTCTTGGCCCTCCTGAAATGATAACAGCCCCAGAGCCAGGATAAAACATAGCCACAGCACAAAGATCAGACATTTCAGTCCCCATTCAATACTGAATATTACATGTAGAGCGGCAGGATGATTATGAGGGCAAAGCACACTAAAATGTGTACAAATTAATGTAAGATGGGAGTTTTGTGGCAGTAGCAGAGCTATTGCTGAGCTATGAGCCTCACAGGTGGGGCTTGTACCCGAACTGATGTTCTTGCAGGACTCACACTTCAGGGGGATTTTGCCTCTGCAATCTCTGTTCACAGGTTACTTGCTGTGAATTCTGGAAAGTTCCAGCACAGGTTGTCGGAGTGGTTGAGACAGACATAGCTGCTGAGTAACTGGTGCATCTACTCTGGTTTTATTTGAACATCAAACTGAAGAACAAGGAAAAAAAGTTTGTGTACTGACACAGAAGCTATTCTAATAAAGTGAAAAGAAAATAATTTTTTAAAATTTTTCATGCCCATAAGCAAAAGAAAAAAAATAATTTTGGAATTGTAAACACATCTTCTAAAACAAGCAAATAAGTGAAATTCATCTGAAATCCACAACCATATACCCCATCTTGGGTGAATCCTGTGCCATCAGTCAGCCCCATCTGACAAGTTCACCCAGGCATTAGCACTTGGAAGAAAAACAAGTCTCCTTTTCCCCCATTATCTAATTGGTGTCTAAACAACTCAGACACAAGAAGGGCTGAGTAAAACAAGTGCACGGCTGCCTGCCAGGACAGCCTTCACTTTTCGGACGTGTCAGATCTCACACAGTGACCAGAGCCTCATAAAACTGTCTCCAGCTTTCTGCTCTCACCCATCCTCCCAGGGCAGAGCATCACAGCATCAATCTGGGAACATGAATCCCCCAGCAGATGAATCTTTCTGCTGCTGCCTCTGGCACAGGAGTGTCTGGAGCTCTGGCTGCAGCCCTGACACAGGGCACTGTCTGTGAGAAAGATCTGCATGAACAGATCCCAGTTCATCTACAAGGTTAAGGGCCTCAGTGTATTTTAGAAAAATAATGTAATTTTTACAGATTTATACCATCCTCTTTTCCTCAATCTATTGCTTCAGTAAACAAGCACCCTGCAAGACCTCATTCTCATGAACTCACACAGTCCCCATTTTGACTGGGAAGGACAAAAAGACATATTCTGAAGAAAATACAGACCACATAGAAAAAAGTGACAAATTTGAAAATTATTTCACTAGAACTGCTTTCTGTAAAATAGCTGTAGTAATTACATTTGAATTATATGTAAAAGCAAATTCAGTTTATTTCTCATTCACTTTAATTCAGTTCCAGAAGCTCTAGCTTCAGACTCATGTTTATTCTTTCTGCATATTTCTGCAGCATAGCCTGCAGCTGGGACAGGATACTCCTGGCCTCTGGCTGTGAACTTCATTTGAAAAATGTTAAGGGAGACCCTAAGGCTCATAGCAGTATGAGCTGAGCTGGGACCATGCCATCATAAAGGACTGATTTAGACTCAAAACCAGTGAGATTTGCCCTTTCAGGGTGAAATCAAATGTAATTTTTTTTTCTTATTTGCTGTTTGGCAGCAATGATAAATTCAATGCTGTACTGAAACAAAAAAGAGGACTACTTAGGCTGAATTTACAAAGCAGAGTTTGTAAGATTCTATACTTTCCATCTTGAAAACTTTAATTGCTCCTTCTGCAGCATGGCTAGCTGACATAAACCATTGACAGAAAGGCTTTGGAGTAAGGTGCAAAATAAAATCTTCCGTTAACTTAATATTTAATGATCTCATTCATTAATAATTTTTTGCCAAGCTGAAGTAAAAGCAATTGTATTTTGTGATTAAGTTCCAAGCTACACAGTCACAGCAACACCTTGGGAATGAGCACCAGGTATTATCTTACCTTTGCAACTCAAAACTGGATTTGCATTCCTACATGGAACAAAATGCTTTATCAATAATTCAGGTAACAAAGTCTGCTGGGTATTAGCTTACAACTGGAAGAGTAAACAAGCACTGAAGCTTAGCAAAATTGATTGACACTACATTAGCAAGAGGATCCCATCCTACTGTATTGCTGTGGCTTTATTTTAAGTGTGAAATAATATCTCACACTTAAATGTGCAATGAGATCCTAGAAATATAGTGGTTCCAAAGAATACAGCTCACCTTCTCTGTGGAAGGTTGTCAGACCACAACCCTGTGAGATCACAGACCACTATGAAACAAGAGTAATTTTCTTCACATCAAACCCTTCATGCGAGAGACACCAAAAATCCTGTAATTTGACCTAATGTGCTCTCCAAAATGAGCAGCCTGGCACAGCAGCATAATCCCATTACACCTGAGGAGTGTGGCATAATGAACAACTCCACTTCATGAAAGGACTTAGAAGGCATTAAGCAATTCACAGCACATGTATCCCAGAAAAAAAAGTCAAGAGATGAAAGTTTCATTAATTGCAAAAAAAAAAAAAAAAAAAAAAAAAAAAAAAAAAAAAAAAAAAAGTGAAAAAAAGTGAACAAGAAAAGTACATTCTAGATGAATGCACAAGAGAAAGGTATTGGAACCTAAAGCTCAAGAACTAAAACCAAAACTGGAGAATCATTTGGATGCACGCATATAAAAAATTAATACTAGTCTAATCTGCTTTGCCAAGTACAAGAAAAGAGGACAGTCCTTTTCTTACAAAGGTTGTTACTTGAATCAGTGATATAACCAAAACCTATAAATTAGTGATCATGAATGAAGAAGGCCAAATAATTAATATTCAATTCTCTGTGAATTCCAACATATCTGTTCAAACCTAAGGCATGCCTCTTTGAGGGTTTTATTTACTTTATTATTCTGTCAAAAGAACAATTGATACTGAGCAAGATTTTTTACAGTGCTTTGGGCTAATAACAGCTTGATTTGCTGTGGAAATGAAGCCTATGCTACCTTGAAAAATGTCTGTAGAACAATGAAAAAAACAACAAAACAACAAAACCTTGTAGTTACAAGCTCCTTGGGGAAAAAAAGAATTGCCCACTCTTTGCTCTTCTTATTATAGGTTGAAAGACAAGATTTGGGACTCTGTTTTCTACTTCTCACAGCTTCTCTTCAAAACCTCTTTGCATTTCCCTTCTCCATGGGGATTTTGAACTTTTTCCTCCCTAAAAACAAAAAATGAGCGTGAAGGAGAGAACAGTGTATTGCATTGCTGGACAGCAAAGAGAGGGGCTGCCATGCTGAAAGGCAAGAATTAATGTTTGCCATCTAACTGATGGCTGGTAGCAAGCAGAGCACATAAGTGGTTCAGAGTGAGCCCAATGTTGTTCAATATCTTTAGTGAGCCCAACGTTGTTCAACACCTTCACTGACAGACTGGATGGTGAGACAGAGCAAATCCAAAGGTGACACTAAATTTGGCAGAATGGCTGACAGGCTGAATTGTCACACAGAGCTTCAAAACAAAGAAACTTGAGAACTGAATCGAAAGAAATTTCCCCCGGATCAACAAGGAGAATGTCAAAGGTCTGTGACACTGTGCAGCAGGTGGGAAGCTACTGGCTATGAGCACCCTGCATGAAAAGACTTGTGGCAGAGGACACACAAAAAATGCACCAGCACTTGTCTCTCATTGCATGGAAAGCAGCCTGGCACCAGGAACAATGTGGATAGTAGATGTAAGGAAGCTTTTATTCTCCTCTGCTCAGCAAAGATGAGGCAGCATCTGAAATACTGTGCCCAGCAGCATACTTCCCAGTCCAATAGGGATGTAGTTTCTAATTAGAAAGTGTTCAAAAGAGGGCTACCAGGATGGTCACAGGACCAGAGCACACGACCTAGAAGGAGAGAGCGAGGTTTTTCAGCCCAGGCAAAGAGGAGGCTGAGTGGTTGAGTAAAATCCTACTACCTTTTGCCAGATTGGCAGACAATACAACAAGGGCCAGTGAACACAAACTGCAGCTCTGTAAATTCAAGATAAACATCAGGGGGAGGTAGGCCATTAAGAGTAGTGCAGTTCTGAATCTAGCCACTCAAAGAAGCTACTGGATCTCCATCCTTGAAGGTTTTGAGACATGGCTGATCTGTCTGTAATACTAGCAACAGATCTTTGAGCAGGAGCCTGGATTAGATGGCTTCCAGAAATCCCTTCCTACTAACATTTCTGTGATTCGATAGTCACTGCAACATAAATATGCTGGCATATGGCAGAAATATTTAATCTATGAATTAATCACCCCCAGGGAAAGGAGCCAATGAGGTCTATGTTTCAAAGCAGCATTTAGGGAAACACGTAGCATTCTCACTCTTGAGCTGCCACCTGGGAGGGGCACAGAGAAAAGTAGGACTGAAGGAGCAACCGTGCCATGGGAGTACTGATCCAGACTGTGTGAGTACAAAGGATGGAAATCTCTAGGAGAAGAAATAGGGGAACAGAAGTCTAGGGAAAAAAAGGAAAAGATAAGAAGATAAGCCAGACGGAAGATTTGGAACTGTTGATGGAGGCAGATGGAGGGAAACCTCTGGAGATTCCTTCTGATCAGGAGGACTCAGGCTAGGATAAGCAGCACAAAAGGGAAAGGCAGGATTTTTTATGCTGGAAACAGAAATATAATGAGGAAGCAGGTTAAGGGGGAGAGAGAAAAAATAAATAAGAACAAGCAGAGCAAGGTAAGTGCCAATTATATCTGGCAGTAATTAGGCAAAAGACATTCTACCTAAAGAAACACATTTCCCTACAGAGCCCTAAGGAGAGTTCAAGATTCACAAGTTTCACTAATCTGCTGTGAGCAAGGATTTGTGTGAAGTAAAGTAGATAACGTGGAGAGTGAAATCTGTGAGTGATTTCCAAAGAGAACTGGTTTAAGAGAGTGACTGGGATAAAGAAAAAATTTATATGGCAAGAAACAGATGGAAGCTGATGATTAAAGACAGGATTTGTTTGCTCACCTTAAATGCTGCTGCGGTCATGATCAATGAATCAATAGCTTTCAAAAAAGCTCAAAATAAACAAACAAAAACCCAGAAGAAGCCAACATGTAATTAATGTGTCAAAGCAGATACTGAGAAACAATTTTTACATTTTGTTAGTAATATAAATCGACAGACACTGACGCAGAATTAATTAAGAGCTACTGCTGACTGCTAAATTACTTCTTCCTAAACTCCTAAATGATCAGTCAGAATTTCTAAGTAATTTAATCAAAGAGAAAGAATTTATTTTGACTATTAAAATAATGCCTATAGGAAAGGCCACAGGATCTAATCTTTCCCACTGAATGCTTTGCATATGAGACAGCCCAATTTAACTCAGTAACAAAGATTTTAGGGTGCATATTTGATCTAAATCTATGTATTGAAGGGATTTGGGTTTTTTTAATTTTAAAAGAAGATTGGGTGAACCATTGTGGCAAAATACTGGCTTGTTAGCATGACTTTACTAAATATAATTTTTTCAAGACAGAACAAGATTTGCATGAAACTCTGCATTGCTTTTTTTCATTAGTCTGAAGTCACATAGGCAGTTGACAAACTTAAGCTTCCCAAACTGCTTTTGATAGACAAGATTAAAGTACTGTTGAGAAATTTACTAAAGCGTGTCCCCAAAAGTGTCTTTGCCATTTTCAGGGGCACAGGGCCACGTGCTAATGTATTGTGAAGGTTTTTGACAATATGGTGTTGGACCTTTTTCTCCTTTCCTTTTATTTCATTCTTCTGCTGTGATGAAATAAACCCCACAGATTTAGCTTCTATTTTTCCTTTTGTTGGATTTCTTCAGCCTCATAGGAATTACAGTAGCAGAGCATTGTGTCTGCAACTTTTCAATCATCTTTTCTATCTACCTCCTGTGTCCTTGAGCTGATGTGACGGTCTGAAGTCTAGAGAAGCTGTACAAGAGGCAAGAGATGCAAAGGTCTGAATTAAAATCAGATGACCTGTCATATGTCCAATGATTTCCAATTAATTTTATTCTTCAATTCTGAAAGTTTTTTTTCCACATTGCTTGGAGCAGAGCTTTGGTGTCTATTCATCTTTTTTGAAAAGAAGCTTAAGTTAGTACCAAATTACAGAATATTCAACTTCTTGCTAATGTAAGAAATCATTTAATATTAACATTTCAGCCCCAAACAACAATTACTGCTTACAGCCACATCTTTACACCACAGTTCTGAAAACCTGAGATGTGCATCTTGCAAAATAGCTGCCCTTGGGAGGTGCAGCATTCGCCCAGATAAGAGCCAGGACCATTTATTCCTTTTTGTTTTGACTCCAACCAAAACATAAATCTACAGTAATAGATCCTAACACTTGCGCATCACGTATGAATTCAACCAAAAAACTCTAATATCATTAGATTCGAGGGTCAAGTTGAGGTAGCATTAAGTATGGATCTGCAGTGGCATTGATTCTTTACTGAATACAAATATTCCATTGCCATTTCAAACCAATTAGCCCTGTCTGGCTCTAAATGCTGCCTGTCCTCTCCCCGTCTCTTGTCATATGGACTTTTGTTATTTCGGTTGACCTGACATCTTGTCAGTTGAAAAACCTTGCTAAATAATTCATGAGAAGATTAGGGCAGAGATTGTTCTTACTGCCCAATCTTCTTCACCTGACACATACTCCCATATAGCTGTCCATAATGAATATTTTTTATCACACTTCCTTCAAAACAAGCATCAGCGGAGAGGTAACATCACAAAATAAACAAGAGAAGTCAAGGTTTCTGTAGCACAAACACAGATACTTGGCACAAAGGCCTTTGCAACTGTTATTAGATTCCCCTTTCTTGTGCCTTCCCACTTCTGGTACAAAAGAATCAGCAGCAACACATTATTATCTCCCTGGGTTTGTTCAAATGCAGGTTGCCAAGAGAGGGAACTTTTCTTATCTTGTGTACAGACTGTAAATAGAATATCTGTGTTCCACACACAAAACCCATCAGTGCTCCCTGCCTGAAAAGAGTCTGTGAAAATTGATAACTTGTAGAACTAATAAGATTGTTTTTGATTTTGGTGCCATTTCACATGCTCTCACAAAGGGAAATTCTCATCTGCCTCTCCAGAACTGAGAAGTCCTTTGCCAGCATTCATACCAGAAATGTGCAACCAACTCATCCTGGCAGTGACTCTTTTGATTTCATTTCTTGGCTTCTTTTTTTTCCTTCTTTTTTTTTTTTTTCTCCCCTTTTTCTTGTCCTTCCTGCATTGTAACAGGTTCTCTGGGAAAAAAAACAACAAAGTAATCATTGGTTGTCAAATTCTCTATTTGTGCACATGTACTTTCTGTACTGATTCATTCCTTTTTCATATTAAATTCATGTATGCTTTCTGAAAGCAAACAGAGCTGGTAAATTATTGATATATAATAATCTGTAGAAAAATGCTCAATCCTAAAGAGAATTTTACAGAATGAAAGCTGTACACTTGCAGCTTGATAATTTTTCTACCTCTGAATTTTTGGCAACAACAGATTTTCAGCACTATTCTGCATCATCTACTCAGAAAATTGCAAGAAATACTGAAAACATAAAATGCAGTTTACTCATAAATTTAAAAATACAGTATTTACAGCTTTTTTGATTTGAGGATCCAATTCCTAACACAATAATAATAAATACAGAAAGAGTTTCATGCAACTTTGATAGTAATAAGTCCTCTGCATACAGACTTTAATATCCCCTGCAATTTATGGGTCAAGTCCAGAACGTTCCACTAATTTCATTTGAGCTTATCCTGATATTCCTCAGCTGAAGATTTGGCTCAGTAACCGCATCCCTGCAGTGTGATCAGGTTAACAATAACAAATCAGGCTTTAACAAAGTCATGTACTCAGACACAAGCTCTACACTCTGTTCTAGCCACCAAGCAGACTGCTCTCAATGGCAACACCAATTAAGAGGCAATGTAAACCTCACCACGTTAATTAAACATGAGAATTTACAAAGGACCTCCAGCAAGACACTTGTATCTCTCAGAGCAGCTTTCTGAAACAGTAGTGGAGAATGTAACACTTTTGGAAACTTCCCAGAATATCTCCACGCCAACAAATCCCTTTTAATCAGAGTTTTTTGGAATGCAAAGATCTCCCTCAAAAAGAGGAGCTGGTACAGGCTGCCTGTTGTTCAGCATTTCCTCCTGAACCCTGCAGCTCCCTGGAAAGGCTCACACAGACAGTCACAGAAGGCAAAACTGCAGATCCCACACCAGGCTGCTAACCAGACCCATCATTCCTACACAGAGCTGTATCATTATCCCAGGAAGGGGCCCTTGTGCAGAGAATATCATGGCCTCTGTGTGATTTTTGTGCTCTCTCCAGCAAGACAAGTACCATCTAGCAGGGTTTAACTCTGCCATTTCTGTTGAGAACCTGTAATTATCTTCCAAAGGCGACACTTCAGTCTGTTTAACTGATGAAAGGACAAAGACTCTCAATGGCGCAAAATGACAAGTCACAGACAGCAAGGGGAGTATCTCATCAGGGCTGACTCCCATAAAGACACACCATTTAATGGTGTTTGCCCAAGACTGGAGTTTAATGCTCTTCTGTGATTCCAGCTCTGTACACTTATTTCACTTATTTAACCAGTTCTACTCTACTCACTGTTTTAATAGCTAAATGTCCAAGATTATTTTCTCATAAAGTTGTATGAACCTTTATTGCTCCAGACCCACTGGACTGTTCTTACCATCAGCAGTGGGAACTGTAGGTGAATGGTGAAGTCTGTAGGAGATTAATATTTATCAGGATTATCCTTATTAATAGAAAATTGCAATACAAATTTCAGGAAGACACAACAGAACATTCTCTGTCTTATTATGGGAAATAAACTGCACCAAACAAAAACACTGGTTTAGAGACTGCTGAAAAAGAGCTACTTCCTGCAACAGAAAATGTTTTGAACCCTACTGCCATACCATGGTACACTATGATGGCATTTTTTGGGGTAGAATAAGAAAGGTAAAAGCAGTGTGGCCAGCATTCAAGGAAGGTGATTCTCCCCCTCTGGAGAGACTCCCCCAGAGTGCTGTGTCCAGATGTGCAGCCCACAACATAAGAATTATATGGACCAGTTAGAGTGGGTCGAGAGAAGGGCCATGAAAATGATCAGAGGGCTGAAGCACCTCTCCTATGAGGAAAGGCTGAGAGGGTTGTGGTTTTTCAGCCTGTGATCTTTTAGTACTCAGACACAGAAAAAACGTAATTAAAGATGGAGGGAATGTTGATAGCAGGACATGTTGCAATAAAATAAAAAGGTAATGGTCTAAAACTGAATGAGAAACTTAGAGTAGATGTAAGAAAGAAAACTTTTACAATGATGGCAGTTAAACACTAGCACAGGTTGCCCAGATGTGGTGGATGCCTAACCCTAGGACCTTTAAGGTCAGGTTAGACAGGGCTCTGAGCAACCTGATCTACTTGAAGATGTCTCTGCCCATTGCAGAGGGCTTGGACTGGATGACCTTTAATGATCCCTTCCAACCCAAATTATTCTATGGTTCTACGCTCCTATGATAAAATAGAATTTGCCCTTAAAAAAATAAACAACAAAAAAACAAAACAAATAAACAAAAAAACCCCAAACAAACAAAAAAAACCAAGAAAAAAAACCCCAACAACCTGGAATTTCTCCAGAATGGCATGTAATCAGACTGCACACGAGGACCAGACCAATACAGTGGCTTTAAAACATAAGCACTCGCCCAGCACAGCACAGTCTAAATAAATCATTCACATTTTTGTTAGTGTTCCTTTGTCAAGACCCCAAGTCCGACACCTCGTATTTCACTCTTGATAAAGCAGTATCCATAGCATTAAAAAGTGGCACCAAACAGACAATGCAAGTTCCCATAGTGCTAAAATAAAAAAATATTACTTTCAGTGCCTGATAATCATCTCTTTCCCCATAAACTATCATAGAGGAGTTTTAGTATGGAAAGACACTTAGGCTTACCTGCTGGCTCATCTATTGTTCCTATAACCTCTCCTCTATATGGACAAAGAACAAAAGAAACTAGAGTCAGTTCCTAAACTTTTGGGCTGTAGCAGTGTCCCATCAGTACCTCCCCATCTTCCTGGCTTACAGTCTACTAGTAGAGGAAAGAATGGATAAAGTGAGGGGACAAAAAGGGAAGGTGATACTCATGTTACCATCAATTCTCACTCGAGGCAGTCCTGACTTTCTCTCCTCTCTAAGTATCTAAACTGGACCAAAGGTATCATGTTCTAGAAAAGGTTGTCTCTCTCTCTACTGCTTGCAAATTTTGTGTATACAGCTAGCTCACAAGTAGACAACTATGTAAGAGAAAGCAGAATTTCTTCACAAGAAAGCATAAGCAAACAGTCCTAATCTCCCTAAGAAATAAGGCTCTGCATTGGCACATGCACTTTAAATCTGGGACCACCAAGAAGGGTCATTCAGTTGATCATAAGGAAAACACTGAAGCAAAAATCCCACTAAGTGGGCATTAAATGGATATTAAAACAGGATATATATATAAACTCGTTTCTGGAACTTTCACTAACAAACTTTGACTGTTTGTGTCTCCATAATACTGCTAACATATTTCTGTGTTTCTTTTTTTTTTAATTTTCTGACAGATTTTTAACTTCAGCTCTGAACTGAGCAGGACTTTTTGTTTCCCTTAATTCAGAAACTAAACAACAACGACAACAACAACAACAACAACAAAGAATGCAAGAAATGGGCTGGAGTAATTACATTTTCCTACAATACATTCTCCATTGAGGGACCAATATGCCCACTCTCATGAAATATAAAATCACAGTAACATTTATCTGTAGGAACTGAAGCCTTATATCCTCGCTTCAGAAATCAATAAGAAACTATGATGTTTAATATTTTATTGCTTTTTCTAGTAGTGACTTTCTTGGGTTTGAACGAGTTACTACCTTTTAGTAAATCACAAAATCCAGATAAGCCAAGAAAGGATTTAAAGCACTGTTTTGGTCTCTGGTACCACAGCCTTCATCTAAGCTGCAGTAGAGAAGACTCTATCAAAGTCCAGCCTAATAGATGACAAACAAGACTTCTAGTTCTAGTTCTTACCTCTTCAAAATATCCTTCCTCTTCAAAATACATTTACTGAAAGAAAGAGCTTGCTGGATGTTTGATGTCTGTTGTTAAAGGGATCAAAAACTAATTAACATGCTAAAGGCTCACTCACTGGTAAAGTTAATGAGATTTACAGTTCCATCAAGTAAGTACTGCCATGCCACTTATTCTGCATGACAGGTTAAGGTTTTGGTCTGAATTAGGAACATACTCAGATTTAGTGTTTAGTCTTATCAAATTATGGTGAACTAAATAAAAAATCCTTAACCTAGAGGGTGTAAAATTGAGTTTATTCCTCAGTTTCTAACTGAGAAACACCAGTATTGAGAGTATCTACTTCATGCCAACAGAAACCATTTAATTCCCTAATCCATCATCCATCTTCCTCCATGAAGACTACATCAGCCAAGTCAACCAGAATGTCATGCGTCTTTCTGGTATGCAAAGCATAGTTTATTGAGGTGCCAGATTTTCAACTGTTTACTGATCTGCATTCTCTCTGATCTGCAGTCTTCAGATACCCCCTGGGTGCTAATCCAGGTAAACCACCAACAACCCTCCCCTACGCCACACAGAAATTACTTGATAGTCTTTTCTCACCCATCTCAAGCCCATCTCACTAAGGTTTATGTACACAGTCCCAAGTCTTATTTCTTTCCAAGTTCAAGATCCCAAACCTCATCATAAAACCTTTAAGCCTGCAATCAAAAGTTAATACAGAATCATTTACTGATCAGTTATAAAAGACAGAACATGAGGATCAGAACTATGAACGTGGACAAAATAATCAATTTCTATGTGTTTTCTTCTTTTTCTTTCATCTTTTTGGATTGATCTCTCTTCTTTCAAGTCTCATCCTGCTCTCCTTGCACACCAATTAACTGTTGTTTCTACCCAAATCCACCACTACTTCTTTTGTAGTTTCCTCTTTGTTTTCAGTCCATGTTTCTGGCTTTTCTTCTGCTCATTTTCTCTACTTTTCTGGCAGTTTGCAGACCCTTGAGACATATATATTTTATATATTTAATTTGAGATTGATATATAAAACCAGTGTGTGTAAGAGTCAGGTGTGCTGCCATTCTGCCACAAGATTCTCTATTTACTTAACTTCCATGTTAATAAATTTCTTCTGTGACTTAAAAAAAAAAAAAATAAAAGACTGCAGGTTGAATTCCTGTATAGAACAAAAGACCACAGCATGATACCTTCCTGCAATTTCTTTAGCATCTCATTGTTGTTTCAGTTGTCTGAATGCACTTCATCCTTTTAATGATAATGCTGCCCCTTGACTTCCATGAACAGAAGGGAAACAAATTACCTGAAGGTCTCTGGTGCTGTTGTAAAGGTCTGTTTTATTCCCAGAACCCAGATCTTTGTTTCAATTAAACAATATTCACGTTTTTTTATGTTATATAAGATTGCCAAAAGTGAACATTAATTGCTGCAGTGATAACAACTTTGTTGTTTGGTTTGTTTTTTTTTTTGGTTTTTTTTTTGTTTTTAATCAATTGGCGTTAGGGGCATTCAGAAACGAAAGAATAATTTACAAGAGTGAAAAGTATATCTCCTCTTTAGCAATAACTCATTCTATTAGTTCATACTAGACACAAAAAATAAAATATATATAAATATATTTCATGTGCACATTTAGGGGAGCATGCCATTTCTCCTTTCTGTTCCCTAAAATAAAGAGAAACATCCAAATGACAATATTAGCTCATTTTCCCCATGTTCACTCTGTAAAATTATTTTGAGCAATCTGAAAAATACAAATGGCGTAAAACAGAAATATAGTCCTCAGGCTGGGTAATATTCGAGTGTTCTCAGAGGCACCAGAGTAGAAAAAAAACCCACCAAATCCCCCCAAATCAGAAGAGAAAGAGAAATAAATATGTGAGAAAAACAATGAGAGGAAATAATGCTGGAAATGCTTGCTGTGCTCTGGTTTTGGAGATCAATCCTATCTCCCCTCCCTCCAAACATGGATGGCATGATGTCCCTTTGGCTAATTTGGGGGAATCTGACCAGCCCACAGGTGCCACAGCACGTCCAGCTCACAGGGCAGCACAGGGAGAGAACAGTGACAGCCTAGCTAGCTGGGAGGGAGAAGAGCAAAAACATCAAAATGTCAACTAATTTACAACTCATTTGCTATTTATCGAGCAGAGACAGTACCGTATCTGCATCTTTTCTGGGTTAAATGACGGTGGCCCGTCCACCGTGGTCAAATCGGTAATTTCATCCAAGTCTCAGGGATGGAATTGGACGTTGTCATGATCACGCCGCATGACCACGCGGCCACGTGGCACGCGGGAACGAGGAACCACAGAGTCCTGCCTCTCAGACTTGGGTACATTTGAGCCCCAGTGTCGTGGCCACTGTGCGGCATGAATGAATATGCCTCTTCAAGACAACCCAGACCTGCAGCCGAGTGCACGGATGGGGTCAGGTACAGGGCCTTGTACTTACCGCTCATGTGCACTTGTTATTGGTGTGGAGCACAGTGGTATCTGTACGTAGCATCAGGTACCCGGCGCGCCCGTATGGTTGGAACAAACGGGTCTGCACACCACACAGGTGTGAACGGCGGTGTCTCTATTTATGGCCAGAGATCAC
>VRYO01002253.1:9213902-9229733 GCA_009812075.1 Sialia sialis | reverse complement strand
TTTTTTCAACACGAAGCAGTTGTTACTGTGTTTGCCCCATGGATGTTTTCATCCATTCCAGTTCAAACAGTTGATTCCCTGCTGAACACTCCTTGTTTGTGTTTCTGTGTGCATTTGCTGCCTTTTAAGACGAGAACATCTGTGCAAGATGCTTCCCAGGACCAACCACATTGTGGATTGCATGCTTCAGAAGGGATTGAAAACCAAAATCCTTATCAGGAGGTAACCCTGCCACTCAAATAGTAACACATGCCACAGGCGGTACCAGTGAATTACAATACATCCAATGGCTCCATGCACTTAATTAACATGCAATTGCAAATTGCAGCCAAGCATTATTATTTTTGAAATAGGAATAAGCTCTCCTTCTTTTGTGACAACAACTTCTTCCTGCAAAGTAGCTTGGGTAAGATTTCCGAGATTTTGACTCTGAAGATTAACATCTGATGATATACACAAGTGTAAGAAGAGTTTGGATTCCATCCTCCAACTGAAAAGAAAGAACACTCGGGGCCAAATTGTCTTCAGTGCTTTAAACATCCCATTCTGTGACTTTTTGCATATGTGAGTTATTCTTCTTGGTAAAAGGCTTTTGGCCCTTTTTAGCCTCTGCAGGTGAACTCTTTTCCATGAAAACCTCTTGAAAACAATGTGTAGGAGATTGCAAATAAGAGTACTTGATCTAATGGAATGTGTCCCTGCCCCATGGCAGGAGTTTTGGAACTAGATGATCTTTAAGGTCCCTTCCAACCCAGACCATTCCGTGACATATTGTATGATTTTTGCAGCTTACAAAGAAGATACCTGAGCTACCTTTTGCAGTCTCCTAAATTCACTTCAAATAGTTAATGTCACATAAATGCATACCAAAAAACCTCCCAAGAAATCCAAAGATGTTGTCATAAAAGTGCCTTGACACAGACCTACACATCAGAAGCACATTCAAGTTTAGCCAATAACAGATGAAAAATCTGTTGCAATTGGCACCATTTTTATCAGTCTGTAGGGGAGGGCAAAAGAGAATGCTTCCATTGGTTTTGCCAGTGACAGAATTGATCTCTGATGGACAGGACTTTACAGCTTTCAAAACTTTACAGCTTTCTCAATTAATAGGAGAAAATACAATTCTGGAAAACGTACTGAGGATAGGGAGGTTATACAGATTTAAATGATGCCCACTATCTATCAAGATGCAAATGAAAACTAATGCTGGGTTGCAGATGTTTGACAATTTGGATAAACCATCAAATAAATGAAAGAATTTGTATTCATACTTGAACATATGAGCTTGCACTTTTCAAAGGGAGTAAGGGTTTGCAAGGGGGGCAAACGGGTTGGAGATCACAGCTAGCATTAAAAAAAATAATTCACAAGGTAGATGAGCAAGAAGGACCCAAGCTGTGAAGAAATTTAAAAGGATCATACATTTTCCTTTGTTGCAAAAGAGGAAATAGCACCAAAGGGACTGAAAGAAAGTGAAATGAATCCTCCATTGTGACAGAGCCTACTTCCCAACAGGCACAGAGGAAGCCTAGATTAAAATCTCAGCTTAAATCATGCAGCTTTCTCTTTGGAAACTTAATGTAAGCAAAATGAATCATGCAACATGTTTTTTAATCATTTTGCATTTAGCATTTAAGAGATAGCAAAAACAGTGAGTTCAAGGATAGTTTATGGGCAGTGCTGTAAAAATGAAGAAGTTACTGGCGTTTCCTGTGTCAGGGAATTATACTGTCTTGCATGCTGCTCTAAAATGCATTGCCGATGCAATAGATAGATCACACTGGGACTCCACAACATAGCAATGCTTCAGCAGGAGCACAAGTACTGACACAAGTGGCCTATCAGGATTCATTTTGAAAAATGTGAGAAATTGAAAAGTATCTGTAATCTTCCTCTCTGTCAGGTTATCTGTGTCCCCTACCTTCAGTATGCTGTGGGCTGCTGTGAAATGTTTCCAGGCAAAACTGCACATGGGGCTGATAAGGCAGCAGCTACAGACAGTTTCTAAGCAGTTGCCAAGCCATTGCCAATAGAATTTATTTCCTGATCACAAAAGTTTTCCAATATCTTTTACTGTACTGCTCCATTTTTATTGTGGCCATTACAACTGCAGATAAAAAAATACCTTGGGAAAATATCAGAGCCAGTCTTTTATGCAGATGTAATGATTTTCAATGCAGATCAAGAAGTTTAATTTCAATACTACTTAATCTTTGCATTTCTATGTATATTGATTTACTAGCATTTTCCCTTGCATTAAGTGCTTTACAAAGTTAGCAAGATTACTATCAAATTTTGTAATTCATAACACAGGAGACTTGCACAGATGCAGAAATCCCTCTAATATAGGGTAATGTATATCATTGCTCCATGCAAACACTCTGCTTATAGGAAATAAATGAAAACTTGCTTCCATCAACATCTATTACCTTCTCCACTCACCTGCCTGACCCTTACTGAAATACATCAAAAATGTACCAGAAAACCTTAGATGCCATTTGAAAGGACAGGAGTTTACCCTGAAATGGCAAAAGAGCTTCTAATTATAGTTATTTACTGTCACTCATCTAATTCTATAGAGCAGAGTGGAATTCTGTAGCTTTCAAGCTGACCAATGCTTGTCAGTAAAGAAAATATCAGCATTTAATGTTTGTGTGAACACATAATAGGTATAAGAGAGTATAGAAACAAATGTAGAACAGTCTTTTCTAGGCATTGAGGCCACTGCAAATACATTGTTGAAGCAGTAGCAGCATGTAAGTGGGAACAATGTCCAAGTCACTGCAGAAGAGTAACTTGACACACAGAGATCTCAATGGAACTGCAGGAAGAAAAGCTCCCCTGCTGAACTGAACATAGCTCACAGCTAAATAATAAATCAGAGCATCTACTCAAGAATTCTGCAAAAGCACATCTTGTTCCCATATCTCTGCCCCCTTTGTGTCTTTCCTGGAAATTCTAATCCATGGCCAATAGTTGATGCAGATGCAGCTAGAACGGAGACCACAATGAGGATATCTTAACAGAAGTATTTCAATTAAACAGCATAACCAAGAATTTTACTAGTAATTCATTAAACTGTGCACAGTGTTACTAAACACCAGGACCCAAAAAAACCCCTCACCAACCAGGAGAAAACAAGCACAGTATTGTATTGTGATGAAGCTAAGAGAAGGACAAAGTTGATGAGCTGTGTAATAGCAACTTGCAAGCCTCCAAAGCTCAAACCTGCTTTAAAGAATGTGAATGTGTCACAGCACCAATTCTGGCAGAGTACATGAAGCATCTGAATACTCTAAGGCACATGGTGTGACTCTTGGGAATAGTACTGTGCAGGGCTGGGAGCTGGACTTTATGATCCACATGGGTCCCTTCCAGCTCAGGTGATTCTGAGATTCTGTGATATGTATAAAAATTATGAACCACTTGCTCAGTTTCAATCCAATATGGCAAGACTACAGCAGCACCAGTTCCATTCCATATAAACTCCTTTGATGTCACTTTAGAAAGCTTGAGTGCACATACATCATACCTACATTCCTCCCTTATCCTGAGAGTGAAATTTTATACTAGTAGGGAAGGCAATTCTGAATAGGACCAATATTTAGATACAAAGCATGCTCACCTGCTTTCAAGATCACCAAGCCGAAAAATACCAAACCCTAAACACCAACACCAAGGGGGTCTCCTATGTGAAGTGACTTCACAGAAGCTAAAGTAAATTTCTTAACATTAGGTAAGAAATGGCAAATAAGCATAAAGTAATCCCAAGCAGGAAATGCACAAACTATTTGCAGACATACATCTTTAGAAATATTGTCCACATTTAACAGAAAATTTCAGTGATTAACTAATAGAAGTTCTAAGTCTAGAATAAACCACATGATGGATTCTTTCCTTGCACCACATGAACATAATTGCATTTCGTGCTTCTATTAGCTTATTATTGTATTCACTATTACAATTTTTTTTCAATTCCAAGTCATACCGTAAACTTTGTTTCAAGGAAAAAAATTTCACTAATACTATTACATGCTTAACACTAAGTCCATACTTTATTCAGAACAAAACTAGGAACATAGCCTGCAGCCATAAACTTTGTCTACAATACAGCAATAATTACCTATGTAAATATGTGTCTTATGTGAATCTATTGCAAATACAGAAAGGTCTTTTATGAAATATTAGAACAATAAAAAACAGTTAAAAGACAAATGTGCTTCATTGAAAGGTTAAAACAACAACATCAAAAAGCTAAAGCACTTGTAGTAGTACCTATGTTCCATTCTTCCAGCTACATGGTTATAGTTATGCTACACCGCAGTTTGTACTTCCTAATGTTATTTCTTCCTCATTTTCATCCTCTGTAGTCACCTCCTTACTATATTCCTAGCAGATGAAAAGGCTGGCTGTAGCAAGTGTTGGCTTTAGAAAGTGAAAGCCTAAGAATAAGGCATATTGAAAATGAACAGTTGAGTTTGTAATATATAGAATACAGAAAAATATGCAGAAAAAACAGAAGATACAGAAAACAATAACTGAGGTTAAAATTACACCACTTGGATTTCTACTATGAGAGAAAAAAAACCAATATATTCTTAATGAAAATTCTTTCAAATTATAACCTTAAAATTTATTTTATTTTCGTTATATGCACATATTTGTACCTAATATTACCTTATATTTGGATATGATGACATCTTTTTACATGGAACTGAAGCCCATGGAATGTGTTATGAGATGAAATGCTGTCCCTAGAATTGCAAAATGCCCTGCACTAGTCCTTTGTCTTCCATTCCTCTGCACTGGTTATGAAAGGAATACCTTTACGATGCATGCAGGCTTTGGGGAGGGAAGCAGGGACGGGAAGGATAACTGAGGGGCCAGAAGGGAAGGACAGCTCTGCTGACCCTGTGGGAAATGTGGCGTGTCGTCAATGCTGGGGAAGAGAGGAGGGATTGGAAATGCTGAGGAAATGCCTGGTGGGATCACAAAGTTTACACACATCAGTATATTTTGTGTTGCTAAAGGCTGAGTCTACTTGAAATCAACCTGAAAATACTGACCCCTAGGATTTCAACTCAATCTGTTTTTATCACCTTGGGAACAGGTAAACATGCTCCTCTAGCATTTTCTGTTCATTCACATTAATTTTTTTATAGACATGGTAAAACATAAATACATCTTGACAACTCCATAATACATGTAAACAAATAAACAAAAAAAAAATAGGTGTGGGGGGGGAGGAAAGTGGCACAACAAACATCAAGGGGGATTGCTCACTGCCCGCTCAGCAATGAGAGCGTTACCGCTGCCCACTCCCGCACTGTGCGCCCAAACATCCAACAAAAACAAAATCACTGCTCCACGGGCTCTGACTCAGACAAGGCACTCGGGGAATAGCCACTGAATTTAGCAGCAGAGCCTGTCTGTTTAGTATTTCCAGTGGACTGAGCATTAGTGAGTCACTGCTGCTGTAACACAAACCAACTTGGAGACGGCACAATGAGCAAAGGAGCAGGAACACGGCCACTGCCAGCATGCAAGCAGCAACTGAAGCTGAAGGATTATGCAAAGGGTTTCTCTACTTGAGGGCAAGACATAAAGGATCTCCAGCTTTTTCTCTCTTTTGGTTTTGGCAAGCATTCCCTGCTTCTTTGTGGGGAAAAATTCCCTTCACAATGAAGTGCAACCTGCTGCCATGTGCACCCTAACAATAAAGAAATACCCTTGAAACATAACCAGGTTTGTAGACTAAACGATAAGAAAGATATATTTTTTTCCGTAGAAAAGTCAGAGCTGGGTGCAATGAGGATATCAATGGAAGAATCTAGAGAGGAACACCACTGTCCCATTCATTGGACTTTCCAAACTCCAGGACCAAGCCCAGATGCTCTCACTCTTCTTCACACTGCTCTGGTAAGCCCACCACTGCACAGAAGTATTTTCCCTGTACTAATTCAAGAGGACACAAACCAAGAACTTCCTATCTTTGGTCTGAAGATAATTTTCAGAATTCAGTGAATCAGGAGTGTGAATTTTGAACCCAAGATCAAGGAAAAGTACAAATTCTGTTGTTCTTTTTTGTTCTGATACTTGAAGGGAAAAAATCTAATTATTTCATCACTTATTTTAACACCACATGAAAAGGACCAATAGACTAACAATTAGATTTTTTCATAATTTTATCTGTCATATTTGCATAGAACAAAATTTATTGCCTAGGGGCAGTTTTAATTACAATCAAGTGGAGGATGATTGAAGTTTTAATAAGAAATAGTGAATTGAAAATAAATTAAATCCCCAAACAATTCTACAAAAAAGCAGCATTTGTCTCAGGGTATACTGAACCTAAAAATTGGCAGAACTTCTCATTATTAAGAAAGGCAGGCTTGAAACAGGTTAATGATGTCACTGTTAACTAAACATGGGCAAGGTGATAAAACCTCAGACTATATATTTCTTTCAGTTTGTAAGGAAGAAAATGGACTCCAGCAAGAATAGAAAAGAAAAAGTAAAAGAAAAAGGAAAAAATAGAAACAAAAAAGAAGGAAAAAACAAGGAGTCAAACCAACCAGAACACCCCAAACCCCACAAGAAAATCAAACTGCTTTTTTATGCAATACACAGACCATAAAAAAAACCTATTAAACAAAATTACAAAATTTGTATTTTGTCATAGTTAAACTACATATCACCAGACTTTTTTTCTGTTATATTCTGTAATCACCTAACAGCAGTGGCTTCTAAATGATTTCTGTTTGTGAGACTAGTTCCAAATTAATACTGATTTTTAAACAATTAAAATTTAATATTAAATAGAAGTGAATTTCTTTGACAGTCACAATTTAATGCAAACCTTTGAAACATACTTGGAGATTCATTCCCCCCCCCTTGAGAGCTAGTGCTCTACACTTTGTACTGATGGTGGTTTTGTTTGACAAAGATCACATTCATCAACTTCAAATAAGAAACTGACTGGTTTTGTGTTTACAAAATATTAGCAGAATTTTGTAAATAGTGTGAAAGGCAAAGACGACATAATGTAAAAAGGGAAATAATACAATAGTATTTTTTAAAAAATAGAAATTAAGAGACCAGGACAAGACTAAGGAGAAGGTAGCTTAAAAAAACAAAAACAACAAACAAACAAACAAAAAACATATTACATGGGAAAACCTAACGTAACATCAAAGGTTCAAAGAAGCTGAGCAGGTTAATTAATGCCTGACTTTTGGGCATTAGAAGTGCAAGAGCAGTTACTTATGTTCCAAATTCCCATCAGCAATGCCTAACACTGAGGTGCTCTGCCTCTCGTGCCTCCTGACCCACTGCCACACTTTTCTGAAGCATCTTGTAATATAAAGAAGATGGTGATGATGTTTGAAACAATACAAGACCAATGGGAAAATATTTTACTCTCATAACTGAGTGCTATAAAAACTAAGAGCCAAGCCCTCCTGTTTCTGTGTATCCTCCATTCCTCACACTGGCTCAGCAATGGCAATATGAAGGAATGACCAAGAACAAGCAGGGCATTTTCACTCCATCTAACTTGAAATTAAGCCATTAGAGAAGTCTTTTAAGAGCCAGAGACAACATAAACTTTCTTAGACTGGAGATAAATTTAATCTCAGATCCCTGATTTGTTAGGCAGCCATTCTGAGTTAAGGAATCCTCTTTCAAACATATAAAAAAAAAAATTACCAAAAAAACCTCTGACCAAAACAACAACAACAACAACAAAAACAAAACAAAACAAAACAAAAAACAAAAACAAAAACAAAACACACACAAGATCTCTGTAGCTACCAAGCCCAAACAGAAGATTTCAGTCTCTGATCCTAAAGAAATTAAAGTGTCATCTTGCAACACTGACCCAAATGCAATGCTCCAGACAGAGGATTTCAGTTTCATCTATGCAAGACATCTTGTTCTTAGCACATATATATCTGTCCTTCAGCTGTGCTCCTCATATGTCCAAATGCCAAAGGTGGAATCTGGACCTAGGTGACTCCACGAGGGCAGTCAGCTGTGTTAAAATCAAGCATACATGGGAGACTTTTCAGTCTTTGGAGCTCCTGCAAAGACTCTCCTCTCCTACTGTGCTATAGGAAGAGACAAGTGAACACATTTATAGAGAGTCCACTGAGGATCCCTTCCACCTCCATGTGAATTAATAAATCAAATCCCACTATATGATAAATCTGATCCCCTTAGAAACCTAGTTGAAGAGCATCAATTGATCAGTTGGTATCTATTAAGCAGCTTGATAAAAGGGAGTGAAAAATATTCCCGGATAGTCCTTGGACTTTGAAGAAACCATATCTTCATATGTTTGTCATCACATTGACACATCATAAAATGTGTCATCACCTTGTTTCTTGAAGCTTCCCCATCAAAGGGAATCTTTCAATCCAACAAAAGGATTAACATAAAACACATACGGAGTACCTCAGCCTCTACTGATTAATAAAGCTTTTTGAAGGTGAACATTTGTTTATCAGCAAATTCACAGTTGGATCACAAAAAGTTAGACTTCGAGAAAATAGCAAAAAACAGCTTATGCTTTTCCTCAGCAGATTCTTCTTTCTAAGTTTTGCCACTAAGACTTCTGGTACAATGAACTTGCTGGGCTCCTGTGGAATTTTGCCTTTTGTACTAACAAGTACATCAAAAGTCAGTGCTGCAAAGAAAGCTGACAGGAGCTCTCTTAAGGAAAATTTTAACATGGAAATTTCACTACAAAGCCCAAAAGGTGCAACAAAGGTGACAGGTGGACACCTTAAAGCAATAAGGAAGAAAAACATGAAAGAAAGCTGCCAGGTGAACACACTCTGTGAAACTGCTTCATACTTTCACGAAGTTCAGTGTATTTCTTCTTAACTAACTCTGCAGCAAGCTGTGCCCAAGCATTGGGAACAGCTGATGTGATCCCTTTAAAGCTTACTTGGAAGAGCCCCAGATTTACCTGAGTTCTTTCCTGAGGGGACCAGTTAACCGTGCTCCTGAAATACACAGAGTGCTACCAAAATGCTTGAAGAAAAACTCAAATATTCCAGGAAAAGTGTTACACTGCTGAACACACCTAACCTAGACCTAACAGTGCATTTAAGGATATTGCAGATACAGAATAAGCATTATGCCCATGCTGTAGATAGGTACCATAACAGACGCTTTACAGAAAGGAAAAAAAAAAAATAAAATAGGAAGCCTGTCCCCAGTCTTGGGGGGAAAAAAAAGCCTCACAAAGGCAGAATGCAGGCTTGGGGTTGTGTACAACGTAAATGTTGTACCACAGTTAATGTATAATCTCTAAAAATAACACTTGCACTTCATTCTTCTCCATAATATTTAATAGAGCTTTCAGCAAGTAAGTGGAATTTTCATTTCAGGGGGGATTTAAAAATTTTTAGATTTGATTTCATTGTGTTTAAAAATGTAAATGTAGCGACTGAAGAAAAAATAAGGGGTCTTGAGAGGGTTGACTAGACAGTGTATGGAAGCTAACACTTCCAAATTAAACTACTTCTATGTAATACTAAGATTTGAAAAATGTGGTTTACCATGGAAAATAATTCTTCTGTAAAATTTTCAACTAGAAAATCAGTCTTACACAAAAAGGAGAAAAAAAAAAAGTAGAGAAAAGTATTTTTTGGGCATGATCTGAATCGAAGTCATCAGACCAAGAAATAAGGAAGAAAACAGTTCTTTTTGCCTATCAGGCAGAAGCTCATACAAGGAAAACAAAAATAACTGCAGGAGAAGAAGCTGCCTGAGGGTAAGAAGACTAGCAAAGCCCTTGAGACAAAAACTGGAACTAATCCAAGAAAAAGAAATACAGAGGTCTGGGTTGCATTGTTTTATTTTCAATATTGAGCTTCCACAGCTGAAAAAGAAACTTTAAAACCAAAAGAAACCAAGACTTATTTAAGCAATATTTCACCTTTCATAGCCAAACCCCCAGCTGGCATTAGTGCTGGCATTAATAAGGTCATGCTCCTGCAGAACATCTTTCACAAACGAAACTTCAGTAGCCACAAACCTAAACAAAGAAGCCTGCTTGTAAGAAACCCATGAAGAATCTCTCACTGAGAGTACAAAAAATCTGCAACAAAATTTCTGCAAAATTAACCATGGCCGTTTACTTTGTAAGTGAACTTGCACAAATGAATATATAAAGGAATCTAAATGGGAAAGAACTGCTACAGCTATCAGTATCCTTATTTTTCTCTATATGAAATGTGAATGCAACAAAACTATGCTAACAGTGGCAATGTACTGTGTAAGGAGAAAGAAATGTCACATTGTGAAGGTGGTTATCAAATAACGTTATTTGCCACAAGCACTTTTTAGCTTTCTTTGTCTCAGGCACAGTTAAAGCTCCAAGTGCAATGCACTGTGCTGGCAGGATGGAGATTCAGCAGGTGTCTCTCTAAGCTCACAGACTTGATGCCATTGCAGCACTATGCAGAGTTCAGGGTCACAGAAATCAAAATTACGACTGTGGCTATCTATGAGGACATGGGAAGTTGGAGGGACGACCCCCCTCTTTATCTGTCAACAAGAACAGAAGATCTGCAGAAGGCAAATCAAGTCAACTGTGAAAAGAAAAGCATGGAAACAGGCAATATACATCAGAACTTTCACTGCAACCCCTCTGATTTATTTTTCCAGAATTTTACGATGCCTTGCAAGGTATATGAGTTATGTGAATCCATCCTCTGAGGCATAATGTTGCATCCACACAACCTGGATTTCGGTTAATAAAATAAGACTCTAGGCAAGACAAGTGAAAACAAATTCAAACATTTGACATGTGGACAAGTTGACAAATGTTTGACTTCACAAGTGTTGCATCTCACTAGCTGTCATTCTAAAACACATTTGCTTCAGCAACTACAGCTGCCTTTCAAAATACACTATTTTTACATCTGGAGATTTAAACAATGTTCGTATAGCAAATAGATACAGTACCATAGTCTAAAATAGCATTTGTAAAATTTTTTCTGCAGGTCTGCAAATTTCCAGTGAGGGTAGTTTCACAAATAGCAAAGCATTAAAGTCACCTGCAAAGTTCCTGCCATATCTGAAGAAGCTATTTAGACCAACTCTGGCCATGCACCGAAATCTAAATCTAATACTGCAACAAGGAGATGACAATGTCTATTTTAAATATTCACAGGATGCATCCAGAAATTAATTTTATTCCCCCCCGCCACCAATGAGCTACTTAGTATGTAGACAATTTATGGAGATACCAAATGTAAATATGAGAATAGACTTGGAGTCCTAACACTGTAAAACTACCAAGTATGTAACAGAAAAGAATAAAAGAACCAAGACATATTGTCAGGTAAAAACATACAGCATGCATGCATGTCTTACAGTCCTTAGACAGAGGAAAATGTATTTTAGTTGTATTTTTACAAAGTGCAAGCATTTTTCTGGAAGGATCACTGCAATTAAAGCAATTTGCTTTATGGTGCTCGTACATCCATTGTGTAATATTTTCCTATAGCTAAAGACTGACACCCAGCTTGACATTAAAAGTTAATAAAATACAATATTTTGAAATATTGAAGAGAAGAAACAGAGCCAAAAAATTTCAAGGGGAAAATTAAAACATTAGAGTGAAAAATAACATAAAACCTCTGTGCATGACACAAAAACATATATAGACTTTTTTTTTTTTTCCTTTTTGACTGGTAATTTACTTTTTTGTTCTTTTCCATATTTTCTTCTTCTCAAAAGTCATTCCCGAAATTATTTTGGCAAACAATCCAGCCCACACAGTTCACTGCCAGCTTCCTTATGATGTTCAGCTTTCCACAGAGCTAACAAAAAAATATTAACAAAATATGGAAAATTGTTGTTTGCTGGGAGACTAAGCACAGTTCAAGCTATTTTCCTTCTATGAATTTCTCTCACTTGAGCCTTTTGCAATAAAATTGTCTAACATTGCCTGTAACTGGCAGTTGGAGGAATAGAAACACTTGAAAATTAAAAATTGAATAGTAGCATATCTGCCAAGACACAGATGATGCTTCTTTTTTTACTGATACCAGTTTTCAAATAAATTCTCAACAAGGCTTATATTCTTAAAACCCTCCAGGAAAGAGAGGAAGGCAAAGGCATTTTATCTTGATTAACCTCTGATATCACCACAACTCAAGGGTAAAACTCTTTCTGTGGTTTATATGGGATACCACACACATGTGTAATAACCAACAGAGAACATCCAATTCCTCCATCAACTCAAGACCTAGCTCATCAGTGTCTCCTAATGACAAAATCACAGTGTTTACTGTGCCACTGTTTGCAAAATAATGAGGGAATCAGAAGCACAGATTGCGCTCAACTTCAGGAGAATCCAAACTACACCACTGGCAATGAACTTATTTTCAGGCAGGAAGTTTAGCCCTCACAGGCTGAGAATAACAGTACAGCAATTTCATGACTATAAGGTGCACCCTTTTGACCAAAATTTTGATCAAAACCTGGAAGTGCGCCTTATAATCTGGTGCACCTTATATGTGGGCAAGGTTTGGAAATTTGCCAACCTGGAAGTGCGAGCCGTGTCAACTGGCACTGAGAGCAGGCGGGAGTGCTGGGGCCCACGACACAGGGAGGGCGCCTGGGGCTGCGTTTAAAGGTTACACTGATCCATGAAAAATGTTTGCAAATTGAGCACCTGCCAGTAAACCCCTCGATTCCATTTCTGATTTGTTACTTTGTTGTGCGCCGATCCTCGCTGCAAAAAAAGAGTGCGCCTTATAGGCTGGTGTGCCTTATGTATGGACAAAGACTGGAAAGTTGCCGACAACCCGGAAGCCGCCTATATCTGGTGCGCCTTATAGTTGTGAAATTACTGTAAATGGATGTGCCATTTGGAATTGAAGAGATATTGGAATTTAGTTTTGGAATTTCAACACATCTGTTAAAAAATGTTTTATCCAGATATGTATCCACATGTACTCTCAGATATTTTCAGTTTAGAGGCCTGGCCCAATGCATCACAGATTGATCAACTCTAAACTTTAGATTAGCATGTGGGAATGGTGGACTTGGCTATGAGATGTGACTATTTAGGCCTCTTTGAATTCTTAGTGGAGCTCATAGACTGGTGACTGAGTTGTAACAGAGCACAAAAGCAAGAGATGATGTCCAGTTAAAGTTCTGCTAAGTAGTAGACAGCTCAAATTTATCTATAGCATATTTTTGAAGAATGAAAAGCTACAGTTACTACAGTTACTACTTTACTACTATGTAAAGTTACTACAGGCAATTTAAGATTAGCAGACCAGAAGGTAGGTGTCCCAGAGTGATTTTGAGAATGTTAGGTTGATTTTAGATATCAAAACAAAACTCAAGCTAGAGTGAGGATACCTCTCAAAAAACAGCAGTATCAAGCACACCTACAAAATTTATTTTACTTTTATAGGTCTTTCAGGCTACACAAAAATTCCCAACCCTTTTTAAAGTGCACAGGATCTCTGCCTGGGAACCTCAAAATATGTTATAACACATTTAAGCTTCCCAGTTTTATTGTGAGACACTGAAGCCTTATTTCAGGCAGACAGGGAAATACTGAAAGATCTGGACACACTTGCACAGCTGTGTTGAAATTGCATCTAAACCAGCAGATAAACATTCTGAGCTCCTCATTCAGAGACACAGTTGTGCACCTTGGACATTTCCCAACAGTGTGCAGAGGGAACCTGTCTCCTAGCACACAATCTGTGCCTCAGTTTCCATGGAAACAGCTTCCTTAGTTTTCTCAAGAAATCAAGGCAAGGAGGCTAGAATGAAGATATTGTGCCTCTGGTTGAGATGTCTGAAGAAATCTAGACAATACAGTGCAAATGTGCATGTAATTCATCTTTATCTACACACAGCTCAAGAAGCCAAGGGTGCTGACTGAAGTCTTCCCTTAAGCAACCTTAACATGAGTTAGTTAAAAGCAGACACAAATGACCCCAAAGCAAAAGAAGCACATCATGGGCAGGAATTCAGCAGTGAAAATGTGACTGTCTCATTCTCTAGTGAAATGTCTTTTAGTGGAGCTTGAGTGTTTGCTTTGCACTAATGGTTATTATGCTGTTGCTTTCCAGTGTGGGCAGTAATGGAAGAAAAGTGAATTAATAAATTCACTGTGAGTGTACAACATAGTGTTGACAATAATACCCAGACACTGAAGCTTTTTAGAAAGAGGTACTTTATTGTGGAAAGGACTTGCAGGGGAATATGCATAAATTCTAATTTTGGATAGGAGGACAATTAGTATTAATCTCAAACTATTATACAGTCAAACATTAAATGATTTCCAAATGCAGAGAGGGATCTTAGCTATGCAAGAAATATTATGTTTTGATCCTTTTCCCTAAAACTTCTGCAGTCTGGGCTTGAAAAGACTGTTACTAGGTATCTGTTATTCTTAATTTAATTCCTTTAATCTTATTCTACATAAAAGGTACAAATTGCTTACTATCTTCAAATATCTGAGCAAAAAGGAGAAGTGGGTAAACTGCAGGTTTGCCTGCTGTACAAGATTCAGGACGGTACCTGACATGTACTGAGCAATGGGGAGAGGAAGCCAAGGGCTGCAAAGTACCAACTTCATACGTCACAGGACTGAAGTTGCTGTTTAAATTTAAATCATGATACAAAACAAAACCCCAGAGGTATTTAAAATATACATTCCCAATTTTATAGTATGACAAAAAAATAATTAGGATATTTGCAAATCTTAAGATTACTGCAGTATTTTACATGAGCAATAAACAAAAAAGTATTATTAATCCATCTTGTATATTAATAACTTTAAAAGGGTTAAAGTGTATCCAGTCAACAAGGAAATATTTGTAGCTACTCAAACCATATTTTATACATATAGTACAATGTCAAGAACTCTAGTATTTCCAATGATACTCAACAAATAAGTGTTAATATCTTCTAATTTTTCCATTTGAATGAAAAGATTCTGATCTATTACCAGGATCTACATAACTCCAGAAATCTATTGCACTCATGAATGGGGTTGGAATGCTAAAACTGAAGCTAAGTCCATAAAAAATGAACAATTTGGGTGCCAGACAGCCCAAGGGGCTAAGAATACTATTTGTTGGCTTTGTGAGTTTTGCCAACAGCTATTGCAGGACACATTTTCAGTGAAACCTCCTCCCATCTGCCAGCACACACCTGGGGATGCAGGCTGCAATGCAGCACAGCTCATCTGTACCCATCATTTAGTAAGGTACACTGAGACACAGTATTAACTTCTCCATGGTACCATGAAATTGTAGAATTATAGAATATCTTGAGTTTGAAGGGACCCATAGGAATCACCGAGTCCAGCCCTTTTTTCCTTGCAGGACCATTTGCATTTGGGAATCCATTATACTGAAAAAGGGGGTGTTCAGTAGGATTAGACCAGGCAAATACACAATAGTGCACAGCAGTAAGCTGTAAAAGAAATGTTCACTGTTTCAATGACAGGCTCCATCGCAAGACAGTCTGACATCCCTCACTAGAAGGCTATTGCCTGTCTCCCTCCTTATTACTTATACTATTCTCTTTCTCCACTGCACTTTGCTAGAAAATGTTCCATTTTTCTTTCATCCTAACTTTTTCTTCTATGAAATACATTTCTTAGTAAGAGTAACTTAGGAAAGCCCTGTGATTTGAGATCAGTGTTTTCCCCTTTCTCCTTCCCCAGCTAACCTATTACAAAAACCAGTTTTAAGCTTCTGTCAGACAGAAACTTAAACCCATTCACCTGGTACAGTAATTTCACACTGATAAGCTGCATCTATTTCACTGAAGAAT
>VRYO01002253.1:9094366-9212933 GCA_009812075.1 Sialia sialis | reverse complement strand
AAAAATGTGTGGCTTATCACCTGGTGTGGCTTATTTATGGACAAATTCCGTGGTCTTCCCAGCTACCCGGAAGTGCGGCTTATAGCCAGGTGCGGCTCATGAGTGTGAAATTACTGTAATTTTATTCTCATTCCTAGAGATTTTTCTAGCCCACAGTTGAATAAAAACACAAATAATTCAGAGTGCAAGAGATATTTCTCATTTAAAGGTGCTCTTATGGCTCAAGGGAAGGCAACCTATTATTAGAAAAGTCATCACTAATATTTTTTTATTACAACCTTGTCCAAAGGTTGTTTGTGTCTCATGCCTAGAGGAAACCATGGCATCCCTGAGGTATGATAGTCTCTGAACAATAACACTGTTGATGTAGTTCACTGGCACCTTCCTCATGGCATCACTGGAGGATGTCTGATGCCCTTGCATCATATTCTTTTCAGGATTCAGGCCTTAATTAACACTTTGAGTCATAATAGCCCCAATGGCAAAACCCTCTGTGCAGTCATTAGTGGCAATTCCATTCAAGTCCACTCCTGATTTCAGAGAAAATGTGACCCATCAGACTTAAGAAGACTGAAACTTCAGGTAAATAATTCAGCCTCATTATAAAGTTTATAAACTGACATCATAAAAGTAGTTCTTGAAAAAAGCAGAAAGAGAAATATATATGGAAGGTGAAGATATCTGCTTGGTAGAAATCAACAGACCAGGTACAGGAGATAGAGTGTCTCCTGTGTATAAAAAAATGCACAGGAGGGTTTAAAATCTGAAGTGACCAAAAGTTCTGGTATACAGCTGTGATAATTATAAATAGAAAAGTCAGTTTAAATATCTCAGCTGTTAGGAGTACTGGACAAAAGGACCATCTTTCTCCTAATTTAGACTTCTTTTACCTCAGGAAACTGAATCATACTACCCTTTTCAAAATGTGACTATGTGCTTGCCTGAAGTGAGGTAGCACTTTTCTTCCACATTCGCAGAAAAACTGTTCTGGAATATTTATTAAAGTGAGCATGATACTTTTTAATTTTCTTAAATTTTTAAGATCAAACTATCATAGACACATATAAAAACCCCTACAATAATCTTGAGGCTTGAGAAAAAAAAAGCTTTTGCTGTGATAACTTAAAAACATCAAACTTATCTGTGTTGAAGGGAAAACGATGGGGAAAACTGTATTCACAAAGGTCGGCAAATGACTTACAGTATTTTGCAATGCTAATACAAAGTCCACAGAATGTCATGTAAGCATTTAGCTGCCCACAAAGACAAAACAGGAAAATAAGAAAAGTATCAGACCTGTTTTCCAGTAATTTAAATGAACTACAAAAGCTTTGGCCCAGACAACACTGATGCACATTGTGCATTAGGTAAGCAATGGCAACTGGAAGAACGAACTCCTGCTGAGAACCAAAGGCAGGACAATGGGTACCTCATGTGGTACTTGTGCACAGACTGTGCAAAATTTCATGGCCTACAAGAAGGTGAGTCCTCAGGGCAGCAGTTTCACACACACTGATTCTTCAGCTGCATGAAACTGTACTGATAAAAGGACTGAGTGCGTGGGACTCATCTCCCCCAACTTTACACACAATGTAGACATTTAGATTTGAGGCTTCTCCAGCTGAGAAAGAGAGAAAGTTCTTCTCAGCTACCGCTCATTCTATGTTAAAGCCTTACTCATAAAATGTCAGGTCAGTCCTGACTGAGACCTATTTTATTCCACTGAACAAAAAATGGAGTTTAGGATTACCAGCTGAGGTTTAGGATTACCACAGTGAGGTGAATTAATCCCTCTTTCTCCTCTCTTTCACTTTAAATGAAACATCCAAACTAGTCTGCAAGCCTATATGGATATGTAATTGCCCAAGGAATGTTTGGGCTTTTTCCAAAATCTGTTTTTCCATCCTTTTAACCTATTTCTAATAGTTCTATTCTGAATTAAGTATGCTTACTAATTCATCCAGATCCCTCCATGCATGTTTGGTGAGTATCTTCTGAAAAACACTTTAAATTCTTACATGGGTGAGAGTTATGTGAGTAGGAGCCATACAAAGCAATTACCCAGGTCTGATGTCTCACAGGATAGAAGAGAAAGGGACTGCTGGCAAAAGAACTTTAAAGGAAAAGATACTTTTATTTAAAGCATAAAAATTTGTGAGATCACAATAAAGCATGGACTTCACACAAAATATGATTAAAATATAGGCTAAATCAGCAAATCAGGAGGAAAAAAAAGCTGTTTCTTGATTCCCTAAGCTCATTACTGACTATGGAGTACAACAGTCTTCAAGCCATAAACATTCATGTGCGTCACCTAGAGGAATATTTTCCAATCTATTTATAACTTGATTTCTTACTTGGCCATGGCTCCTCTCTGTCGGTCAATATTATAAACATCTGCCCTCTGCCAAGAAAGGAGTTCATTTTTACCATGAAGTCAGGAGCCATCTTTCTACATGTCATGTCTTATACACATCACATTGACACTGCCTCTAAGTGTATAGGCAGTAAAAATAACAATGAAAGCATGTTTCAATAGTAAATAAAGATCTTTTAAAACACTAAGTAGAAAACTTAACCCCTTAGTACTCACCACCAAGGCTTTAGACCTGTTACTTAGAAGTTTTTCAATGTCTCTGGCTGCAATTTCCACTAGCTGACGAGGGTTGTTTGCTTCTACAGTGTACAACGCTGTGTTTTTCAAATAAATCTGCAAAAGAAAGAAATGGAAATAAATCAAACTGACAGTACACATTCAAGTAAGCCAAGTGACTTGAGAGAAGAGGCATGTGTTCTTATTGGAGCTTTATAAAGACTACTGCTAGGAAAATCCAAATGGCCCTATGAAAGAAGTACTTCACGTTTTTATCTAAGAGGTAGAAGCTGACACTAAAGATCATTTAATAAATCTTTAAAATTGACCAGTTTTAGGGATAAACTAACCAATTGCAAAATGCTCAAGTAATCTGATTCCCACAAAGTGCTAAGACAGCAGAAAATGGAGATCCTTTAAAATGACTGTATTTCAAATACAATAGTTGCTGCTGAATTTAATTCTTCCTTGAAAGCTGAAATACAAACATACCAATTGAATTAATTCATTTAATTTATGCTAATTTAATCAGTTTATTTCCTTATTTATTCATATTATAGTACTAGTATTAACAAGGAAAGAGAAGGAAGAACAAGTAACAGGAAAAAAGGGAAAAGCAGAAATACAAAAGGGGAAATGGGAAGAAAAGATAAGGGGAAGAGGGAAAATACAAATGTGTTTCTCCTATATACAGGAGCCATTAACTGTTTCCAAAGCAGAACATGTATATGAAGGAGATGATTTTATTTGTTAATCAAAGACACTACAGTGAAAAGCATGTAACTGTAAGAAGGAAGGAAGAAAAAAAAAATGCAAAAAAATGCATTTGCCTATCTCTGTCTTACTAGAACTGGATAAAGAAAAAACACATTATTTGGAGGGGAAATATAGGGGGGGAAAAAAGAAAAAGAAAGGAAAAAAAGGTGGATCCTTATAGCTAGATGGGCAAATGGGGAAAACTAATGTATGCAGCCAACAGATGGCCAGAGTTTACTCAAGTGCTTTGCCTCTGTAGCACTGCCTGGTGGGGGCTGTTCTGTCTCCTGGGGAGTCATTCCAGGCACAGGCAGGACTGAGTCCAGCACTAATGCACTGGCTGCCATCCAGCATGAGAGCCAAAACCTGAGCCAACAACCCTGCCAGCCTCCTCGGGTTAAGGCCATGGAGACCTTAAAGAAACTCACCACAGTATCTCTGGTGCTTGAGCTCATAAGCACCACAAAAGCTTTTCTGATAAATACAGTTATCAATGCAAAATTTTGTCAGGCTTGTCCCATAAGCTGCCACAGCTTTTCATCACTTAGGAATTTTACAAAACTTACGTTGCGTCTTGGTTTGTTGCATATTTTCCTTCAGAAGTACAGTCATTCCTTTCCACCAGTACCTGAGCAATTGGAATAAGTTTTATTCCTAATAGAGTCATGATTATTTAAAAAAATCAGTGCACAATGATTAGAAAACTATTACAACAGATGACAGATCCTAATCAACTCAGATTGTAGTCTGGACACTTTTGAGGTGATTGATTTTCAAAATAGCTACACAAAAGCTTATCTCAGGTCAAATTTTTGAGGACGTATCTTAATAGTAGAATTGGCCTATAAGCCAAATATTAATCAAACAAATTTGGAAATAAAGGCATTTTTTTCTACAGTAGATTACTTTAGAACTTCATTTATTTTTCTCTGAAACACATTAAATTTGCAGTCAGCAAACTATTTTGGAGTTAAATTGACTGTTGTGGCCAGTCCTACAGACAAGTCAAGAGTAAAAATCAGTTTTATAGATCCAGATGGTTTGAATATAGACTGGAAATTTTAGAGGAACATCTAAATTGGAATGACCACCAAGTCTTGTAAAACTTACAGATTTTCACATTGTCAGGAAACATTCATCTTGGTCACAAAAAGAACAGACACTGCAAAATATACCAGGTGTTGATGTCTTGGTTCTTTGAAGAGAAGTGCAATGGCAAATTCTTTAAACTTCATTTGTGACTGCATGAAGTACACCTCAATCAAAAGTTACTAAATTTACAAAAGAATGGAAACGAGTTTTTGCAAATGGGCTAAAACATGTAAAATAACTTTCACACAGGTTCTAAAATAATAAAAAAACATTTTAAAGCATTCATACATTTCCCTTACAAAAATATTTGAAGGTTTGGTTTCCTTTGTTCAACTAATTCTGATCTCTTTTTTTCCAGGTTCTTTTACACAATTGTTATTCATTTCCTACTTAGTGGTGAAAGCAATAAGAAAAAATTCATATAAACCCTTTTCATTTGGAATTTCAATTCAGTAAAAAATCTAAAATTTGAGGAAATAAGTAGTTCATTGCAAAAAAGCCATTTCAAGCCAGTTCATGCCAAAAATGCCAATTAATCTTTTCACTCAACATGACAAAAACTAAGAGAGCCACAAGAAAATAAAATTCACATAAAGGCAGAGTGAAATATGTGCTCAATTAAAGCAGGTTTGAAGCAGATGGATGTCAGGGATAACCTGGAGATTGCACTGATCAGATATATAAGGACAAGTGCTGTAGTGCTGATTCTCTGATATTTTTAAGCCCTTTGTGAAATTTGGTTTGTAACAGGCTGTGATCAAACAGCCTCAGTAGAAGTTATGAGGAGGTCATACTGCACTCACACAACCACCAACTGGAACGACAATATCTTATTTGACTTAATCACAGAATCACAGAATGACCTGAGCTGGAAGGGACCTTAATGATCATCTGGTACCAACCTCACAGCCACAGGCAAGGACATCTTTCACTAGACCTGACTGCTCAGAGCCCCACCCAAGCTTTTCTTGAACACTTCAGGAATGAAGCATCCACAATTTCCCTGAGTATCCTTTGCAAGTGTCTCACCACATTCACAGTAAAAAAATTTCTTCTTATCACCAATCTAAACCTATTTATTTTCAGTTTAAAGCCATTCCAAATCATCCTGTCACTATGTGCCCTTGTGAAAAGTCTATTTCTAACTCTCTTGTAGACATTTTTTGGTACTGGAAGGCTGCCATAAGGTCTCCCAAAGTCTCCAGGATTAGCAGCCTTAACTGTCTCAGTCTTTCCTCATAGGAGAGATGTTCCATCCCTCTAATCATCTTTCTGTCCTGCTGGACTAAATCCAGCAGGTCTGTGTCCTTCTTGTGCTGTGCTCAATGTAGAGAAAAGTTACAGTGATGATAATTACTATAATGGCAATGCATTGAGAATCTGGATGGAAAATTTGCACTTTTATTCCTGTATCTAATTTGTTCTTCCACAAAATGTTTGATCCTATAAACCCCAAACTGAAAGCACTCACAATTTCACACACCCAATTCCTATAGGGAAATTATTCCCATATCCCCAAGCTTGAATGGTTTGAAAGCTGCAGATTATCCAAGTGTTGGACAGTGGGGAAAAAAATAAACATTTTCATTTTTTTTCTCCAGCACTAGCTATCAGAAAAATTCAAAACAAAATCATCACCACAAGAGCATCATTAAACCTTTATAACAGGTATTGTGGGTCCTACCACCAAGAAAGCCTGACTTTGAGGCTGGATTCACAACTTGTATTTGTCAGTGATTTAAAAAATATTTTAAAAAATAAATTTAAAAAAAAAATCAGAACAACTCCCACCCAAAATAAAACTCTTTGAGATTTGCACAAGATTCCACACAGATCTGAGTCAATGACTTTCCTTCTCCCCTTCTCTGTTTTGCCCCATGGCAGGGCTCAGAGCACTGATCTACCCCTTCTACTGCCAGTGAAAGATTTATCCTGCAAGCTCCTAAACAAACAGCATCGGAAATTACTTGGAACTTCACACACTGCTTTTTTTTTCCTGAAGTGTGAGACCTGTCTCAACTACCAAGGAACAGTCTAATATTCATTAATTATTTAGGAGGTGTGTACATAATTTATTTGTTGCCTACTACTCTTTAATCTAGCATAGCACTGCAAAACTTCAGCACAGCACTACACAGGGAGATGATGCACACTTCAGAATTTGGCACCCTGGGACAAACTTTTCCTTCTCCAAGCCTCCCACCTAGAAGTCTAACAAAATTAGTGAATGCTTATCTCAAATAGCCATAATGGGTGTTATTGGCAAAGGTGTGCTCATTTGTCTTACAAAATACAATTTGGCAGGCTCCACAGCTTGTTAAGAGGAGATAATTTGAATACAATTTGTTAAATTGCTTTAACTAAATGAATGTAAGATTTGATTGGTTCTTACATCTAAAATACTTTTTAGTACTTTAATCACTAATGTTTTGCTAAAAGATCTCCAAATTTCCAGTAAAACACTGTCATTTCATATAGAATAAAGTCTCACTGCATGACTAAGCAAAACCTGTAAGGTCATAGCACAAAAATACTTTAATTCTTTCTGAAGTCAATTATTCTGCATTTATTTATTCAGGAAAGACTGTATTAAATCTGCACAGAATGAACTGCAAGGTTTTAGAGGCGAGAACATGATGGAGACAGTCACATTAAGGTGAAACAACACAACAATAGCTGAATGTGACAAAGATTAGAAAAACTGCCAGCTCCTCAGCAGAATGTGCCTCTCTTGGTTCAGTCTTCAAGGACATATTTATAAATCTCACACAAAGAGACGTTCTCCTTGCTTCCTATAAAGCTCGCCAGGGCAAGTCAAACACTTGTGCACAAATTGAGAGAGAATGAAAGATGTTATTACATGGCTCTTGCCATATTGTGGCAGGCATTGGGGCTGGCCCTAGCACTGAAAATTTATTTAAATGGCCCTCATGCTGTATCACACTCAGAAAAATAATTTTCTGCTACAGTAGAACTCCTTTGCCTCTTTGTTTATTTGCTCTGAACATGTCAGTCTCCCAGTTTAAAAAAACAACAGAGCCTTTCCTCCAGGCTGTGGTAACTTGGCTGAGGGCCCAAACATAGGACATGAACATGCCAATCTCATTTTCATCACTGAACACTTCCATGGACATAGAAATCGCACCAGCCAATGTCTTCAGAAGTTCAAACCCAGAATTTCAAAAGTTAACCAACATCACTGTATTTTTTCCAGTTTTGGAAATCAGAAATAAAATAGCTCAACAACTCCAGTAATACTTATCTGTACAAGGTAAATATATGGGCATTTTTATTATTTCAATACACCTTTCATGACTATTTAGCTCATCTAGGCTGAGACATCTCTGTCTACAACCAATGTCTTATCACCAAATGCTTTATTGTCACTCTAGACCAGCTGGAGATGACCAAAAACTACTGCTCAAAGGCAGTGCTGAGCATGCAGTAACATCAACCAAAACTTTGCGGTGGGTTCTCCTCCATCTTTTCTGAAAGCAACCACACCAAACTACTGAGTACTTGTGAAACCTTGACCTAGGTTTTACAAGCTTGTGTACTAATTAACCTATTTAATACATTTTTTAAATCCTTCTGAGTAGAGTGAAACTTTATTAAAGGCTGAGTAAAGTATTCTCTTTCTGCCCACTCCTCACTCTTGGGAAGGGCGTCCCATAGCCAATTCCCCTGGTCCTTCCAGTCTCCTGCTTTCTGTCACTTTGTGGCACTACCAGGCCTCAGTGATCAAGATCTGCCTCATCAGGAACCTCTGCCTGTACCCTGGGCCATCAGCTCCATTTCAGCCCAGTCCTCAGCTGAAAAAAAGTTCATTTCTTACTGAAATTTTGGGGAATGTTAAAACAAACAAATAAATAAATAAATAATAGTTTTGTTAATAATATTCAATGTTTTAAAAAATAAGAATTTTTTTTACCAATGCCATGAAGTTACATCATGACCTCATTTCTGAGAGCAAAGCAGAGGGGTCACATGACAGACATCCAAACATATGATGAGATCTTGGGAGCAGAAAAAGTCAGAAAAAAGAAATAACCACTTTCTAATTTTGCATTCTATTCTATTCTATTCTATTCTATTCTATTCTATTCTATTCTATTCTATTCTATTCTATTCCATTCCATTCCATTCCATTCCATTCCATTCTATATTATAGTGTTATTGCTAACTTTTTATTACTATAGATATTCTCCTTCAACTGAAATCGTAGTAGCCAAAACATTATGATCTGCCCAACATAAGAAAACTCTATCTTCTTACTAGTGTATCCTACTTCCAAAGTTATATTAATACTTTCTATTTCTAATACATGCCAGACAATTTTTCTTCCTTCACTTCTTTGAATCAGAAGAAATTCATTGTGAAACACATTGAAAAATGCTCATTTCTAAGAAGCATTCTGTGTGTTCAAAGGAATCAGTCTGAGTATTTTATATGTCATACTCTCTGCTCCACACAGTGTATAAATAAGATTACAGCTGCTCCCTAGCAACTCACAGATGCATTCATTCCTGAAATTCATGGCAACAACACAAAGGAGGAAACCACCCCAATAGTCTGCTATAGCTGTTGCTGTTCAGAGTCCCTTGCCTGATCACTGACTGCTCTAAAGGTCTGGGGTGACAAGTGGCAGGGCAGCTGATGTGCTGAAAACTGTGACTTATCATAGCAGTGACGAGCATGTTGGGGAAAAAATTATCAGAGCAAGTTCATTCTTAAGTAAACCACTCAGACAATTCTGCAGGATGCTGGGAACACTTATGCCTCAGTCAACATCAGAGAGAGGATAAGCAGTGCAGAGTCAATGGGCTCACTCAGGTGCCTACTCAAAGGGAAGCATATAATCAGGAACACTTTGTAGAAATCATCAGCTCCTTTTGACTGTTGATAATTAATGGAGTAGTCCAGAGGACTTTCAAATTAAGAAGCAATTTTTGTAATTGCCACTTTGTATTTAAACCTTGATAAAACAGAAGTTCAGCGTTGTACGTCTGCTACTTTACAAACCTGAAAAGCAGATTTTAAATCCTCCTTTGTTAAGAAAAATGTGTTGTAAGGTATTCATTTTTGCTTCCTAGTGATAAAAATACAACATTAAATAACAAAATTGTATCATTTATTGGTTTCATAGCAGTTTTAACTCAGGCTTTTAGCTGAGTAAAAACTCAAAAATCCCAGTTCATGAGTACAAGTGGATCTTTTTTGTAACCAAAGAACAATAGGAAGAAAATGCTTCACATTTATTCTGCACTTCTGGTATATTTGGAGATGGGCACTTATGTAATTTGTCAAACTCACTTATTCATGGGAAATTTTGGCCTGCTTAGCTGTTCTTAATGCAATTTATCATCTACTGCCTCTCTCAGAAAGTAATTTTAAATCTCAGGGAACTTGAGCAGGGTTTTTTTTTCATTTTACTAACCACAGGACTTGAAAATGAGTAGCTGTAATGTTTGGGGGTTTGTTGGGTTTAGTGTGTGAATTTAAAAAAAAAAAAGTTTAATTTTATTCTCCACTTCTACAAAAATCATCTGAATATAAGTACTAATAGGACAGAATTTATTATTGTTAAAGCCAAAAGAACATTATAAATTCATCAAGAACAGTGCTTTGATCAAAGATTATCCAGATCATCAAACAGTAATTAAAGCTATGGTAATATTAGGCCATCTCTTCCCCTGAGCTTGAGCAAGCTTTGTTAATACAGCCACCTATTCTCAGTGACTTACAGCTGCTTTTGTTTGCTGGAAAAGGGAATGCTTCAAAATGCCAGTTTATTGCTAAGGGAGTAGAGACAGAGTGGCATCTGCAAATAGTAGATGAGGCTCCCTGTGTTCTGACAATCCCTTAATTTCCATTTGGATTACAAAGAAAACTTGCAGATATGTATTCATATTTCTCACCTTGCATTTTAAAGTGAGTTAATTTTTCTGACATTTCAACATTGGTCAGCAATGTGGAAACTCAATAGAATTTACTTGGGAAAATTCTACTTTTAATGCCTGCAGCTTTGGTGTTTGGTTGCACAAAAAATACAGCAGTGGCAGTGTTATACCTCAGATGAGACATACAGTAATTTCACGATTATAAGCCGCACCCTTTTCATTGAAGAATCCAGCCTACCCCAGTAGTGCGGCTAATCATCAGGTGCGGCTTATCTATGGACAAATCCCAGTGAAATGCCAACCCAGAAGTGAGAGCCAGCCGGGGAGGGCACCTGGGGCTGCCTTTAAAGGCTTCACTGGTCTATGGAAACTGTTTGCAACTTGAGCACCTGACACCAAACCCCGCTGGCAGCGATTCTGTTACTAAATTGTTACTTTGTTACACATGGATCCTAGCTTTAAAAAAAAAAAAAAAAAGAGTGCGGCTTATAATCAGGTGCGGCTTATAATTGTGAAATTACTGTACACTGTTAAAAAACACTGTTAATAACTTTGGGAGTCCCCAACCAGGCTAACCCATCTCCTACATCATCATAATTCTGGTAAATGTGCTCTGACTCCTCAATAAATATCTGAAATGATCATGTTTCACTGTACCAACCCCTTCATAATTCCATTCTAAAAGTAATCCTGACCTCCCTTCCCTTCACCACACCCCTCTCAGAGACAGTAGACTGGTGTCCTCACCTCAGGAATGAGGGAAAAGACAAGTGTGAATAGTATGCAGCAGCCTATTTATGCTTAGAAATAATGCAAGTGTTTCAGAGGCTGGCTTCATATTCTCTCACTCAGCCAAACTTACTGGTATCTATTTTGTTAGACATTACTAAGGTTATTAAAAAAATTAAATCTAGTTTCTCCCCTTTTTTCATTTTTTTCTTCTTTTCCTCAGAAAAAACCAGCGTAACGAAACTGTATTTTAGTGAAAAAACTTCAGTTGTAGAAGACCAGACCAACCATAAATATGGCCTGAACTCAAGGAAATTTCTGCCGATATAATACTGGGGACCCAATAAGGATAAAAGTGCTTCAAGAACTTCAAAGCAGTTATTTTTTAAAATTTTCATTTCAAGATTAGATAAAAATGTAGTGCTTTTTATATGGGTAAAAAGTCTTCTCTATTTTACGTTTTTTTTAAAAAGTTGCTTAGTATTTTGCTTCATTGACAACAACAAAAACAGACAAAGTGAGAAAAGAAAGAAAATAACACATTTCTGACTTCTGTGATCAGTCATAGTGAACCTCACTGAGTGATACAATTTGAATTAATAGAAAATTTTCTTTCTTTCCCAAATTTAACTAATTTAAACACTTGCCTTTCCTTTCTTCCTTTCTTCATAGTTACACAAGTTGTGTCTACAGTGTTGTGGTATCAGTTACATTTTCCATTTTCAGGGTGGAAGGATGGATTGTACAATATATTATTATTTTGTGTATCAGAAGTATCTTGAAATCCAGGGACAAAATACTGACAAACTCCTCAGAATCTATAGTAATCACAACATTTCAATCAAAAATTTAATTTTCTAATGAAATTCAAATTTACAAAATCCACAGCCAGGAGCTCCAGAGAAATGTCCACAAAATATATTCCTGTGGTTTGTTATTCTTAAAATCAACTACCTTTAAAAAAAATTCAGTTCTTGCATTTCTTCCTTATATTTTCCTTAATCATAAAACTCTCCATTACTTCAACCTTAACAAGGGTGAATGCAGCATATTTTGGAATGTGTCCATAAATTGCTTAGGTCCATCTGCTAGCTCTTCAGAGAATAGCATGAGGTACAAAATTTTTTGCCTTTGGCTAAAGCATATACAAATCAAATCCAACTTGATACATGCAGTAGTTAAAAATAAATAAATAAATAAATAAATAAGTAAAATAATAGAGCTGGTAAAAATAAAGAGAAGTTTCAACTCCATGTATCTCTTTAATTTTTTTAAAAAATAATATCAAATTTCTATAAAGCCTTTTTTAATTCATTAATTTTTTTTTTACTGTAAAGAAAGAACCACATAAATATCATAGCAGGAAAAATAGTAGGAATTGTTTACTGCTAAGTTACCTGCCAAATCACTGTTTTAAGCAGGAATTGCAGGCTCCCATGGCAATAGAGAAGTTCATCTAAATACAAGTCTTACATGAATTTCAGTAAGCTGCTAAAGGCCCCCTTGCACAGACCTCAGATAATGAATGAACAAGGCAAGCACTGTATGACAGCCTCTGCTGTGTCTGTAGGGCTTCTAGAACAGAGCTTCCAAGACTAATTTAGCTAAAATCTGTAGACTCCAACAGAAAGTTACTCTGGGTTATAATTCCTTCTGGCAGCAGGAAGCTTTCCTGAACATCCCTGCTCCAGGGCAGTTCAAATCAGAGACCAGTGTCTCTTACAAGTCAATCATCTCAGTTAAACTCTAGAGACTGATCCAAGACCTGGAAAGCTGAAAGTGTGGCCTGTGAAGCTGCTGCCAACGTGAGTGCTGGAGCAGACTGGCACCATCTGTGCATCAGGCACAGACCTTACACCGAGCAAGGGATGAAATGTGCTCCTGCACTATCTCGCCTGGGCTCTTCACTAAGGAAGAGCTAATTATTATAAAACAGCATTCAAAAGACAAAATAAATAAAAATCTTCTAACGATTCCTGGTGGACTCATTTTGTGAATGAAACTCATCACCACGTATCACATAGCCATGCTTAGCTGGCTCTCTTTTTATTTTGTAGGAAGAAACAGAATTTTTATCTCAGTAGGAATATCATTTAAAGGCCAAGTCAGCCTGTATGGATTCACTCTAAAGCTCCTGGAACTGTAATAACAGCATGCCTTATGAACATCATGCATGGATTGTTTTTGCAGAGATGTATCAAAAAGGAAACAGAGAGTAGAACTCCCTGGAACTGCCTCTCTATCTGCTGCTTCTTTCAATTATGCTGTTGCCTGAAAAGGTTACACTGCAGAAGATGGCATTTTTTTGCTGTGACAGCCATAGTGAAGCTCCAGTGTGTTTGTCACATCAAAGCTCTTTACACAGACCCACATTCTTTAATTCAGTGTTTCTGTAAAAGAGGATTCTCTTCAATCAGTTTGGAACAGACAAGCTCGTGGATTGCTCTAAGGCATATTCTGTAATCCCAGGTCTTTCTTTCTGGGTACTGCAGGGTTCCCCTCCTTCTCTCTCTCCTGTCCCTAGAGGTCTTTTAGGAGCTGGAGTCCAGAAGCATACTTGCAGTAGTTTATTAGATTAAATGAGATGTCAATTAGCTTATTCATGAGTCTTTGCTGTGAATAGTCTATGTAAAAATGGAAGTTGTGCATATTTCCATGAAAATGGAACTACATACTTACTAAATTCTGTAGCTCAGTAGGCTCTTCACGTTTTTTTCTTTATGCTGAGGTATCCAGAATGGGATCAGAATGGGACTTTGAAAAACTTTGCACATATTTTTGTCTATTCAAAGACAAAATGCTTACTGAGAAATGCAGCTAATGAGAGCAGCCTCAATATTTATTTTGCTACACGGATTTTAAAATTCTATTAAGCTGCTGTATATTCCTTCTTTTTTTTTCCGATCAGTCTATTTGCTTTGTAGAAACCATGTATCATTCACATCAGAGCAGCTTCATAATGCCTGAATGCACAGAGTTCATGGGCAAGACAAAGTTACATGAACCTTCTTAAGTTGAAATGACAATTACATGACTATTTGTTGCTGTTGTTTTGTTTCGGGATTTTTTGTTTGGTTTGGTTTTGTTTGGTTTTAAAACATAATACTTAGAAAATTAAAAAGAATATACTAAATTTGTTCAGAGACAGTTAAAGAAGCACATTGGATAAGATTTTCCTGCTTTCAAGTCTCAGTGTTGTACATAAAACACCTCCTTATAAACATTCCCTTTGCTCTTCTAGAGGAAAAAACTCCTTAGGAAGGACTAAACAATACCTTCTTCAGCTGGGAAACTACAGCAGCAAGTACGATTAAGATATAGCCTGTGCTTTTTTTTTGTAAAAATCTTTTTTTTTGTTTTTAATACTTTTTACCTGCTGGCATGTAAATTAAATGTTGTTAGTCATGATTCTTAGCAAATGTAAATTAGTGTAATCCACTGCAGTCAGTGGAACTCTGCCCGTTTTCAAGCAGCTGAGTATTTTGGCATCTTGAATACCAACTTCCTGCCTTGTTGAAGCAATCATTGCATTACTGTAATGGGGATATTACATTGGTATTACATCCAAGTTGGAGTTCTCCCAGATCTCACCTAAACTCATAGTAATGTCCAAAAAAGCAGGATTTAAATATGTGCTTTAAATCTATTTTTGGAAGACCATTTTGAGACCATTCCCGGAGAGTATCACAGAACCAGAGAATGTGCTGCCCTGGAAGGGACCCATAGGGAACATCAAGTCCAACTCCTGGACGTGTGCAGGACACCCCAATCCCATCGTGTTTCCTTTGGGCATCACAACAAACAGCTCCTACCTGCCTCTCCAGCTCCTTTGTTCTTCTACTCCAGTTATATTGCTTTGCCTAGTTAAGGCTATGGATGAGAGTAGCCTCAAAGTAAAACTCCTAATTTTAATGGCATTCAAACTTTCTTTTGCAATTTTTTCTTACTACAGGCATTATATTGCTGTCATCATTGCTAACAAGATAAAAGGTGTATGAAATGTGCACCAGCACAAACATATTCATATTTTCAGAGGCAGAATCACTAATGAACTAACTCCCAATACTTTGTCTTTTTAAACACTATGTGGAGTATTAATCAATATATTATTGAGTATCCTCTCTGTACACCTATTTTCAGAAGTTGTAATGAGTGAAAGCTACAATGGTTTAAAATGGCTATATTATATATGCAAAAGCAAGAGAAAGAGTGGTTAGTCACTAGGACAAGAAAATTGTGAATGAAAAAAGAAAAGGGAACTCTCTTCTGGGGAGATTCTTCTCCTTAAATATGATTCCATGAAATTTAGTACACGCTGAATGCAAACACCTTAAATACAGAAAATACTTTCCCTGGTTATCTATGTCCACACTGCAGAATGAATTAGACATCTACCAAGGTACTGATCTCAACAGGACAGCTGTCCACTTACCACATACCTCACCTGACTTTAATGGTCATCGATATTTTAATTTTTTAATTCCTTTGTAAGTAAATATTGCACTCTGAGTTTTACATTCCTTCTGGTCAAAATGTCTCCCAGTCTATAATCAAAATAATTGAGAATTAAAGCAGTACTCCTATCCCTCTCCCTCACGGTCATAAAAAGATATTTTATAGTTCTCCAGAAGGGGCCATAGTGTAATTCCCTGCAGCACAAAGATCCCCAGACAGCCAAGGCACATCCAAGCATAAACAGCACTGATGAACCTCGAGACACCTTCAGCAAGTCATGGGAGCACCATTAGCACAGCAGCTAATTGAAAAAACCCTGCCTTACAGAGAATTATTTCACTGTAGGTGAAAACATATTAATTGTGCTACTTTGAGACACATCTTGGTCACTTTAGAGATCTTCATAGAAGACTTAATTGTACAAAGCAGACACAGATTGTAACTTCAGCTGAATCAGTGGGAATTCTTCCCCTGAGTCCAGGGAGAGGTTGACCAGGCTGTGAAATGGTTATAATCTGTTACATGTTCTTGCTAAGAGCCTTAACATAACACTTGGCCAAATTAATATTACTTTTCCCTAGAACAAGAGAATAAATTTCTTCTACTAATCGGATTATGACAGCTTTTGACAGAAAGTCATGTTTACTGTTTTAAAGTAGGAGTCATATGCTCCTTCTTTTTATATGATTCACTCTGCATTTAGAGAGAGAAGGACAGAAAACCCAAACAAATTATTTCTTTTTTCAAGTTTACATGAAGATTACAGGTTTGGTCCAAACCATTCTGGAGTTGGAAGGTGAAATAAATCAGAAAAAAAGCTGAAAATTCAATCTGACTGTAAGCATTTTTAAAGCTTGAGCAACTGAAGGCAAGCTCTGTGAATAAAAGTGACAAGCATACAGACATGCTGCTTTTCATGTCTTGTAGTGTTCATTTTTCCAAGACTGTGGTTCATTCCAGAAGAGATCTAACTAAATGTTAATAGGCGGAGAGCAGGAAAAAAAAGTCATTCAGAAATGGGAAGTGACAATAGCCTGTAAACAAGAAAGAGAGTGGGAGACTGCATGGCTTACACCTTGCAGGGCTTTGAGTCTTCCCTTGCAGCCAAGAGAGCTAATTAAAATCTCATGTCTGGAGAAAGACATCATGCCACTTAGGTCAAACCATGGCTTTGATATATTTTACATGGAAACGTCCTCCTTTCATGCTTTTAATCCCAGGATTACATGCACATATCAACCATCTCCTGAATATCCTCTGAGATAACATCATTTGCTTCAAGTGTATTATAAATTCTGGCTATGCAAAAGAAATTTACCTGTAATATCCAACACTCATGTTTTTGTTTTTATCCACATGAATGTCACTGTGGCAAAGCTGGCAACATTTTCATTATAAGACTGTTTAGCAGTTTGTAATTTTTCCAAATATTAACTACACAGACTAACATTTTCCTCACGGAAAAAAAGAGTGACAACATCAATCTCTTGGCTTTTCATTATCTGTTTTACTGTGTGGTCCTTGAACAGGAAAGCATAGCAAAATGGTTGAGATACTAACTCATTGCTTTGCTCCAGTTAGAAATCCTGTGTAGCTTATTTTCCTATTGCCTGTTTATTGTAGATTAAAATCTCAATAGTCTGTATTTAAAGATATATTTTAGTCTTTAGTGTTTAAAAAATTTCAGCCTGAAAAGGACCCGCAGATCACTGCAGAGATTTCATCAGCTAAATTGCAGAGAACACAGGTGTATTCCAGCTCAGAGAACATCACTCCTAGAGAATGTCCTACCTTCTCTGCAGTTAAAGATCTGACTTGCTGTGGTCTCTCAGGTGTACAAAGTGGGAGGAGAGGAAAACTGAATGAAGGACAAAGGGCAAGAGACTGAGATATGGAAACAGGAGATAACAGGCTGGAAAATGGCAAGCAAACAGTAAGGAGAAAATGAGACTGGAAGGAAAAGTGAAATAGAAAAACCATACAGGAGAAAAATTCAGGTCTGGGACTGAGAATTAGCGATGGAGGGAGATGTGAGAAAGGGGAAGAGAAATTCCTGTGGAAGAGATGAGAGTATTCTGACAGGCATTATGGACACCTGGACAGAATGTTTCAGAAATGCTAAGGAAAACGAATGAGTTAGGAGAGAGGTACTGATCTGGAAAAAGCTAAGGAGAGAGATCCTAAAAGAGAGATGAGAAACTAGTGTAAAACAGAAAGGCAGACAGGCCAAGCAGCAAAGGCAGGAACCGAGACAGAAACATAGCATAGGTTGAGGAGAAATGAAAGACAGCCAAGCAACACAGCAGGAAAAGAATGGAAAGTTGAATGGTGAATCAGCAAGAAGATGCTGCATGGTAGGGGAAAAAAAGACACAGCAAGCGCAGGATAGACCAGATCACACCTAAATTAGCTAAGCCAAAAAGGACTCATAGCAGAAACTCCCCCTAGAACCTGGAGACTGATGATTTGCAGGTCTTTTTGTTTCCTGTCAGCAGATGTGTGTGAAATCCACCTACAAAAGCTCCAGTGAGAATTCCATGCTTCCAAACCTTTCATTTCCTCAGCAAGCTCAAATGCTAGACATTTCTGCATTGGAAACCCATGCTTGTACGAAGCTCGTGATTTGTGTTAGGATTTCAAGATTTTGTTTTCAGTTTGTTTAGTGTTTTTAAAGCTTGAAAACTTTATCTAAAGCATCTGCCTTAAATTGTGTTGCAATATGATGCAGTCAAATATTAGGAAAGGCCAGAAATAAAATAAATTCTGCAATCTTCATTGATGTTCATTGTGCATGCAGTGAAAGAGCCCTTCCTTTCATAAGACAGTGGTGATCTCATCTGAGCTAATGGGCATCTGAGCTAGTCATCTGACCTCTTACAGTCAGTAAAGACAAAATGTCCTTCAGGGACAGGATACAAGACATGGATGTCTGGGAAAAAGGCCATTAAGGTCAAAGGAATACATTAATACACAATGCGAAATCTGACAACTTCAAACATCATTTTTTTCCCTGTGTGTTTCTTAACAGCTTTGAAACATCTACAATCCATTTTGTGGATCATTTGGGATCATCTTCTGAAAACCAAATCTCAAGGTTTCACTTTCAGTTCCACAGCACCAGGGGCTTTTGCTGGAAAAAAACCACTTAATTTCCTAATTTTGCAGCAGCAAAATTTTCCTCAACTTAATCAGATATCCATCAGTTCAGAGAGAAAGAGCCATAGCATTTGTGCAGGGATAGAGAGAGAGAAATGTATGATCATAGGGTTGTATTCTGGATTGTGATGGATACACACAAAATTGTACAGGCAGTGTAATTATGACATGTTCTTAATTTTGCCTTCATTTTTTTTGCAATGGCACATGTGTTGTCACCATCTATGAACAGAATAATAACACCAAAAAAATCTCAATGAGAAATTTGTGAATCCTTCTTTAAAACAAACTTGGTGTTAAATTTTGAACAGCTGAATAAAAGTAGTTTTCATTTTAATCTATGTTTCAGCTAACCAAAAGCTGCCTCATTTCATGATATATGTGTCAGAAAGGTTCTCTCATTAATAGAGAGCAGAATTCTCCACCATTGTGAATGGTTGCTTCCTGGATACTGTATTTGACAAACACTGAACATAAAAGTGCTTGCTTCAGGTGGAAGTGTAGCAACAATGGCAAGCCTTATGTCAGACACAGCAAAGCTGATTAGATATTATCAATGAGGAGTGCTGCAACAGGAGAGTGAATTGATGGATGTCTGCTCTTCATTTCTCTTTCAGTAAGCACTGCAGAGTGTAATCCCCCAAAATCATTTCTGTACACTGGAATGAATTAATTGTAAAGCCTAGAAGATGGAAGCCCTTCCCTTCACTTTCTAGTTACACAGTCTGGGACACTTCTTACTTCAGCAAGCCGGTCCACTCCGCTTGCAGTTCGTGCGAGCGTCACGAGATCTTCTTGCATCTTATCCACCCATGCTTTTATCCTGTAGAAAACAAAAAAGAAAACAGAGGCATCCTATCAGATCACTGGCAAGTGGACAGGCATACAAGCATATAGCACAGAAAAGGGAAAAAAATGAAAGGGATAAAGTCAAATACAAAACATAAAAGATTTGTCTTTGAGGTTTTTCTTTGCCCCAGCATTGTTGACCAGAATCCGTTCATACAGCTGTCTGTGGTGGTCACCATGCTATGCCATGAAAATCCAAGAGTGCCATCGTATCTCTGTAGCCAAGCTGCAGACAGATCCCCACAAGAGAGCTGGCACACTACCTGCCACGACAACCTGCCTGCTCTGCAGCTCACTCCCAGAAATGCCTCTCCCAAGTGCCACAAGGTCCTTCTCCCAATAGACAGTGCAGGCAGAGAAAAAGAGCAGCTGGAAGCTGGTTTATAAACCACACTGGATTTTCTGGCCTGTAACCTATCTCAAGGAAGCAACAACAGGACAGGCAGCAGTGGCCACGAGCTCTTTTGGAAAGGCACATTTGCTCCTGGCTGCTGTCACCAGGGAACAAGTGGTGTGCCTGCTCTGCTCCCTGTGCCCAGTAAACCTGACTCTCCGCAAAAGCATTGGATCCAACACAGTTTCTATGCCATGTCACATTCTGTTGTAGGAAAGGAGCCATGGTAGAAGTTTATTCCAGTTAAGATCCATGTTCAGAAGAAGGCTGTCTTGCATGCCTAGCCAGAAAGTTTCATGTCCAACTGATCTCTCACATTGTCCCTGCCATCATGCCAGCTTTCTGCTCTGAAACCTAGAACGGATAAACATATTTATCTTAGCCATATCCTAGCCTTAATCTCATACTCCAGGGATAACAACTTAGATTAATTCACTAATAAAGATGGGAATAAGGGAAATTTCATTTTTGCTTCAAAAGGGAAAATTTGGAAGAGTAAGAAAGATTTCCATCTGATTTTATGGAGTAATCAGTAATGATTTACTCCTTTCCATGGCTTTAACAAATACATCTTCTGCTAAAACATAACCAGTATCTTCAAAGAGGGCCATCTCTATTATGGTTGCAAGTTGACTATTTTTATTAAAGGATTCTTCCTCATGCTTCCTTCCCACATGGAAATCACAGCTGCATTGACTATAGCAATTGATTCCATTGTTGGTGTGGTGTCCCAAACCTTCTTTTCTATACTTTCTATACTTTTCTATACTTTTCTATACTTTGCTTTCCAAAAACTGAATTAAAATAAATTAAATTCCTGGTTCAAGTCTCCACAAAGCCCTATATTATACAAACACTTAGTCCTGTATGGAAATCAGTTTGTTAAAGCCATGATGCATTATGTTTCCCATGGCTTTAAGATCATCATTTGTATCTGTGCAAAGCGTATTGACCACAAGAACAAGTACGAGCACAAACAAGAAAATGCTATCATTTTCCATTTCTGAATGGTTTCCAGTTTTCTCTGAGAAAGACTGAGGTATATGAAAGGTGAAAAAGTGAAACCCATTACCCAGAAGTGTTTTCAAAAGCATGAAATAAATAATTGAACATCCTGAGATTTTTTTATGATCCATTTCAGTTATAAAAATTGTGGGTGTTATTTCTAACGGGAGTCAATAGAAAAAATCAGGTTGGATTGATTTTTAAATTGACTTCTTCCATTTCCTACTGCTTTATATTTTTACTGGATATATTCCTCTCTGTCTTTAAACAAAACTGGAGTGGTGAAAACATATATTAGTTAATTAGTTAGTTTGTTAGCTAGTTAGCTCGCTAGTTACTTAAATTTGAAATTTTGAAAGAAGCTACACTTAAAATCAGTAATAACTTACTACTACTTGTAAATGAAATATTAAACATATTTTCTCTTTAGCATGAAAAAATATTGATTTTTTAATAAATACTTCTTACATATTGTCTAGAACTTCTGTCCCCACACAATTTGCCCACACTTTGCCTTTTCAAATTAGTTGCCACGACTAGTTTTTGTTTTATTTTTGGGTTTGGTTTGGTTTGGTTTGGTTTTAATTTGTGTTTGAGCCAGGCTTCTGCTTCAATGTCAATGGGAAAAGGCATGTCCAGAGCTGAGCGCCTCTCTCCTCAGCCAGGTGAGCTGATCCTATCTTCTGCACTTCTAGTGGAGCTCAGGACGACTTTGATTCCTAATCCAAGTTCTCCAGCTTGATTTTTAGTGAGATAAGGGTAGGGAGAATCAGCCTGTAAACTGCAGTAAGAGGAAGTACACCTTCTTCCTAATTTAATGGCAAGCTCCTTCCCCAGCTGTAATTATAATGTAAATAATAAAGCTTCTTCCAAAATACTCACTATATATTTACCTTTAGATTACTTTCTCTTGCATATTGGAGTTAGCCTGTTGGACCTTCTATAGTGAACATTTCTTTTTTTTTTTTTTTTTTGCTTTCCTCTACATCAGGGTACCAGATCATCACAGAATTACGGAGTCATAGAATAGTTTGGGTTGGGAGGGACCTTTAAAGGTCATCCAGTCCAAGCCCCCCCTGCAAAGAGCAAGGACATCTTCAACCAGCTAAAGTTGTTCAGACAGCAAAAAGCCATAACATCAGAAGTGTTGAGCTAGATTACTGTCACAATGATAAAATGACATTCTATGGCTTTGAGGAAGCTCAGTATAATTCCTTTTGCTTTCTCACAAGAATTTGAATATGATTAGCAGTATTTATAAAGTCTAATGTCAGGATTCCTCAATGCATCTCAATTTCCTACCTTGCTACCTGATAAAAGTGTACATTTCAGTTATTTCATGCTCCACATAGACCTTTTCTCAGAAATGGACATACTCACATTCTATAACTTTCACAAGAAAATTGCACAGAATATATAAAATAAAGCTTTTTTTTTTTGTTTCCAACCCCCGCCTAGTGAATGACTCATCTCATTGTGGTTTTGTTTTGGGTTTTTTTAAGTGTGTCTTAAAAAAAAACAAAAAAACAAACAATGGCCTTTAGGCACTGAAATGCTTGTCTGGTGCTCCTTTTAACTGAAGCCTGCAGTGCAATATTTGTCTGACAGCTGCTCATGGTCAGAGTTTATTTAACAATTGGAAAGCTGTCACAGCAAATGGGAGTCCCCATGACTTAAAGAAGCAGCAGTCATTTTTTTTCTGCAAAGGGCAGCAACAGAAAGCCTGTACAAAGCTGGTTTGTTCCTCTCATTATTAGTTTGGTACAAACATTGCAATGGATGTCCTATTGAAAGGTGACTATGCTCTGCAGGACAATTGACTGTAACCCCCTCCTCCCACACACAGGTTGTCCCTGTATGAGGCAGTGACAAGACAAAGGAGTGTGCACATGCCTTTCCCACAGCAGCTTCCAAGTGATCTGAATGATGGAGGGAGCTGCCTGATTAAAGATAGACAGACATGGGTCATTTACTGGGGGATTAGAAGGCACAACCCTGCTCCTGTCACCTGGGCTGTGATCAGATTGATGATAAAATAGCCAAAACACTAAAGTGCCATCCATCCACTAGCCAACCTAGTGAAACACCTATTTTGACAGCACAGGAAGATTTTCTTTTGTTCCTTTTCTTATTGTATTTTTGCTCATTTTTTTTAAAGCAGGATAGTTATATGTGCTAAAGTCAAAGGATTTTCACAGGTACACCCCTAGTCACACTCCAGGCAGAACTAAATATAGCAGGTGCTAGACTAAAAAATCTTTCTTTTAATTTCATTGAAACCTATTTTCATATTAAACCTGTACTTGCAGAACAGAGCACTGCTCAATTACAAGGGTAAAAGAACCAAGACATCTTGATGCAGAGTAACCTGGCTATAACCTTTTTTTTTCCCTGCTGAAACTGATGCATTATTTTTCTGCTGACTTCAAGGAAAGCAGATTCATGTAATGATATGCCCTATCTTTGTAGACCTCTCACACTAATTTAAGGTCCATTAGCTGACTTCTGCCTGGATAATGTATTATAATCTAAAGAGGCAAGGATAAACCTTAACTCAGATAATCGAAGTCACTTGCTATATTGGCAATCCACATCCAGCTCTCTACAGTTAAGATTACATTCAGCTCAAGTTTCTTTATAGTTGTTGTATACAAAAATAGCAACAATTGAAGTAATGAAAGCCTTCAATAGCGAGAGGAAGAAGTGTTTTCAAAAGAGGTCAATATTTCTGTGATTATCAGAAAGGAAAAAAAATACATAACACACTGCTCCTGATTCAATTGAAAAGTGTTTGGAAAATGAAGATAAATGAGATTAGTTTCGGAAACTGAGAGACAAAGCCTTGCTATATTTATTCAGGCTAACCCCACTTTATTTTCTTGCTCAGAAAAAAGCTTCACTTTCAGGTTTATATATTTTTTAGAAGATTTGCTGTTAGTGAAGGAGGGGCAAAAGGGTACAAAATTTCACCAATTCTAAAAGAGAATGAAAGGGGCTGGGTATGAAGAAATTGATGGAAAAATCACTCAAATCCCACTGTTACCAGATCAACTTCTCAAATGTCCACTCCACAGCATGAAAATCAATAAAAGAGGGTTATGTAATTCAGATGTGACATAAAAACACATGAAGGCAAAAAAGTCCATTTAATTTTCCAGATCTTACCACAGTGTGTGCAATAGTCCAGTTAGATTCCACAGAGGAGATTCAATTTCATCACACAAAGACATGTCATCTCATTCTATGGCTTCTATGATCATGAACACCTCAGGGTGAAATACAGTCCTCCAACACTCTTTTTTCTGTTGTTTGAAAATTTGCTAATCCAGAAATTTAAGTGAAAAGAGGTGTGTTCTGCAAGTGTTGGAGACACCCAATTATAATTTATTTTATTTACTCCAAGGCAATAATGATACAGGAATATGTATCAAGTGCAAATTATCTCTTTAAATATATCACACAATTATGTATAAATGTTGGGGAGAATGTTTGTGTAATAAAAGTAAAGCAAAGATTAATTCATGACATTTGGCTGTACTGAGTGAGGAAAATATAGAAGCTATGTGATCTCTGTACATAAAAATGGATGCACAAAATCTTCTGCATCTTCTCCTCCACAGGGGAGGCAAGAAGAAAAATTAGTAGTTTGTTTCTTTGCCCTCTCTGATTGTCTTATCTTTCCAAATGTGACAAGCTGCTGGCCAAGTAGTCTGCAACGACCTTCCAGATAAGATAGCCCCAATGGTCAAGGCCAGATGGCCCCTTTTGCTCTTTGCTGTTTCCAAAGTGTAAAGCCCTTGCTTGGAATAGTTATTTTTACATTTCTCAAATGGAAACATTTGGGAAGCAAGACATAATTTCTCTGTCATATCTGACATTCTGTAGACAGAAAATGTCAATGTAGACAGAAACCTCTCCAGGATACATTTGATTCTTAGTAGCAGACATCCTAATGTTGAATCTTGGGGGTTTTAAGCCTTTAACTGAGGTGGCCATCTAGTCACAGAAGGTATACAATTTTTCCTTTTTTCCCCACCCCAAACACTCCTTTTCCATATGAACATAGTTCATCTCCATCACAGTCCTCACAGAACAAGCTCTCAGGAGCATTCATTAATGACTGCTTTACCAACTCCTCTTTCAAGGACTGCCCCTGTACCACAGCTAAATTGGGAACAAGCAATCCAGAGATGCAGCACTGGTACAGAGAGAAGAAGGGGGCCAGCCAGCTCAGGATGTTTAAGTTCCACCACCGACTTCCATGAGGTCAGTGGCAAGTCAACTGCTCATGGCACACGGAGGGCAGGTCCATTGTGTACCCTTTTCTGTTTCGTTTGTTTGGGTTTGTTTTTTTTTGGTTTTTTTTTGAGAAAACACTGTTCTGAGAGGAATACTGAGTCCCAGTGGCAGGTTCTAAGATGGAAATGATCAACTGTGAATGGCATCATGAGCTGCTTAGCCTCTGCACCACTGCAGACAGAAGCAGTAATTTTTCTCCATTCTCACCCAGGACTTTCAGGCCAAACTAACTCCTTCACCCCAACATCTCTTTTGGAGCACAGCCTGAATGGCTACTTTGGTCCCACCTTCCAACAAAACCTTGCTGGAATATTTCCATAAGAAGGCTTCACAGATCTGGGAAGAGCCCCATTTGACCCAGAGGCTGGACCCACTGACTGCTGCTCATTCTACTGAAATAATCTTTCCTCATATTTCAACTCTTCATCTGTAACTTCACTTTACATTTTAAAAGTGTGTAGCAGATTCTTCAAAGCATCCAGATGTGAAGAAGTTGTGATCAAGTAATTCCTTCAATATGGCAACCACTTTCAAGAACATAGTTCTGTTATTTTATAACCTTGTTCAGCATGAGCCAAGTGCCTAAGAGGTGTTTAACTACACATGTTCATAATTATAGTTTCTGCTTCACAAATATTTCCCTTTACTTTGCCAAAAGCGCTCTTTTTCAGTCTAAAGCTTCCTAGCAAATAGCATGAAAAATATCCTCTCATGGAAATTACAGTTGCACAAAATATCATTTAATAATTTAAGCTCAATCTTTAATGCAAGCCTGACACAGTCAGCTGCAAAATTGCTATAAGCTGTGAAAAGGACTCCTTAAAAATTATTATGTTTTAATTATCAAAGATTATACTGCTAAAACAGTTCAGCGGAGAAGACATAACAAATTTTCAGCTCAAATGATTGCCAGTAGAGCTCAGATATGTTTCATGAAATGCTTTTACAATAAGATATACATGTAGTACCATTTATTGCTTAGCATTGAAAAAGCAATTGAACTTTTCAAATCTAGTTACCTTTTTTGTGACTGAGCAATATAAATTCAGATTGAAGACTCCCTAATTTGTTTCTAATCTGCACCAGATTGAAAGCAATCATTTAGTTTTAAATTGCAATGGTCTAACATATGGCCAAGGACATAGATCTCACAGAAGAACAGGCCTTGCTGGAGAGATCTGGATGTATTTGGACCCACCAGTGATCCCCAAAGGAGCTGGCAATATCCCTCTCATCACCTCTGATAACTAGTATTTAAAGAGTGTCCAATGCAACTGGAAACTCTTTAATGCAATCTGGATTCAGTTTAATTTCTCCAGTAAAAACACAGATATTCCACTAAAATGATATATGCAATGTGGTAAGAAGGAGAATGAAGTCAAATCTCACATACGTCACTGCAGTTATTCCAGTACCTCAACAATGGAACCTGGATTAGAAGCTGGTCCTTATGCAAATTAAAATGTAAACACTGCTATTTTTGATGGTTCTGTATTATGTGGCAAATCCATTAACAGCATAATGCCTTTGGAGAATAAAAAAGCATGTCTTAAAGATGATTGAAAAATAAATCTCAGTTGTAATGGAATTTTACAAAGTGCTTAACAGCACAATTTTGCTAAGATATTTAATGCAAACAATTATTAGTTGTGTTTAACATATCACACTCATACTTTAACCATAATTTATACTGAAATTACTTCTTCCCCACAATAATAAGCATTGCATTTTAACACCAGAAAAAAATAAGGATATTAAAATATGATACAATGGATATCAGTAAAGAAGAGATTAAAAGAAAAAACTGAGATTCATACAAATCAGGAACATACTCATAATCATCTACGTGCGCCAACCCAGTTGAGCAAGTATTTCATCTAAGCCGCCCAATTTATGCCCTAACCACTTCAGTATCTTTTTTACACATATATATAATGCAGAAGCTACACATATGGACTGGACTTATCTACTCTTCATACTGAGTAAATTCTACAGGCCACCCAATAAGACACATACATTTATCTCTTGAAGCATGCAGGTAGCTTGATCCGCTGTTTTAGTTTAAGTTATATTTACACAGGAATGCCAAGATAAGCTTTGAGAGAAATGACCCCATGTTCATCTCATTATGTCATCATCTACACTTCTGAGGAACTCAACAGCAACGATTGCCTGCATGAAAAACATGGATGCAGTCTTCAATCAGTGTTTCTCACTGATTTTCAGGGAATTGAGGTATAAATCAGCACCCATATTAAGAATCAAGTTTTTGGTGTTTTGGGTTGTTTGGTTTTTTTTTTAATTTTAGGGAGATTATAGTGGGAAAAGCAGTATTAAAGTACATACTTTGCCTCTCATAGAATATATTAAGCAAGTGGAACTAAGGTGATGGCAGCATCATCAGGGAGCCAAGTTACTCATTCCTCTATTTTTATCTGATTCTCTGATGTAGATTTTGGCTGTAGCAGCAGAAGTCCAGCACACAGGACTGACACTGGCACCAGCAAAAGCCCTGGAGTACCCAGCCTGTTCTTTGGTACAGCGAGGTACAGGAGCAGGCACATAATTCCCCCTGTGCAAATCACACTAATCACAGAATTGAAGGACACAGCAGAATTGGGAGGCTGCACTCAGATCCTGGACAGCAAGTCTATCTTTTCTGATTTTGCCACTTGCCTAAACGTAAAAGATAAAAGGAAAAATTGAGAAATGCTTTAAGACAAGCACATGTTTATGCACTCTGAAAGATGGGCCATGATTGTAAATGGAGAATCTTCCTTACAAATTTGTATGAAATTGCCAAAATTACTAAAAAGATACATTCTTTATAACAGCTGTTTAATACGAAATTCCTACTCAGAATATTCTATGATGATATGAGAAAAAAGGAGTAAAGGAAAAGGAATAAAGGTTGATAAAAAATAGTGCAGGGTTTTTTTACACAACTATGAGTTGTTTGCTACCAAGCTTCAAATTTTATAACCTCCTTTCAAATGCATTTTTCTGTGGTTTTGATCCCTCTTGTTTAATAATGGCAAGGCTTCTTAAATAAAACATCAATTACATCAGATATCAGAATGTCACCTTCTGATAAACCTATGTAGTCTAAGAAAAAAACTCATCTGACTCCAAATACACACCATCAATGTAAGGCTTCTTTTCTTGTAATTTTTTATATTCTTTTAAATTACTCAATACTTTTAATTTTTTTGTTGTTGTTATTGTACAGTGTACTCCAAAGCATTTTACTTGAAAGCTGCACATCCAAATTAATCAGCTGTTTCCTTTTCAAATATATTTTTTCTTTCAAATCCCGACTTCCAATATGCAAGGCTGTTACCACCTAATGTGCCACTGCTGTGGCATGTGTAGTAATAGCATTTAGAGTAATGAAGAGACTTTTTTTTGAAAGATCTGAACTGACTCCATATTCTGAAAGATATGCACAATCTGCATTCAGTGCTGCCATTTAAACCAAAAAGTAAAATATCATGACAGAAGATGCAAAGCAGAGATTATTGCACAGGCAAAAGAATAACACAGAATATTAAGTTCCTACAGAAATTAACATCAAAATTAGCATTGCCACACTGTCTTTAAATTCTTTCGATTTCACAAAGTCACGCTGAATTACACAGAGTTTTTGCTAAAGGCACAGCTGGCGCGTTGTTGTTCCTGGGATGCAGATGCATATTAATGGCTGTGTGAAAAGGATAATAGTACATGAGAAATAAGCAATTCATTCTTTTCCTCCTGTTCAAGAGGTTGTCAGTGTGTTCCCCTCACACACACTGCATTTTGCTGTCTTGAAAACAGAAGGTCAGGACTCCTGATCACAAGACCTGCACAATGCCTGCACAGGCTGGTAAAGGAGAACCTTAGATGAGTTAAACCCATGGCTGTTTCTCCAGGGTGTTAGAGAGAGCAGCTGTGTATCAGAAGTGCTAGCATACTGCAAACTACCAGAAAATTTCAATGCAATAACCTTATAAAGAACTAGCAGATAGCAAAACCATATTGCAATCTTCTGCTTTAGAAAATTAACCTTTAGAAATGTCTGGTGTCAGGTGTTGCAGGCCAATTCAGTCATAAACAACTGTGCAGATCCTGTATTTCTGTTGTAATCCTCCATTTGTGAATTATAGTACTTTTCTTAAATGTGAAGAAACTGGAGATTGAAGGATAGTGTTTAATGCCATTATTTGAACAATACAAAAGCCTTGGATCATTCTTTTTCTTTTAAAGAGCTCCTTTAGATGGCTCATAGATTACTTACATAAACCTTAGAAAAATAAGAGTTCATGTTCATGATGTTGGGGTTTCACTTTTGAAAGGCTGTTTGAAGAGACTGCAAGTGTTTGATTCAGAAAGCTCGGGCACAGAAATGGTTTCCAACTGTGCACACAGGGCTAAAGGGCTGTAAGGGTCACTTCACAGTAAAGCTGAACAAGAATGACACTAAATGTAATTCAGCTCTAAAACAATTCCTTCTCAAAGCGGCTTCGCTCTCCTTTCTCAGGCTGGGGTAAATGCTTGAAGGTCAGGAGGCCACAGTGCTTGTCAGTGCATTCAATGCACATTAAAAAGACAGGCTATTAAGAAAAGGTCTCTGACATTTACTTGGGAGCCAACCCTCCCCTCTTCCAGTTGTCCCTTTCCCCAGTTTCAACACATTCTCTAATTAAGCATCAATACAATGCAATATAATTGATGTAGCAGTCATTACTGGGAATTGCCCATTCTCCTATCAGATCAGGGTGTACAGGAAAGGCTGTGTTTGAAATGGGTGAACTTAATTGCCCGATGGTCCCCAAGAGGGTTGTACAAACAGATCAAGACATCACACACACACACAACTGATCTCAGCTGTGACACAGGCTTTTTGTCACTCCCTCATCCATCTTTGCTTACTAGGGATAATGGTGGCTGGATTTGACACTGGACAATCTAATAAATAAAAGCATTGAATGTGTTTCAAATGAAGCATCCCAGAATGCAGGATTTAGTGACATTTTGATTAAAGCTCCATACATAACAAAGGCTTTTCATGAGGCAGCTGCTTAAAAGACAACCTATTTGAGCACAACCAGAGCAGAGTAGCTGGTATCCCTTGGCAATTTACTGTGAAACATTTGTTTGCTTCACAACGATCTGGTTCACAATCATTGCACTTGCACGGTCGGTTGATTAAATCAGTATCTCTAGCAGTCATTACACAGAGCAAAGAAAAAAAAGTCAACTGCTAAAGTAATGGCCTTTTGTATTACATAAAACAGACATGTCAGGAAGGTGTTTTCATTTTTCTTTTCCAGTACCTTGTTCTCGGTTTCCAATTCCCAGTAAAAAGCACTGGGGGTTTAAGTTTCAGAGACATAAACAGTATTTGATTAAGAGAAGTGTTAATCTAGAACAGTGGTGTTAACTGTTCTGAAGTAAGTGCACTACCAACAATTCAGTGATCACTGATACTGATCTAGGAAAGTACTGAATTCATTTTTAAAAAGGGAGGAAGGAAGGAAGGAAGGAAGGAAGGAAGGAAGGAAGGAAGGAAGGAAGGAAGGAAGGAAGGAAGGAAGGAAGGAAGGAAGGAAGGATTGATTTATAAATAGAAACAACAACAGTAATTTGAATTTGACAATGCAAAGAACACGAGCCTCCACCACAGGCTGCCTCTCCCATGCTGCAATCTGCACTGTGACAAGTAAAGAGATGCCTTGGTTCCAACCTGGGTAGCTACTGAATATTTAAAAGACACAGATAGGAAGTATTCAGGCAACAAAAAATAAAAAAATAAGAAATAGCTTGACAAGCAGGGAAAATGTCAACTCTGGGGGGTCATGTTGCATTTATTTAGGCCTGGCTGGGTGTCAGTAAGTAGAAGGGAATAATAGATGGCAAGGACAGAAACTGAGAATGAAGGAACAGCTCTTATATTACAAAAGCACAAACTAAAAGATTGAATTGCTTAATTTAGACAGACGTCTGTGCATTTCAACTTTTTTTTTTTAATTTTATTTTTGAAATGCTACCCTAGGCAGTTTCCAAATTGCTTAGTGCCAAAGATATCATTAGAGGAAGATAAAGGAATCTTTTAAGCTAGGTGCAGATTCTGTATTTGTCTTCGTTGTCAAGACTGTAATACAGTTTTGCTGTGACAACATACAAGATTCCAAGGATACACTGAATGCCTCAAGAGCTCTGAATATGTAACATTCTCCAGATGGGAGGGAAGGCAAAAACTTTTGTACAGCTATGTTCACCATGAACATAGCTCTGAAACAGCAGAGACATCCCTATCTTTGCCAGACGCTCATTCACAGTGTCACAATCTGTACAATTACCTTCTCTATAAGTGCATTTCTCATAATTTCCTTTCTACTTTTCTCTTCATCTGACATGTTAAACTAGCATTTTCCACATCAAAGTTCTTTCTTACTTCTTCCATTACATGCATGTTAAAATAAAATTCACAGCATGGTAAGGTGTGTGCCATTTGCTTATTTCAAAATTCTCACACAGGTATTTTTCATTAATTCATAGTATTTGAACACTTTACACAACACGTGTAACTCAAATAAAAGTGCCTGCAACCAAGCACCAACCCAATTAGCTGGTTTTGTCAAAGATTCTAGTTAGATTGCACAGAAATAATCAACCAGGCCTAAGATCCAAGGGGTTTCAAATGTATTTATGCCTAAATGTAATATTCACAATATTTTTATTTTACTGTGACTTTGACTGGGTTATTTGAGAGAGCTGATAATGGCCCTTTAAGCATTAGCCCAGCTTCAGGAGGTACTACAGGCAACCAATTCTCTCAATGATTTTACTGTCTGAAAGTTAAGCAGCAGTAACAGGCAGGTGTGCAGACAAGGTAGGTTAAAGTGGCAAGAACTAAGAGTGGTTTGTTTGACTGATACACCTTTAGTTCTCTGTTACATGACTATAGATAGAGGCTGTATCTGTTCTGTAACTTCACACAGTGCTTAGTGCTACAGAGCACAGATGACATGTCTGAGTGTTTTCCCAGTACAAGGTTGAGGTATTATTCAGTGTCTAAGGAATCAGTGTACCCAACCTCCATAACATTAACAACTATTGAAGGAACCCTTGTGTGATCTACTTTAGATTCTTGATGGAGGTTCTCTAAATTTCCTATTCAGAAGTTTCTGCCTCTTGCCATTGTGTGGGTGGGTCCAGTGCCTGAACTGGCCTTTCTGAGCTGTGCCTCAGGATTATATCATGGGGTACATAGTCCAGGAGCTTTCACAAGAGTCTAAATCATAGTTGTTTTGCACAAAACCCCATTCCTACACTAAATCTGCCTCTGAACAAAATCCCCCTCTCAAATTCAAGTGAGAGTTTGAGAATGGGCTGGTCTGGCACATGCACTGATCTGTGTGGCTGTAGAAGAGGGTAAACAGAGACATCTGATCAGCTTCCATTTGCAGAATTAGCACGTCCTCTCTGTGCACTAGCAATCATGATTGCAGAAGGCTATCCTGAAAGCATTCTGAGATCAGCTGGTGTTTAAAAGGCCCAAAGTAGCACAATCAAAATTGTATCAACTTATTCCCCTTTCTAAGCATGTCATTGAAACATAACCTCTTTTCATTTAGAACAGAGTGCAGTGCTATGTGAGATCTGTTGCCTGCAGTACATCTGATGATACTTTAGATAAGAAGGATGCGATAGCTTTCAGTCTTACAAAGGTAACAGACCACTTTAATGAAAGTTTAGAATTTGTGTTTAATATTTCATCAACTTAATACTTTGATTTATGTAGGCTACTGTACATCCTCAAAGGGAAAGAGGAGAGTACTTTCACAGAAGAGCATTTGAGGAGAAAAATATTGATGTTTCTAGTCAAGTTAAATTCCTAATTGTGTATAAATCTTTCATAGTTCTCCTGTTTCTCTGAATAAATTACCTTCACACTGCAACAACAAAACCAGGCATTTATAAACTTTGGTTTATGATAAAAACTCTTCATAAAACACTAGCTTCTCATAATTTCCAACACAGAAACAGCACCAGTGTTAGACATGAAGAGAAGCATCACTGCATATGCAATACCAGTCTATTGTCATGTTCTTCAACACTGTAGAAATCCTTTATTAAGACAGTTAATAGCAGTTCTTGATAAAATAAATGGAGGCAAAACATGAAAAGGCCAAAGAACAGAGTTAATAGATTTCAGCACAAAAGTAATAAAAGTCTTAGAGATGGAGTCACATTTGTGTATCTGCACTCTACATAGTGCTAGCTGAGAAGAAAGGTCCATGTAAACAAACTTTAATATCATAATACCAGGAGTTTTTCCATACACACTCCCTTTTCATAGTATACAACAATGAGATATTGAAAATGTGCTGTAGAAGTATCTGATGGCTATCAGCTTTCCTATGCAAGCAAGATATTAACAGCTCAGTTACCATACTCTTGACAATGCTAGATACAAAATAATAAAGTAGCATGTTCTGGACTAGCAAATTATGAAACCTGTCACTGTCCACTGTTATAATGAGATTGCAGATGTCTTCTCCACTTCTGATGGGATACTCTGAAGTTGTCTCTTGCTGTATCTAAAATTATTTAACGTTTATCAAATGCACATTTACACCTTTGACTGCTGACTTTTGCCATGTCCTTTCAAATGCCAATCCAAAAAGCACGTCAGCACAAGGACTCACATCATCATTCACACAGTCCCTTGGTAGCGATCTCGAGGAGGGAAAGTGGGCAGATTGACTTTGTTGCCACAAGAAAAAGTAAGTGACCTATGAAATGTGAAGTTGACCTTTTATTTGTTATCAGTCATGTGGACAAGTGAAAGGGACCACCCCCTTTGTTATGCTTATTGGCCTTTTGTCAACACTACAAGCTCCAAATAGGTATTTCCTGAAAGGCTAAACAAATTACAACTGACCTGCCAAATCATAAAGGAAATCATGGCAGAACCATGACAACAATCACCATCCTGGTCATGGATTCACTAGACACTTGGGCAAATAAGTGGGAGCAGAAATATCTTAGCTCTGCAAACCTCTAACCTCTCCCATTCCCTGATATTCAGAGCAAAGCAGCAAGCAAAGCCATTCCGACCACTCAAATCAGCACTCAGTTGATGCAGTAAAAGAGTTATAGCACTCAGTTGGTGCAATAAAAGAGTTATCTTATGCTAAATTATTTTGCAGTATGTTTACTCTTTCTAAAGCTATCTGATTATTAATAAATTTAGATGCTCCCTGCTCCTTTCCAAGCTTGCCTCTCCCAAAGCACAGGACAACTCAGAGACAAATAGTTCTCTGATTTCCCCATGCCACCTTCAGGCACTCCAGGCCAGAGGATCTCATGGAGTGGTCCCAGCTAATTCTTCCAGAGCTGTCTACTCACACGTCCTCTAGTGAAAATACCACTTTTTACACTCTTTTTACAGAAAATGTAACACTTGAGTTCTCATCTAGGTTTTTTTTTTTAATTCATGGAACCATGCCAGAAAGCTTAAAAACTGGAGAAGTGCTGAGGTAACCTGTCGTGTATAAGCTGATCTGAATAATCCAAACTATGGCTATGTTTTACACAAAATTATGAAGTTCCTCATGCATTGGCCCATGCTCCCTTCCAATATTTTCAGCTTCTGTCATATAGATACTACTCCGTTCATTGTTTTAGCCAAATGCTAAATCCCACTCCCAAGCACTCCCAAGCTCCAATTACCAGCAAACAGCATGAGTTTCATTTGTGCTATGTGTTCGTATTTTATATTCCTATAGAGATATCTCTTGGTCCGCACATCTTCTGCTGAGGGTGGTTTGTGTGTTACAGGGGATTTCTGTGGACTTCTGTTATCCTTCGACAGTAACTTCTGTGACAGTCTACTCAATAGCTTAATTGCTTAATAAGCCACATACTCAAGCTCCCATTGCTCAGGAGACACACATATGGTAGATTTCATATTTTTAAGACTCACGTTACACTGTCATAGCCTTAAGCAAAGAAAAAATGGATGATATGACAGGTTCCTTTCTGCCAAATTCTACTGATCCAGTAAAAATCCTAGTGCAAATAATTCCACCGTTTAAGGGCTTAAATTGTAGGATTCTTTCACTTCACTCACTGAAGCCTTTCTAAAGAGAGGAAAAAAAAGAGTTACCAATAGGTATTTCAGTAAGTTATTTTTATTTTTTATAAAATTATTTTTGAAAATGTTAAAGTGAATTTACACATGTGGTCCAGGCAAAAACTGAACCAATTTCATTCTCCTTAAAATAATTTAAACAAAGTGAAAGGAGGAAGATTAACAAAAAAAACCTCAAACCTGGCAGTAGAGAAACATAAAAAATTTTTGAAAGCAAACATAGAATTTTTCTGTTTTCTGTACTTTTTACACATAGCTCTGTTTCCAAAAGATGGAAAGCTGTAAAATACTTTCACTGAATGTTCACTTTTTTTGGTTATCTACTGCTTTCACTATCATGATTACTTCCATGACTCTATATAATCAATTACTTTAACTAAAAAGCCACTCTAATAATGATACACATTAAAAGGAAGCACCTCAAGGAAAATCACATGCCAAAAATGTTCAACATAGTCTTTGGGTGTTAGCAGTAAACAACCAGAATTCCTTGCAACAGAATGAAAACTTTACTGCCAGAATTAAAGATGTTCATAATACGGCACCTGACATGATGGAAATGACCAAATAATAGTAATTCTGTTTGAAATTCTTTTGGGAAATTTGATGAGCTCCTGTTTCAATACTGTGTGCTTTAAGACAAATTATAGATATGGATATTTTCACTCAAGTGTTTATAAAGGACAGTGGCCACTGGATGGATATAAGAATTCAGCAGAAAGTGCTCTTTAAAAAAACATAAAATAGTTCTTATAGCTGTTTTTAAAAGTTTTTCTAAATGCAATGCAATTATATGCTGAAAAGTAATAAAATATTTCTAACTTTCAGTAGCAAAAAAGACTACATAAGAAATGCTAGTATTTTCACAGTAATTTTAAACAAATCTCTTAGTTCTTTAAATGGCTGCATATGTCTGTGTACGTATCTGCAAATACACACACAACTTCACATATAAAAACAACTTTACAGAGAAGCCTTTTGCAATGATTCATGGATATATCAAAGGATTAATTCCCCAAACATTTTAGCAGTAACAGAACAATGTAATATTTACACCTCTCCAAATCATAGTTTCTGGAAATTATTTAGAAATAAATATGAGAAGCTAATGAATATAGTTCCACTATTTCTCATTCTTTGTTTTTAATAAAAGAGATTTTCTCTACTCTCATAGAAGGTACGTAGCAAACCTATGTCTTTATTACTTTTTAATGTCAAACCACTGCTGTAAATAACCCATGTGAATTTCTATGGGAGGAGGGAGGGGAATTTAGAAAGTCATACCTTTCAATACGTCACTCCATCAAGAGAATAACAATCTAATATTTTTGTATTAGGCTATTAAAAATCCATTTTAATATTTCCCTGTCATTAACTTAGACCTTAATCCTGTGAACTGTTCTGTAAAAAAAGCCTCATGTATCTGCTTGGAAACCTCAAAAGGTAATGAGAAAAAAGTAACTTGCACCTCCCCACATGGAACTCAACACAGAACTATAGACCACATCTACAATTAATAGAGCAAAGAAGAGATAGTGGCAGCATCAGCTTCCCTGCACTATAAAAATGGCCAAATTTCTACACTGCAGTGCAGATATCTACTCATCATCCCACTGTGTATTTCCTATTCGTCCCATACACAAGTTCCACTCAAGGCATTAGAAATCCAGTGCAAAGAAGAGTTCCATGGCAAGAGCTCCAAGGCAAGACCTGCAATGCAGACTGGTGAACAGATTTTTTGCTGCTGTTTAAGCCTGCATTTTCTCATGCAGATACAGATTCTTCTGATAAGCAAAAGAGTCATCTAGGGGCAGTTTGAGCTGATATACCAGCTTACTGAAGAAAAGGGAAGAGCTTTTACATACTTCAAAAGAATTAGCTTTACAAAGGTGTTGAAGCATGCATAAAATTATCTATAAAAATATTGCTAAGGTAATCTCTAACACACTATTATAAAATTTGTATCTATAAAAGAAACCAGAACAGTGCTCCAAAAAGCTAGAATAAGTTGCATGTGTATTACAGCTGATAAAGCTTTGCCAGATAGGGAAGAACCTAAAAACTTATATTATTATTATTCTTTTAATTTGCCTCCTGAAAAGAACAAGGATATTCCATGGCCAGGAGGGTCCTTTAAATCAATGTAGGGATTTTAAGCATTATCATTATCTTCCACATCTAGTTCTAGGGAGAACCCATAGCTGATTTTCATGTGGAGAACTTAAAAGGATGAGCAACTTAATCTCCACATCAGCAAAGTACTGATAAAAAGGCTGACATCTTACAAGATTATCAAATTAAGATAATGAAGCAGATACGGTGTGCTACAGGAAGGTTGACTACTTATATAAATGAGGACCCAAGTTTTACACAGGGTTTGAAGATAAGCCAAGGAAATAAATGAGAGACAAGCTGGGAGAAGGAGGCTTGGAGGAACCAGACACACACACACTGGTAGTAAAAGGCAGCTTGCTGACTTGGATTGATATTTTTCTGGGGTTCTACAACATGCTACTGCAGCAAATACTGAATTTTATTGGAAATAATTATTTCTTCTGCAATAACACGTGGGAAGCCAGAAACCATGCTATCCGAAAAAAACAGGGAGTACAACGATCATCTCTGTAGCAACAAGTCATCAGCAGAAGTGTGAATCTTCTTGGGAAATTCTGCTTCCAGCTGGCTGGAGAAAGCCATTCCCACCCTAGAACCTGTGTCAGCCCTGCCTTCCCACCCAGCCAAGCCAGCTCTGCTGGGTTCTGCACACTTCCAGCAAAGTGAACTTGTGTTTGCCCACACACAGCCACAGCCTAAGGAACACCTCGGTCACATGCAAAGCTCTCATGTTCCTGTCAGCTTTTCACAGCTCAGGTGCAAAGCAGAGCTGCCATGTGTGCAGCACATGACACACAATCCCTGCTGACAGCCCATGTCCTTACAGGGGAACCCCTGAACAGCTCTGCCAGTGCTGTTGTCTCACAACGTTCCACCCTCTCAGCAGAGGATTTTGGACATCTATCAAAACAAAAAGGATCAGTAACAATGCAGATGTTAAGCAGTTAGGAAAAAAAATTAAACCACCCAAAATTTAATGCTTGCAAAGAGTTAGTTCAGATCAGAGCTTAGCCTGCAGGCTCACAGTTTTGTTAATTATTACAAACATTATCAACCTTGAGAAGTGATGTCTGGGCTTACTGAGGATATTTTATGCATTCCTTATGTCAAATAGAAACCCAGAAGGTTTTGTTTTTCTTTTCTTTGTGAGTATAATAGCATTCAAAGTCAGGAAAAAAAAAGAAACTATCCTGCCAGAAATCTGCACCTCAAGCAAGATAACTATTCTGCTAACAAATTACTCCACTGGAACTTCACCATATGTTGCTTGCACAGTACTTGTTGATATTTAGGCTTTGGACAGCCACAGAGGGATTTAGAGAATCCTAATGCTGCAGCAGAGGAGTAAAACTTTTATTAAATACCATATTTAGGAAGATGACCTTCAAGCAAATTGCCTGGCACATACACTCACCCCCATGCAGTGCAGTCAAGTGTCTTGGCAAGCCAGAGCCCCTAGACTGAAATACTACTGAGTGCAGAATAAAACTTCAAGAGCAATATGATTTTTTTTCTGTCTTCCTAGAACCTGTGCCAATGTTTTACCTGTCACAGGAGACTAAGTGTGAACATCACCTCTACCCATTTAATTTCATCTTTCTGGCATCAATTCCAAAGGGCCTGTAGTTCACCAAGTTCATAAACCAGCAGCTTCTTTATCAGTGAAGACATGACACTGAGACCCTCTAATATTGGCTCTGTCAATATCCCATAACCTGTGGCATGAGGAACCATTTCTAGAGTCAAAGTGCTGCTCACTCCTTAGTCTGTTTACTGAGAGAATCATGCTGTGCCCTCCAGCTCTAGTGCCATCCATACCAGTATGGGACTGATGGGGTTAATGCAGACACCCCCAGGTACCTCTGCTGCTGGGTGGAACCAGCAGGGATTTAGCACAAGGACAAACAGGGTTGTGATTCCCAGGGAGAATACACCTCCATGTCATGTGAAATAGCCAAATCTTCATCACATTCAGAAGAGCAATGTGCTCCCTACTGCATACAGGCAATCACTCTTTACATTTCTGCCTTCAAACAGGAATTTTTATAGAAGTGATAAATCAGGTTTGCTTGGAAAAATGTCACAAAAATTCATTAGCACACTATAAAAAACATACAATATATGGACATTAATTTCATTAAAGACATTTCTGACAGTTATTTAGGTTTAAAAATTCATTCTAAGTCCTTCATTTATAAATAATATTTATTCATGAAAGAAAATGAACAGTTATGAAAAATATAATGTCTTATCTCTTAGCTATAAACAGCATTTAAAAAATTACTTTTTTAAATCTTAAAATTTCTTGTCAAAGTTTGTGTTTATTCCTTTCTAGGCTCTTTGGTCTTCTGTCAGTCCCAGTTATGGCTGACTATTTGTAAAGCAAAACATATCAATCTAAAGAGCAGTTTAATATTTTTGACAAGTTTGATAAAAAATTATCTTACACTATTTGCTATTTTCAAACAAGTTATCTATTCACCTTAAAGTGTCAGCTTGGACTGACAATTTTCATTTAGTTTGGGGTTTTTTTCACTAAGGAAGGAAACTTGAAAATTGAATTGGGACGGATAGTTGAAGATAAAGAAATTCTTACCAAAATTCTTTGGATAACAAAGTAATTCTTTTAAAGTTACTATTACACAGCAGTTTAACGCCCATGCCAGTCGACACAAAAGATACAATTTCATAATTTGTCAGAAAAAAAAAAGACAAATTGCTTCTGCTTATTTCTGTCCATGATTGCAAAAAATGTTGCAGAACTTAGTCGGTTTTCTGTGGAGAAAAGTTTTGGTCTTTAATGTGAAAACACAGTTATTTCTAATTCCCAGAATTAACTTTTGTTTCTTAGAGAGTCTAACACATAAAGCTTTGTGTCTTACACACTGAACACTGAATGCCTGTCTTATATAAAGCTCTGTGATCAAAGTTAAGACACACTTACAAGTGAGATCTTTCTGATTCTGAGGACCCTGCAAACTTGTATCATCATTCTGAAAAGGACATATATAAGCAGCTTCTGTAAGGCTCAGTGATAGATAAAAGAAAACATGCAATAAAATAGATGCAGAAACAAAAAAAATAAAAAGGGATAAGAAGGGGCATTGTGGTGGTCAGGCTCCAACAGCCAGAAGAACAATCAGGACAGATTATTGGCCTCTTTCAGCCTCTTTAACACAGGACTGGCTTGAAAAACTGATCTTATTTAAAGAGGCTGAATGGAAAAAAAAAATGCCTACTCCATGTGGATAATCACTGCTCTCTTCATCCTTTGAGTCTGAGTCCTTATTGAATTATGTCCTTCAGCTGGTCAGGAAATTCTCTAATGAAAAGTAGCCCCAGAGCTGGAGGAGGAGTCATCTGCTGACTATAGAAATTCCTGTGCAGGATGTCACATGAACCAGAAAGTGAAACCAGGCAGCCACACTAATCTGTGCTCTAGGTCACCATATTACATGCTGCAAGTCTTGAAAGCTTGCTGGTACAAGTATTTTAAGTTCTTTTTCCAGGAAAGGAGAAAATTCAGGTCATATGATTATGAACTTCACCGTGACACTATAAATACATTCGAGTGAATTTCATCCCATCCTCCAAGAAAATTATTATAGGGCCATTGTGATGGTAGTACAGACTCTGTTATGAAATACCTGCAACACAAATCTCCACCTGCAATTGGCTCTTACCCTGATGAACTCACATGGAAGACATGGCCCAAGGAGGTAATAATAATCACCTGCTGCAAATTATGCTACTTTTGTTATCATTCCTGCTGTTTTGTGACAAAGTCACACTCATGGGCCGTGAGCCATTTTGCTGTTCCTTGACGGCAGTTATGTCATCTTTGTGGTACCAGAGTGCCCCGTTTCACAGCATCCAGAGACAGCAAGGAACTGCTTTGATCTTGCAGATGGGGCATAAGTAACATAAAACATTGCAATAATAAAGGCGATGATGGTTGCTGGAACTTATTTTGCATGAAATGTAGATCTTTAGAAATGCCTCTTGCCAGTGGTTGCCTACTCCACTCTCTCTTCTCACTTATGATCTAAAACCTTTCTGTAAATATATTTCTCATCCCCCTCTGCTTAGTTAAGGGCATATCTTTACTACTTTCTTCTGGGACCCATAAACCCCTTTTCCCTGTTTATATCATAATCTTGAAGGTGTTTATATACAGAGCATGACTACAGTCTTCCCTCTTCTGAACTACATACACTTAGCTTTTTTAACCTTTTCCAACGACTTAGACCCCAATGTTTAGATCTTTAAAGAGGTCCTTGTCTTTTCTCCAGTTCCGTTAGACTCACATCCTTCCTAACAAGCGCCAGAGAAAAAACAAATGCACTATAAAAGGTGGCTACAAGTCTACATTTAATGTCCTATATTTACATGTTTTATGATCAAGACTTTTCGAAGAGTGTAATTATTTTGCACAGACATGCAAAACATAGTGAAATAGACTGATTTCCAAACGGGCTGAATGGTGACTTTTACAAAAGTCTTTCCTCAAACATAGAAGCCCCAGAGGCACTTTGGGAAATCAGAGATGCTTACCTGAATGCTTCGTTTCATTTCTGAGACTTTTTCTTTCTTTCTGAGAGAATGTTTCCTGTAATGTGACTACTTATACCCCTCTTATCAGTGGCCCCCTTTTTTGCTCATCAGTAGTTTCCAAATGACTCTTCTCCCAAATAATTTTATATATTCTATCTTATTCTCTCAAAATGATTCTTTTTAATTAATTAACAATGAGAACATTGCACAGATCGTTTTCTAGACTTTCCAAGACACTGTGCAGCAAGGTCAGCTTTGTTCTTTTGGTACAGTCTGAATGCTCACAGTGGATGATTTTAGACTTTCATTATGCATCTTCATATCAATTCCTTCTTCCATTTTGTTTTGTTAAAAATGACTACATTCAATTCAAAATATTTGTCTTAACAGTATTTCTTGTTGCTTCCACAATGCCAATTGAAATATCCTGCAATAACTTCTGACACTGTTTATGTATTTCTCCCAGAACAGAGTAATGATTTGGTATCTCCCTAGGTCAGCCTCTGTTCTAATATTTTTGTTTGGCTTTTTTAAAAGGTTTTTCCTCTTCCCTTAAAATATCAACTATTTCTTCTGACACTTAAATTGTGCTGGTTTTGGGTGGACTAGAGTTAATTATTTTCATAGTAGCTGGTAAGGGGCTGTGGTTTGGGTTCAAGCTGGAAACATTGTGGATAACTCAGGGATAATTTATTTCTTACCGAGCAGTTCTTGCACAGCATTAAGGCTCTTTCAGCTTCTCACCCCACCCTCAGAGAGGATGCTGGGGTTGCACAGTTTTTTGTCAGTGGACAAGGCTGGGATAGCTGATTCTGATGGACCCACGGGGTATCCCACACCAAAATGCCTCATGCACAACATAAAAAGAAGGGGGAAGAAGAAAAAAAGGAGATGTTTGAAGTCATGACATTTGTTTTGCCGAGTAACCACTGAACATGATGGAGCCCTGCTTTCCTGGGGATGGCTGCCCATGGGAAGAGGGGAATTAATTCCTTGTTTTACTTTGCTTGTGTGCTCAGCTTTTGCTTTCCCCAATTAATTGTCTTTATCTCAAACCATGGGTTTTCTCAGTTTTACTCCTCAGATTCTCTCCCTCACCCCAGCAAGGGGCAGTGTGAGGTTCAGTTGCTAGCTAAGGTTAAACCATAACAATCACTTCCACAGATTCAGAGGCTGTCCCTTTAGAACTCTGAAATATCCACTGTCTGGACCTGCACACTTACAGATTGTGTAAGCCTAACTAAGCTTATGCTTCCTCGGGGATATGCAAAGGTGACAGCTTGACAACTGCTCGGGGATAATGAAGTTCAAAGGTTCTGAGGCTGGGGACATGCTTGCTGATGAAAACTGAGTACAGTAATTCCACGCCTATAAGGCACACCCTTTTGACTAAAATTTTGACTGAAACCTGGAAGTGCGCCTTATAGTTCGGTGTGCTTTATATACGGACAAAGTTTGGAAATTTGCCAACCTGGAAGTGCGAGCCGCAAGAGCCGGTAGCCCCGGCAGCCCACGAGCCAAGCCACGCACTGCGAGAGCTGTGCCAGCCAGTGCCGGTGCCGGGGGCGGGCGGGTGGGAGTGCTGGGGCCCGCGGCACAGAGAGGGTGCCTGGGGCTGCATTTAAAGGTCACGCTGATCTGTGAAAAATGTTTGCAAATTGAGCACCTGCCAGTAAACCTCTCGAGCGCATGATTACTTTACTAATTCCCTACTTTGTTGCGCAGAGATCCTCGCTGGGGAAAAAAAAAGTGCGCCTTATATATGGACAAAGTTCAGGGGGATTGCAGATAACCCGAAAGTGCACCTTATTATCTGTTGCACCTTATAGTTGTGAAATTACTGTAATGATCTTTTCTATTAACCCAGGTCTTAAAGACATACATTAAAATCAAAAAAGTTCGAATCTGCATTTAGTTTTTCAGGATTCTGTTTGACCAATTTTTTTTTTAAGTTTTGCTGCTGTAAGCCCTCTTTGAGGGTGTTTGTTAATACTATTTTACCATTATCTGACATTTTCCAAGTATGGAATCTGAATCCTTTTGAATTCCTTGACTGCTGTGATAATGTGCCATCTCCTTCCTTTACTTTCCCTCTTTTCTCTCATTCTTGTAAATTCTTCTGTATAGTCTTTTGAGACACAACTGTCAGACATGTGCAGCTATAATCTATTCTGTTTTTAAACTCTTACTGATTACAAAAATCTGTGTGATAAATGTGCCCCTTGGGATAAGTTTATAAATTCAGACAAAGAAGACACATCTTAAACAAAAAAAGTTGAGTTGCATTTACGGATCATTCATTCAAGAAATATTATTTTTATAGTCTTTACTCTAGCAGAACATGCATATAAAAAACCTTCTTGAATTCTGTACTACAAAAAATCTGAAGGCTTCTGTGTAAGGGTTAAGTCTTCATTGAGTCTATTGATCTGTTCAGACTGAGGTGGGATTTTAGATTGACAGAGCTCCTGGCAAGCTTTTTGTATCTGATTTTATTTCCAAAAGAAATCTTTTATATGTAAATTAATTACTAGATCCAGGCTCAAAATGCAAGCAGATCAGATAAGTTGCTCCCTTAAAAGTTTGACACTAATCTCATTATATTTACAGGTTTTTTTTTTTAAATGGTCTCCTTCTCTTGACTGGACTCCACAGCCACCTATCAGTCTTGATCCACGAGGAGCTGTCATGAATTTAGCAGCAACAGCATAGTCCAAGAAGAATTACCAGGACCACTGCATGCCTGAGGAAGATGACAAGCTGAGAGTGAATAAATCCAGAACTAGGTAGCAGAACACTAGTTTTATGATCAACTGCCTTCCAGTGTAAATGGAACAGAGTGCTTCTTCTTGCTTTTATTTATCTGTGGAGAAAAGGTGCTTAATCTTTCCAGCTGCTGAAAGACAAGGAGAGATTTCAGAGAAAAAATGGCAGTTTGTACAGCAATCTCTAATTTTAGTAACACCTGAATCACACTGTGACTAATTCTCCCCAATACTAGGTAAAGTTTGTGTCATATAAATATATTTTATGTCAGAGTTTTTTAATGTTGGTTATAATGGAATTGAAGAAGACAAATATTTATATATATACAGGCAGTAGTCCATGAAACATTTAAATAGTGCCCACTAGTTTAAAATCTTTGTGAAATCTCGATGAAAATATTAATCTGAAATTAATTTAGCATCACTGTATATTTAGTCTTTGCAGTTCAGAAGAGACACTCAAGGAAACCAAGTTCCAGTCTAAGGCTGCAGAGGAAGCACTTGGATCTCTGCAGATTCAGGCAGTTGTCACTACCCCTTTCTTGCAGAGATAGAATAAATATGTCCTTACAGCACAAAAGAAGTGCATGACTTCTTTGTCACGATGCTCAATGTCAGAACTGTTGCTGTGAAATTCAACTTTGTACGTCGCATCTAGTTCAGGGATGAATCTCATCTGCCAGCTCCCTTCACTGGCTAAGTTGCATAACAAATGCACTGAGGATACATCCCCTCTCACCCTGCACTGTTTTATGTTTCTTGTGCAGGAGAAGGGAGCAGCAGTGAGAGGAACAGCAAGAGTACTTCAGAAATAGTCACAGTCTGGCTGGCTGAAGTTAGTGGTCATCTACAAGAAGTGACAAAGCACACTAAAAAGGACAGAAAAGATCAAGAAAGACAGCTGGTGACACCTCCAGCAATTATTTAGGAATGCCTCCAGCCATCCTTCAGAGGTGGCCATGTGCACATCACACACTGCAGTTGACTCTCACAGCTGCCCTGGGATTGCTCTCCAGCAACATCAACGCCATTTGCACCATGTCCAGAACTGACACTTGGCTCTTGAAAGATTTAAGAATTACAATGGGACTGGGGGCCACTAAAATTAATATTTTTGTCAATGCTAGAGAGCATGGATGGAATCAGCTGACGAAGCCCTGCCCATGCTGCTGTTCTCAGTGTGCATTTCAGTCCTTCTAGATGTCTGACTGACACTTTGACAAGCAGCAAATGTCTCCTGATGAAAACCATTAAAAACGTGGTGACTGTTTATGAAGTGCTACGTTTTGGCATGTCACCCTAAGCCACACACTGTATCAACAGCTCCAGAGAGATCCTCTTTGGGGCTCTTGCTGCAACTAGGAATAGAAAAATCTTTGACACCTCTTTCAGAAGTTGAATGTGCAACACCAAAAGCTAACACATAAAGTGCAGTGAACACAAAGCTGTGCTGTCTTGCCACCCTTTTTCAGCTGTCCTTTGAGAGCTACACAGCTCTGGAGTGCCAGGGCTGCACTTCCAGGCAGTCCTCACATAGCCTGTAAGCCTGGGAGAAATACATTTACTGTCTGCTGCCTGCTGCAACATCATGAGATATGGACAAACAAATCTTCCACAAAGGACATCTATACAAGCATTTGTGCTACTGTGTTATTAGCTTTAAGAATCTGACTTCTTAATGTGAAAAAAGCATCTAAATAGTTCAATTACAGAACTTTTATTTTTATGGTAGGTTCTTAGCAATTTCAGAAATCTAGATTAAATTCTTTAACCAAACAACCCAAGATTAGTTTAAACACAACCCAAGATTAGTTTAAACACAATTTATTCGTAAGATCTTACAAACTTCTCCTTAGAAGGACTAATTGCAAACTTGGGATGGTCAAGATGTTGCACTGCCAGGTGGTAACTCTCCCAGCAAGTGTCCCTTTAATCCTCTCCCCCCTATCCCAAGAGTTACAAGGCATGTAATAAAACCAGATGTGTTTAGACCAGCCACAGGTGGAAGTCTCTGTAAGTGCCCCACAAGAGACACAACTCTGCCATATGTACTCTTCTCTTAAGAAGATCATGCTACTTGAGGATTTGTCACTCCTGTGCTTCCGCCACCAAAGGATTAATTCTTGAATTGGAAATGGGATGCTGTGGTCACAGAAGTTTGCAAACAAGGCAGGAGGTATGAAGGCCATCAATGGTTTAAGGTGAGTGGCTATTCAGGACTAAGAGTACTTCCCTGTGTGGCTCTCAATTTCCTTTCCCTGATGGAAGCATAGCCCAAAAAGGTTTATACGTATGTATTTATTTCAGTTGCTCTCATCTACGTCTGTAGCTGATGGGTTTACAGCTGTGCTGATGTTGATACAGAGGCACACAGGTGCCAATTACAACTGATGCCTGCATTTCTAGCTAAGTCTTCTCTGAAAAACAGACAGGGTAGTTCTTCCTGTAAAGTTTTGCTGGGGAGAGCATAGTTTACACTGCATTTGAGATGTCCTGACCTATATGAATGTATCCTCACAGGAGAAAGCTGTGAACCTACACCAGACTTGCTCTGCCTTTTGCAGCCTAACCCACTGACACAGTGGTACAGCTGTTCCATCAGCAGTGGTTCTCCAGCACCTGAGAGCAGGATGGCAGAGCTGTGGCCAGCCACTCTTTGCCACACTCAGGGACACTTGGGTATATCCTGTCCTCTAACCATCCTCTGGTGAAAAATACTTGCATGTGTACGTCACTGTCATAGACTGAGATAAATGTTCTAAATAAATTTGCAGTTAAATACTGAAGACTCTGGATCTATACATTGGTTGTTTTTTTTAAAAGCACTCATAACTACATTACATGCACACAGTTATTTGCTGCTTTCTCTTAATAGAGATTATAATTTCAATATTTAGGACCTGTTTTCTCAAAGTAACAACTCTTTAATTTTCTTAGAAGAGGTATCTGAGTTTTAGCCTGGAATGGAAAAAAAGTTATATACTAATGATAGCTTTACAAAAAAGAACAAAGGGATGTCTCAGAGTGATCTAGGTAGGGTTTTTTCACCAAAGGGTAATGTTCCTAACAGCTAAACTAGTCTCGATCTTCAATGCAAAGAAAAACATGTAGATGAGTTTTAAAAAATCTTTTTTTTTCCTGAAGGAAAGTAAAATGGGAGGCATATGTCTGACCTACAGCTTCTGAGAGCCTGTACATCCTAAACCAGGAATTAGAGAAAAAATGATACTGTGTAATTGCCACAGCGTAGGTTTGCACTCAGACATGAGGATCACAGTTCTCCCTTGCTTCTTAAAACTGCCATCCAGCCCATCTGTTTTCTGAACCTCTTACTTTGGCAGCACTGAATTTGGCCTCTTCCATGGAACTCTTGCCATGAAGAAGTTTTATGGGATACAAGCCCAAAATACTGCTGTGCTAAAGGTATGGGAATAGCACCTCTCAAGAGGATGATTTTGTTCACCATTACCTTTAAAAGCTAAAACTCAGCAATGAGGACATATATTACTTTCATGCTAACAAATATATTCACCCAGTCTGAAGGTATGAAATTGCTTAAATGTAAATTCTAGTAATACAAGTACTATTAAATGAGAGTAGAGAAAACCTTTTAAAAACTATCCAGCCCTCTGAAAAGCAAACACTTTGTTTGCTTAAGGAACTGCCATGTAGCTTGGGAAGATAATTCTCATGTATCACATAAGATACAAGATCTCTATTATTTATACAGCTAGCTGTTAGTCACAGGTCTGTTTTGAAAACAGTGAAGGTCTCCTTCTCTCTGTGGAAAAATCATAACTGACTGTGCTTTTGTCAAGATTTATACTTCCAGTCCTTAACTCTGCTGTCTGAAAAAGCCTGAGGCTTCTGCATAATCCCCCTGACTGCTCTGGCCAGGTTCTAATGACCAGCACAGAGGAGGGAAAGGGAGGGAAAACATTCCTTATAGCCAAAATATATATACAAAAGTGAATTTACTTCAGAAACGAGCTCAGCATAACAGATTATCCACTCTGCTTTTAGAGTTCCTCCTCTCTTCATTTTGACAAACATATTTGTGTCACTATCAGCATAGCAAACCATCCCTACCTAATGCTACAGAATGCCAGTGATTCCTTTTGTTCCATATATTTGCACTTCAAGCACCATATTACCAGGCATGTAACATGACCAGTTGGTCTATTTTTATCAACAATCTTAGTCATTCTGCTCACAAAGTACCCTTACATCCTCTTTGTAACCCTCTTAGATCCTTAATCCAGTTAGAGGAACTATTTCTTATCCCCAACTTCATCCCAGTAAATAGAGATATGGATACAAATATCAAAAGATAGATAGATAGGCAGACAGACAGATAGATAAAAAGTTTTTTTTATTAGAAAGACAGTTTCCTAACTCATACAACATAAATGGCTTGTTGTTTGGGGGTTTTGTCCCCTTATCTTTTGCTAGGAGCTGTTTTAATTGAGTTTTCCTGAACAAGTTGTTTTTGTTTTTTTGTTTTTTTTTTCCTTTTTGTGATATACAGTACAAAATGGAAATTATTTTCACGTAATTCTGATATGGACCTGATTTTAAGGGTTTAATGGAAAAATCATTCCGTTCAATCTTTTATTCTATTTATAAAATTTATCTAGAGTATGGCAATACAAAGGTGAAAGTAGAGTATGTGGATTCTGCCATGGATAAAGGGCACAGAAGAACCATGTAGACACACAGCCACAACACACTCCTGTATGTTGTGACAATGCTCATGAGAGGAGACTACCACCTTTTCTGTCTAGTAAACACCAGGCTGGAAAGATAAAATTCAGCAGAAAAGTTCTTCTCACTGTATTCATTAAATGATGTGCCAAAGGCAGAAAGAATCTAGCCAGGTCTCTAGCAAGCTAAAAAAAACATCATCCTACAGTGAAAATAAATTTGGAGGACTGAGGAGAGAATAAACTTCTAGCTAAAAAAACCACAGTGCTACAGTGAAAAATAAATTTGGAAGCCTGAGGAGAGATTAAACTTCTACGTATCAGATGTACAAGGATTTTTAAAGAAGTAGTTCTGCTTTCCAACCTGGTGGCTCACACCACAGCAAAGACTTGTTTGCCTGCACATGTAACTGCTGGTTACAGCTAGAACTCCAACAGCTCTGGTAGCTGATGATCAGCTTATGGCAACTCTGGTTTGCTCCTTTGAGAAGTCACAGTCAGATTACATGAGTTCACACTGAAGAGTAATCAGTTTTTCTTAAATGCAAAAACTAAAGCTCATAAGCAAAACTACTAGGATTCAGTGGGTTTAAATTCTGGTGCATAAAATGTAAAAGATCTTCCACCCAGAAGGGGCATTAGATGCAGTTTGGATTTTCAGGTATGAAGCTTGAGACTACCTGTACTAAGAGAGTAAGACTTATCCCAGAATCCCTTGTGCCAAATCTGAAAAAGAATCCTTTTATTGGAAACAAGTTCTATCTTAAACCATTTTTCTTTTTCTCAGGGCCAGTCCTGCTATTTCACCTAGCAGTCCTCTTAATTCTTTCTGGGGTTTGAATCATGCTCCACCAACCACCAAAGCAGATGTCTCAGACATGGCAGAAGCTTCCAATAAACTATACCAATTTATAGAACAGTAAAAAAGGAATTAGAGAAACAGGTTGTTTCTCATGGCTGGGTACAGGGAGCACTGGCTGCCAAAAATAAAAACTTACATAAGCAGAACAAACACATGCTATATTTTGCTACAGAATTTTCACAACCAGACAGACCACATGTAACCACTACAACTACCACAAAAAAGTACTACTGCCTTTCTGAGCTACATAAAGGCATGACTCCTCTTGTGTCCATGTTTAACATAATGCTTAAAATACTGGAAAATTAGAACTGTATTAAATAATAGAAGCGTATCACAATCATAAAACATACAAATCAAAGCACATCAGTATCAAAAAGGGTCTTCATCACATGCAACTCACTTGTCACAATTAGATACTGAATTAGTATCTCCTGTAGGCTGTGAACAATTCCTATGAATATTAATGGCAACTGGTCACAAGGAAGAGAAAGAATTTAAGATGCCTGCCTAAAAACTAACAGAAAATGTTTAAGTTGTCTTTAATGCAGTGTTGCAGCTCTTTTTTTCCCCAAATATTTTACTTAGAATTTTTGCAAGGGTAATACATTACATTTGGCCAGTTAATTTTCAAGAATCAGTATTTCTGTACTGAACTCAACCACAGGATAAAGAAATTAACATAAAGAAAAAAATCTCTTTGTTAAAAATACTTTTTGACTCTATGTTAAAAATACTTTTAGTGAGTACTATAAATATTCAGTACTAAGACACCTCCATTTCTTACCACATGCTTTATTTCTTGGTATAGAAAAGTAAATCTAATCAGTGCATTTGCATCAAAGTTTCTTATCATAAGGAAGAATTCATAGGAAGGTGTGCAGCTCCTTAAGTCTGAAAGTGTGTTCATCTAAAAACTGGAGACGGTACTTACAGCTAATCTCAGTGTTTTCTCCAATGAGGTACAGAACCATTAATTAAACTGCTAAAACAAGAGAATTCTTCAAAAGGCATTTTTTTTTTCCTTTCCATTGACAATCATAATTTCTGAAACACGATGGTTAATACAATCCTTCATGCTGTAGGATAATCAAGTTTTTTAATAATTTTAAAGAGATCTTGCAGTGGAATAAATTGATAAATGTTTAAAAGAAACACCCTTCTGGAGCTTAGCTGGTTAAGAGAAATACTAAATCAGTGCTTGCTGATTGCTGAAGCCAACTGACGGGTGGCTTCTATATTTAGGATCCTCCTTACACCTGTCAAGAGACAGAGAGAGACAGCCAGCAAAAAAGAAAGTGTGTGCACCAGAGCAAGAAATCCAGAGACCCATCTCTTGCAGCAAGCAGCTAAAAATATAAGAAACAAAGAGCAATAAAGAAAACAGAGCAAGATCTTATTATTTATATTACACTGCTGCTCTGTGACATGCTGTCAGCAAGCACTCTGAACAGGGTACAGACCTCATTAGTTATCAGCAACTCCCAGCTTCTACAGGAAGGCACAGTGATACTCCAGGCTGGATGCAATCCAACTGTGTCAAACCTGGGCTCCTCAGGTGGATCCCTTTCCCTGCTGCTCCTTAGCCAAAAGCCTGAGGCCTTTGCAGCAATATTTGCATTCCAGAGTGAACTCCAGCAAGTATCCATGCCTGTGCTTAGCAGTGGCATTGGAAATGGGCTTTCCAGTTTTGACTGGCATCTGCCTGAAACCAGGATGCTCTTCCTCAGCTAATGTGACTGCACTTCTTTCTAAATTGATGAATCATAGGTACATACGTGAATATAACAGAAGAAAAATCAGGTAGGCTTCTTTAAATAACACTATGCAGCTAATTAATAAAACAATTCTATTTTAGCCCTTCAGACACCTTTCTTTGTTTTAATAGAGTAACAGTACTGTAATTCCACACGTATAAGGTGGACCGGATTACAAGACGCACTTCCCGGTTGTCGGCAAATTTCTGAACTCTGTCCATATATAAGGCACACCTGACTATAAGGAGCCCTTTTTTTTGCAGCGAGGATCCATGTGCAACAAAGTAACTAATTACCAAGGAATTGCGGGGTTTACTAGCAGCTGCTCAATTTGCGAACACTTTTCACGGATCAGTGTAGCCTTTAAACGCGGCCTAAAAAGAATCAAAACACTAAAAAAAATATAGAGAAAAATCACTCACTTTTATTATACCTGCCAGCTTTGCTCTTGCCCAGGTGAGGGGAAGGTGCAGCCCAGGGGGGCGAGGAATGAGGGGCCGGGCGGGCCGGGGACGTATCGCCCCAGGCTGGGGGATGCGGCGGGGGCCACAGCCAGCAAAGTTTCCTGGAGAGCGGCAGAGCCCCCCGAGCACCACGCCAGCCCACCCCGGTGCCCGGCTGCTCGCGGCTCAGCACAGCTCGTTGCTCGGCGCGGCTCTCGGCGCGGCTCCTTGCGGCTCACGGCTCGTCACTGCTCAGCTCATAGCTCGCACTTCCGGGTTGTCGGCAAATTTCTGAACTTTTTCCATATATAAGACGCACTGAATTATAAGGTGCACTTCCGGGTTTCAATCAAAATTTTAGGCTTTACAGTGCGCCTTATAGTTGTGGAATTACTGTACTGCATTTCAAGTGGAAAAGCATCCTTCCAGCTGTAGTAGGAACTTGCTTTCAACACATGGATGCTACCTTCCTCCCATCTAAGATGCACCACTCCTTTCAAATTTTTGATCTCCCAGTAAACAGAAATATTTGGGTTTATACAGATTACGGATGAAGAAACAAAGTGGCTGGGAAATACAGAAAATCATGCTATTTTTACACATATATGTCTTTCTAAATGCTACATGGCAATTCCTAAACAAAGAAACTAAACATCACCTTCCCTGACTCATAACAATACAGGTAACCTTTTAAAAAATGTCTGATTCAGCCTGCATTATTTTTCAGAAAAAAGAAGCCAAATGGCCTTTAAGTATTCCCCAGTGTTCAATAAACTATATCTATTGCTGGCCAAGCTTAATTTATGCTTCAGCAGCTACTATTTTTCCAGAAAATAAATGGAAAGGCCTTTTTTTTTCTCCATCAATAGCAGATGAAATCCATACTAATTTGTTAAAAATTAATGATGTGGGTGTATGTATGAGTGTGAGAATATGCTCAATCCTCATGAAAAATGTTAAATACTTCTAAATGTGGATGTTTCAGTTTGGACACACAGCCGGGGAAGCAATTGCAGAAATACCTCTGAATCTTCTCATAAGTAACCCTAATTTATTTGCCTACCAGTAGTAGTAGTTTAAACCACTAGTCATAGTAACACTTATCTGCAAAGTGTATATAACTAATTTTTATGTAGGTATTAACTTCATTTACACAGAGGTGAGAGGCAAATGAATTTAAATAAAAACACATGGAAGACAATGAACTTGCATTCAGCTCAATAAAGAGCTAAAGGCTCGCAGAGGAAATCTGTGTAAAATCCACATACAGTAGTTCTGTGTACCTTAATGTCACAAGAACAATTTCAAACTGTACAGGGCAAAAATTACAGTTTTGCTGGTATCAACATGCATTTTGTACCATCTACATCCATGCATTTCCCCAGTAGTTTAAAAGACACAAGATTAAATGATTCAATACTTGGGGGAAAACAGAATTCAGAGCAAGGGCACATCATGGTGCCTGGCATGGTGCAGAGTGGCAATGACATTGATGGTGGTGTGGTGTGGGCAATTAGCAGAGGCAGATAACCATGCATCTAAGGTTACACACTCATTAGCTGCTTATAAAAGGACTTCATAAATTTAGGTTTCAAGTGCAGTTTATATTTTTGAGAAACATTACTTTGTGCTTTTCTGCTTTTTTCCTTGGAGGTCATGCAGATTAATATTTACTCTTTTGTAATTCCACAGTTAAGAATATTATACTAGTAATCCCTACTTCATAATGGGGATGTATGATACTGGTGTATAGTCTCAATAACATTGCCAGCAGAGAGAAATACAGTAAAAACATACAACATATCACATGCTATTCCCACCCAAACCAAGGGATCTCAGTGTAGTCATACATAGGATGTGAGGCTGAACAGCTATCAACATTTCATTGAAACTGAGACACAGAAATTTAAGTCTTTTCCACTGATCAGAGTCTGAAGACAAAATAGGTCCATACTAGATGTACTTTAAAAAATAATTTAGTTCCTTTAAACACTTAGTTGTGCCCAGTCTTACAAATATTTTCTTCCTATATGTTGCACAGCCTGACTATTCAGAAATATTCACATGCAAAAACAACTCCAGCACAACAATGGTAAGAGAGAGATCTAGGAAGTCTTATGAAGTCCTAAAGGGTGTCAACGTACATTTACAAAGCACTAAGAGCACTGGAGTAAATACTGGGCAAATATTTACTGCTCTTTCCTACCTCTCACTAATGGAATCATCTACAACAGACATTATGCCATTCTGGGTACTAAGCCATGCCTCTCCTATATTGACAACTGCAGTGAATACATAGGAGAGAAAAAAAATACAACTATTTGGCTATCTTGCATAATGGTAGAGGTGCACACTCATTAGTACACATAACATTGCCCCTGCCATTACCTATTCCCATACAGGTATTATTAGGCAAAACACCTAGGAGACATAAAATATATTGCTTTATCATTACTAGGGATGCTGTTTCCCTGAAAAACCTTCTGTCTAAGAATCTCTGCCTCATTCTCATAAGTTTCTCTCACAGAATCTGTAGTGATACAGGGACTGTTCCTTTTGTTGGGAGGTTTCAAGCATTGGGTTAGTAAGAACAGAGACATGTACATATGTGTACAGTGCTGCTGTTTGAGAGGTGTACACAGGAAAACTCAGTCACCTAGCCTGACACACTCCATTCACACCTGTCAAACTGAATTGTATACAGCAGATTCAGCCATATTAGATCCACAAAGGCACCAGAGATCTTTTTTAAAATGATGCAACAGATTATATTCTGTACAAAATTTCTGTGAATTTTTAAAATTTTTTCACCATCACTCAGAAAACAAGGGTTCCACACCATTTCCATGGAGCTTTAGTATTATTTTGTTCCACAGCATGAGAATGGAAAAGGTCAAGTTTAATATCATTAAAAGGTGTTACCTAAGACAAAAGTGAAAGCTCAACATCACTGTGCTTCTCTGGAGTAGCTCAGCAACAAAGACAACATCTATAGAAGTCTTTAAAATAATCTACAACTCTTCTAGGAAAAGAAAAATTCAGAAATAGTGTAAAAACAGATAGAATAGTCTGGGTCACAAGGAACTTTCAAAGGTCATCTAATCCAACTCCCTGGAATGGGCAGGGACATTTTTAAGTAGATCAGGTTGCACAGAGCCCTGTCCAAACTGACCTGAAATGTTTCCAGGGAATATGCTTTATCAGTGTTATTTTATAGTACTTTCTTCAGAGCAAGTAGCTAATTCAGTACTTGATCAAAAAAACTGAAAGACTACAGTAGAAATATTTTATTTCATCTCATATTATGACACATTCTGTACTTATACCTTTTTAAGTGAACTTATACCTTTTAAGTGAACTTAACAATGAAAAGGTTTTTAGTTTTTTCCTTTTCAAAAATACATCAGTTGAAAATAAAAAAGTTGGGAAAAGGAAAAAGTACTGTCCAGCTCTCAAGTAATACAGAAGAGAGCTTTTGCTCTTTCATATTTCTCTTCAGTACAAATTTAGAAGCTTAACATTTCAGAAGTACCAGGACAGCTTTTAGAGAATGGATCCACAAGACACTTAGTTGTAATGTCAAGGCATTTTGTATATTTAATCTGAATTTTCCTTACCTTAGCTTGCAGGCTAAAGCCTGTGAAGTAGCTGATAGCCTGAATTTGCCTTCATAATTTTAACAGAAATAAGAATTCTGCCCTTTATTCTGCTTTGATTTGTAATAGCAGAAATCAGCACTTACACAGCATATTACAAACAATTGTACGAGCAATTCTCCATACCCCTTTGAAGAATTCACTGATGAAGGAGAAAACTGGGTAAGCAAAAAGCAGATTGCAAAACTCTTGTATTATTATAAATAAATGGTTTGGAAGCTTTAATCCAGTCCAACTCACACCTTTGAAACCATGTAAATTCAAATCAAGTCTAGATTTGAGATGCATAGAATTAAGCTTTTCTTCTAAACAGAAAAGGTAAGCAGCAATGATAAGTAATACATTTGCACAGAGGTAGACAAGTACTGGTGAATTACTTGAGCTGAGAGGAAAATCAGGTGGCCTTTAAATTGCTGGCTTTAGCGCTCCTGAATTTTTTTTTTTTACTGTATCATTTCAATATCATTTCAGAGTCTCAGAGAACTACCCAAACAATGTAAAATAATGATACTTCACTGTAAATAGCCCTTATTTTTGCATTGATTTTTGTTTAGATAGACATTGAGTGCTAAAAAGATTGTGTAATTGCTACGCTCTGAAAACAGACATCGTTATCAGCCAAGAAAGCCTTCATTAGTTCATTATCCAATTTTCCCAGGTGAAAGAAATGTTGCATAGAGAGTGTGTGTCTGTGTCAAATCACATAGTAACAAACCACAAACTGAATCTATCTAAATTACTGTTGAATTAGAAGCTCTATTTCACAGAAACAAACAAAACTGTGTACCTCATGCAGCCTAGATTTGCCTACCAAATATTTGTTTAGAACTTTGGAGTAAAGCACATTTAAAATACTGCAATTTTTGTGGGTTTTTTGTAGGGTTTTTCTTATTGTTTTTTTGTCGGTTTTTTTTCTTTGTTTCCTTGTAGGGCTTTTCGTTTTTTGTTGGTTTCTTTTAAGGGAAAATTAATGCTTAATTTGTTACTTTGCAGACATTATAGAAAGGTTTCATTATAAGTAATGAAGAACTGCTTTATTTTAAGCTGTCTTTGAGTGATATTGCACACAATCCTGGTTTGCAGGTTAACTTTTTTGGCCCTTAAGGAAGTCTTGAGTAATTTCTATCCAAATACACATCCCTTAGTAACAGGGTAGGAAAACTGGAACTAGTACGTAAGAAATCCTACATGTGAAGTACCGAATTTGCTAAATTTGGATGTGATTACTTTAAAAATCGTCGCACAATTAAAATACAGAGCTAGACACACAAGAAGTTTGATTCTTTTTCAACCATGTAGGTAACTAGAACAGCCAGTATGTCTCTGGTATATTGCTGATATTTGCTGTTTGTTAATTTTCAGGAAAAATTCCAGCTAGAAAATAATTCCTGCCCAGTGAGAGGCTGCAGCAATTATTGAAGTCACACAGACTAAAAAACATGGCAGCAACCAGCAATGAAACAAGGTCCTAGCGATACAAAAAAATCCAAACATCTCAAAATACCTCTTTGGACAGGATATCTTTATCATAGCTTTGGCTAATAGCTTACTTCCAGTTCCCAAAAACAGATGCTCCTACACTCCCTCCATGTAGTGGCAACTATCACTAGTTTTACATTATGAAATACAAGGTATGTCCTTTGCAGCTTTACCAAAGTTATCTACAAAATCCACCAGTCTTACAGTGGGGCTGCATTTTTAGTGATATTCTCAATGAAACCTGTTTCCAGAAGAAAAAAAAATACAGTTGGTTTTGTAACTGAAGACATTGTGAAGGATCACAATGAAGCTATTTTAAGAAAAAAAAATAAGTCTTACAGCAGTTTCTTATCTTGCTATTCCTAGTTTTAAAGTGTTTTAGCTTTATAACTGGAAAACTTACTTTTAACTTTTTTAAAAAGTTTTTCTAAAGGATTTTTTAAAATATTGATCATCATGTTATTCTATAAACACATTATTCCCACAGAGAGTAATGGGGCAATTGTTGAGTAGAATATTATTCACTAAAGCGAAATAGAACCCCAGTTAATGACATACATGCAACAAAATATTCAATCATTCAATGTTTAACCTGTATTTGCAACATTGAAAGCACTAATGAATCACTAATGAATACATAAAGTGTTTGTAGAAGCATGGATACCTACAAGAATAACCGAGCATGTTTGTCCAAGACTACCTTGCAGGCCATAAAAGTACTTTATTCTATCAATATATAGACTTATGAAAGGAAAAAAATGCTATCAGCAAAGTATCTGCAAGCAAATCATTGCTCCATACATCCACTGCAATATTCTTTATGGTCATTTGTTAACCAAAACTCTCATCATCCATGCAAGGAAGTGATGGGTGCTTTTAAATCCTAATTTTTTTACACTGGGAGAGTGTATCTACTCAAGGAACATATAGAAAAGTTAAGGCACTGGCCAAGTGCTTCTATTAGCAAAGCAGCCATCATACCAGAATTTCACCTCGTGTCCCCATAAAGCATCAACATCATCTTTCAGACCAAATCCAGCTTCTCAAGTTTGTCTGCAAATTTCTTGCTGATTTTAATTCTAATTCCCCAAAAACGCAAGATTTTATCCACAAAGATGAATTATTACTCAGTTTGGCATAATAAGGGGTTAAGTTAAATTACTTCTATCATTTCTATCATTTCCAATTAACTTCTAAAGCTAATTGCTTAAGAAGAAAAAAGAAAACAAAACCAAAACTACAAAAAAGGACACCAGTGAAAGCCACTTACAGCAAACCTGCACATTACAAGACGTTGCAGTACTTTGAAAAGCAAAGTATTTCTTCCTTACAATTCCACATTTCTATTTAATAAAATCATGTTTCTTCCTAATCTGGAGTAACATTTTTCAGTGCCTTCCAGCACTTTCAGAACTTCTTTTTTACATGGACACTTGCTCAGTGGGGCACAGACAATGAAGTGATGTCAGAGCTTATCACTTAAAAGGAAGACAAATTACCACATCTGATATCACACACGGTTTCCTTGGGATATCTTATTATTCTCCTCTGCAAAGCCTAATACAATCATGTATTACATTTTTTTAATGTAATTTTCACAATCAGGCCTTGACAGTGATGACTCATTCTGTTGCAATGAAACCTGTATGTGTTTAATCAGAAATTATTTTATGTGGATTCAGGATTTAAATGATACAGGACTGATACCCATTATGCTGAAATTACACTGGTGGAAAGAAGGATGAAATTGGGTACCCAACCATTCCCAAAGACATTTTTAGAGTATATCCTAGACATATTCTTAGTCACGCACAGATCCCTCATGTATTTCTAATCAGTCAAAAGAGACCAGATTCTGCCTTCAATTACCACAAACCTTCTCCCCATGTGTATATTACAGTGAAATCTCCTTAAGTTATGTTCCTGCACATACTAGTGATTCTCTCCCAGCTTATACACCTACCACATAATCTAAAATACATTCACAACAGATAAAAATCTCTAATCAAGAAGATGCTAAGACAAAAAAACTGGCTTGTCTGTAGCAAGCAAAAATAATTGCATTGAAAGCTATGTTACTCCTGCTTGAAAACTTAAGAGTCTTGGTATTGTCAGGTAATTAGTGATTGCTGATGATCATCTTACTCTACTAGTCTGTATACAGAAAAAAATATGTACTTTTCTTACCATCTTTCTTAGAGAAACAGGATACCTTTGCTTTATTAAACACATTGATTCAAGCAGGATGCCAATTTGGGTGCCATTCCCATTTTAGAAATGGAATAAAACCAGCAGTAGCCTGTGCTGCGAAAGAAGCAACACATCATCTTAACGAGCTCATGTCACCAGCCTTGCCTAGCATTGCACCTAATATTGTCTCTTTTTCAAGCAGGAAATATTCACAGTACAAATTTCCTAAAATCCCAGGGTCCACAGCTCCCAGTGCTTTCCACAGTGGCGAAGGAATTGGCACGGCTGGCAAAGGAGTGCAGTGAGTGTGCTGTAGGCATGAGTCACACATGGCTCCTCTTCACCATGCTGTCTGCAGATTTTTGCTGACTCCTCTTAGTTTCTAAAAATGCTGTTAAGCTTATGTTTTGCAATCTGTGCACATCCAAGAAGTACAGATCGTGGGGATTAACTTCTTCCAGTCTCCAGATCACAAGTTACCAAAAGAAGCAGATATGATGGTAACTCTTCTACAAAGATTCCATTAAAAGCCACTTTGAGGATCAGGTAAACCAGAAGTATCATCCACCCAGGAAAGGATTGGTCATGCAAGTTTCTCAGGTAAAGTGGGAATATAGCAAACACACATCTTAATAAATTAGGTTTAACAGCTTAACAACACTTTTCAGCTACAGAAGGCTTTAGAGGCACTAGCTAGCAAATTACGTAAACTTGACAATAAATCCTTGCCTGTCTAAATGGTAAGATACTGAAGTTTCCTACTTTACTGAGAGAAATTAATATCGAAATCTAAGGTACAAAATTTGAGAAATAAGGTGAGGCATTTAATGATAAAAAGCTCAGCCATGATACACACAAGTCAGGATGTACATCAAGGGAAAAAAATAAGAATATTTGTGATTAAATAAATTACAGTCTGCTGCCTCTTTTTTTTTTCCTTTTTTTTTCCAAAATTGGAAAATTCAGGTGCCACTGAATTCATTTCTAAGAAAAGTCTCAGATCAAGAAATATTTAATATTTAATATCCCCATATTAAGAAACACACATACAGGTAACCAACCTAACACAGGCTGGTGTCACACTCATCTTTCAACAGAAGATGAGGGTGAAAGAAGGTTCATTGCTCAACACACTTAGTTTCTATCCCTACATAGATTATTCTTCACTTTGACTTGTCTTGAAAAAAAATCTGAAGAATTTGTTACACCCATACGTAAAAATAATAAAATTACAAGTGAGGCTAACAGAAAAAATAGATGTTCAATAAGCTCTGCAGAAAATACCCTCTTACCAATGAATAGTATTTTATGCATTATATTTTATTCTGCTTAAACCAACTGCAAGAAAACAACCATATATGGAAAAAAATAATAAAAAGAACTTCTGCATTAACATCCACATGAGAAATCACATTTCTGGATTCAACTCACAAAACTGAGTTTTAAGGGCAGGGCAATCCCCAAGTAACAACCATTGCCTCTCTATATAAGGCTGTATTTAGGATTCACAAGACTTCTACCAAACAGACTACAGGGGAAAATTATTACTGTGAGGCTTCATTTAGCCATTTGTAAATCAACCATTTTTCACAACACTAGTCTACATCAGATATCATTAATTAAAAGTTGACTTTTAGTGGACTGTGGTACTTATCCCTCAACATTTTGACTGGTCCAATGTGACACTGGATCTACGTGTGTGACCTGTAAGACTCAGGGAAGGAAAAATAAGAACCCTAATTTTGTAATTCATACTTCCTGTCATCTCTTTTTCATTACTCTTCTCCTTCCTGCAGTGTTGATAACACAATTCATCCATTTCAGCTTGCAAAATCTTGACAGAACAGCTCCCGTGACTCAGTTCCCCCCTGTGGAAAAGGCTGGAATTTCTAATCAAGAGTCAACATACACCTAGTGTGGCAAATTTCTGCTCATTTCAAGAATGAAGAAAACTTCCCTTTCACTGGTTTGTTTAAGACTACCTTAGTGTATAAAGAAAAATGCAGCACGGTATTAATAGTGACAATTTGGAACAGTGGCATGACTTCATTTAGGTTCTAGTATTGCCACCACCCTTAGTCATAGATCTTTTGTAGCTTTATTTTTATTTACTACCTTGTTTAGTCCATGCTATCAAAATGTAATAAAAAATCTGAGTAAAAGTAAGGGTGGGAGAGATATCACTGGGGAATATTTGAAGCTTCTAGACCAGTCTAGTGGGAACCTGCCCAAGGAAAATAGAAGCATTTCAGTTCAAAAATTGTTCAGATGAATCAAGTCTAGCTTTTCTCTTTTAAATAAAACTTCACATAATTTATCATCTGATTGGACTTAGTAACTCCTTTATGTTGTCACTTGCTTCTCAAATCAGGTCAAAAGTGAATCAGATTTTATTGTAATGAATAAATTCGGGAGACTTTGCTCACAGATTTCAACTGAAGAATTTTATGTTGAAAAAAGGACCACTGATCTAATATATACTTCCATGTCACATCTAATAAAGGCTGTGCAAAACTTATTCTTGGTTCATATGATCAATAGGACACATTTTAAAAAACCCTCATTTTCTTTCTGTGTTTCTGGATGAACATTCACGGTCCTGGAGAAACAAAGGGAATTCCAAAAAAAAGAAAATTCTTAAATCACTATGTAGAATATCTGTTACAAAATCAGACTTCAGTTCTTACCCTACCCAACTCTCAAATGAAAGAGAGTGAGAATGCAATGTAAAGAGGGTGAAAATCCAATAAATCATGTTTTATGGGAGTCAGCAATATTACAACTTCACATTCACATTCTATGGTTATTTCAGGCCTGCCTCAGATTAAAAAAAAAAAAAGTCTGATTTTGAATTACTGTAATTAACTGCAAAAGCTTGCTGATTTGTTGATGCAAAATAATGTCAATCATTTTCATAAACTTGTTAGAAACTTTGTAAATAAATAGGAAAAAATGATACAAGGAACAGAAATTCACTCTTTGTCATCAGTTTGCTGTTGGCATGCAGAGAAAGGTGTTGTAAGGACAGACAAGCAAAAACCATGGTCCTCTCCTTGCCATCATTAGTGTAACATTCTCGAAACAGTGAGCCATATCTTGCCACAGAGTGGTTGTGAAAGAGAGTCTATTCTACATTTCACCCCAAAAATGTACTAAGTCTGGATAGAAGGAGGAAAGGAGGAAAGGTGTGAAACACTTGAATAGGTCAAAAATAGTTTGGAAGGCAGCGGAGAAGGAGAAGAAAAATCCCTCTTGAGCTGGAGAGATATAGGCACATGCCATTAATTTTCCCTATTAAAAAGTGCTGAAGTGTATTTTGAAAATCTTCCCTCTTGCACAAATTTTTCTGAGACTGTCAGTTGGACCTTTTAATTCCAGGGTACAAGCAGCACAGCCTGGCCCTAAATTGAGAATATACAACCCATTAACATTACTGAAGTAGAAGTGCAGTCGACAGTAATTTCACTATCAGTGTTATGTATTTTCACCTCAAATGTCAGCCGCCCCTGCAGCACTACTGTGTGCATCACACGGTTCTGCCTGACAGAAAAATCACAAACAATATTTAGTCCAGTTCTCCTTACTATTGGAAATCAGGAGGGAAAGAAGAACAGTAAGTCCCCCTAAAAGCAATGACCAATTTGCTACAGTAGGCAATGGCACAACTGATGCAAAACTCAGCTCTTGGTCTGATCCTATGGAACACAGAATTGCCCTATGCATGTTTGAGGAAAGTGGTGTGGGATCAGGCTCTTTAATAGATTCAGCAAGAGAGAGAAAACGGGGCTGTAATCTCAAATGCAAATCATTTAAGAATTCATTGATACCTGTCTTGCAGCAGCTCTAGGGGGAATGAAAAAGTTGATGCAGGAATGGGCTAAGAGTGATCTAAGAACACACAGGTGCTGCCTAGGGCTGGAGCACAAATGCAGTTCTTGTTTTGTACTCTGTATTTTCTGTGCATATTAAATGTGCTAGCCGTGGTTATTTTTACGAGAACACTAAGAACACTGAGCTGTCATTCTTTCTATCAAGAAGTTTGATTCAGCAATTGTAAAAGACATAAATAATTACGGTGTCCGGCTTTACCAAATTGTAGCTATGGTCCAGCAATTTTATTTTCTGGTTATTTTTTTTTTTCCATTTATGGACATTTGTTAACTAGGCACTAGAAAATAATATCTTCTGCCATTTTAAAGATCACCCTTTGCCACAAAGGTCTTTATGAGCACTCTAAACACAATACGCAGCTCAAGCATAGGGGATCAAAAACCCGGGTACTGCTGCAAAGAAGCACAGAACAGTCTGGGGCTCAATTCCACTTCCACTGTGGTCAGCAACAGAGAGAATGAGTAATTTTTCTCTACTAAAATGCTTCTAAACTGCAACCCCTATCTCACAGAGGTTTAAGTCAAATACTGGTCTAGAAGACGACACTACCTTGGATATGGATTCTCGCAGGAGGCAAGAGAGGATCAAGGCACAACCATGTCAGTTGCCAGTGGGCAACCTGAGTCTGGGTTGTTTCTTTGTTAGAGAACATTAAAGCAGTAAGAATTTGACCATGCTTCCATCAATTTAAGATGCTCTGCTAGATAAATATTTTTAAGTTCTGTACAACAGGCCTTCTATTTAACAATGAATACATTTCAGGCTAATGTGCTGCCAAGCTCCAGCTCTCTTTCTAGCAGCTGAATTCTTGGATAAAATCATTTTGCAGAGTATGAGCAATGCAGGTCTGAAAATAGCATGACTGCAAAATGAAATATGGCAAGAACCTCTACAATACTGATTTATTTCAATGAAATTTCATCTTTTATTATTCGTATCCATTTGCTGTTTTCAGTTTAATTTTCATACTTAATAAAATGTAAAAATATAGAATTTGTTCATTCTGAGGCTCCAACATAAATACCTAGGAGGGAAACAAACAAAGAAATTGCCCATTCACAATTTACATAATAAAATATGTAAAAAAAGAAAAATACTTTTTGGATCCAAATAATTTGTATTTATCATCACCACATTTACAGGGACATTAAAGAAAAAAAAGAAAAATTAAGAAAAAAAACCCCAAACCCACCACACAATCAAAAAAACCCACCAAAACACCAAATAAACATCACCAATCAACAAGCTGTTTCACACTTATTCCAAGTATGTTTCCACTAGAAGAATGGATTGGAACAACACTCATTAAAGTATCTGTGGGTTTAAGCATCTTGCATAATGTTCAGCATTTAGATGTGTGCTGCTGAGAAAACACTAAGAGGTGATATTGCACTTCCCGGATTCTAAGTAGATTTCATCTTTTGGCTCTCTTTCCAATTCACTGATATGAAGCTACACTTGAATATTTTATTTTTTTTCCTAATTGGTGAGAAAAAAAAAATTTCCAATGAGAAAGAGCCTGATATTTTATTATCCATTAATACAGCAGTCTTTTCTAATTAACATCAGCAGTTAAACTGGCTTTCTTCTGTCACAGACTTTAAACTATACATGGGATTTTATGCATATGAGAGGTATCAAAATCCCTAAGTCTGACAGTAGAAACAGATGAAAACAAAACATCATAAATGTCATCTATCTACCTTTGGTCACTGGTGCCATACAGAAAGTGATGCTGAGACCTGGCTCTCTCAGCAGGACCTACACTTGTTAAGTCCATGTGCAGAAGCCAAAAATATGAATGTCCCAGTTGTGCAAGCCCTAATTCATATGACTCATTTAGACTTCCCCGAGTTGTCCTAATGACACCAAAACAGCAAAGATGATTCATGCAAGTAAAAAGTGGGAATACACAACTTCTTTTCTAAAAATGTCCTGTCTGCACACATACAGATATATGCTCATATGTATACTATTTTTATCTTTATATTATTTTTAGCCACCAATGTTTTACACAATTTATGTAAGTGGCAGATCTGTCTTGAATATAATATTTTATGCAATACATACATACAGAACAAGTGACTGAGGAGGAAACAGTTTAAAAGATACAGGGAAGAGAGAAAAGGAGTGGCAGAGGAAAATCAGAGAAGGGATAAAAAGAAAAGACATTAAGATATATCCACAATGATACAATAATTCCAGAAACAGTCCCATTGTAGGTTTATAAATATTAAAATATGCTTAGTTTGGGTTTTTTTTTAATCGGTACAAACAGGTTTATTATCATAAAAGAGAATGTGTACCTTTATGTAGTACATTACTCACTACCAGTAACAATATCAACACATGCTGTGCCAAAAGGATAGTTAGAAATTACAAGATATACTTAAACTCAACACTATCTGTCTTGATGCAGTACAAAGAAAAGAACAGAAATAAACTGAGTCCTCTGCTACCATTACCAGGCAACATACAAGCCTTGTATATTTATTAGTATGTTTCTGTGAAGTGTGTGCAGATGTGAATGATAGATAAATAAATATATATATCTGGCTACAAAAAAGAAGTGCTTTGCATACTGTGATAGCAGTGGTGCGGTTATAGTGCCAGGAATATATACTATATATAATATTCTCATCTAAGTGCAAAATATCTGCTGTGTTGCCGGTGTAACTGAAGGACTTGGAGATGCTGTGTTAAAAGTAAGAACATGGTATCTTTTACCAACAAACAGATCCCTAACACATGACACAATTAATGTGATACATTTAAATGGAATGCAATATGCATCAATCAGCAGCTAAGCCTTATAGCTCAGATCAAGACATAATTACTACTATATTTAAATAGTTTATTAAAGGACAGTCTTCAATATTTGCAGTGAAATATTTCAACACTGGAAGCAAGGAATGCAGTACCACCTGCTCAGATTTTCAATGAAAAATTAATGCTACCATTTCATACAACACAAACCTGCACCTGAAATTCTCTATATTTTGCTGTGTAAACATATCAGGGCCTTTTTGCCATATCAGAGAATTAAAATTAATCAAATTACTGAGAGTCTATCAAACAAGCATCACATTAACCTTCAGCATTTTATGCTAAGAATACAAAATGCTTCTATATTATTATATTGGTGATAGGGACTTCTGAATGTTTTAGTAAAAGCACACATAAAATATTTATTAATGTAGAAGAAATAGATGACTGAGGAAAAGTGATTGTACAATAATGAGTTGTTGAAGAAATCATACACTCTATAGCCCTGAATATGCACATTTTTCACACAACAGCTGGGAAATCCTGCTTCTTCTGACCAACTTTCTCACTAAGAGAAAAAAAGAGACTGAAAATGATGGGGAAAAAAGCTGGTAGCTAAGCACATAATATCAGCAAACCTCCAGTTCTTCAATTATTCATATCCTTTCTTTCCTTTATTCTCCTCTCACGTATTTTTTAATTCCTATTTTTAATATTCTTAATATATAATACCTTTTACATTAAGAGCATTTGCGTCACTTCTCTTTGTTCTTCCCCATTTGTAATTTTTAGTAAGAAATGAAACACTGCTGTCAAGTCTTAAAAAAGACTAGAAAATTTGTGTTCTCCTTCACCTGTTACATCATTACTTTTTGCTAAGCAGCTCTCCCTGCATCAACCTGTTGGGTGCTGCCTTCTAAACAAACTAAGCCTTGCCTGCACTTTGATTCCATTTCAAAGGGGAAACACTACCGTGAAGGAAACACGGTCACCATAGATTGTTTCTGCAATATTTCAATGGAATAACAATGGGAAAAAAGAGAGACAACAACAAGCAGATTGTGCAGAACCAGGAAATGCTGATGACTAATATAATAGTCTGAATTATTTTTCATAGGTATAGTTATAATTAAAGTTATATGTTTCACTGTTGTCAATTTCTTTTATCATGAGTATCAATAAAGGTAAATTCGGAAGGAAATTAGCAAAAATAGATGAGAGACAAAATCAGTTTTAGAAGAATATCACATATTCTTATGTTAAAAAGCGATCTGGACTTCTATTTGAAATTATACATATTCCTTTTATATTATATTATTTTAATTTCACTGGGTACCATTTTTCTTTCTCTTTTAAATCGAGAAAAATCCACATAAAGATAGATTGTAATTAGTTGTGTATGATAACCTTATCAGCTCAGTGAGAAATTGTAAATATCGGAGCTCATACAACTGTAAATACGGGAGCTCAAAAAGAAGAAAACAATGAGTTAAAAAGCCCTGGGTTTGTATTTTGCTACACTTGCTTCTGCATGGCACATCTTTATAAACTGCAACACCAGCATGTTTTAAAAGGTAATTTTTCCTACAACGAAAGGCTGTATTTATTCAATTTAGAAGATGCTAAGAGGTTATTCCACACTTATCTTTGTATTCTTTTCATTTAACATCCTTTAGCATCCTTCTGAGACTTTCAAAATGAAACTGATACTCAGAACTGAATCCAATTATAACAACCTACCAGCAGTACTAATTGGTGAAAATGCATTGCTGGTAATTACTGCAACGCACCCTTCTGCCCAGGATGAACGACACCAATAAATTCTACCCATTTCTAAACAGTAAGGAAAGACTACCATTAGCACTGTTTTTCTTATGTAAAATGCATTAAAGTGAGTCATCCACTTAAAAGTTACCTACTGGTAGCTTTAACCCAGATTCGGAGACTAAGGTAAGTGCTTAAAAAAAAAAACAAAAACAAAAAAAAAACCAATATAAAAATAATGAGGTGAGAGAGAAGAAAAAGGAAGAAAACATGATCACATAGTGCTTTGCCGTAGATTTTTTTTTTCCCCGATCGGCAGGCGAATCTTCAATATGATGTATTGGCTTCCTTTTGCCTTTTTTTTTTATTGCACCATTATTATTTGATCTTTGCACTGCTCCGGGCAACACTTTCATGCTAATAATTCTGCAGTGCTTCAAAGATTTCTATCTCAGGGCCAGGCAAGGCAGCGAGCTGAGTGCACCGCGAGCATCCTTCAGCTGTGGCGAAGGTATTTCTGAGAAGTACCGATCCGCAAGGCCAAGGCTGGAGGAAAGAGCCTTTCAGCTGAGCGGCTTTGGGCGAGAGAAAGCCCCTCCGGCGGGACCCGGGCCAGCGCACCCAGCGGAGCCGGAGCCCGGCCGGGCTGGAGGGAGCCGGGCCCGGCTTCGGAGCTCCCGGCCAAGCCCCGCTTGCCATGCCGGCCGCGGAAAGGCAACGAAATCCGCCTTCCGCGTGCGTTTTAATAAAATTGCGAAAGTTTTCGCTGTTTTTTATAAACAGCATCGGAGCTCCATCCAGGCTGGAATAACCTCCGTGGGAGGAAGGGGCGGACTCTGTGTAACTCGAAACTTTCTTCTGGAAAAGGTTGACCTGACGGGCTGTATTTGGGAGCCGCTCCGGAGCGGGATTCCCAGGCGAAGCCTTTACCTCAAAAGTCCCGCCGCCGGCCGTCACCGGAGCTTCCCCCTCCCGGCGACCGCCCCGGCGGGACCTTCAGCTACCCTGACTCTTTCCTAAGCAAAAGCTGCCGAAAACCTACAATTTTCCCCGAACATCACTTTCCGCCCGCTCTAACTTGATTTCCCTTTGTATTGTCACTGTCCCTGGCGCCGGGAAGCGCCCCCACCCCCGGACCCCCGGACTCCGCTGGGACTTACGTGGTGGCCGAGGGGAAGGGTCCCTCTGAGGAGTGGTTCATCACCAGGGACTGGAAAAGTGTCAGGCTAAAGACCAGCAGCCAGCCAGCAGCCATCTTCCTGATCGAAGATCGATCCCCCTTCCCCAAGTCGGCGAGACGGCAATAATAATAAATTCAATTATCGTGTGTGGCGGTGCGGGGGGGGCCGTGGTTCTTTAAGGCCTCCTCCGCTCCCCCCACCCGCCCCCTCGCAGGAGGCGCAGCCCAGAGATGCGCGGACAAGCGGGAGCGCGGCCGAGGGTGGGGAGGAGGAGGAGAAACGATGGAGATCTGTGGGTGGAGTGGGGGAAGAGGCGAAACAGAGAAAAGAGAGAGAGCGGCAGATACTCCACTCTCTGCTACTCCAGCAGCAGCTCCAGCTTCATCTGATCCGCCGCCATCAGCGCTACTTTTGTAACAGATCCTACTGTGCGCGCGTGTGCGCGCGTCCTTCCCTGATTTATTCCACTGATTGCAGAGCAGAAAGAGGAGGAGAGAGGCAGGCGGGGTGGCGGCTCCTGAAGAAGAGGAGGGAGGCAGGGGACAGAGTTGAATCGCTGCGGGCTCCTGCCCTCCGTGCCGGCGGCGGGGGCGGCTCCACACACGGAGCGGGCCTGCGGCGGCCGCGCTCCATACAAGGAACTCGCGGCCGGGCCGCCCCGGGGCCGCCCGCCCCGCCCCGCGCAGCCCAAACGCTATTTTTAAAACCGCTTCGTGCCTTATTTTAATTCCAGCCCCCTCCTGCCTTCTCGGCGGCGGCGGCAGCAGCCGCACACGGCCCGTGTGCCACCAGTCTGGGCTGCGATTTAAATAGATATTCCGTGGATGTGTCTATAAATGCACAGCGTCCCGGGCCCGCCGCGTCCGGGAGCCCTCGGGCTGCACCCCGCTAACCCAGATACTCGTTTCACATCCTTCTGCTAATTCAGAGGGCGCATTCCCTCTCCCTTCCTTTCCTTTGCTCGTGTTCACGCACACCAGTCTCTGTGGCAACTATACGCTCGCGATATAAATATAGAAAGTAACCAAGGGAAATATCTCAGCTTATTTGCTAAAGCAGTTAAAAGTTCAGTGAAAAATTTGATTTTTTTGGTTTGATTTTTTTGTTTTGTTTTGTTTTATTTGGTTTTGCTTTATATGTACTTAAATTTTAATTTATTAGTTCAACAGGTGAAAAATGAAAGAGCAGATCCAGTATTCATTTTGTTTTCACATCCTTCATACTTAAGGATCACGTCTTGAATGTATTAATTCACAACAATCTCTATAAAACAGGAAAGTGCTCATCTCTATTTTAAAGGTGGCAAAGGGATCAAAACTGAGAGGCACAAATGAAGAATTGAGTGCTCACATTGCCTGGGCTCAAAGCCAGCACGATATTTCAGTTGCAATCTGTAAAGCATGCAGTCACTCATCCACATTGTTTCTGGATTGGAGCTGGCACTTGGGAGCTGGTGGGAAGAACACCCAGTTGTCTTCACCTATCCACCTACCTGTAGGTACGTAGGATTCAGGGCTTGGATGCAAGTCTGAAATAGCATTTTCTAAAATGATCTGCAGCCTTTAGACTCAAACAGTCTGAAGAGAATCTATAGCTTTTATAGATCTCCATAACCCTGAAAGTTTTGCCACATGACATTTACTTGGATACCTACCTGAAACTGCTCACCTGAGTACCTCTGCTTCCCCACGGGGATGTCAAGGGTACCAGCACAGTCATGGCCCTGTGGCACAAAAGTCCTGCTTCATATGAGACATATCATGAGGAGATCAGGGGTAGAAAGATCGTGGGGAGTAGATTAAAGTCTTGGAGAAATGCACAGAGGAAAGGGGCTGGAGATGTGAACGAGACCATGACAAATTTACTTAGATCACGTAATTTACTTATATAAAGCTCTTAATTCTTGGGCTCTTGAACTAAGAGTAGCATTATCAGTATCAAGTTAATGTCAATTCAGTTATGAACATGAATATTGAATAAAAATACTCATTCTGCTCCTTGATAGGACTTTGAAGTTTGGCTCAAGTTCATGCCTAAACTCTGCTGAGTTACCAGGAACAAGATGTTCCACAGTTAGTTGTGCCCCAAAACCCTACAGTTTGGCAGTGGGCAACACAATAATGGATTAACACTGGCAGCACCCCTCCAGAATAAATGGGAATGCCCCACCTGGCTCCTTCCCTTCCTGAAGGATCAAGCATATGCCCATTTCTTCTCTTCTCAGTAGGAAAGTGTTCTTGTTAAATTCCCAGCAGTGCTGCCCCCGAGGGCCCGGAGCAAGCTGTGGGCACTGAGCTGGAAAAGAGGTGCTCTCCGGGGGTAGAACCCCCTGGAGTGGGCAAACAGAAAAGTACTGACATGTTGGTGTGGGAAAGAGAGGGTACAAGTAACTATGCAGACACACATAGGAAATGGCTTCAGTAGGTGAGAACAACCAAGACCACTCTGACTCACAAGTACCATTTCAATATAGTGTAAAGGACATCAGAAGATCAGGGAGTGATCATGTAAAATAATAAATAGGTAAGTAAAGGGTTACACAGGAATGTTTCTTTCATCATCAGTATAATTTTCTGTAAGCCTACACTTCTGATGCCTATAGAGCTTCTTAGGGCAATAATTATAGCTGCAACAGTGACACAGGGATAGCAATGGAACTGTGCAATGCATGGGTTGGTTGACACCCTACCTAGTACTGTAAGGTCTGGATTACACTGAACAACAGCTGAAAAGTGAAAAAGATTCTAGAGAAAATACTGCTATGTTTTAATCAAGAAGTATTCAAAGCTTCCAATCTACTGTGCTATTTACAACTATATAATTTTAATCTTCTGCAAGTTAATCCTACTGTGAAGAGTATAAGTGAATGCCTTATGGAGCTCACTGAAACTCAGGGATGAAAGAGAGAAGTTGTCTGTATGTGTCTCCAGCATGGAGAAGAAATACACAGGTTAGCTCCAAACGAGCGGGTTGAGGTGTGGAGGAGCAGCCAGGGCTGGAAAGTGGAGCTTGACAAGGGATGTGACATTCTGGGAAGGTCTGTGATAAACAACTGAAGATCAACTGCAAGGTTTTTAGGATTTATAAATAAACTTGAATTGAATACTTGTTTTTGAGAACAGATGGAATCAAATAACAGTTTTCCCGTAAAATTAAGTAGGACTGGAAGTCAGGTTTTGAAGTTTTGCATTTTTTTTAATCTGAAACTCAGGAATTCAATGCCAGCCTGAAGCATGAGGAAGAAAATAAAGCAGGACTTACTCCATGAGAATTCCATTTGTTATTCACTAATCACCCAGTCTTTGGTTAACCTAATTATTTATGGCCTTAAAATTCTTTCATTTTCCAGGTATTTAATAAAGATGCAGAATGTTTGGAAATGGTGACCTCATCCAACAGCTGTGTATAGACATGAGTAATAGACCTCAAATGCGTTCCCGCTACCTTCAATGAGAAAGTGTGATTGACTTAAAAGATAATATTAGCAGAGTTAAATTCCTTGGTCTTCACCCTCCCATGATGTAGAAAAAAGAAGCACAAATGTAGTTCCATCATGAAGTTTTAAAAAGCCATTAAAGTTTCCTTAACAATCAATTTTGTTACATTTGCTGATTAAACTCTTTTTGTATAAAGTTACTGTTTTAAATACATGGTACTTCACAGTAGCATTGCACTGCAGAAATTCTTGTAATTTATGTGCGTTGAGATTCCTAAAGATCTATTACAGCTGACAAGTCTTTTTCTTTAAGCACGTAAATGACTAACAACAAAAGTAAATCTTTCTTCATTCTTAGTTCACTTCATCCTAAATTGATTGCTTGTCATATCTGACCGAGACCTTTCTGTGAAGGAGCACAGGAGAGACAGGTATTGATATAATGAGGCATCTTACAGAAAGTTTGCTGTGTAGCTGTTTGGTGGGCTTGTCAGGGTTAGGCTTGTGGTTGAACTCTTACCCTAAAGATCCTTTCCAACCTAAAATATTCTGTGATTCTATTCTATGATTCTACTGAAAGTATTTGAAATCTTACAACTGACCATGGTAGTCCATATGTCACAAAAAATTCCTGTTGCCAAATTAAAAAATTCAATTTGCATCAAACGCTTCTTCGTTTAATTCATAGAAAGTATTAATTAATGATTAAGCTTTTTAATTTCAATTTCTAGATATATTATTTATGTTTTCATGCATTATTTACACCATAGCAAATCTAGCATAAGAGACAAAAGAGCAGGGTCCTCTGTCTCTTAACCACTTTTAAAAATTCCAAGTTTATTATGCTAGAACCAGAATCAAATTTTTATTAATCTGTTTTTATGCTTGTATATAAACTCATTCTTCAGTAATCAGCATTTTCAGAAAAATCTTTGAAGCTATTGACAAGTTAAGACCTCTTTTGCAGTGATTGCAGCACTTGTGTGAATAAATCAGACACAGTTACCAACTGCTTTAAGTGCCTTTTGTGGGAGCATTATAGGCAATAAATTGGTATCAGCTTTATTCTTGCCAGCCCTGATCAGCATTTTGCTGAGCACATTCCACCTTTGTGCTTGGTGTAATACATACTTTGCTAGATGGAATCCCGACATGTTACTGGGCTCAGCCAAAATGTGCTTGGTGAAATGCAGCAAAAAGCACGTGCGTGACCCTGGAGAAAGGTGTAAAGCACAAATCTGATGAGGAGCAGTTGAGGGAGCTGGGGATGTTTAGCCTGGAGAAAAGGAGGCTCAGGGGAGACCTTATCACTCTCTACAACTGCCTGAAAAGGAGCAGTAGCAAGGTGTGGGTCCATCTCTTCTCATGAGTAACAAAAGTGGAAACGGCCTCAAGTTGCACCAGGGAAAGTTAAGATGGGATATTAGAAAAAATTTCCTCATGGAAGGGGTTGTCAAGCACCAGAACAGGCTTGCCCGGTGAAGTGGTTGAGTCACTGTACCTGGAGGTATTTATAAGATGTGTAGATGTGGCACTTGGGGACATGGTTTAGTGGTGGACTTGGCAATGCCAGGTTAGCAGTTGAATGATAAAATCTCAAAATCTTTTCCAGCCTAAATGATCCTGTTGTTCTGTAGTTCTATGATAATCAGTGCCACATACTATTTTCATCCTGGCATAAAATATCTTCTTTATATCTTTGTTTTACATAGGGAAGGAGGGAGTAATCTTACTGAATAGCTCTCATTCCGTTTGCTGGTGCAAACTAGAGAGTGCAGACAGCCTGATCTCAATTTCTAATTTCAGGGATGAAAATGCTGTTATTGAAGTCTGCACGAGATGGAAATGCAGGATCCAGCCTATTGCAAGTGAGATGAATTGTTTTACATATTTTAATTTGATAAAATTTATATTGCAAAAACTTTGTGACCTACATCCAGCAGCAAGGTAATCCACACTGTTTTGTTCTCACTCTTGCTTTTGTTCATATTTGAGTAAACATGATGGATCTGGTAGCAAAACTTTCACTACCTGATATGACTGTTTATCCTTTTCTTGTTATTGTCAGATTTGAGGAAACCATACATCCTAATTCTAGTCATTAGAGCAGGGCTGTATGCATTTTCACACTGGAAAGTTTGCTTGGGTTTTTTGATACTGCAGTTAAACCAACAATAATTTTAGGATACTTTAATATTGAAAGTTGGAGTCCAGAACCATTAACATTCTCCCAAAGAATACCAAGAAAATTATTTTATAAGAAAATGCCAGTCTAAAACTTCCAGTACTGATTTTGTTTGGTGTAGAATTTATTTTCTCCAGAGTAGCTACTATAGGGCTTTGCTTTGGGGCTATGTTAAAAACAGTGTTGATTACACAGGGATGTTTTAGTTGTTGGTAAGCAGAGCTTACACTGTAGCACTACATCGAGGTAGTAGTTTGGTTCTGAAACACTCTGTGTTCATACTAACATTATCATTAATATGTTTCTGAGTTTCAAAGGAATTTTTTTTTTGTTCATTAATCAGTGTGTAATATTTCACAGTGTAATGTAAAAGTGCTCACTGTAAACCTCATATTATTGTTGTGACACTATTCTCAGAAAACCATAAATGTCAGTCATCTTGCTGGAGAAAACCCTCAATTACAAATGTTAAACTATGCTATGTTCTGAACTTGTCAAGAAATATAACTTCTAAGAGCAGTCTTATACAAATAACATATGTTTTTTAAGGTTGGAATCAACACAATATTTCTGTACAACCTTGTGTATTTTCTACCAAGTCCCTAATCTATTTTAACTTAGTTGGTTCCATCCCTTCCACTGACCTGAAGCATATAAAACTTGAAACCAAATATATATATATATTCTTTAACCTCATAAATCAAACAATTTTCCCCATTTTTTCACCCGTGAGATACATTCTTATGCCAGTAAATTCTTTTCTAAATGTAAGGATGGGCCTCTCCTGAAATCTGGTCTCTTGCGACTTTAAAGGATTAAAAAGAGGCACCCACGGAGAGGCACTCTGTGATGGAAGCAGAATAATGATAGCAAACCACTATCTGCCAAATGGAATTAATCCATCTCAGCATCTCATACTTACTTAATCCATCTAACCAGGTGGTTACAAAAGATACATTCCAAAGTTATTGCTGAGATTTTACTGCAACATTCCTGCAAAAGAATGGGTGCTGTCATGACATCCAGCCACAGATGCTACTTTTGGAAGTTTAACAGGGTAAGCTGAACTTTTGTAGGAAGGTTGTACTTGTCTCCCTTTTTTGGAGCACAGTTCTTGCTGTTCTCGTTCTGTGTTTGGTGAGACACTAGTGGACTGCCTACAAGAAAAGGGTGTAATTTTTCTTACCTAGCTGTAGTCAATGAGCATAGACCGGGACCTGGCAAACACCAAGGAACACCGGGAGTCTGCAATTGGTGATCTGCAGCACTCATCCCCAGCAATGGAGACTGATAATTGGCCAACCACTCGCAGGAGAGACTTTCTGAGTTTGTCATCCTCTCAGAACAGTGAAAGAGTTGGGGGTTTTTTGTCATCTGGGGCCGTTCATTTTCCTTTCTTGTGTTGGGGAGTGTTTTGTTTGTTAAATAAACAGGTTTTTTCCACTTTTTTTTTTCTCTGAAGAAATTCTTCCTGAACTGAGTGGTGGGAGGAGGAGTCCATGGGGGTTTTGTTTTCTGGGGGCTCCTTCTGGAGGTTCTCCCCAAATTTGCCCTAAACCAGGACAATGAGACAGTAAAGGGAAGAAAAACTGTGTGCTGATAAGGAAGAGATGCCGGTAAGTAGGAGAAGTAACAAAGAGAAAAAAGAGGAATGAGCTCACCAAGAGAGGTATGGTGTACACATACTCATGTGCACTTGTCCACTTAGTTTTAAAAGATGGCCAAAAAATGGCAAAAAGAAGTCAAGTCGTCATTGTGCCAGGGGAGCACAGCACAGGCTGGCAGGGCTTTGCCATGTGCTGGATCAGAGCCAGGGGCTCTGGTAGCTGGAGCCAGACCCCATCTGATGTGCTTTGCCCCTAAACAGAGGTGATGAGCTCAGATAACCAAGGCCAGGTAGCTCCTGGCTTGGGAGCACAAGACCCAGCCCTTGCCTTCCTCCTGTAGCTGGTAAGACAGCTTCTGCTACACATTTTAAACCAGCTGCAAAAATGATTTAATAACTATGGTTTGTATACTCATAGTTTCTAATGAGAGAAGCCAGTGGGATTAATGGTAGACTTTATGCCAAGTAGCTTTAAGAAATAATAAAATAACAAATAAATATTTATAATACTCCTTCTTCAATAAAGCCTGAAGACAGATAAGTTCTCTCATCTCTTTCAAGATTTATTAAAAATCTTTAATTGGCTGTTCTTAAAAAAAATCCAATTTGACTTTTAAAGTGAAAAGTCAAAAGATAAAAGCATCTGTAGGTAAACTTCCACATCTGATCTGCCCATGTCTCTATAATTCAAATGAAGGAATGGATTTAAAAGTTACTTTTCAAGCTTCTGCTCTCATTTCAGCAGCAAATGAGATTTTTATGTTGTTCTACTTGAAAGGATAAAGTAAATTTTTTGCATTTGCCCATAGTATCTATATAGGTCTAATTCTGTCCAGACTCATGTGCCATTAAGCTATATAATAATGTTATATTTTATTTACTTGGGTTAATGCCTCAACAGTCCAAACTCTTTCATGAACTATAATATATCACTATGGTAATGTTAAGCCCTCTTGTTAAAATTGGGTCTGTACAGTCTGCCATTCCATGCAAAGCAACAAAGGGCAGCTCTGCACAAACCACTCCAAATGCTGGAATTAATTGTGTTGTAGACTTCATATTGCACTTGCAGATGTTTTTAATTACTGCTACTCTCTGTTTAATAGCTGTTTCCATAGTAACTATGATTTTTTTTAAGAGGGTGTGAAGGGAAATAAGTTGAGTAGTTGTTTTGTTTGTTGTTTTGTGGTTTTTTTCCCTTAAAAGGAGGACAATGGCAATCTGACTATATATACACCTACATAAATATATATATGTATATGAATAAATACACAAAGCCTAAGCAGTGCAAGAAGTGCAAGAGAAACAAAACGTAATAACACTGAGGAATATTCATGTTTTCAGAAGGTATCAAGATACTTAAATGATCAGTTACTTAAGTCAACTATCTGCTCTCACTTGATCCTTTTGGCCCAATCTGGAAAGTCCAGTGAAGTCAAAGTGCATGCAGTGCAAGCAAACACAGATCTGTGTAGGTGTCCAGCATCACAGATTTACTAGACACAAACACACTTCCAGCAATGCTGGCTTAGGACTAAAAGGTATAAACATACATCTCTATGAAGACTTACTAATATCTTATATCTTAATATCTTATGTCAATTGTAAATTAACCTCGAGTGTGTATCCTGCATTTGAAACACATTTTTTTACTTCCACTGCCAGCACATTTACAAGAATAGAGCGAAGTATGTAATATATCAGCTAACACACCAAGTATCTCTTACCTTTGAGTCATCTCTCAATTCTGTCTTCATTCAACATGACCTGTTGGTTAAGAAGTATTCTAAAAACAGGTAGAATGTCCTGATAACTGGAAAAGTCTTGTTTAATATTTATTACCTACACATGTCAGAAAATAAAGTGAAAATAAAGATCCATAAATAAAATTACTGATAAATGAAAAATTATTTTGCCTTGAAACCATCAGGGGTGAAAAAAAGACCCTCTAAGATTTATTTTGATATTTCAAGATGATACACTGAAATAACAGAAATCTTTCAAGTGTATTATTTATCATATTCAAACTCTTAAAATATCATATGAAAACTGTAACGATCTAAGCTTATTTCCATCAATAGCTATGATAGAAAACATGACTAAGTGTCCAGTTCTCCCTCCCTTGAGTACTGAAAACCTTTCATCCACTTTGAAATGCAAATTAATGACTCCAGGAGTACCACAAGAATTTTATTTTCTATGGAAGCTCACTGCCAAGTCCCATGTGCACCTGTCGGTCCTGTGGGAGTGAAATATAACCTTTTGAAGGAGATAAGCATTTGTCCCATGGACTGATGAAATCCTAGGTTTGCAGTTTAAGTGGGTCAGAGTGATGCCAATTTTGTGGCTCACCTTCAGAAGGGTACACAGCACCTCAACTGGTGTACACATCAGTAGCCTAGTGTTTGAAATGTTCATCAAAACATCTACATAAAGCACACAGTAAATAAAAATAACTCAGGGTATAATAAATTAATTAAACACTAAAATAGAGTAATAAGAAAGAGAGGGATCTCAATGTCTGAGAGAATAAATCCGGACTGAGAGTTTTCCTTTTATAACACGAATCAATGTTTTCCCTGTGAGCTGGGAAATTCTCGTAGGACCTATGCGCGTTCTGCCTCCCACACAACACTTTGCAGCAGAAATCCTCTTTGAGGAGAGGTTGCTGTTCCTGAGAGGCTGCTCTGTTTCCTCTTCTGCTGTCTCAATGTCCATGAGGCCAGCTGAGCCACAGCCAGCTGCTGTCCTGCAGAGGAGTCACTGCTGCACCTCTGGACACTGCCTGGGACCAGGCTCAGGTGCCTGCTAAGAAAATGCAGCAGCTGTGCTAGATTCAATCAGTAGTCCCTGGAAATAGAGTTCCTTTGTTTCTTTTTCACTTTGGAAACTTCCTTTGCCCTTGACTAGGCCTTTTTTCTGGCCAGTCTCCTGAGGTCTGTTTTCTAAGTATAAAAAAAAGAGAGGAAGATTATTTTTTGAAAAAATGAGAAGTCTGTTGGAGACGTCAAGTGGAGGATATAACCTTGAGAGTACTGGGGTAAAGGAGGAAGAAAATCTAATGCAGGGTCAGAAAACTGAAAGGAAAAAGATTAATTAAAATATACTAAAGGAGTTTTGAAGATGAAAAAGGAGTTTAAGTGCTAAGTATTTGCCTTTGTAACAGAAGCTGTGCTGAAAATCAACAGGGAAAGCATGGCTTTCATTTGAGAGGCAATTTGCATATTAATATTGTGATAGCATTATGCAATAGTATATAAGACAGATTGAGTAAATAGAGGCTGTGACCAAACATTTCAGCTTCTTCCCCATGTCTATTGAAAATAAAAACTGGCAGAATGTCACACTGTAGGATTGTCCTTGATTTGTTTCCAGTAGAACATTAATTGATGTGTTCCCATGTTTTGATATGTGATTTACAAGCTCAATAACTCCAAGGATGATTACAGCCAGGCAGGCAGTCTGGATGCCAAGCCTCATTTCAGTGAACTGTCCTGGATATTTCACTCTGAAAACCATGGCTTTCTAAATGTGTGGGAAACAATATTAAGCAGTGGCAATCAACAGTGCAGTTTTCTGTTGGTGTAGCAGGAGGGATTATTTTGAAATAGCTAGTGCATCTGTTTGGTAACTATTTTTCTCTTCAACTGGAAAAATCTACAATGTTTCAAACAAAATACTTATAAAATACCAAGAAATGTAGAATTTTTTGAAAAGAACATTTTGTATTAAAAAAAGTCGAGTTTGTTTTTTTCAAAGCAACCAAAAGGAATGAAGAAGAATATGTACAAGCAGTAAAAAACAAATTAAAAAAAATACTTTCCCATATCTTGATTTGCAAAACTCTTGACAACTCAGAAATTCTAAGTATAGTTTCATTGCAATACAATCTACAGTTAGTCAACTGTGACCCCTAAATACCAAGGCTGTAACGGTAACAGTGAAAAATGAAAGCTCATTATTGTAATATTCCATGCTGCTAAAATATCAGCAATCCATTTCATGTTTCATCTAATTTTCTAATATAGCTTCAGCTTCAGCTGAAATCTGCTTAACAGGAAAAAAATTGAGCTTTTAAATTTTTTTATTTTTATAACTCTATTGTTAAATGAGTAATAGAGAATTTGTGTTTCAAAGACAAAGTGATTATGTGATCTATGTTTACTTGATTGAATGCTACTTCTACAATAGCAGCTGTAAAGGTTAATATTTCAGTTCATACATCCAAACCAGCTAGGACGTGGCATAAGTATTGAGGAGCAGAGTACTAGAGGATGGACACTACACTATAACTTCGCAGAGTGAAAAGTGACACGTTGCGCAAAAATCTGTTGAAGCAACCATCAGCAGTAAATTTGTGATATCAAAATGTTTACTATATTAAAACAACAAATGACAGTTTATTATGCCTTACATTGAACCTTCTGTCTGAAATCTGTGGTTATGAAGATTGTGCTTTATCCAGTGTTTCGGAGAGCATCATTGCCCTCTTTGCACCTGTGAGATAAGTTGGCATTTCACTGGATCCTGTGCCAGTGTCACAGTCTTTCAGCATCCTCTTCAGATTTGTCGTACAGTTGCTGTTTTAGGAGACAGTGATTTACTAACACCTTTTGCAACAAGTGAAACTGCCTCCATGGAGAAGGGAGGTCAAGTCTATTACTTGTTATACAAACTCATTTAATTCATCCCTCATCACAGTTCCTCATGGCTGATTTTTCTAAAGTTTAATGATATGAAGAATGCTTATTACTATATATACACAGTAATTTCACGTTTATAAGGCGCACCCTTTTGACTGAAATTTTGATTGAAACTCAGAAGTGCGCCTTATAGGCCGGTGCACTTCTTATATGGACAAAGTTTGAAAATATGCCAACCCGTAAGTGTGAGCCCGCGGCAGCCCCGAGCTGAGCCGAGCCAAGCCCACCCAGCCCCAAGATCACGATTCCGTTACTAGTTTGTTATTATGTTGCACACAGATCCTCGCTGAAAAAAAAAGAGTGCGCCTTGTAGTCCAGTGCGCCTTATATATGAACAAAGTATGGAAAGTTGCCGACAACCCGGAAGTGTGCCTTATACTCCGGTGCACCTTTTAGGCATGAAATTGCTGTACTTTCTTCTTTTTCATCTGTTGCACTAGCAAGTGAAGCACACCTTAATCTGTGGCCCTGCCTCAGGCTTTTCAGTCCAACAGGAAACATGTTTTGATGTAGAAGCACAGTGGCTTCTTAGCAACTGAATACTCATTAGAGTATAAATAAGGGAAAGTAAACAGAAAGTAGGAATGAATTTTTGGTGTGGCAAGAAGAATGGAATAATTCAAAAGAGGCCAAGTTTTGGAGATGGGGTTTATAGGAAGAAGGTGAACCTCTGCAGATGTCTGGGGATGAGAAATCAGAGCAAAGAATTTGTAAGAAGAAACAGGAGATTGTATCTTTCTCTGATAATTCTAGTAAGCATATTGCAGTGTCTAAGAAATGAAGTGGCCATAATTACGGGTATTTAACTGCTCACCAGATACCTTTGAACCGCTTTATCCAGAGATGAGAGCAGGTCTAGGAATACAGCTTCAGCCTTATGTACACTAAGGGTCCAGCTTCCCAAAGGCAAAGTTTTCTTCTGTTTGTATCTAGTTCAGCAGATGAAGATGCAAATAATCCAGAAAGTTATCCTATGGCTTGGAGCTTCCTGCCAACTAGAGGTGATTAATTAATTTGTTCTCCATTCTGCTGTACAAAATGAGATGCTAGAAGTTAGCAAAACATGCTCAGAAAAAGCAGCGTTGCTGAGGTCAAAAGGTTTAAGAATAAAGTTACAATTGCCAAAAATCACCGATTTAAAGCAAGCAACAGAAGTTTGACTGCTTTCATAAAGGAGAGAAGCAGAGGAACCATATGGCTAAAGAAAAAGATGAGAGAGCTATGATTATGTCACAGTTATGACATGACTCTTAAACAATGAAATTATTTTCTTTTGTTTTTCAGGCCTCATTTCTATAGATTCTAGATACTGTTGGTAATTTAAGACAGGGGAAAAAAAGTGATAAAATATAACATGGATTTACAAAGGCTTACTTGATCATGCTGGATTAAGATTCTATTTTTCTTTGATTTTCTGGACAGAGGAAATGAAATACATCTAATCTACTTAGACTTTTACAAAGCATCTGATACAATTCCACAAGGAAAATTATTAGCTAAACAGAGAAGTCACGGATTAGCACAAGAATTTTGCAATGAGTAAGGAACAGACTTAAAAGAGAAAAAGTGAAATGTTGAAGTAAACTGTTGATTACACAATTGTCTTGAAAACTAGATTAGAGACTTATTTCATCTAAAATTTTCTTTAGTAATCTTGGCTCATGATATGAGGTTGATCTGTTAAAATTTAATGATGACACAAAGGAATTGCCAATATAGGGGAGGGTTAAACATCATACGGGATGAAAAGGATGAGTGATGATGGCAATAACAGAGTAAGAAAATTATGACTTTAGGGACTAATAGGAAGAAATTACTTGCGTTTCATGTTGGCTGTTTACACAATCACTATGATTCAGTAATATTATTTATGGCACAAGATAACCAAATATGATCCTGTAATCTGGTTGTGTTCCCCTGTATTGCTTTTATATTTTTATTATTTTCTGTTCCTGTGTATTGTTTCCTTTGGGGGAGGTTTAGATTAAATATTAGGAAAAATTTCTTCACTGAAAGGATGGTCAGAGCGGGGTGAAATTGCCATTCTTAGAATTGTTCAAAAATTTATGGATGTGGCACTCAGGGATGTCTCAGGTTTAGTGGTGAATATGGTGAATTGAGAGTTTGACTCAATGACCTTAGAAGTCTTTTCCAACTTCAGTGATTCTGTGATCCTGGAAAGCTCTTGTCTTTCGGCTGAGTGTGAAAAACTGTGATTTTAGACCCTGTTTCTTATATTCCCATGCACATATAGCCTGTGAGAACCCATCCTAAATGTGGAATACCCTTCTGGTCAACCATGTGAAACAAATTCAGACTGGAAAAAGGTCTAAGCAAGGTTCCCAGGACTAAATGTACCTTGCTTTTAAAAGCTGGGGGCAGATAAGGTGTATGCTAATCCTCTGGCATTGTAAAAGCAGGCAGAAGAGAGAGAAGGCCCATTTTAGCAAATGAATAATGCTGGTGCAAGGATAAACTGGCACAAATTAGCCATGGTTATGTGTGAAGAGGAAAATCAAAACCATCAGAGCAGTGAGAGTTTATAAGGGCAAAAAGAGAACATTTGTTTCTCGCTCATGAGACAGAAATAGCAGTGCCCTTCGCCCAGATTAAAATGAATTAAGTAAGTTTGTCACTTAATTTTTATTTCTGCATTTTCCTTAACATCAGTAACACATTATTCACTAACAGATTACTTTCCTAAACCTGTCCAGGCTGTAGAAATTAAGCATCATTTATCTTTCAGATTTTGCATTTGCTGTTCCCTGACTACCCTCCAGTTTCTGTGTTTATGCCTTTTCACTGTGCTAGTTCACTGTTTTTGAGTTACTCTCTGCTTCCTCACATGCCTTTCTCCTTTTACTGCATGATATTTTTAGGTATCTTGATATACTTAATTTTATTATTATTTTATATTTTTTTCTTTTCTTCTTTTTCTAGCCAAACTTTGTACCAAAGCAGTTGAAACACTATTTCTTGCTCAAAAAAGTGACTCTATTGCAAGATTCTCTGTCATCATCATATATAGCAGCCTTAAAATTTACAAACAGGCAGGCAGAACCATATAACTTCCGGGACTGATACAAGTGTAAATATTTTAAATTTCTTTTTCTCTATTATCTTAATTATCTAATTGTAGCAGTGACTCAACATTCAATTTATTTGACTGCAAAAAGTGCTCTGAAACTTTCTCCTTCAAGGATGCCAGCCCATACTGAGCCTACAAAACCCAAAAACTCCATTTCCGTTGGATCCAACATGGAGCAACCAAACCCTTGTTCACTCTTCGTAACTTCTGATACTTGCTTAAAAAAGAGAGATACTATAAACCAGCTCTTCAAACTGGCTCGTAACAGGATGAAACATCTCCAAGATTAGTTATTTAGCCCCTTTATCGTAATTTCTTCTAGCAAAACATTTAAAAATTTTGACTTTCAAATAGTTAAATTGCCTTTGCTGCTGTTTTGGGACAAGACAGTTGTTTGGTGCACTTGAAGGTGGAGTCAGCTCCTGGGCTGTGTAAGCAAAAGTTGCTTTTAAAATCAGTCATCAACTGTTCAGTTTTTCAGACTGAATATTAAACTCACTGATATTAGATACAATCTCTATCTTTATTTAAAGCTAATATATGATTTTTTTTTAATTTGCTTTTCAAGGATTTGATGGTCAGAGAGGAGCTGCATACATACTGTTAACACTGTCAGAGCAAGGTCTCCAGTCAAAAAAACAATGAGGACATAGATATTTCCCTTCAGAAAGGGTTTTCATATTTGGTTTTGTTCCAGGTAGGCATGAAATCCTAATCCTTCTAAATGTTCCACATAAATAAAAGCAGTAAGTTTAAACCACCTAGTAGTTTGATTCTACATCTAAAATTTTAACACTGGCAATAAATGCAAATGCAGTACTGAAGCAGTTATCACAATTGGATTAAATTTTCTAAGTGCTTTGAACACTTTGCTGAAAAAAAAAAAGGAGTATATTTTGGAATATGTGTAACATTTAATTCCAATACTCCACTCCATGTTCTATTTTTACAAGAGCTGAAATAAAATCTGAATGATTTTGCACAAGACTTACATAACTACAAAATTAAATTAATATCTTTATTTAAATGAAACAAGTAAAAAAGTCTTAACTTGATTGCATAGCTTGGGCATTTTTCAGTTTTACCTCATCTAATTAGTTCTCTGACAGTGAACTTCCCAACTTCAATATTCCCTCAGCTCTTTCTCTGAAATGACCTTTCATGGCAATTTATGGAAGAAAGGAAGCTACCTCTTACCCTGCGCAGGTAGAACACACCCAATAAACTCAATATCCTGAAATCAAAGGCAGAAAAGTGAGCAGAGAAAAAAGAAAACTAATCACTGCCATCAACAACAAAAAATACAAAGGGACATCAGTTTACCATCAGGCTAAAAAACGTGTTAAAAACAGGTTTTCACACAAATGTGCTAATATTCAGGCTGGAACTTCTTTGTGGTATTAAGTCTTTTGGGCAGGATTTCTATGAAAAGAATTGGGGGACATCTGTGCATTGTCCTACTGCTACTGCTGGGGTTGGAGGTGGTGGAGGAGCCATCACAGCATGGATGGAAGAGGATAAAATTTGTAGAGACATAATCAAATAATAATGAAAATGTTTTGTCTCACAAGCAAAAGAAATTTTATTTAGTGGAAATCCCATAAAATATTCATCAGTTTTGGAGTTTATTGTATTTGACTTTTTTCCCCCTTAAGTTTTAAGGCTGTGGGCCTTGTGGATCTCTGAACCCTAAACCTAATGTCAGCTGGGGCCAAGACTGAGGTCCTGAAGACCATGGCTGGCCCAGGTAAAAAAGGTGTGGAGGGAGCAGTGTTAGTGCAATATCCCCCTTAGTGGTCACCCCATAAATCTGAGAGGTACTAAACCATGAAAAAAAATTCCTAATAAAAACTGAAATAAACAGTAGGTGTTTCTAAATATGAGAGAATAGACAAAGGTTGTTATCGTAAAGAAAAAACTCATTAAGAAGAGCACTGGGATAAAGTTCGATATGCTAAAGAATGTAGTTATTATTTATAATCATAAAGCAATTTGTGTTGAAAGGGCATTTACAGATCATCTAGTCCAACATCCCTGCCATGTCCAGGGGCACCTCTCACTTGATCAGGCTGCTCAAAGGTCCATTCAATCTGGCCTTAAACAATTCCAGAGTTGTGGCATCGCCCACCACTCTGGGAAACCTGTGGCAGTGTATTGCTACCCTCACAGTAAATAATTCCTTCCTTATATCCAAAAGAAATCTACCCTCTTTCACTTTATAATGTCACTACTGCCCTAATTTTTTCTTAAAAGCCTCCCTCGGGTACTGAAAGGCCATGGCAAGGTCTGGCCAGACCCTTCTCCTCTCCAGGCTGAGCAGTCCCAACTCTCTCAGCCTGTGAACGGCGGTGTCTCTATTTATGGCCAGAGATCACCGACCGCACATTAGGTGATGGTTCGAAGGTCTTTGCTTTCAAGCTCAGGCACCGAAGGAAGACGCTGGAGTCATTTTCTGAGGTTTCTAAGATTGTTTATTCTTCCTTATCTCAGGAATTTCTGTGCTGACTAGCTGAGGTCCGTTCAGCTGGTCAGCCGAAGGCGCTCTCCCTGCCCACGGGGCAGGTCTTATCTTTTATACTACAAACTACGTAACTATAATTTACAATTACTTTCCAATACATGCCACTTACATTGCAATGTCCAGCTTTCTCCCAAGCCAATCCCAAAGTGCCATCCTAACCCAAAAGATGGACACCTTGAAGAAGGAGAAAGAAAGACATACCACACCCAAAATCCTCCATCTTGTCCTTAGACCCCTTATTATAAACAATTTTAAAAATCCCCTTTTCTACTTTCTAATAGTCCAATTTGCACTCTACTTATTTTCTATAAGTTTAGATTCTTCATACAACGATGGTAACTTTTCCCAGGGACTGCAATCGAACCCACAGGGGTCTTGGGCATTGTGCCAAGGTCTCCGAGCCCCCTGCCCGGGTCTGGAGGCATCCAAGGAAGCCAGGGCAATGTCCTGGGTTCCCACATGAGCCTGTTTTCACAGGAGGAGTTCCAGCCCTGTGATCACCTCCACGTCTCCTGTGGACATACTCCAACCTGCCCATGCCTTTCTTGTACTGGTGGCCCAGAGCTGGATGCAGCACTCCAGCTGGGGTCTCACCAGAGCAGAGTAGAGGGGCAGAATCCCCCCCTCAACCTGCTGTCCACACTTCCTGAGATGCAGCCCAGGACATGTTTGGCTTTCTGTGAGCTCACATGGCTGGCTCATGTCCAGCTGATCATCCCCTGGTGCCCAAGGCCTTCTCCCCAGGACTGCTCTCAATCCCTTCATCCCTCAGTGTGTATTGCTGTCGGGAATTGCCCTGACACACATGCAGCACCTTGCATTTGGCCTTGTTGAACTTCTTGAGGTCAATTATCTGCTTGCATAGTGCTAAAAATAGGTGCCTAATTCCTGGAGCCTTTAGTTACACTGGAAGGAGGCAAAAGCTCCTTTAAATAAAGGTCCTATGGGGCATAAGTTTCCAAGCTCTGCTCTTCCAGAGGGATGATATCACAATACCAAAAATCAAAAGAAACAAATGGTTTAAGTAGATAATCAGTTAATAAAATCTTTTAACATAGATGCTTTGACTTGTAACCATTAATAAGTCCTCTCTTTTGGCTTTTGGTTTTCCTGTTGTATTTTTTTTTTGTTGTGTTACAAAAATATTGTGAACAAATATTTCTGCCTTTATGTTATTCTCAGCTAATGTTTATTTGGACTAATGGGCTAAAAAAAATTTAAGGCCATTTTGGTTACCAGAGCTACTAGACTTGTTCCCAAACATACCATGAGGATTGAGGTAAGAATTCAGCAGTGGCCACAGTTCAACCTTGGAAATTTTTTTTTTTTTTTTTTTGTAGATAGGAGGGAGATTTGACCCAAGAATGTCAGAGAAAGTGGTATAAAACTTTTGACAAACAGCCCAGTCGACAACTCAATCACATGCTAGAAAAAGCTGATTTAGTGAATGTTCATGGCTGCTTTCACCAGTACCTGTAGCTTTTGCCAGTAGTTTTCTGTTTACTGGTTGTGTTAAGAAAGGCTTAATGATAGAAAATTGTTAATTCTGTGACTTCAGAAAACTGACTTGATGACAGTTCCCTTCCTAGAGGATGTAATTAAGTTATAACTATGATGATGTCTAGCTTGTTTACTGGCTTATAATGGAGTTTCCTGATATCAGTAAACATGTGGCAACATTTATATTGGTGCTAGTTGTGGCATAAATAAAGCTTAATGGGGAAGGAGATATACCACTGCTCATTTGAGTGGAAGTAGACTTACTTTCCCAGTGATTTCAGATTTTTTAAATTGAGGTTAAGTCAATTTTTCCCTGTTTATTTATTTCTTTACAGAGGAGGCTTTCTGGGTTCAAAACTAAATGGCAAGACATTGCTTCTATCTCCCTGTTAGTCTTTTTACTGCCATGGAGAGCAAACCTCTGAATTTGGGTGCCTCACTGGGACACCTAAGATATTCTTACACTAGTCTAAGTCAAAAAGCCAGGGATTAAGTCTGAGGAGTTTGCACATTGTTCAGCAAATATATCCTGGGACCACATATTGAACCATGAAGATCAAACAAATGGAGAACAGATCCTGTATAAGCTCTTGATACTGTACATGTAATATTTTCTGCAAGCTCTTGCTTACTATTGAGTGAACAAAATTTGCTATAAGGCAAATTTATGGTGTGGAAGTATTAGGGAGAGTCATGGGAAGATGGAGAAAACACACAATGGGGACTGAGTTAAGGCTGCAGAAGTAGCTTTTGAATGTTGACTCTGTAACCTTTGTAACCTTAATAATGTTAGTTTAATGCATACTATGTTTTATTTGTTTAATGCCTCAGAGTAGCTACATTTGGAATGAACTCCATCACCTTCACTGAAGGAAGCAACTCAATAGGTCCTGACCCAGTGTGGCCTGTTGCGATCAGCCTCTGTAAGGTCATGAGCATCAGACTTAGCCCTGAGAGCTGATGACAGAGTGCAGAAGAATTCTGTCCTCAGTTCCATGGAAGCCTAATTGCTCACTTTGTCATGTTGATCTTGTAACATGTCTCCTGCTCCTACTGCTTCTCAGTAATTTTCTGCATAGAAATACCCTCTGTGCACTGTCACCATTCACTCTGTGACATGGTGAAACTACTGTGCAGCTATTTCTGTTAGATTTCACTAGGGAATGTTATTTCTCCCTGGAGCTGCTCCCATCAGCCTCATGCTATTTCTATCTCTCAAGAAACAATTCTAAGCAGCACCCTTTCTACTGATATCAGTCCTTCCCCTCCTCCTTCTCAGAGCTGGCAGTCACAGCTGACCCTGTGCCAGATTAAAATTTGAGAGGGTTACTATCCAAAGTGTTTGAAATACTCTAATGCTTCAGGATCCTTTCCCTGTAATGTCATCCTATACTTCAGCAATGCAATGCCCAGCTCCTGATTTCCCAAACCCAGTGTGTCCAGATTCCTGGAGCAATGCACTTATGTTAGGGCAGCTCTGTCAATTATAATATCAGTCTGCAGCACACTGCTATGACTCTGTGATCTTGGATGCCCTGGTGAGTACAGCAATGGTTTAATGAGCTGCCTCTTTGTGGTCCTGTGGGCCATTTGCTTGGATACAGCAAGCATCCAAGGGTGGGGTGATGGGGAGGACAATACATTAACCTTCTCTGTGCCTTGGACTATCCTGAGCTCTAAGTCTGAATCTAAAGAGCAGCATTTAACTTTTGTGATCTTCTCAGCATTGCTTTGAAGTGCATTTTACTTAATTAGAAAAGTGCACCCAAATTATGTCCACATCACCAGCATCATTTGTTACCCTTGGTTGCCCCATAGAAAAGAAACATCATTAAACATAAACTCCGCTCACAAATGCTATCCTGTCACCAGTTATTTCATGCAATGTTACCTTCCTTTCCTCCCTGCTTACCTAATGACTTGGTGTTGTTATTCATACTATTTCTGTGCTGTTTGACTTACCACCATATGTTCACTCACTTTAGATCTTGTGATAATGGTCTTTTGTGTTATATACACTTCCATGTATTAATTATTGCCTAGATTCAGATGTTTGGGCTTCAGAAGCAAAAAGGTGTCTTCTTTGTGCTTTTTAACATTCAGAAATACAGGCTTTTCTTTCAAAAAGAGGTTAAAAAAAGCTTGAGTTTTATTAAAGAGTCATCTTTAAATTAGCATAGAACAACAGCAGAAATAATGGTGTTGAAAAAAATTGTTTGACAAATAGTTTCCATTTCTAAAAGTTGTTTTTTTTTATACTTCTGACTGTTAAATGCAACTTGTATAACATTGAAGATATTCAAATAGATAGATTGCAGAGCCTATAACAGGAGGAAAACTTCTAGGCAGATGGAGGAGGATGTCTAGACAGAACTGCATGTACTTAATGCTGAAAAGTAACTTCACTCCTAACTGATACCTGCTGCCATGATTCCTGTGTACCCATAGTATGATACAGTATGTATATTTTCATAGTATGATGTACTATGTTATGCTGATATGTTAGGAATTGCAAGCCAGCTGTCTGATACAATAGTCACAGTGAGTTTTGTTGGCTGGAAATTCAAAATTGATGATCCTCATGGGCTTTTGTGTTCTGCATTTGGTCTATTTTGCAGGGTGGAGTGGCTAAAATGAAGATTTTGGCTGTACAGAAAATGAAATAATTAATTCGCTTGTGGGCAACACAGAAAGGCTTTGTTTTTTCACAATTTCATAAATCCTGGATTTTACTGGAACAAGATATCAGAGATGAAAGCCATGGAAAGCCACTCCCTTCCAAACATTCTTGTGGAGTAGGGATGTTGTTTTGGCTGATCACATATATCTGAGGAATTTGATTTTTATTGATAAATTTGGCTTCTGTAATACCTGGGAGTTTTGAATTGCTCTGCAGTAGTTATCACAACTGCATAATCCCTGATGATTCACTAACCCAGCATTAAACAAGATTACTTTTGTATACAAAACTACATCAGAATATACACATTATTATCTTTATGTTGAAAACAGTACCCTCAGAACATAAAAGAATCAAAACAGGGACCACAGGAATGGCCAAAAGTTTAGGCTGGATATGAGGAAAAGATTTTTCAACCAGTTGTTGTTTGGGAAGAACAGGCTCCCTGGGAATGTGCTCAGAGCACCAGCCTTAGAGAGTTTAAGAGGTGTTTGGACATTGCTCTCAGGCACAGGATGGGATTCTCGGGGATAGAGCTGTGCAGGGGCAGGAGCTGGACAAGATCGTCCTTGTAGATCCCTTCCAAGTCAGCAGATTTTGTGGTTCTGTGATTAATTGAGCAACCAAAACACCTGCCTCTGTTTTGTCTACAGAAAAAGTTCAGATAAGGAAGAATCTACTAATCAAAAACACAATCACACAATGGTTTCAGTAATTTATCTTTGTGCTGAGAAACATTGGGACACATTTTTTTTCACCCGACTGAAATAAAAGTATTTTCTTTGCAAAAAAAGTCCTATAAAACTATGAAACATTACCAAGTCATCTTTTTTTTTTTTTTTTTAAATAACAAATCTAAGGTTGGTAAAGGAACCCTATTAATTTTGTGCATATTGAATAGAAATAGTTCAAAAATTAGAAGTATGAATTTATGTATCAAGGCTGAAGACATAAGTTCCATGCAGATACCTATCAATATTTGGCCTATCTGAAGCTGTAATTTTTGAGAATTAGATATTTATTGATTTTTTAAAAATTTAGATCTCCTATAGCATAAATTTTACATGGGCTGGAAGTTTTAGTACCTTTAAAAATGTGCAAGTAACCAGAAGGAATTTTCCTTTTAGAGGAGTAAAAGATAGAATTTCTTTTTAATCTTCAAATGAGGAAAAAAAATAAATCAACTTTAGTGTTTCTACTTGAAAGGATTCAATGGGCATCCCTTTTTTTAGTCATGGCCTTTGATTTGTTCATTTACATGATTGTTACAGCTGAATCAATACATTTCTGGCTACAATATGACTACACCTAAGTGGTAATCCAAATGTTTAAATGCTTAGAACTCGTGTGTTTCAACTTTCTGATTTTATAATTTTCAGTTTGTCTCCTTGCAGGAGAGGGAAGCACTGGCTTTTTCAAGAGATCAGAGAATGGAACTTCAGAGCCCAGCCACCCTGAATCTCTGAAAGAGAAGGGGAGAACAGTCAATATTACTGAGGTGTCTGCCAGCAATCCCCATCCAGCTCTTTGCACAAGAGCATTTTTCATCAGTAAATGAGAAAATGCTCCATGCTGCATGTTTTACCTCACAGAAACATAAGTGTGAGAGTCTACATGAGAGTAGTGCTTCAGTGTTGAACTGGACCTGGGTTTTCCATTTTTGCCAATAAAAGCAATCTGTTGGAGGGATGGAGGGCTCTGGAGAGCTGTGCTTTGTCCCTCCAAACCAACTCACATGTGTTGTAGCCTGAGCGCCAACAAAGCTTGGACTGGAAAGACATGTACACATTAAATTGGCCTTGAGAAAATGGTTTTATCATTGAAATATATGCATGCCCAAGCACAGTCATTTTCAGAAAAACCTGGTGTTTTGGACACTGGAAGGTTCTAGTATTTGTAGAGTTCTTTTCAATAATGGTTTTGGAAGTAGCTTCTGGATGAATCCTTTCTTCCATAAAATATCCGGAAAATTTTCTTTCATAAAAGCTACAGGAGAGTTTCCCGGTCTCCCAGTTTTCCCAAACAGAGAATTGGAAGGAAAAGGTTCTCTATTCAGGTACAAGAACCAGGATACCTTTAAACATTAAAGTTCCTAAAACAAGTATTAATGTGAATAAAATTTTACAGTATTTCAAATCAAGGATGACAATTTTTTTCTTTTGTTCTATTGCTATAATTTGTCAGGTTTTTTTAATTTTTCATTAACTAATTTAGAGAGGTGTTGAAAGCTTTTTATAAAAGAAAGGTACGTCATATCACTTGGGTGACAATGCTGAATTTCTTCCAGGATTTAATATAATGGCTGTATTCAGCACTCTCTTCATTATCTGAATAGATAACAAGCTTGCCCTTCAGCCATCACAGCTCTTGCATATTTGAACACACATGTTGATGCTTGAAAGATATCTCAGAATATCTATAATGAGTAAAAAGCCTGATCGAAGAGGTGGGTGGTATCCTATTCACCGAGGTGTTACAGGCACATAATCAATAGGGCATGGAGGAAGGAGATCATTTTTATTTCCTAAATTGTCTTGTTCATTTATATGTGAAACAGACATTCATTAGCATTTAAATACTTTTTGACATTTAAGACACTCCCCTGTTTTTATGACATTTTGACACAGTTTCATTGAATGAATTTTTTATAACTTTAGAAAATTATTTTAACAATTTCTACAGATTCTGACATGCATGGGTGAACTGTCAAGAGGCTTGCTTTTATTTAAATCCTCAAGTGTATACATTTGCAAGGAGCTTAAGCCATTATTTGGACCTGAACAAGCCATTTGCTGTCACATTTTTTGAGACAGTTAAAGAACCCTCTGGAGAAGGTGATCTAAAACTTTCCCTAGTAGTGGCTGCTGCAAATAATATCCAATACCAAATAGGGGAGCAGGAAACAAAAAAAAAAAAGAAAGAAAGAAGAAGCTATAATATTATGTCGGCCTTACAGGCTGGAAGCTGAAGGGAGGATTTCAGCTCTCCCAAGGTCAGCAGGGAGAACCTGCAGTAGACTATTTGAATGCTAAAACTTTTATTTCTAGATATTCCACTCTTTATGCAGATTTAAATTTTACTGAGTGACCTGTCACCAATAACAGAAAGTAAGTAAAAAAAAATCATGGAAAGAAACATGACAAATTGAATCTTTTAGTGTAGATTGAATGTTTTGGACTTGACCTCAATTTGAAAATAATGTTCTTCAAAGAAAGAGCTTTGCTGGGTGTCACACAAGTACCTGAGCAGTATTGTTGTGCCAAGTACACTTTACATCTGGATTTCTGAAGGAGTGAGGAATGTCCAACCATTTTAATGATGATCTGATACTCCATTTTATTTCAACTGCTAAATTTCTAACTTCCTACAGGCACGACTATCTACTTGAATCTCAATTTGACACACCTGAGCCTTCTCTCAGGGTTGGCCCATGACACCCAGAGCTTGGTTTACAAGGGTTTGTTATTGCTTCTCCATGTTTAGGATCAGCTGTCTTACATGCAGGGGGAGCAAAAAATAAGTAAAAGGAGCACATTCTTTTGTTTTGTAAGGAAGGACAAAAGAAACAGCTGTGGCATAATAGACCTTGAAATGCATTGGCTGCAGCATCTCTTGAGAGAGACTTCAGCATGTTTCCTCTAATCAGCAACACTCTTCTCCCCCTCTGCCTCACTACAGCTGTATGAATAAAGGAGTCTTTTTTTCCTAGAAGTTCTGAAAACGACAAAAACAAAGCACCTTTTGGGGCAAGCCAAGATTTATTTTAGCTTCTCAGTGAATCAGGAGGGTTTTTTAAAAATACACTCTAGCTTAAACAAAACATTGCTTTTGACAGGGAATAGAACTTTCTGGGTTTTTTGGTTTGTGTTTTTTTGGTTCTGTTTTGTTTTTTGTTTATTTAAGAGGAGAAGGCTTGAAAACAAAACTATAATAATGGAAAGCATTTAGAATATTAAAAAAATTGCAAAAATCAATGATTGCTTTTATTTCTAATCTCAAATTTATGACTTTTATTCAGTTCCTAATGAAGTTAATTTGTGAAATCAGGTCACCTTTCAGAAATATTTTTTTTGCTCCCAAAACTGTAGTTTTCTTTAAAAGTAATCCATTTTTCAGCCAAAGGTTGCTTTTGCTCCTTCTGCACTCACTTATACTTCTATAGACACTATTTCTGACTGATCCAGTAACTGAAACTATCTTCCCTCTTTTTTTTTTTTTTCTTCAAATGAAAAAACCACTCCACTTTTGTTTTCAGTACTTCAAAGAAAACCATGAAGTCTCTGTTCTAGAATAACAGGCAACTTTTGGTCCATCTTCAGACCTTTGCCTCCAGTAACTGACAGTTTTTGATACTGAAGTTCCTGCAGTATCTTGGTGGATTTCTGCACATGACCCTCCCTTCTTCATAGCATTCCAGCTGAGTGGGATTATCAATATGAGCAGCTGAATTATCCTAATTCATTTTAAATTCCCAGTATAATAACCCAAATATAATGTATAATATAATGTAGTGCAAAACATTAAATATTTTTATTTTTTAATAGGATTTAAAGTTCAATTTTTTAAAAAAAGAAAAATTAATCAGGGGACTGAATCATTCCTGGTTCTTGTAAATGAAGGCTACCCACCAATAATTGTTTCCAAGTCCATTTACTAGGATTTGCTTCTTTCCTGAGGTCCAAATAAAGCCTGCCTTGCCTATTTTCTTCAGGTGTGGATCTGTGAAAGCCAGCATAGGCTTTTCTATCATCCTTATTAGTCTTATATGAAGCAGCTGCTACCTCTTTCTGAGCAGCGAGCAGGTTGCCAGACAGCCTGAGGCGTTACCATCTGACATCCATATTTTGTTCTCAATAGGTCTGTGACTCATGCTTTCAGGGGAATACAGTGGTAGGTAGGGTTTGTCTCCTTTTGTGCTGATGATAGATGCAGTTTCATTTCCTACTGCAACTGGACAACCAGTAGAGTTGTATGTCTTTTTTTAGAAACAATTTTTTAAAAACTCACCCACCCAAAAAGCATTTAGTGGATCTGTTTCATTTATTTTGATTACATACTAGTAAAACATTACAGAAATAACACTTCTTTTTAGTACCTTAAAATGAAAACAAATATAGCTAGTTTGATTCTAGAATAAGAAAAAACTAATGTGAATGGTCTTCCTGGTGAAGACCCTCAGTAGTTTTTAACATGATGAGACCCTTCTGGCTGGGGAGACAGGGACATTATTATTTGAATTGTACTTGTTCCCGTGTGCCCCAATGTGAATGCACTAAACCTGGGATGGATGCTGGGAATTTGTTGGTCTCAGCTTGCAACAGCAGCAGGAAAAGTATGGTGGGAAGCAGGTGAGAAGGGTGAAGGGATGTGCTAAGGGACAGTCAGCAAAACTAAGGTTAAGCACACAGCTTTTGATTCCTCTGTCTCATGTTCACTGCCTAGAAAAATTTTTCAACAAAACGGATGGAAATTTAAAATGCTGACAATCATAAGGAAAATATAATAAATAAACTCAAAGCTGTTAGAATGGTAAAGGTTTTTTTAATAAGTTTGTAGCTTTGCACAAGCTCCTACAGTTCTTTTTATTACTTCAGATTCATCTAATTTATTCTTCTTGGAAATAATCTTTCTCTACTGAATTTTTCTCCTCTGACTAAATTCTTGTGTTTGTTTTCACTTGCTCTCCTGGGTACTTCATATGTTCCTTGGCCTGGAACCTTTGTTGTCCGGATTTTAGCATCTGTGTATTTTTGTAAATTAACATAAGCAGTGTAGGTAATGTAAATTTTACTGATTAATTGCTTCTAAACAGTCCTTTTTGGCTAATGAGATACGCACATTGAAAAAGAAACCAAGAATTTGTTTTGACTTTCAATATACCCAACTCTGTTTGTGTGACTGCACTGCTGAGAATTGTACCCAGCTGTGGGATTGCACACTCAACACTGATACACTGAAAATGAAGCAATAAAGCAGCCTCATCACTGCATCCCTACTCTAAATTAGTTCAAGAGAAAAAAAGCATCATAAACAAATCACTGTGAATAATAAGGTACTTCAAAGCATTGACAGGTTCATTTGATTATTTTTGTTTAATTATGTTAATTAGAAAACATGAGGAAAACTTAATGATGGCTGCTATTTTAATACAAGTTCACAGTCCCACATCCACCTTGCTTCTGAATGTCTCCCACTCTCCCACTGCGTCAGAAGAATGAGTGGGTTATTCAGTGTATAAGGGTAGAAAAATACGCATTTTCTTCTTTTCTCCACATGCCAGCTGTACATTTGCACGAGCAGTTCTGAGCTTTGGTGAAGCAGACGTTTAGAATACAGACACTTCACTCCCCATCTCATCATATCCCTCAAGCAGACAACAATTCTCAGCCCTTTTTTCAACTTAGGATTAATAATATGATTAAAAATATTCAGTGCCTCTGTCTTCACCCTCTCAGCTGTAATTGCCAACATTCTGCGTCACTTCAGACAATGATTTTTAAGATGAAGTGGATATAGCATTGTATAAAGCATCAGAATGTTAAAAGGTGAATGGATAGCTTTCTGCAACAAAAAATTGAGTTCTTGGTATGTCTGGTTGAAGCTTTCACTTCTTTTTCTGCCCAGCCAAACATAACCTAAACATCAATACTGGATAATTCTCTTTTGAATTCCCTAGAGAATATTTTTATGGTCAGTGTTTAATGAATTCTGTCCAGTAGCTGCATAAAGATTTAAATTATTAGAATCTTAGGTATGCATATAGGATAGGAGGTACAATGAGATTTCTGACAGTCTCTGCTTAGAGAAGTAGGATTAAAGGTCCTCTACTGGGACTATTTCCTAAGAGAATCAAGCTTTCTTAATAACAGATACAAAGAGCGGGTAAACCAAAAAATAGCTATGATCTATTAGCTAACAATTATGCTTCTCTATCCACAAGTGAAGTATAAAATATTCCCATTCATTGATAATGGAGAGTTCCATTGATCTTAGTAAAATTTACATGCATCTCAGGATAGCTGGATCTCCAGAACACCACTGAAAAGCAGCGCTGAAAGAAACTCTAAAACTGGGAGAAGGAAGGATCAAAGTTTTAAAGACTGATGTATAAAAGCAAGTGTAAGCAGAAGTGGAAGTGGTGCAGGAATCAAAGGTTTGACCCCAAATTCCTCAATACATAAATGCTATTTATGATAACCTATTGAGTTACCCTCAGCATCACAAATCTGCTTACAGTACTGCATCTTGAAAGGGAAAAATAACTACATGTTATCATTTAGATCTCTGCCTCAAGTTCACCTTTGAGGTTTTCTTTCCCAATGTTTACATCCCCTCCATCTTTCAAATTATAGCTGATGTGAATTTGCGGCAGCAAAAACTGGGATATGACCTCACATGAGGTTTTTTGGATTTCATTCTTTATATTTAATGTCTGAAATCAATCTGTCATAGCACAGCACATACAGGAAAGTCCAATGAGTCCAGTTTTCATCATCCTGAGCATTTGCTCTGTGCTATAGATGAAAATACTGGGAGTCTGTAATATACAGTGCTTGGCTGGTGGTTTCTGAGAGAATGCTCATATGTTATTAAATGCTTCATAACATTTATAGTAGTTTAGCTCCTGAAAGAAAATAAGTAATTCTTGCAATGCCCTGAAAATGAGTAAAAATGAAAACTGAAAAAAGCAGCAGCTGTGAGCTGTGGTCACTGGGTTGCTGGGAACTCCCTGAAGACATGTCAGAAATAGCTCTTTTTCTTCTGGATAGTTGATCTGTAGTCTGCATTGGAAAAGAATGAGGCAGGGATCTGAGCTGAGATTTATCCTGCCGTGTGTCAAACTAACACAGTGTTATGAACAGCTTCTGAATGACCAGAAAGATTTTTCTTGGGACCATTCTGTAGTTGTGAAGAAGTATGTGATGCATGTCCTAAGAACCATTTAACTGTACTTAAGTATAGTTTGCATAAGATGCCTTCCTCAATGCCCCTGGTAATCAAAAGAATGAAATTATGGGATCCCAAGACTTTTAATATTTTTTAACTCTCTTAGCTGTACATAAAGAGGGGCTTTATTAAGCTAAAAAATGCCACCTGGCAGGACTCTATGACTGTCCCTCAGCACAATGCCTGGTGCTATAAACTGAGAGATTAACATATCAGTGAGAAAAAGAGAATGGTTAATGCAAATGTCCTTACAGCTCAAGTGGCAGCAACTGCAGATTAGTACCTTTTTCTTCAGTAGAAGAAGTAGCTTCTGAATATATACATTGGCATATAAATACATTCATTACATTGCTATAATGACATTCTGTGACAGTTTGTTTGTCTGGAAGCACAGAACAGAGTATTTTAAATGCTCATTAAAGAGGAGATGTGACAGCTCTACCTCTCGCCTGGTAGTTAGAGCGCTGTTCCTGCACTGGAAAGCCTTGGTTTGAGAAAATCAGAGAGACAATCATTATGAAATTCTGAGACAGGTTCCCTAACCACCCTTCATCAGGCTGTGCAGCAGAGCAAAATAAGTCTCTTTGAAATACTCCTAGGTATAAATTACAAAAAAATTCACTGACAAAAGGCAAAAGAGAATGACCCCATGACTTTTTATTTAAATACAAACATAAGAAAATGTTTTTTTTCTTGGGTTCCATCCCCATCACTAAGTGAGAGAGATACAGCTGAAAATGCCTACCCTGATCCCTCACCCAGTTACACAGAGACTGGAAATTTCAATATCCTCATAGAAACAAAGGAAATGAACCTTTAATTTATGCAATTAATACCTTAACTACTGTCTTTTCTAATAAAATAGAATGCTTCCTCCCCATCTCTCTTATTTCTTTTCAAAATACTTAACACAAAACCTTTAAAATTCAATCAAAGGAAATGTGTAACTTGTCAAAACTCTGGGGTTTTTTTTGGTTTTTTTTGGTTTTATTGTTTTGTTTGTTTGTTTGTGTGTTTTGGGTGGCTTGGTTTGTTTTCAGTTGAGAAGATGGGTCTCTATTTCTCTTTCCCTCTGAAATCTCAGGTCAGACTGAAGTTCTGATTTCTCTTCATCAAATGGAATTTGGAGTATCTGTTTCACAAGACCAATCTCGGCTCTTGTAATTTGGGAAAATGTGGTGGAGACTATTGTAAATTTCCCATGACAATTATAATCAATAAAATCAACAAAATGCAGCAACCCACAGTAGTGGGAGCAACTTCAGTTTGACAGGAGCAGATCTGGAGGGATCTGGCTAATGCATGCAGAAATCCCAAGTTCCTCTTCATGAGACTTGACTGTCTGGGCAGAGCCACTCTGCTCTATTTTCATCTGTCAATATATGAAATTATCTGTTTATCTCTTCAGTGTATAATGGTGCTTTGTGTGTCCTGTGTTTGGCTCTTTGGTTTTCTTGGTTGTGGGCAGGAGGGGTGCATGGACATGTGCAGATTGTGGAACAAGTGCACTTGTGCTCAGTAAGATCTCTGCTTGATGAATTGGCTTCTTGATTGCTGGATTTATTGTTGCATGGCTGGACACAATATTTTGTTTAGGGGTACAACCAATCCTAGCATCCCTTTGAAGGAAAGTAAAGCAGCAGCACTTGCAGCTGCTCTGTTTCTCCAGGGAGTCCATGCTATTAGATTTGGTTTAAGGAAGTTTTTTATGTTCTCTTAATTTGTTCCCAGATACATAAAAAAAGATTAAGGAGTTCTAAATTTGTCATAGGGTTAGGTCCAAAGGAGTACTGCTCAACATAAATACCAATATCAAGCAGCAATAACTCTTCATCTGAAGAAACAGATGTCTATAAAGGCACAACAGAAACATAAGTTTCCTCATTTTTGAGGGTTTGCAGGGAGAAACTGAGTTGATCTAAAGGTAACCTGTGTCTGAATCTTTCTCCAGTGGCTGCAGAATAAGTTTTTGCAGCCAGAATTTTTGAAGAAAGATTTATTTTTAACAATCAAAGTTTTGATGAATGCTTTAACCAAACTCTTTTTGTTTAGCTATTTTTAAAGGGTTTGGGAGGTTTTTTATTTTATTGTTTGGTTGGTTTGGAGTATTTTGGAGGTGTTTTTTTGATGTCTGTTTTAGAATTATATTCACCGTATGAATACATATCTCTTTTTATCCAGTAGTAAAGAAGACAAAACATTCCAAGCCATGCTAGTTGAAATGTGAGGACAGTCTCACCAGAACACAGTAAATAAGCATGCAAAACAGAACTCTAAAACCATTAAAGTTGCAACTGGACAAAGTTTTTTTAGTGAAGATGTTTCATCCTCTCTGGACCTTACAGTTATTTTCTGCTTCTCTCTGTCTTATACTCTGCAGACAATTAATCTACAGCCATAGAATGAAGAGGATTCCCTTTCTTACCACCCAGCTTGGCCAAGGCACAGAGATTTGCTTGTGCATGCAGAAAGTTCCACTTTTACACATACACAGCTTCTTATAGTAGTCCTATTTCTATGGCAATACTATTCATATGCTAAAGTATAGGCTTCTTTAGGTATTATCCTACTGAGGAAAAAAAAAATAATTTAATGCAGAGAGGTTGGTTGTTGTTTTGAACCGGCATCCATTTGGACAATGTGTTTGGAAAAATCGGCTTGTAGGTACTCCCCTATCACTGCCAACTGTGTGTACCTTGCAAACACTAATGAACTGAAATTAGTCTATCCCCAAGATATAGGATCTCTGAGCTGTCTGCAACATTTTTGACACCTTCACCCTAATTTCATTTGCTGGTTATAGGTTTTTGAACCAATATTTTCTTTTCTTTTCTTTCTACCCCAATAAGCGACCTTGAGTCCTCGTTCAAGATTTCTTTAATTAAGGGATTCAAAATACAATGTCTGCTCTAGTCTCCTCACAAACTGACCTCACAAAACGCTAAATCAGAAGTGGACTCATTAGCATTCAGAACCACCACAGATGAACAAAGGAGGAACATTACAGAAAATAAAAGGAAAGGTATTAAAAAAAGGGCATTGCAGGGAGAAGAACATAATTTCTTAAGTGGACTGGATAGAAGGAGTAGGTGAAAGAGGCCACTATGTATCAGAACATCTTTTCAGTGATCTGTCATTGGGCAGGTAGAATGAGATTGCTTGTAAAAATTTTTCATTTTAGCTTAAATGCCAGGACATATTGATAAGGATATTTAAACAGAATGAGAAGCATACACAAAAATGCACATAGCCGATGCCATCATCCTAATGGACAGCAGTGGACCGGTAGATTTTTCTTCATAACCTTGCCAATGTTTTTGAATACTTTTTCCCTAATGGTCTATGTCTCCTTCTTCCTTAACAGTTTAGCAACATTTCTCTTCAGTAACTAGCTGTAACAATCTCCATCATTAAAACAGTTAGGTAGCTCTACTGACTAGAATACCTGTGGTATTCCAAGAAATGTCTGGGATCATAAAAGGAGCCTTGATTTTGGTTATTGCCTGGTAGAGAAAGAAGTGTGAAAAATGAATTGACAAAGTTAATACCTCATGGTATAAAATGAGTAATTTGATTAATGATTAAAGACTCATTTGTGTTGTTTGAACAGAAGAACTTTGCAGGACTACAATGTACACATAGTATTCTGCTCCAGCTAAGTAAGGGATTGGGATAATTTTAAAAATAAACCAGCCTAGTTACTAAGATATTCATCAAGGAGGTGACAGGAAGCTTGAATTCCAGATTCCTGCTCTCAGAATTATTTTTACTTTTACCAGTGAGTGCCTAATTTAAAATGTATAAATGGTGATGGGAACATTTACTAGAGTTCAGGACTCTCCTGCTGACCTAAAGGCTACATCAGGCGGTGGGGTTTTTCTTTCCCTTTTTTTTTTTCCTTTTTCTGTTTCCGTGAATCCTTTGTTAGTCAGTAGGTCAAATTTCAGCAGGAGGGGTGGAAGGGGAGGCCCTGAAGCCATATGGTACCTGAGGCATCTTAAGGGATGAAAATTACATGAATTTGAATCTCTTAAGCTGAAGATAGATAGGAGTGCAAGGCACTAACAGATAATACTTAATAGACATTGTTGGCACCACTGGTTCATATTCCTTCAGTGGGAATGAAGGCGTCTCTGTCTGCTACAACTTTTACTTCTCTTAACATTTTAGTTAAAATAATTGTAATGAAACAAACAGGCCAGATCCTATCCTGCCAGCCTGTCAGTAACACAATATGATGTGTATCAACGTGGTAGAATTTTCTTCCCCTCCTTGATCATGGCAATGACCTCGCTACTTTTTAGGAACACTGTGAGGTTATGCCATTGGTTGCACCACTCCTCGAGAGTGTGGGTTTTTAGCAATCAAAAGCTATGGCTCATTGCACACTCGTGACCTCTTGCAATTCCTTTACTAGTCACATTGAGGCGGGTTTCAATGGCACGTCCTTCCCTTGCTGTCCATGATACAGCCCTGGTTATTACTGGTGAACATAGAGGAATGAATAAAACCATTGAGGCAACTGCAAGCTGTCAGATTAGTCTCTTTGTGTATCAGATTGTTCAAAGCTCCACCTAAAATAAGTGGAAATATTCCTGAAATTCATCACTGTGTCTGTTTTTCCTTTATTTTATTTATTTCCTAATTTTTCTAATTAAAAAAAAAAAAAAAATTAGGAAAGAATTCGCCTGAGCTTGGCTATACATATATATTTAATCTTAATGTTTTTTTCACTATGGATAAATCTCTCAGGGTGGATGTTTTCTTTAATCCCAGAGGAAAAGCCTCAAGATACATTTTGCAGTTCGTCTCACGGGGCCTATTATGTAAAGGCCATCAACCCTGTGTTTCAGAGGCTAAAATTACCAGTTGCCAAGCTTGCTCACGTGTTCAAAGGAGGCTCTGCACATGTTTTTGTATTAATTTTCAGCTCTCATGAGTACACTAATTCAAAGAAGGGCTAACTGAGTCATGGTTAAAGCTATATTTCCTCTCCCTTCGTATTCTGCAGATTGGCTTTACAAATCTGTAGCAGGCATTTTAAATCTCCTCAGTGAGCAAAGCATATGATATCCACTAATAATTGTCTGTGGTGATCTGATGGACTCCAAAAGGATGTAGGAAAAATACAAGCATGAAAAGGGAGTTTGAGAGAAAAAGTCCCAGCAGAGTTATGTACTTATTCAGTCTCCTTGGAGTGAATATAGCTGTCATCATCTCTCCTGTAGAAAATAAGCATTAAAAAACCAGCTGGCAATTATTTCTCAGGACCATATTTATGGCACAAAGGGATTTTCTTTTAAAAGAAGTTTTATCCTTTACTAAAAACACTTTGTATTATTTGTGTATTAACTTTTGAAAAATCATAGGAAAGTCCTATAATTGCTAATTAAAAAGCAGTTAAAGAGACATTAATGAAACTCCTACACTGGTCTTTTTATGCAAAGAATTGATGAGATTCTGAGCAGACACAGTCCTCAGACAGATTCATTAGCTTGTCTCTAACATGCACAATTCAGTTAATGAGCAGAACATACCTGCCATTTATTCAGATATATCAAGAGATATTTACTCATTTGGGGAAAAGACTGAATATTAAATATAGTTATATGAATGAAAAAAATTATAAATTTTCAATGGAAATGAAAGTCAAATATTCTGTTCATCCCAGACTTAGTTGGGCACTTGAAAGACAGTATTTATGTGCTAGGGAAATTAAACTGTAGTAATGAAGATTTCATATCTAGAGGAATTTTTTTATCTTTTACCCTTTTTATCTTTAGCACCTTAGATCAAATTGAGATATAACACTTCATTTCAGAAAAAATATCTTCCAGTTTCAATAATATAATTGTTACTAGGGAAATAATTATTCATTGGAGCAAAGACTGAGAATGTTTGGGCCATTATCTTGGAGGCCTAGATCCAGTGAGTAGATAATTATGCATATAAAGCCAGATTCAAAGTAGCACACCTCCAGACCAGTACTCATGGGACTCTTCAAGCAGATACAAATCAAATAAACCAGGAATTTGTTCCTGATCTTCCTGGTATTACTCATTTGCTAAACTGCTCAGAATGAATCTCATGTTGCTATCATTTTGTTATCTGTTATACAAGATGAGATATGGATCACTTGCAGTTTTTTTCTCATTGTGGGTTGACTGGGAGAGATCTAATTTATTAATTCTGCTATATTTTCAATACCTCTCTTAGAATTGTCAGTAGTTAATGGATCAGTTCATGGCCAAAGGCAGAAATATAGTTCCTCAAAAGGGTTTTTATTTTTCTTTAATGTACTGTTGAATGTTTGGGGGTACACCAAGGGCAGGTCTTACAGCTCTCCTACCTCTTATCAGCAATTATCATATCAGCTGGTTCCATTGAGCTGGGATTAAAATTTTTAAATTCAGGTGGGGCTAGGGGTACCCAAAGATGTTGGCACTGCAGTAAATAGCATTCATGAATAAAAAAACCTGAAGGCATTAAGTAAAAATCTGTCCATAAGAGCAGCTATACCAACATGGGCACTGGTATCAGTTTTATAGTGACACCCAGCCATACCCATGCAGATATTAATAGAACATAAAATAAAGTCAGATGAGCTTTAAACATGTTGCTTCCATTTCACCTGGTATCTGACTGATTTAGACAATACCTTGTATTCTCTCATCCTACTGTCTCATTGAGGCAAATGGAATTATCTGTGTTTCTATTTGAAGTCACTTTAGCACACATATGCACTCTTTTTTCTTCTTTTTTTTTTTTTTTCAGTTTGATCAAATGTTGTCTGAACAATTCAAAACTCAGCACAGATGAAAGGAAGCAGCATGGCTAAAAATATCACAAGTCCTGAAAACACATACATTTGACAATGTAAGGTGTGATTTCAAAGTCCATCTGGTGAATTGGCTGAGGTTTAAGGGTTTTTAACCCTGTTAGCTCTTTTCTTTAGTACTAACTGGAAGTAAAAAATGCACAAAAATAATGGCCAAGATTTGGGGCTTAATGGATGGATTCGAGATTTTGCCCAGAGATTCCTGTTGGTGACAGAAATAGGTAAGATTTTCATCAGCAGCTGCTAATCTGAAATGCTGCAGATTTTGGTGTGACAGTTTAATATAATAGAATTATAGAGTGGTTTGGATTGAAAGAGACTTTAAAGATCACCCAATTCTATCCCTCCTATCATGGGCAGGGACATCTTCTACTAGACCAGGTTGCTCAAAGCCCCATCCAACCTGGCCTTGAACACTTCCAGGGATGTGGCATCCACAACTCTGGGCAACTATTTAATTGTCTCACCACTCTCATTGTGAAGAATTTCTTCCTAATATCTAATCTAAACCTGCTCCCTTTCCATTTAAAGCCATTACCCCTTGTCCTATCACTCCATAACTCTGTAAAGTCCCTTTGCATCTCTCTTGTAGCCACCTTTAGGTACCAGAAGATGCTATGAGTTCTCCCTGGAGCCTTTTCCAGGCTGAACAGCCCCAAGTCTCTCTCAGCCTGTCCTCATAGAAAAGGTACTCCAGCCCTCTGATCATCTTCATGACTTTTCTCTGGAGTCATCACAACAGATCCATGTCCCTCTTACACTGGGGAATGAGCACTCTTTACCAAAAGCCCTGACAGCTTGCTTTCTGGTGATTGGCCTTCCTGAAGAAACTTTGTGATAGCAAAGTTTTTTCCTGCTGTTGTTTTCTTTTCTGTTTTTGTTGTTTCCTATTAGGAGCTTTTCCATATGAGATAACGTTGCCATCACTTTTTTGGTTTGATCTGCTCAGCTTCAAAGAGGCATGTGTGCTATTAGTTACGTCTATCAGATGTTTGGATCTCTCTTCTAATACCAAGTAATGGTCAGATAATACCATTGATTGCTGAGCAGAGTTGTCCATTGATTTTGCTAGACTGCTGGAAAATCAATAAAATGATGTGGCCCAAATTTCACTGACAATGTCTACGCACCATTTTTGCAATATAACTGACTGTGTAGGGCAGACAGGGTATTTTATGTGTCTGCTTATTGTGAACTGAATAAATGTGAAAGCCATTAGCATTCAAATATGGAAAACAATATAACACACACAGGGGGTCTAATTTGCTTTCTCCTTCTGTCTCATTTTGTCAGTCACACTGTTGTAAAGTGGGTACAAAATGTTATTACTCTGGTCCTTTTTTTTCATTCTCATTAGTATAAATGACTTAGGGATTACATAGAACAAGGGTTAACTGAGAAATTCTATTTAAGTTTATGCTATTTCTATGTTAGTTTATAAAGGAGGTAGCATTTCTGTAAAGTACACCTGCTGTGTCATTTCTATTCCTCTTAAGCAGTGATGAGCCCAAAGATCAGCTCAAAGCATCTGCCTTATGTTATATGTCCTTGGCAAAATTCAACACCTAAAAAGGAACACTGAGGCTATTAACTCTCTCATTTTCTTTGCCCCAGTTCAGTTCCAAATTTTTGTGTAAATTTTGCAGTGCCTCTAAACCCGTGCAGAGAGAGACCTCAGAGAAGTGCTAGACTGGCTCTGTCTGAGCTGGTGTTTGGAGGCTGGCAGAGATGTGAATTTGAACCTGGGAAGTTTCATGGCACTTCTATAGACTGTGTGCCCTAATTACCCATGGATCTGGCCATGTTTGAATGTCAATACACAGACAAACACCATCTCAGCACTCTGAGCTTCAGTTTCCCTGTGTGGTATTAATAATACTTGGCTATTTTTGACAGTGCTACTGGGAAGAAAATGCATGTAAGACTTGAGATACTCATATACCAAGTTAATAGGGGTGTTTGAAATCCCTGGAATATTTAGTTATTTAAATTATATATATCAGTGGAATTCAGCATGATATAGATAGTCGTAAACCCTATTTTAGTAGTGATGTTTTCAGGGCCTGAACTGCACTGCAAACATCTGCCATATCTTTTTATTTTTTTTTTTTTCTAATTTTTTTTTAACTTTTTTTTTTTTTTTTTTAAGTGGGGTTTGTTGTTTCTTGCAACTAGAAGATGCTATGCCAGTGTGGGATAGGGGTCATTTGAGTGAGTCTCTTCTTTGCCTCCCAGTGATGCAAGGCAGAACCTTGTGGATTCAAGGCCTTTTAGATAAATTCTGGCAGACAGACTTTTGAATTGCCAAAGAAATCCCAGAAAAAGACAGTGCTGTCTGCCTCCTCTAGGCTTCTTCTGTCCCTGGTAGAAAGAGAGACCCAGAGCAGGAAAGAAGATTCCATTTTATGCTGTCTGTGTAGCACAGGAACACTGCAGATCAATCAGCCTATGAGGAATTAAAAAATGTGGAGTCATTCCTATTTCTCAGACATGCTGAAACACTGACTATAGATTATTTGATTTTGCTTTGTTTGACCCTGACTTCTTAAGGATTTATCTTTGCTTTAGCAGAAGGAGTTGGCAGAGCATAGAAGTCAAACACAGTCTTCCAAGAGAAAATCACTTCTGACAAAAGTAAAGATAAATGGAGGCAGGGAGAATAAAACAAATCCTAGAAAGGAGGTGAGATGAGGTGATGACAGAAGGTGTTTGGAGTAGAGAAGATGGGGACAGAAACTGTATATTCACCTCCCTTTCCTTAAGATAATTTCCATATGTTACCAAGGACTTAGGCTGGAGCAGAATAACATTTTGTCATGCTAGCCTAGTGAAAGAAGAGAATAATTTAATCACAGGGACTTAGGCAACCTACAAACTACGTCTGCTGCATCCTTCACTGAGAATTTCAGCTTTGAAAACTGTCCTTTGCCTTCACTCCAAAAGCAATCAAGACACTGCCACAGCATTTGAGAAGTTTTATTTGTGGCAGTAGGTGGATACCAAAGGTGATGCAGAGTTCCACACTTTGATGTTACTAATTACTCAGTTAGTTATTTAAAAACTAGCCTCTAGCAAAATATTTTAAACGTCTGTATCAATGCTGGAGATGCCTTCAGATTCAGTCTCAGACAATGAATAAGTAAACTTAGCCTGAGGCTCAAAAATGCAGCATATTTTCTTAATTTAAAAGTCATTACTGGATGATAATTACTTTGTATACTCCTGAGTGGGTAAGCATTTTGATGCTTCCTTCTGGGCAGGCATATTTTAATCATCTTTACAGAATCACAGAATCATCAAGTTGTAAGAGACCTTCAAAATCATCTAATCAATGAAAAATCAATGAAAAAACAATTGTGAACCTGGCTGATGATGTGAAAATAGGCAGGGAAGGACTGCTGCACTCCAGTAAGATGCTGGGTGAAAGACATCAAGTCTGAACACAAAAAATGTTATATTCAAGACTCTACAGCGGTCATCAAAAAATAAAACAGACTCACATAATCAGAGAATCATCAAGTTTGGAAGAGGCCTTCAAGACCATCCAGTCCAACCATCAACCCAGCACCACCAAAATGACCTCTAGAAGATATCCCCAAGTGCCACACTCAGACACCTCTTAAACACTTCCAGAGATTGTGACTTCATCAACTCTCTGGGCAGCTGACTCCAGTGCCTAACCACTCTTTCAGTGAGGTTTTTTTTTTCTTAATATCTAATCTGAACCTCTGTGAGCGTTCTTTCACTTCAGATGTGGCAGAAGAGTTTGACCCCACCTCACTGCAGCCTCCTTTTGGGTAGTTGTAGAGAGCAATGCTGTGCCCCTGAGACTCCTCCAGATTATACCCCAGATCCCTCAACTGTTCTTCATGGGATGTTTTCCAGACCCTTTCCCAGCTTTTTTGCCCTTCTCTAGACACACTCTAGCTTTTCAATGTAGTTTTTGAAGTGAGGTACCCAAAACTGAGCACAGTATTCAAGGTTCGAATCTTATATATTTTCATGTAAGGTGTTCCTAACAACATGCTGATGTCATACATGGCCATAGGTAAAATATTTCTATTAATATGGGAATTATTCTCCATTTAATTGGGATGAAGGCAGGTGAGCTCAGGGAGGTGTAATACCTTTCTAAGCTGGAAACCCTGGCTGAAGAGCTTTCCCATCTACAGATAGTGCCTGCATAATGCCTTTCAAAATTAAAACTGGAAATTTTTAAAATCTTTAACTTTTATGAGATTTTTTTATGAGAGATTGTGCCATTTTTTTCCAATGGGAAAGCCAGCATCAGACATCATTGAATTGCCTTCAGAAATGTCAATGCATTTAGTATAACCTGGAGGAAAAAAATCGAAGTGAAACCAAGAAAATTCCCACTGAAAAGCATTTCTTTCAGGGAGAGGTCAATATGAATGAAATAATGATTTTTCTGTCAATAATAACTGATATTTCTTCAGCATAGGGACCACTGACAATCAAGAATACTTGGGTTTATTTGTCTGGTACTATTCAGAAAGTGTATGATAGCACAGCTTTCCACATAAATGTGTGTGATATTTACAGAGGTTGGCTCACCTTATATTTCCTTTTATTAGTTTTAAGCTCATATTGTTGGTTTTTAAGACTTTTATATCCTTCTATCCTTCCTAACATTAAGACATACTAGGCATAAACCAAAAATCTATTGCTTGCTTTATTAGGGGTCAGCCTCAGAAAGGCAGATTTTTTTTTTCCCTAAATAATAAAAAAATCAAACTTCTAATCTAAGAAATTTGTTTTAAAATAGTGACTCAGTTAAATGAAATCATGAGTAAGGACACTTCCTGAAGTGCAAAAGTCAATAGTCATTGTAAATGACATACTCTTTTTTTCTCCTTGTGGAAGATCAGCAAACTCACAGCATTAAATTCAATACCAAAGATGGCATCTACTTGCCAAATATATGGGCAGTTTGTTGGAAATGTTCTGTGTGCCTCCTTTTCACCTTTCACCAAGTACAGGAGGAAGCTGCAAGCTCGCAGATGTGTGTTTTTTTCTGCTGCTGTCGTGGTTATTTTCTGATGCATCCTTAGATCATCCATTCCACAGGGAAGGTCCTTTCCTCATCCAGCACAAAGCTTTGCTGCTGTCCTTTTGATTCAGACAGAAAAATCCTGCGTCTGATGTGCAACTTTGATTTCCTAGTAATTAAAATTGCAGTGTGGGAGCTCATCTCTCCACCTTCCATCCACCCTGCAGAAGTTCAAGGCTAGCTTTGGAACATGTCCATCTCATGATTTGTTAATATTGAAGAGCTGTCCATATTGTAGTTTTCATTGTTCCCCCAAATGTGCTAATGCTTTCTACAAGCAGGTAATACTTAAAAGCAGGAACCATGGCTAAATTGAACACGTAGTACTGTCTGGTTAACAGGTTACTCTCTTCACCTTTATATGGAAACTGAGTGGTTTGACTTTTCTGTCTTTCAAGTACCTTTTGTTCTGTCTTTCAAAAGGATAGTGCCATGGGAACTTCTAGTGCTATGAGGATCAATATAAAATTTCCACCTATGTGTTAGTTTTGGAGAGGTGAACCACAACAGTTAGTTTTTCTACAGTGTTATTGTTGCTGAACTGGAATCAGTCCCCATCCAAGTAACAGAAAATTTTCCTCTGGCAAAGACAGCTATCTGTGCTGAACAGAGATAAGAACAGAGATCAGTAAAGTGCTTCTACAAAATTATTTGTGGGGCTTCAAACAAGATTTTATTTTTAGTTTTTCAAAGACAGTGATAGAAGTCTACCATTTTAAAAAATCTGAAAAAATTATTTCCTCCTGCGTCTTTACCCAAAATCTCTTGGCAGTTTCCTATTTGCACTTCTGGCCAAAACTAAAATTGACATTAGCATAGAAATGGACTGCCAGATAGTACTTGTTTCCACATCTTTCCTTTTCCATCTCTGCAGGGTTACTGTCAGTGAGCCAGGGAAGGCTGTAGGTCAAACATAAAGAAAAAGCATTTGATTCACAAAATTTCTTTCCAGGGATGAGTACTAGAGAAGCAGGGACTTGTGCTTAGCTAGAAGTGTCTTCTTTAGATGGATATTTATTTTCAGTTATCAACAATTTCCTACATAGATATAACTGTTAAAAAGACCTATCCATGAAGGTTCAATCCATGTTTTCAAAACATTATTGTAACAAAAAGTAATGAGAAAAATCCTCTGACACTCATGTAAGTATGACATATGAATCAAAATTCTTTCTTCAGCAGATGACTGGAAGTTTAAATTAAATACTGATTTTGAAGTTTTATATGCTCTTGTCTGTGTTGTATGTGTACTTCTATGCTTCTCAGTGTGGAGCAGCTACATCATCATGCCTCAAGGAAGCAAATAAAAGCACCGAATTTTATTAAGCACTCATTTTCTCCAGTGTACTACCACTGAGTTATTTAGCACAGTCACTTTTCTTATTTTTGACACGTTTGGGAAAATTCACAGCATCTAACTGGCTTTCAAACTCCCACTTCTACCTTTGTGGCTCGTTAATCTGTCATTAGTGCACATGGGATGCAAAAGAAAATGGGTAGCATAGGAATATTGACTGGCTCAAGAGCCACTAAAAGGTTTCCTGTTGAATTCTGAGTGTCTTTTTTTATCTTGGCTTTGCCTTTCTTTTTGGTGGATTTTTTTTGTGTGTTTGCAATATAAAAGATAGGTCTTTGAGTCTTTACCTTGTCTTCCATAGACATCATTGTACTGAAGCACCGTGGTTTGACAACCTCTGTCCCTTATTAGTGAGGGGGAAAACATTCTTTTTCCTGGCTGCAACAACCATATCCCTGTCTTTGATGTTGTTGGGTGATGTATCAAGGATGAGTTTGGATGTGAACCAGACTGCAGATCCTGAACTTGTCTATCAGGCAACCAGGTTTCTGGTCCAGAGAGGCACAAAATGTTGTATATTCTGATTGAAATGCAGAATCAGAACAGAGACCCCAGAAATTTGGAGCTGATTTTAAATGTTCCTATTTTGTTTGAAGAATGTATTTAAATTAATTATTTTAAAGCAATTCTGTTTCCCAGTGCTGTTATGAACCACAAGAGACGTTTCTGTGAAAGGCCAATGCTTCAGTTGTGTGCAGAATTTTGTTCTTTCAGTGCTGACACTATCAAACCTAGCACAAAACACAGAAGCAACAGTTGTAGCATTTTCTCGAGGTCTGAATATGATGCTTCTTTCGTCAGTTGATTCGAGCTCCCCACAGAGCTCGAGCCTTTTTTTCCATTTTCCTTACAGGACATTTCAGCTTTAACTTCCCATTGACCAGATCTAGTGCTTGACAAGAAAGGGAGCTGAAGGAATACCTGTCCTGCTACCCAGCACCTTATTTCAGGCCTTTTATGTATTTCACATTAGTCAGTTATTGGATAAAAAACATATTTCCTTTTCAAGACTCAGTAATTTCATTAGCCGTCTGTACTATCAGATGCACCCTTTTTGTATGACTCTTGGGGTGAAATGTTTCACAAACGCTAGGGTGAAATTCCAGTTTGTTGTTAACAAAAGAGAAGTTATCACAAGGTCTTTAGCATGCTAACTAGTGCATTTCCTGAATTGAGTGATAAAATTTGATATGGTAAAATTATGGAGATTATTGAATGAGTTGTCCTTCTCTTGGGTTTTTCATTCTTATGATGCTGTTTGGAGTATTTCATTGTGGCTGAAATAACCAGAGATCTCAAAAGGATGATGCTGCATCAGTCCTTCTGTAAAGATTCACAATCTGGAATGTCTGATGGGCAGAAGTGATTAATCTGGAGCTACAAGTGTGCCATGTAAGTCAAAGTGCCACAGAAATTGCCAGGACAGTACATTAGTCTGTTTGGATATTGCTTTTCCTAAACTGCAAGTGCAGAATTAGCAGAGAGCACAAAAGAAAGCTGTTTTATTCATTCACAGAGATCCTCTGCACTGTTTTTCACATTTTGAACCTCTTCATACCATGTTTAGTTCTTAGGGAGAAAAATACTAAGGATCAGACACTTTTACCGAGTCTATGATGGAGGAATTTTTTTTTAATGACCAAGTGGTGGATCCTCTTGCAAGCTGAACTGTCATAATTCAGTAATCAAGAGCTTTAAAAGCAGGAAATGCAACATTGTGTTTAATTTGGACATGAGTGATTTCTAAGAAAACATCACATAATTCCTTGTTCTATATCTAATATCTAGAGACTGTGTCTAGATCTTACTGCTTCAATCAAAAAAAAAAAATGAAATATCTTCTTGAGACATTATAACAAAACCAAGAAAATGATTGCCTAAAACTAAACTTTAGTTTAGTCACTAAAGCTTCTTAGTCCACTAGCTTACAGGAAGGTTACTGACATATAAAATTATCTCAATGTTTTATATTTGTATGAAAACATTAGAACAAGAGTAATAGTACATCAATTGTCACTATCAGCAGGAACAAGACATTGCTTATATTTAAGTAAAAACATAAAAAATACAGCAATGTAATCAATATCAAACTAGATAATTAGCAATTCCACTTCAGCAATTCAAATTATGCTTAAGCAAAAATAATTATACCAAAAATAACCTTGAGTGCTGAAAAGTGATCTTTGTTTTATTGTAAACCAAACTAAATTGCTTTTCTCAAGTTAATTAGTCATTTAATATAAATTTTTAAAATTCTGTTTATGCAGATGTACTGTTACTTAATGACTAGATTGCAGCTTAGAAACAATTATGATCCTTCTTTCTTAAATTTTTGCTTCTACCTAGAAGCTATTCCCCTACTTCCATGACCCAAGATAGATGGATTAGAGGAAACAAGTTCACTTTTTTCCCTATTAAAATTTGAAAATTATAATTTCGAGTATCTTCTATAGAATGTATTTTGGTTTCTACTTCGATGAAATTTCTGGAATTCGGCAATGTTTTTTCATGACCATTCCCAACAGTGGATCTTAACAAGGTACCCAGCTGCACAGCTGTTAACCAGAAAAGAAGAGGAAAACCTGAACGATAAAATATTTGGTATTTATTGTGTTTTCAAAATGTTTTCAGCTGTTGCAATTTCAGAGAATCATAGAACAGTTTGGGTCAGAAGGGATCTTAAAAATCATCTAGTTCCAAGCCCCCTGCCATGGGCAGGCACACCTTCCACTAGACCAGGTTTCTAGAACAGTTCCCTGGACTTAGAAAACTCAGTGCAAACAAAAAACAGTGTTTTTTCTCTATAGGTCCCTTTCAGGGGCTGAAAAAAACTGGTGAATTTCCAGAATTTTCTATAAACATAGAAATATAGAGGTAAGATCATCTTTATTTGTCAACAGCATATTATCAATATGCTATTTTAAATTCACTTTTATGAAACTCATTAAACAAAAAAACCCAAGACATTACATTTTTTTTATTCAAAATAACATATAATTTTAGTTATATGTTGTTTGACTGAAAGTGTAGATTAGCAAGATTTAGAAAAATATGTTTTAAAAGGTCTGTTTTTTCAGCAGATGATCAAAATTCAGATTGTCACACATTGCCAATGGCCAAATTACTGTGGCATACAAGATGGCTGAAGTCATACATTACTTATGCTGACTTATGGATATTAAATAAAAAAAGGTGATTATTAGCAAGTATCCAAATAGCTGAGAGATGCAAACTGGACAGCTTGTCATATTGACGGGCCCTAATGAGTTTATAGTTGAATAGAATAAAGATTATAATGAGACGAGAATGCAGAGTGCATGAAGTTCTGCAGTAACAAGATGAGTGCTGTAACAACTCATGCCCTTAAACCCAATGTTGTTCATCTTCCACTTTGCAGAACATCTGCTGACCAAGCAGTCTCCTCTTAAGAGAACAAGCTTTTGCTCATTTTCTGATGTGTAAGAGCTTGGAGTAGAAACAAACTATATTCTTTTCATCAGAGACACAATTTTACTATTTCAAATCATTGAAATGTAAAGAAGTGGTTACTGCAATTGAATAAATCAGGGTATCTCAGTTGAGCTGCAATACCTGACTGGCTGAGCCCTTACCCCACTACAAATGCAAAGTCAGCACTACCTTAAACCAGAGGACTGTGCAAGTAGTTGCTGTAGGAAGGTTAAGAGGTATTTCTGTAGGCTGCATGTGCAGGCAATTATTTTTTCATATTTTCAGTGCTGCCATATATCATAAATTGTAAAGTCTTTATTATTTTTCCAGTAATTTTTCCTTTTCTAGAGTTACTCGTTGCTTGCATAAGTCAGCATTGTGTTCTGCTACATAAGGGGAACAAGCAGAAATTAGCAGCAGTATTTTAAAACAACCTATTTTGAAGAATGAGGAGATGATAAAAGCAAGCTCTAGGTATGAGATTGTTTTTTATCTAGTTATAACTGTTTATATATCTGGTATATATAACAATGTATAACTACAGAAGGGAAAGACAAACAAATCTCTTGACTTGAAATGCCCAAAAGTCCTTATGGAATGAAAAACCTAAGCCATATCATATATAGTTATGGTAATTGCTTAAAAAGACTGTGGTTATGTCCTTGCAGCCCTAATAAGCATCTAAACTGAAAAGAAAAGCTAAATGTCTTGGATAAGAAGGGAAATTAACCTTGAGATTTCTGCTTTTTAGAGGACTTTACAGAATTGAAAAGCTTCCTTCTTGGATGGAATCAAATTTCCTGAATGTTCTATCTGCATGCAAAATTCAACATTCTCTCTCCTCTTTGAGGGGAATTTCAGAAGGCATACTTAAGACATGAGCAGAGATTATGGAATTAATTGTCAGAGTGAAGAGAACCAATCTGAGAGGGACATGGAATGTTTTGAATTTCTGAAGAAAATCAGAGGTGAAGTAGCTGAATTAATAACACTGTTGTCTAATCTTTAAAATTTCTTTGCTAAAGACTTGAGGGATGGCAAACAAACAACAAATTAAAAAAAAATCTGCACAATGTTCTGGCTTGTAAACCAGGTGTCTACAGCAGGAAAATTAGGATAAACTATAGCTAAGAATGGAATTGATATAGATGTGAATAGATACTTTACCTTGGAAAAGTCAGCATGGCTTTTGCAAAGGGAACTACTGTATTGGAAAATTATTGGAGGTCTTTAAAAGGGTCAGCAGGCATAGGGATAAAGGATATGTGATTGATAGAATATATTTGATATAAAATATTGATATAAATATAGAAATATTTTTTAGGTTTAGATACTAAGCAGCCACACATAAGAAGTAAGAAGGTCATAACTTAGATAAATAATCGGTTATAAAACAGAAAACAAAGAGTAGAAATAAATAGTCAATTCTCCCAGTGAAGGAAGATGAGCAGTAGGATTCCTCAGGAATATGTTCAGGGAATTGTTTTGCTTAATATGGTTATCAGTGACCTGCATAACAGAGTGAGCAGTGATGTAAGAAAGTTGGATGCTGATACTAAATTATTCAAGGTAGGATGAGGTCTAACTAGAAAAAATTGCAGAAGGATTTTTATGAGGTAAGTGAAAGAGATAAAAAACCAGATGAAATTCAGCATAGTTAAATGTAAAAGGATAGAAGAAGGAAATAATTCTACTTTCATATACAAAGTGCACTGAGATAACTGTTGTCAGTCAGAGGCAATTTTTGTTACTGAGAAAGAGATTTGTGCTGAAATGTCAGCTGGTGCTCAGTAGCCATCATAAAGCAAATGTTAGGAATTATAGAGAAAGTAAGAGCAAAACAGAGATCACTTCCACCATATAAAGCCATGGATTCAGACATATCCTGGCAGTCCTGATCTTCTCACCTCAAATTTATGAAGGAGAGCTAAAAAATGCAGATAAAGGTGACAAGAATGATCAGCTGTCTGTAACAGCTTTCATGCAAGGAGCCCTTGTGTGAGCTACAAGTCTTCTGTCTGGAAAAGAGTTGACATGGGGGAAGGATGTGACAGGAATTAAAAAACCTCTTGAGTGATATGAAGACAGTGGGCAGAGACAAAACTGTTCACAGTCTCTTCTAGTTGAAGAACAAGAGACAGTCAAATGAAACTTACAGGACCCACCTTACTTTTTTTTTTTTTTTAAGAGGAGAGGTGATAGTTGATACTTGATTATACAAGACCCTAGACAGGAACAAGCTCTTGCTGAAGAATAATTTGCATGTGAAACCTCCCTTTAGACTAATGAGAAGATTGGACATGTTTATGCAGAAGAAACCTATCAATGCTTACCAAACACAAAAGCCCTTCATCTGGCTCAGCAGACCTCTGAAATCGAAGTAAGTGGTGGACAGGAGAATAATAAGGAGAGAAATGGATGATTGCTGTTCATTGGTATCCTCCAGACTTTGGTCCATTTTTAGAATTAGTTTACTGGAGTAGACCCCAGCTGGTATGACCTAATGTGGATATTTTTACATTCATATATTCCAACCAAGTTTTCTAATCAGCATGCCAATTGTCACATCCCAAAGCTGAATTTCAAGGCCATACCAAGAGGCAGGCATTGTGGTGGATATCTAAGATGGGATTTACAATGAACTAAAGAATACACTTATCTGGTAGCATGTACATGTATCCAGTGTCCTG
>VRYO01002253.1:9029655-9093425 GCA_009812075.1 Sialia sialis | reverse complement strand
GGGATTTGTCCATAGATAAGCCGCACCTGAATATAAGCCGCACCACTGGGGTAGGCTGGATTCTTCAATGAAAAAGGTGCGGCTTATATTCGTGAAATTACTGTACATGTACACCACACCATCCCACCCTTCTGTTTATAAAAGGTTGCTCTGGGGTTCAAAAGGGACAAACAGGCAGTTGAAGACAGCCTGCAGAAGGAGGGAAGATAATCAAAAGTATCCAGAAAGAGTAAAACTATGTAGACACATATACAGAGAATGATCCACGCGCCTGTTTGGCTCCTGGTAAACCCTGAGCGCTTGTGACTGTACGTAGGCAGTTTTTATGAGCTGTGATGGTGACAGCTACATACATGCTTTGGAGACCATGAGTGTGAAACTTCATTGCAACTATGTTTTTTTTCAGGTTTTGCATATTTAGACTCCTTTTCTCATCTTTCCCACCAAATAAAAACAAAGGCTTCTGGATATAAATGGCTTATAACTTCTTTATAAATGTGTAAATAAACTAAGCTTGAAACAAAAAAAGATTTTTTGTTGTTCTTTTTCTTTCCCCGCCCACCCCATGTTTTCCCTTTGTCTGATTTATGATAATTGTTTTTTTACTTTTGACAGACTGACATACGGGGGACATTCTATCCATGACCCACTAAAATTAAATTACATTATCTAAACTAAACATCTTTCTGGAAAATATGCCTATTGTTATTAATCGCTTATATTTATTTATCATATATTTTTATGAATCTTTTATATTATTCTACAGTCCTTCCTAGAAAGAATTCATGTATCTCTGTACCTTATACATACAAGGTAATTTGTGGTAACAGCTTCTGTGTGACTTTAAACAAGAGAATTTTTGCAAAATTAATTATTAAAGATTCTTGCAGTAATATTGAAGTTAAAGAATAGTGCTTAGGCCAGAGGTACTAATAAGGGGTCTGTTGCTAGCCATATTCCTGACGTAATAGTTGTGAAATTTATTCTAGTTTCTAAGCAGAAAGAACATAAGAAATTGTAGCTAATTATTTTTTTCTCAAAAGATAAATGGAAAATCTTCATTGAAAGGATATACTTTCAGCAAATTTATTCATGTTTTCCCATCAGAATTTGCCCATTATTTTTCATCTGAAAGATTAAAAATATGAAGGACAGTAGAAATGGCAATTTGCAGCTGAAATTTTGGAATGTCATCACTGTAAATTTTTGTTATAGAGTTAGTTCCTGCCATAATACTGGCTGGGGACAAAGACAAAATCTTAGAATGAGAAAATATTTCCATTCTATCTAGTGATGCAAGGGAGCATTTAGAAGCAACCAGGAGACCAGAGTCTGCAAAAAAGAAAGTGCCACTTTGATTATAGTGATATATAAGAGCTGTGCCTGAAAACCTGCCTAAGACTATCCCTGAAGAGGGCTCAGAGATTGTCTGTGCCTGAGCAGAGTTATGCACCTGCTGCTTACAATAGCTAGAGTACACCAGGATGATTGAAATGTGTTCTCTTCTAATTTATTTTGAAAAATAGCCAGTGGATCAAACACTAGCATAAAGAAAGAAGATTCTTCTTCGTTTACCTCTGCAACAAGAAATGAGATAGTCTTATATCTTAGTATCTGTGATATTTTAAGACTTTCAAATGGTAAAGCAGGGTTCCTGCGGTTCAGTTCATGTTTTATTTTTTTTGTTTGTTTGTTTGTTTTGTTTAGTTTCATTCTCCTATCAATAGAAAAATATTTCTTAGGGAAGGATTGATTAGGAGACACAGAGAAAAAGGGAAAAAAAAGAAGCAGCCTCATTTTCTGTAATATCTATAGTATTCTCTGTTTGCTGGTCAAACTGATTATTTGTAATGTCCAACTCTTTCAAGCACAGGATAGGAAATTTAGAGATCACTACACACACAGTCTCACACACACACACATTACAATTATTTACTTAGATCATCATCCTGGTGTCACTGAAAAGATGCAATAAATACATATATTTCTATGCGTTTATGCATATGGAGACATGTTAGTTAACGAAAGGAATTGGTGAAGAAAGAAAACTAAAGAAGCATGAGAAAGTGAGAAGGAAAAGGATAAAATCTATTCAACAATAACAAATAGAAAAGCAATGGTTCAGTGGCTCTTGATTTAGTACTTCTGGACAACTCCCCACTGGAAATCAAGAATTACAAATCAGTGATATGTGTTTTGTTTATTTCCTCATCAATGTGCTGAGCATGAAAATAGAATTTATTTTAATGCTTACCCTATGAGCTTATTACATGATATGCACACAGAGTGCATGTTCATATATTAACATAAAGAACTGAATATGAAAACCATAAAAACACATATTTTACCAAGCTACTTTTTTGGAATGAATTTTTTTTTCTCCTTATGTATCTCCGTCTTATATTTGAAGCTTCGTAGTTGCAGCACATATTTCTACTCAGTCCACAGCAGTAGGTAAGTTTGCTTCAATTTTCTCTTGTCCTATTACCTCAAACCCAGAAGAGAAAGGCCAGAAAAGATAACATTTTTGTGTTTTAGTTTTTAAAATAAATAGGAAAAAAAATTATTCTTTTTAATTTTTTTTTCTCTTCTGATATGACAGAGCTAATATATGTATGCATCCTGGTTCCAGCCAGGACAGGGTTAATTTTTGCAGTAGCTAGGAGGGGTCATGGTTAGGACTTGGAGGTTATTCTGTACTACTTTGTAATTTCTGGTACTGGGGAAAGGGGGAAAGGGAATTTCTTCCAGGGAGCAGAGGTCCCTTCCAATTGAGACTCAGTGGGAACACTGAACTGGGGAGTACCATTGCTGAACCATGACAAAATGGCAGAATGTATTCTGGAACCATGTTCTATACACAATAAAGTCTTGTGATAAAAGAATAAAGACGAAGTCTGATAGATTGCTTAGTGTTCCAGAAAAAAGGAATTGAGTAGCCTCATGAATTAAAAGGCCTTTAATCTTGTTAAATAGTTGATAGTTTTTGATTTGCAAAATTCATTGTTAGTTGCATTGCAATAAATGCTTCGTGTACCTGCCCAGTGCTGAGGTCAGGACTCCCTGAGGTCTGTTCCTCCTTACATACTTGGTTATTATTTAAACTTCCAAAGGCATCCTCTGAAAAGCAATGACAAAGAAAAACAAGCAATGAGATATCCACAATCAGCCTGCTAACATGCTCTGATTGGCCCTACTTACTGTTTTGTTTTTTTTTCAGATTAGTGTATTATAGATTAAATTCAGTATATTAATCTAGTGAGCAATACATTTTGCCCATACTAACTGCAGCATATTTTAGACATCTTCATAGGTTCATCAGTGTCACTTGAAAAAATACAAATTCATTTTGAGACTTTCTATGACTGGATATTAAGCACATCTGTGTGTCTGCATTTAAATCCCGACTTTTTGTTTTCTGAAAAAATCTGTGTTTTATAAATGTAATAACTACTTAAATGATATAAAAAGCAAAATGAGGAGATAACATACTCACAGGTCTTCACTGAGAAGAAAAGATAGTTCAGCTGGTTTAAAAATAGGCAGGAAAAAAATCAGAAAAAGGGGAAAACTATTATAGCATGTGTGGGTTGACTGCTAACATTGTAGAAAAAGCACTCCTCAATTTGATATGTTTATTGTCATGCCCTTTAGATAACAAGTTCTCACTTGGCCTTGATGCGGTTCTGGAAAGCACAACACTAATTAACAGAAAAACAAAATCCAAAACCCAAAGCCACAATGATGCAAGCTCCCCAGAACCCCTACAATAAAAAACCCACAAAAACCAAACCCTTAAAAAAAAAAAAAACCAACAACCAAACAAACAGCCCAGGAGGGAGGGGGAAGAAGTGAAATATTTTTCTCAGAATAAACCTCATCTTCATTAGTAAACCAAAGAATGCATGTACACTTTGCTCTGTTTTCTCTTGCTTAGAAATAAAGAGCAGTGGTATAAAGCCCTGGCGCCATTACAGTCAATTTACAACACCCTATTCACACCAGCTGAGAAACTGGCTCATAATGTTGTTTAAATAGGATGACAGCCTAGAAAATTTTCTGATGAATGAGTCACCCAGTTGTGGAACCAAAATTCATTCCTGACCCACTATGGCTACTACATTTATATTATAAAGAGGTCATGGTTGTTTTACATTAAATATAGTACCCTGAGGATTTAATTAAAAGGGATTTAAAATTCTGAATACCAAAGCCAGACAGGTCATATTGGATAATCCAGTTTTATTTTACAGTAATTGGTTACACAAGTTATTATTACATTATTTAGAACATCCTGATTCTCAGTGGAAGTCCTTGTGCATTTAATTAATCATGAGTATAAAGTGACTTTAAAACGTGGAGTCATTAATTCCTCCTTAAATAATCTTTTGAAATCAAAATTGACAACAATATTTTTATTTAAATTCTTATAATTTTGTAATTTTTAGATGAAGAAACAATGGTAGTAAATAATGGTGGCTTAATTGCTGGTTTATTTATTAGCTTTAATTATTACAGTAATTTCACGATTATAAGCCACACCTTTTCATTGAAGGATCCAGCCTACCCCAGTAGTGCGGCTTATATTCAGGTGCAGCTTATCTATGGACAAATCCCAGTGAAATGCCAACCCGGAAGTGAGAGCCGTGGGGGGAGGGCGCCTGGGGCTGCCTTTAAAGGCTTCACTGGTCTATGAAAACTGTTTGCAACTTGAGCACCTGACACCAAACCCTACGCTGGCTCAGTTCTGTTACTAACTTGTTACTTTGTTGCACATGGATCCTCGCTTTAAAAAAAAACAAAACTGCAGCTTATATTCGGGCGCGGCTTATATATGGGCAAATCCTATTGTCTACCTGGCTACCCGGATGTGAGGCTTATAATCAGATGCGGCTTATAATTGTGAAATTACTGTACTTTTAAGTGGATGTTTCATGTTTGGATTTTGATCTAAGGTTGTCATACCTTACAGTCAATTTGACCTCCACTTTGGTAAAGTTGTCAGGACCCTGAGATTCTAAGCATGAGAAATGCTGGCTACTGATCATGTGTCTTTGCTGAAGTCTACCGATTTTGATGCATTTATAAAAAAAGATGAAAGACTTTTACTGTCAGGATGGTAAATTTTACAGGACAAGAGGGAATTTAACCTTTACTTAACTGAAAGACCAAACGACCATTGTGTACCTCAGTGTGATTGTCAAGAACAATGGAGCACTCAGACACTTATTCTGAACAAAGTCAAATTTTTGTTGCTTTTGTTAAGGTTTTTGAGATGGATTTTGAGATTGTTGTGGAGTTCCCCTCACTGGAGATATTCAAGAACTGTCTGGATGCAATCCTGTGCCATGTGCTCTGTGATGACCCTGACGGAACAGGGAGTTGGAGTAGATGACCCACTGTGGTCCCTTCCATTTCCCTGCCAGTCCAGGAGCCGTAGGGATGCAGACAGCTGATCTCAGTATTAGTACAGAGTTTCTTTGCAGCACTTCTTTCACTAATTGCATCCTGCTTCAGCCTGTTTGGGTATGAACAGTGATTTATCTGGGTTACCATCAAGAGCGTGGTACAATGGAAGTGCTCTCTGGCACATCATAATATGCAATATTGAACAGTGTTTATCCACACATTCATTTGCATTGTGGGTCTGGGCAATTGTTAAAAGTAGCACAGTCAAATCTAAATTCATTAGGAACGATAAAAGGCAGGTTGCTATTTGTGCTGTTTGCTTAATTGTTCTATATGACTGAGAAATAGATGAGAATTTACTGCAGGCTTTTGATATTCAGTGTTGCTGTGTCACACTACATTGAGAATAATGAATAGGACATTCACTTTGGAGCAAAGAACATTAGTTTTCTTACCTAGGAAACACGGAAGCCAGCTGGAGAGGAGAAAATTGCCAGGTAGATTGTCGACATAAAGGCAAAGGTAACATGCTGATAATAACCAAGGGAAATATGAAGATAATAACAGAGGATGATAACAACCCAGCTGAGGAGGAGAGGGGGGTCTGGAAGATCAAGTGATCCCAAGCTGTGCATAGCTATTATGCAGATGGAGGGACACCTCTGCTCCTGGAGAAAGGAGATGGTTTATTTCCCATGTAGCAGAATGTGTTAACTTCAGTCTCTTGTATTAAACAAGATCAGGCCTTGCTTTCTTCCTATGATAAGAAATGTGTATTTCTTGACAGATTTCCATGCCACTGCCTTGTTATTGCCGATGTATCATTATTTATCCCACTTTGCCCTCCCTTCCCCTCCCCCTTGGCTGTGGGGCTCTGCAAGTCGCAGGCAACTGTCATGTCAGGTCTACATGGATCTGTCAGACGCACGATGAGCAGAGATGGAGTGATCACTTCTTGCTGCCGTGGTTGCTCTGTTTGCTGTCTCCATCAGCCTGTTTTCAGAGAGACGCTTTCCAGAGCGCTTCCCTTCAAGGAACGAGGGGAGCCACGGCCGCTGTGCTGCTGCCCAGCAGGGACAGAACCCTTGGATGATCTCCCTGCCTCCAGCAGCTTGTTGTGGAGAAGCCCTCCCCTGTAACACACCTATTCCCTGCAGCCTGTGCAGCTCTCACGGCCGTCTGCCATCACTGGCGGGTGAGGAGTGAGGAAGAGGATGGTCAGGTGGGGGAGCAGCAGCAGTGATAAACTGGGGGAGCACTTTTCCTTGCCCTGGAAATCAGCTTGCTTTAGCAAGTGTGGTTTTCTACTTTTCAGATTTTCCAGCAGTGGTGGCTATGCAAATATTTTTTGTATCTTTCTTTTCCAAGAAAAGAGTCATAATAATTTCCAAGTCATAATAATTTACTTAATATCAGTTTTGAAATTGCAAATTCCCTCCTGCTTCATCGTCTCTCTTTTCTTCCTGCTTAATTATTTTCTTCTTCACCTCCTTTTTTTTTTTTTTTTTTTTTTTGAATTACTTGACTGGGATTTACAATCCAGATATTTTTCCGGGCTGTGATTAGACCATTGTCCTGACCAGAACAAGACAAAGGAAAACAATTTTTGAAATGTGATAAAAATCATTAAGCATTATACTCTATATTTATAAATGTGACTCACAGTGTTTTGAGTCACAGTAACAGCAAAAGTGTCATAGGAGGCAGTAGCTGAAATAATAGAGCAAGTGACTTTGTAGATTGCTGACCTAAAATCCTGATGTTTTGCTTACACATTCTATAAAGTTCCTTTTTAACAGCAACTATGTGGGGGTTTTATTGTTGTTGTTTTTTGTTTTTAGATTGTTTGGTTGGTTGAGTGTTTTTGGTCAAACTGTAACAGTCTCCTTCTCCCAGATAAAATTTCCATTGGAGAAAGGATGAAAGTGCTCTCCCTGCACAATTTTCTTTTGTTGGTTGCTCACTGTTGGTATTTTAAGAACGATAGTGAACTGTAACTGGCTAGGCAAAGACTTTCATTATCATGTTATGTTTCTAGTAGAAATCTTGGGAAAATTCAGGTCATTGACTTTGTAATGATAAGTCTATCTCCTCTTACACAATTCCTGGCTGTCAGAAAGGATGATTCAGGAGTGGTAGGCTCTGCTCAGAACTCCTGATGTTCTGAGAAAGATAACCAGAGCAGCAGCAGCACAGGAATGGCCCAGAGCTCAGATGCTATAAACATTTTTAACTGAACTCTTTATTTATTGCTTTTTCTTTCCCCTTCTAATAGCTTAAACAATGAAATTAAGGGTATGCAGCAATTTTGTGATTGCTGCAATGGATTCTCTAGCTCAGGTAATGCAAGTGCTTAAAATTTAATGCAGAGTTCTGTCCACGGCTCTCACTACCAACCCACATTATTTATATAATCTGGTTATAGAAATTCTGTCATCACCATGCCTTTCTGTCACGTCTCTCATAGTGAGAGCTTATTAACTTGTGCTTTATTAGATTCTATGCCTTTACAACCAAGTCATTAGACACAACCATTACCCTGGTCTCCTTTCCTTTCTGTCTTGAGATCCATCTTTACTGTGATACCCGTGGTTAATGAGAGTCCTTAAGTAGACAGGGCTGCAAGTGATTCATTTGTAGCTCTTGTCGACTTGTTTCACGGAATAAAAAAAAAAAAATCTCTCAAGCTTGCAGCTGAATGTTCAGCCAATGGATTTCACAATCTTGTGTTCCAATTAGCTGCCCTGAGGTTCAGCATCCTTCTTCCACACTGCTTCCTGCGAGCCCTGGTGTGTATTGCTGATGTCTTGATTGTAGTGTTTTTGAGGGAAGGAATATTTCCTGTTTATGCTCATACAACGATCAGCACAGTGAGGGCTCCAAACTCACCGGGGCCTCTGGCTGCCACTTGCCTACTGCTAATAAACATTATATATACATCCAAACAATTTGAAGAGGTTGGTGAGAGGGATTCTGGTTTTTGCATTCTTGTCCAGATTTTCTACTACTGCATTGTTTTTTATATTACCTTCATTAACAGGAAACTCCAAGGCTCAGTTCAGTCTTCAGATGTGACAAATACTTATTTTTAAGAACTTCATCTACAGACACAGCTAGTTTGGCTTTTACTTCGAAAAAAAGACAGTGGAACACTGTGTATACACTGAAATTTAGTTAGCAAAAATCAATCAAAGTATCTTCTGCAAAATGGATTTTGAGGGGTTTATGTGTTTACATACTTTGCCTTCATTTTTACCTTTATATGTAAGAATTAATACAGATTTTTTGCTAATACTCTGAGCTTGCTGTGGCATCACACTGTAACAGTCATTGAGTTGAATTGCTTAACAGGGTCTGGATTCTGATACAATTAAAAAGAAGCAGCCTCTGACATAAAAGCAGTCTTTGAATTGTTCCCAATTGTTTCTGTTTCATCTGGCAGTCTTCACTGAGGGTCCTCAGCTTAGTTTGGCAGGTAAGACCATGCCAATAAAATCCTCTCAGAGGAAAAAGGGGAAAAGAATGTTATTTATGTGCAACTGCAGCTTTTCTGCTGGTGACTTTGTGCATGGACTTTTAGTTAAGAATGTTCATGATCATAGCAATGCTTCTGGAAATAAGTAAAATCTATTTGTACATGAAATTCTGCTTTAGAAATTGTTCCTTACAGATATTAAAAAATGAATCTGTCATAGAGCCATGAGTAGAGCTTTTTACAAAGCATTTGTTTGATGTATAGTTGCTCCCCAGAGAGAGTAGTATCCAAGAATGAGCTCTGAGTAAATGAGTGCATTTGGCACATCCTAGAGTGATGTCAAAGCTCCACTGGCTCCAAGGGGTAGTTTTGTTTTGACAAACCTAGTTCCAGTGCCTTTTGCTTAGAATTGATTCAAGGAATTTGGAAATATATGAAAAGAATATATCAGCACAATGACAGCTACAATGAGCAGAAGGCATCCATTAGCAGGGGATGGGAAAAAAATAAGAGAAAACAAACCAGCTTTTGTTGCTGTTTTATTAGAAATTTCTTTTGTTTCTTCACCTGAATGTATTTATACAACTATCTCCCCAGCAAACAAAGAAAAATACTCCAGTTGAACTCTGTCAATACAGAATGATCCTGAAGTACATATTTCATTTTCAGAGGAAACTGTTGTTATTTTTTATATTTGTTGTGTGGATGCAGGATGCTCTGTGTGGACATACTCCTGAGTAGGAAAAGTTTGAAAGCTTGATTTTCAAGTCCTACAGCCTTCAAGAGGAGTCAATGCCCACTTTGCTCTAAGATACTCTCCATTAACATCGGCAAAGAACTGATATTGTGGAGCTGTGTGTTCCCAGCTCACTGCAATACTAAATGGAAGCAGCTGGTGCCTGAAGTGTTTAAGACACATTTGATGGGTAGTAGGGACACATGGCCAAGCCTCCATTTGCCAGATCTGGGTGTAAATTGTGCAGCCAGGTGGGGGATGTGGGCAGGTGTGCCCACCAGCCTGGGTGGGATTTACTCCTCTGGGCATGCCTAGGGACAGGATACAGATGCTTGTACTCCCATGTCACTCCTGGCCTCTCCACTCCTCACAAGAGTGAGTGTGAGGTAAAGTGAAGACTTTATGGTCCATCATAGACACAGGGAGAGAGGAAACAACAAACGGAAAGATCATGTATCACTGCTTTTGGGTATTGGGAGGTTTAGCTTGTGTGGACATGATGTATCAATCCCAGTTGGTTCTCCTGCATAAAACAGTGCCTAGCCTGGAGCTCTGATGGCCTTCAGCTTCTGTTGAGTTTCCTTCCTTGGCAAATAGCACACTGGCATGTGACCCATGGTGGCTTGCAGGATGGGACCACAGGTGATGATCTAACTTGGACCCATTACCAGAACTCCTCCAGTCTAGGCAGAGTACCTCCAGAATCAGGATCCAAACACTGGGAAAAAGATATTAGTGTCTCATCAGACAAATAAAGATGCTGGAGTTGTCCTGGGATTTTATTTTTTAGTAACTCTCTCATCATATAAAAATGTACAGGTTATCCTAGAAGAAAGGACATCAGTTTTCATCACTTGAACATGTTTGAACTTTCCTATTGTTTTACAGGACATAGGAACCACTTGTAGCTCTACATTAGAAGAGCTGTTTGTTCAGAGGGTTCTTGTAAGTGCCTGCTCAGCTTTGGAGAGAGCTCTGAGCTCTTAGTGACAAAAAACCTGTCACTGCAGCCTTGGTTCCACCTCTGAAGCTCAGAAAGCTGAAGAAGTAAGCAGGCACACTGCTGCAAATGGCTGCCTACCTTCAGCTAGCTTTCTTTGTGATCAGAACTTCTGAAATACATTCCTCAGATGCTTGGATTGATTAAAGTTACATATTGAGGTGAGCAGACTAGTTTAGATGGCAGCGTCAATTGAGTCTGGGGGAGCTGCTGGGCAATTCCCATGGAGGATCTGTGTATTGCAGTGTCTCTTGGATTGAACAGAACCAGAACTATTACATGGGATTTTCCAATACTGCATCCAAGAAAAGATCCCACACCCAGATGGGGCTGAGACAGTCATAAAATATTCTTCCAGATCTTGATCATTACAAAAATACAACTCTGACGTTTTCAGAGCTATAAATTACGTCTGCAATTATTTTTACAGCCATGATGTTTGGAGAGAATTTAACACATATATTTTTATACTGTCTTGCACTTAAATGGTCTCAAAAAAATTAAAAACATTGGAGGGAGTAGTTGATTTCTGTCACACAAAAATGAATCTCAGGCTAACTATCCAGAAGCACAAAGCATACCAACATCAAACACACATCGCCTTTCTTCTTGCAGTACTTTCTTTTGCAAAAATGTTTTTATCATATATATATACACACACACACACACACACACACATATATATATATATGGGGTTTTATATATATGGAGTTTCATATATATGTATATATATACACTGTTAGTACTTTTGAAAAAATAAGGAACTAAGACTATTTGCAAATTAAACCCTTATTATCACTGTTAAACTGTAGAATACTTGGTTAGTATTCACAAGTAATTAAAGAAAGAGAACTTACAAAGATAGAGTCTGTGTAATTTCTGGGAAGAAGAAAGGACATGTTATAAGTTGTCCTTTAAGAGAAAATTGTTTTACTTCCATGAAAAAATTAACATAGGAATTTTCTATCATTGTCCTGGGAGTTCTGCTTAGTCACTGCTTCCTATCAGATTTTGTGGACCTCTTACTTTTTCTCACTATAAAATTTTTCATAGGATCAGAATTAGTTTTTCATATGAAAATAAGAGTTTAATATCAACTGGGAGGTGTTCTGCTAGAGAAGAAATCAGAAAAATTATATTTACTACAGATTCCTGAGTAGTAATAGACAATTTATTTTCTGCATTTTTTTAACTACTCTGAAAATAAGTTTTCAAAAGTATTTGACTGTCGCAATGTCTGCCTTCGCACAAGCATTTTTCCTTTCTAAATGGTTTGCAAACATCAGCTGAAAATGCAATTAAAAAAACTTGTTGTTAATGCTCTGCACTGATAATGTCACGTGACATTCACTCATTGATTCATTCCATAAATCTTTCCCGTCAAAAAGAATATGCAGATATCTTCATGCTAACTCATCCTTGTTAAGCTGAATAACTTGTTTATTACATTTGCAAGAAGATAAATAGATTGCAACATGATACCAAAATAAGTTTTTCTGTTTGAAGAAAAGTGTTCATTCCTGCATGTAGTATCTGTGCACTTTTGAATGTTGCTGAAGATTTGTTGCATTTTCACTTCATTCATTCTTCTTGTGCTTATCTAAAGTTGTTCATTCAGACTTTTGATTCAGGTTCTTTCTCTTTTTGCTCTCTTTGTCTACTCCTTACATTTTAAGAAGCAATATACCCTTTCTCACCAATTTCTCTGAGTTGAGCAAATCCTGAAATGTTGGACTTTTGCAACACAATTAGGCCATAACAAATACCATTTTTTTTAAACCAGGAATCGCACAGAACTATGTATTTCTTCTCAAGGGATGTGTCCACTTTCTATTTATGAATAGACTATTAAAAGCTTTGCCTAACACATATATCAAACACATTTGTCTCATCTAATAGAATAAATCATAGCAATTTGTATTCTAGAAACAATGATTGCTTTTGTTCGAGATTGACTAACTTCTTTTCTATAAGAAAAAGGTTACAATTTTTTTTACAACAATTTTTTATAACACATTGAAGAAAGCAAGAATATATAATGATTAAGAAAATTCAATGGGAATTTTCTGTAGAGGATAAATTTTGTTGGCATCAAAGCCTCTAGACGCTGAACTTGAGATTTCCTTAGAGATGTTTCCTACAAGTTTAAGTGCCAAGATTATTCATATTCCTTTTTCATTCTGTTATTAATTGCAGCACCTAAAGCTGCATAAATATATTCAGGGAGTGCTAGAAAGAACCATATTTATGGAAGCATTTGCAGGGTCGAGTCATTAGGTTATACAGTAGTTAGGCCTATGAAAATTTGAAAATATAGTAGTTAATATCTGAAAGCATTTCTGAAAGCATTGCTAATCATCATTAATCAAGGGTTTTTTCCCCATGTTCTTCATTAGTAAGTTTCAATAGTGTCTTTTTATCTGTGGCATTTCCACTGAGAAATGTGGTTTCTGCTGAGAGGCAACTCTTATTTTTGACACAGTTTAGCGTCAGTGGAGAAGCCTAAGAGCAGAGTCCTCCAATACTTGAACTGCTTGATGTTAGTAATCATTCATTATTCTTCTGGGTCGATTTGTATTAGAGTCTGACATTTGAAAAAAGATAGATAAGGGTCCCCAGAAAAGTCAGGTGCAAAAAATAATGTCATCAAATCAAATTCATATTCTTTAAAAGTCTGGGATGCCGACAATAAGGAAGGTTCTCCACTAACTTAATTCTGCTAGTGATAGAAAAATTGGTGTAAGCTTCTAAATATGCAGGTATCAGGGAATTTTATATTTTAATGTAGTTCAGGGAATAGTTATATATAACACTTCATGATGTGTTCATATTTCTTGCTGAAACTCAGATTGCTGACATCAGTAGTTGTTGGAATTGTAAGTTAAACAGTAAAAGCTGCACTGCAATGGTATGAAAGCACTGCAGCAATGAGAAGAAGGAATGCAGTCAGGAAAATAAGAAGCCCTCAGACTAATGCCCCTAAAAGTGGTGAAAAGACTTCCATTGCTCACAAGTGAGTTCTAGATCAGGGCCTGAGAAAAAGATTTTGGGGTAAGGAGAAGAGGACAAGAGAGACAGCAAATACCAAACCACTGGGGTAAGGCTAAGAGGTCAGAACCTTCCCTGTCTCCAGTAACTTCCTGTAGGTGAGTTGGTATCTGCTTGTGATTAAAAGAATAATTTTTTTAATTCAGATTTTTTAATATTGGTTGCTTTTTTACAGGTTTTCAACAGACTGGTTTGGGGCTATTTTTGCATTTTGGATAAAATTTTCAGTATATTCACTGCAAATGCAGACTCCTATATTTTGCTTTTGAATAATATTAGCAAGTCTATTTTTTTCTGGTTAGATAAGTGACAGGTATCTCCTTGTCTATCAGTGCATATATATAAAAAAAAAAAATCTGGTTCTAAGCCCAGGTTGGAGGTAGCTGCTGATCAGGAGGGGTTCATTTCTCTGTAGGGAAGTGAAGCCAGAAAGGAATCTAATTTTTGAGCTCTGCGAATTATTTATGTCCTCCAGCATGTTTTATGCAGCTTCTGAAGTAGATGACTCAGTTTAAGTCTGCTTGGAGACAGGGGCTTAATGTAGGTGGCTCTTTGCCTCGTTAGGCAGCCTGTGATCCCAGCTCCTCTTGCCCAGGGGACAGTGGAAGGGTCTTTGGTGTGTCTCCCTCTGGAAGGTTGTAGGAGATGGAATAATGTACATGCAGCTGGAGAGCTGCTCCCATGTCTTCATGTTGCCACATGAATTGAGCCCAAGAAAGCTCTGATGTTGTAAAAGGAGGGGAAAAACATTATTTTCTGAATATTTAGGAACACCTAAACTCCTCAGCTTAAGCACTGGGGAGGTAATAACTAGTTTGGACATTGATGGCATACACTTATTTTTTTTGCTGGAGATGATGCAGCATGTTCTTTATTCTAGGAGAAGTTGAAGGGACAGCTGCCACTGAGCATCCTAGAACCCATAAGCAAAAATCTGAGAAGTGTAGCTGTAGTTGTCCCATGGTAATTTAAAAACAAACTATGAAAAGAAGTATCTGGAAAAGATTAATTTTCTAAAAAGAACAAAAAGGATTAAAGAATACTTTCTGGAAATGGAAATATTTTGTTGCAATATGCTAGCTATTCATTTTTGTGATGAAAACTCACAATCATTTCTGAAAGGTATTTTTCACAGCTGTGGCAATAAAAAATAAATCTATCAGATCTTCTTTAAAATGTGGGCTGATCAAAATGCTTAATGTATTCTATCTCCCCGTTTAAGGAAAAACTGATTGTATTTCTGTTTGTAATGGGTTTCTATCTTTCTTTGCAACCACCTGGCATTCTGATTTCAATTTGACTCTGGCTTTCTAAAACACACAGCTGATAAAACGTAAAAATGAGAATTAGACTTGAAAATTATATTGAATTCAGTGTTCACTGGAAAACGTATGCCCAGAAGACATTTACGAAAATGTTTTATTTTCTCTAGATTTACTGAGTTTTATCACATATTTCAAGGTTGGTTGCCCTGTCAGACCAACACCTCTGTTTTGAGATCAGAGAGACCTCCACGATACTTTGAAGACCTCATGACTAGCTGGGAGACACGAAAGAGGCTTGTTGCCAATGCTTAGGAAATGTAACCTGAGTTTGCATTTTTTCTAACTGTAAGAAGATTCTTATACGCACTGTAGCAATGGTACCTTCTGGGGATGATTATCTGAGGATAAGTTGAGCCTTCGTCTTTATTAATAGAGAATTATTGAAATTAATCTTTCTGGAAAGGTTTTATTTGGTTAGTGAAATCCAGGAATAGGGTTCCCTAATAATGCCCTAGAGCTACTTTGAAATTATAGTTATGCCTCAAATGCACTATTCTAAAACAAAAAATATTTTCATGTATTTGTTTTATATTTGATGTCAGTGAAGCACCTTTTGAATAAAGATAAGCTATTATTTTCATAACATGATTACAATTCCAGTCATTAAAAGACTGATTCCAAATAAATGAAGCCTCTGAAATAAACTATTCAGTCACATTTTAAAAATACGTAATGTTCTAGTTTTCAACAATTCTGTGCAAATCATCAATTAAATAACAAATTTTAAAAGTTTGGTTTTTTCAAAAGAGAGACAGAAGGGGTCATCAGAAGTTTCAGTGTGGTTTGGTGTTTCTCAAAAGTGATATTCCAGCCTATGAGCTATTAGACAAGGGATGCCATGGAAGGCCACATCACTGTCATCTTGCAGCAGACCACCTAGGAGCACCAGCCATGAGGAAGAAAGAAAAATGCTTATTCTGTGTACTAGATCTAGGAATGAATTCAGTAATTATATATCCAACACAGACAGCACAGGCACTGCCAAAGTGAGGCATCCTGACTGACACAAATCTACACAGCTAGGACATTCAGGTACCTCTTTCTTTAGGGATCACTACATAGGAGTTTCATATAGGCTATCTTTTGCTTTTAGAGAGGTGAAATCATATAATCTGAGTCTCACAGTCTGAGTTCCTCATTTGGTATCATCCTTTGTGAAAGGTGAGAGAAAGAGGGCTGAAAAGAAACAAAACAAGGAGCATCTCTTGGGCAGGAGTTAAACAGAGCGCACCATGTAATTTCTGCTCAAATTGTCATGCCAGAAACTAGCACAATAATAGAGCATTTTCTCTCTCCGCAGACAATGTGAGAATTGAGTGTATATTAAAGACTAAAAAGAGGTCAGACACTAAGTTAATAACAAGAATTTAATGTTGCCCCCAAATTGCTATCACATCCCTTTCCAAATACAAAATGGTGAGGTGACAGAGGGTGGCAGTACTACAGCATGCTCCCAGTGAATAGCTCATACAGATAAAAATAGATCTAAGGCTAGAATTAGGCATTTTATTTAATAAAATTAAAAAAATAAACACAGTTAGCCTAAAATAATGTCTGACTCTTTTCAAACTTCTTTAACTTAAACTATATGGTCCTGACCATCCTGTATGACTTTATTCCTTTTATTACTGAATTTATCTTCTGTTCGAAGAACCTATGGTACTGAATGGAAAATGAAGAATGGGTCCAGAAGAAGGAACTGAAATTCGAAGACAAAGTGTTGTCTTTGTTGTCTGCTGTGAAATGATGGATATTGATGGATTATAGAGCAATGGAGCTAATGATCTCCATATAAAGTCCCAGTGTACTTACACCCACATGTTCACTTGACAACATAAATACAAGCCCATTCAAGATCCACCTAATTAGTGGCATAGCAATCACAAGGAAAATACAATTGTATTTTTTTAGAGTTTTTTGAAAGGGATGCCCAGAGAAGTTTGTGTCTGCCTGACTTAACACTACTGTCACCCACCTTCATAGTGTCTATCTCTGTCTGGTCACCTGAGGCTATTTTGTAATCAAGAGGGAAACCCAGAAATTTTCAGGATGGGATATAATCTTTTGCTTATGACTAGAGGCATTGCATTTTAGAGTGTCAGTGTTTTGTAAACTGAGTGCAGGGTACACTAAATCCATTTGGCCAGATGTGACCCATCACCCAGGAGCCTCTAGTCTGCTTTGGCTTTTACAAGCAGCAAAAAGTTGATCTCTCTCTGCCAAAAGTGTATCTAGTTAGATAAAGAAAATAATAGTTTGATTTCTTTAAACGTGTTAAAAATTCTGCTAAATAAAAAAGACTCAGAAGTATTGTGATATTTATTTAAATCATATTCTTCATAGCCATTTTTTCATCCAGCATCTTCTGGTATTGTCATGGAGACCAAGGCTGTTAATGTCATGCAATCCTGTAATATATACATGATGAATACTGCATTTCATAATTCATAAACCCAAGTTTATACAGTGTCACAATCCTCACCTCACAAAGCAGAATTGTATCTGTACCTTTTTTGTCAGCTTTGAACTTCAGACATTTACTGGCTATGTCACTGGCAAATATGAGCTAAAAGATTCAGTGCTTAAGCTTACTTATGCATGTTCAATATGCATTTGTTTAGCAGGGAAAAAACAATCTACTGCAGTAGGTTTATTTTGGTTGTGATAAAGAATAAAGTCTGAGTAATCTCAGTGCACAGAACAGCAGTTTAATTGACAGCTATATAATCAGTCTAAAGTGTGCTTGCTAGGATGGGTCAAATTCCTTTGGGAATCCAAATGAGGTTTGGATGACTTCTGCACTCAGTGTTTTGCTACTTTGCATCACAGAGCCTGACACCAATATTTTACATGAGGAGGAATATGACACAAGCTCATGTTGCCAGTGTCCATCTGTGGAATGTAACAGATTTATATTTTTAATTAAAACCAAAAGGCAGTTTTGAAAGTTCAGCAGTCACAAACACTTACGTGTGTAGAAGAGGTTGCTTTTGTTAGTCGCCCCTGAAATTTCAATCAGAATGAACAGAGTCCAATTCTAATAGGGGTGGGAAATAGACAGAGGAATAATGGGAACTTGAGCTCTAGGCATGAATAGTGTGGCCTTGCATGTCTAGTTATTGTGATTTAAGACTGTACTGTCCAGCTGTTCACTTGTATTTGCAAAGCAAACCACATTTATCCTTTACTGTGAATGTTGCTCATCCTTAATGAAAAGTCCACTCATATATTTTAAAAAATCCTTTAGGATTGACTGAGTCTAAGCCATATGATTTTGTTTAGTGTTAGGAATGCATTAACTCATGCAATTGACTTGACTCAGGTGCAAAACTGGTATTCTCAAGAAAGAATCAGTAATGAACCTTGGATGAAAACTTAAACCACTGTAATTGCAGAAGTAAGACCTTATTTAGATGTGCTAAGACACCACATAAATGTCGAGACTTCTTCCTCTTCAGTGCTGCAGTTAGAAGAGTAATACACTGCTTCATTTCCTCTTTCACCTGAGACATGGACAGCAGAGATGAAATCCAGCAACTGCTTGGCTGCTCTACCATAAATTGAGAAGTTGCAAATTTCCTAGGATAGGACTTAAGGCAGAGTACCCTACAGAGCTTGAAATGCAGCCCAGTCGTTGTACTAGCTTTATGCCTATATACCTAATCTAGTTGAAGATGTCTCTGCTTGTTGCAGGGAAGATTGCACCAGATGACCTTTAAAGGTCCCTTACAATCCAAACCATTCTATGATTTTATGATTATATGGCTACTGCCTGTATGAATTTGTGCTTCAGAAAGGTTAGGAAACAAACTCCTTTCTCCATGGAGAAACCAAGTATATTACTTAGAATACACTGGATAAACCCAGATGAGCCAGGAACAGCCATTCACTGTCTTTAATACTGCTTTTAATTCACTCAGCTGAAATATATTAAATGAGTAAAAGGGCATGAGGTGTAAAGAGAATAACAATGAGCATTCACATTTGCAGACATGTATATCATTAAAAAAGCATAGATAGTTTTTCCTTATATTCAAACAATTCAAATCAGCATTGTAAATGACTCTATGCCAAACTGTGTCGGTTCTGTGGGCAGAATGAACTGAAAATCTGAGGAGATAATTAATAAGAGTATAAACATTAAAAAAAAAATTACTGCTAATTCACTACTGGAAAAGAGGAGCATGTTCTAGGGATGAATAGATACAGTTCCCAGGCTCTTTTAAAGCATTACCAATGTTCATAGTATCTGAATGCTATTGTTACATTTCTGCCTTGGGAGTCTTTCATATCTTGTGCAATAGTCTCACCCAGTATTTATCTTTGTGTAGCGACGTAGCTCAATTCAACCTCAAGCCAAATATTGTTTTTACTATTCTTTTAGTTTCACACCAGTACATGTGTTTTCATTCTGCAAATAAATTAAGAATACTCATTCTCACTTCACAGTTAAATTGCATAGGATTCTCAAACTGTCAATGAGTAAAGAACCCCATTAAGGTTTATTTTATAGAAACCCTTATAAAGCAGTACATCAGCATTGCCAGCTCATTGGCTGGTACTAGTATGTGAGTTGTGATGGTTTTAACAATTGTCTTTTCCCTAAAGCCAGCTGAGGTTTTCTTGCACACTTTCACAAGTGATTACCATCAAGAGTTTTGAATGCTTAGACCATTTAAAGCTTAAAAAAGCTAGCCTTTAAAATCTAATTATTTAATATAATCACCTAAAGGTAGGGGTATTTATTTTGGCTGAGTGATCTAAGATTAAAAAAAGGAGATTAAGTAAGATCATATTGCCCACACTGTGTTATGACGAGACTGAGAAAAATATACTCCACTCAGCAACATCAGAGAGAATGTAAATTCATATGTGAATTGCTCTGGTTTATGGTGCACAATCCAAGTAACTTACTGCAGTGTCAGAAAGATGGCTTTGGTGATAACCTGGCCCAATAAAATTAGTTCTGTAAACAAATTTTAAGTAAAACTACTGTCAGAAATGCGTGAAGTGCTTTTTCCCTCTCCTTCTCCTGGAAAGTCTGTCCTTTGGCGGGCAGCTATGTGCACTGTGCGATTCATCTGTCTGGAAGGACAGCTGAGAGGACACCTCCTGGCCAGCTGGCAAGGTGTCACTATGCACACAGATGCCAGTACATTCCTCTGAGAGGGAATAAATCAGACAACTGGCACCTGTGACACGGATGTCTGCTCAAACATCTCTCCCTTCATGTAACATAAACTGTAGTGGAAGGGCATAGTTAGGATCTCTCTCCTTTGTTGTAACCCTTTGCCTGTGAAACTTTCTCTTGAAGGCTGTGAAAATAGCACACCGAGGCAGTGTGGTCTGAAATAAGGGTCTTCCCATACATAATTAACCAGGACCAGGAACTCCTTCTTGGAAAAATGAGATAAATAATTCACTCCTAGGGACTTATCTGGTTGCTCATGGCAGCAATATTAAGAAATAGGATTCATTTTTATTACGTGGTCTGTGGTCTGTTTTCTTCTTTTATTAAAGTATACTTTAAGCAGTGTCTATGGGGGCAGTGCCCTACCTGCCTTGGTATGTAATTAACAGCACAATGGGAAATAGGGCTGTTAGTATCCATGATCTGTACAAAATGCATTGTCACTCTGTATTTTCTCCCTTCTAACTTCAGTGACCTCTATAAAGATGCATTATACTTGAGTGAAGCAAATCCAACCACACCTGTCTCCCAGAGCCCTTCATATATTTCTAATACATAATAGCTAGAAGCTGGCAAATGAAAGTGCCTGAGGGTTCTGCAGCTCAAGCTAAGCCTAGTTTATTTTATTCCACTTTTGTGAGAAATCCTGATAATTATCACGTACTGGCTGCAAACATTTGTGAGGGGCAAAAAAACCCCATGAGAGTGCCTGACAATTTTAACCAAAGACCATGGCTTGAAATAAGAACTACCTACCACCTTTCATACCAATGATTACAGTAATTTCACAATTATAAGCCGCACCTTTTTCCATTGAAGAATCCAGCCTACCCCAGTAGGGTGGCTAATCATCAGGTGCGGCTTATCTATGGACAAATCCCAGCGAAATGCCAACCCGGAAGTGAGACCGGCCGGGGAGGGCACCTGGTTCTGCCTTTAAAGGCTTTTCTGGTCTATGAAAACTGTTTGCAACCTGAGCACCTGACACCAAACCCCGCGCTGGCAGCAATTCTGTTACTAACTCGTTACTTTGTCACACATGGATCCTCGCTTCAAAAATAAATAAATAAATAAATGCGGCTTATATTCAGGTGCGGCTTATATATGGACAAATCCCTTGATCTACCCGGCTACCCGGATGTGCGGCTTATAATCAGGTGTGGCTTATAATTGTGAAATTACTGTAAGTATTTTAGATTAAATAAATTTAAATACAGACAAAATATATCAATAGCTACTTTAAGATTTTAAGGGATCATTTCATTTCTGCAGAGACATAAACAATTCATAACAGCAGAAATCTAAAGCAGTTATAGGTGTTTGCCAAAAGTTCCAGCAGCTCCAGGGAACTTTCTCTGCACTTTCCTGTTAACCAGGGTAAGTTACTCTTGTGACACAAATGCTGTGCTTCTCTTTCACCTGTGTTTCTACTCTGCTGTAGACATTAAGTATTTGCAATTATGAAGTAAGGGAAAATGTAAACCCTCTTGAATTACAATCCAGTCACATTTTCCCTAGGCTGAGTACATGTGCAGTGTGGGTTACAAAAAATTTATTGATGTCTGTGAGCTACAGCACCTTCTTATATGGGTGTAAGAAAGATAATGATTGTGAAAATTTCTCCTTACAGCAGACAATCATGGTCACAGACTATAGCACTGGTTCAAACACATGCTCAGCTCATCCCTTGACACAGTGGTGTTTTAATCATTACATTACAGCTATACACACTCTGCCTGGCTTAATGAATATTCAGTCATTCATTTCAAAGACCCCCTGATTGAAGCACAGCAAATTCAAATGTAAGATTTTTGAACAACAGGGAAATTGAGCTGAAGCTCAAATCCCTAAGCTCAGTGGGCTACTCATTGCTAGTCCTGGCAAAAGAGGGTGTACACTGTACGCTGGCTCCTGGTCTGCCTGATGCATGGGATATTGTCAATGCATGGTCCAATGCAACAAAATTGCAGATAGCAGATATCAATGAAAAATACTGATTATCTGCAGGAGATCTATCATGATTTTTATTTGTGATTCATCAAAGACATAGCATTGATGTGCTATCAACATCATTCTAGCACAGCTTTGAGAGGGCCACTGTGGGGAAAGATAACTCCATCCCAGCCAGACCAAACACATTCATAAAAATACCTGATATTTCTAGGGCACTCAGAGTGGCCAGTTGACTCACAACAGATCTTTCAACGTGCTTTGACCTTCTGGATTCCTTAGGCAGGCTGCACTTTTGCCTTTTGTTTAAAAATACCTTCATACTCCAAATGGCTTCCCAGGAACACTATGGCTCCTGCTTCATTAACTATGACCCAACTGCAGCATACTAATAGTAGAAATATACAATACCTAACTGGACTTTTCAGTCTTATTCCTTTGTTTCTTTGCCAATTTAGTGTGTTTCAGGAGTGCTCCAAACCAGGTCTTTTGTTAGTCTAGCTTTGCCCCCGCCACCCCCACAAAACTCTATGGGTCATACTAAGAGGGACTAAAGGAAGATTTTGAGGTACATATTCCCTTGTCTCTGTCAATCAGACCGTCCACAAGTTCTATCTTATTAACACTGAAGATTTTTTTTATCCATTCTGTGATTTCAGGATTTAGCCATTATAATTTTAAAAGATGTTACCCTGAATTTATTCTTGGACATTGTATATGTTTATCCCTGTCTTGGTGTTGGTTAGAAAGCAAAGCTCTTCTCCCTTGCTGATATTTATTCTCCTTTCTCACTTCTCTCACTGTGCTTGTGTATTTTTAGGAAACAATCACAACTGCCTTCAGCTTTTTCTTTACTATGCTAAATAACGTTCATACTGTGCTCTCATACTGTCCTCCCTCATGGCAGTGCTTTTTTACTACTTGCAGTTCTTTTTGACTCTCACTTGATGAAGCTTTCTCTATCCTTACCTTATTTTTATTCACCACTTACCTGTATCTTTAAGGCCCAAGTGATGAGCCACCACATGCTGCACCACAGCTGTCTCCCACCAGATGAACCTGCACAGGCAGTCTAATGTTAGTAGTAATAAGCAATAATTCTCTCTATTTTGGTAACATTTGCATTTGCCTTGAATATCTACATTAAACAGAAAGTAGCAGGGTATAGACGGACCATAGAAAGAAAAGGAAGTTCTCGGTTCAATAACATGCACAAGATCAGTCAGCAGGATTAGATTTACTAAGCACAGATAAAAGGCAGGAATAGAGAAGACATTGATAATGTTTTGTTCTCCTTCCCCCTTCACCCAAGTTCACCCCCTTCATCTAAACAATACTTTAAATTCCTGCTTTCTGGGAATTAAGCCCTCAACATTTTTTTTTTTTAATATATCTTATATTTTCACATATATACTTATATGTATAAACCATTGTCTGCCTGTTTTAGGTGCTGCATGAAAGATTTCTGCCTCTTTCCTGCTCTTAAGGCCCTTGAGTAAAATAAGAAGTGATCTCCAGCAGTCTATTTTCCCTTCAGCCTCCGGGCTGCAGAGTGCACCATGCTCTTCTGCACATTCCTAAAGACAGCCCCTAGGCTGATTTCAAAACCAAACCCATGCACTGTGCTGTCAATGATCCTGCAAACTGGGCCTTCTGAAAAACAGGACACATCCTGTGGAGTGTATAAAACACATGGTTCACATCATGCTGATGTATTCCTCAATGTGGCGGAAACCTTCTGTAGGCATGCAACTGTCTGGATGGGCAAGGAGCTAAGAAAGTCCAGAAGATTCTCTTTGGAGAGTGTCTAGATGAAGCAATTAAGCTTTGAACATTTTTATCTTCTGATTTTCTTCCTTATCTGCCTCTGTTGCTGCTCAGAATTTCCTGAAAAGTTGCAGCAGAATTTGGCCCATGTAATTCTTGACTGTTTGCCTTCTGCCCACATGATTTGACAGTGTAACTGTGAAGTTGAACACACTTGCTAAATTCCTTTCTGAGGATTCTCAGCAAAGCTGTGAGCAGGACCAGAATCTCTGGGATTTCTCTGTACTACCTTAAAACTACCCTGTATTTGGTTTATACTTGTTTAATATTTAGAATGATATGAGTTAAGAGCTAGATTTCAACAAATAAATACTGGAATTTTAATATCTGAAAAGAGATGGATGCTCTCAGTCCCATTGCTTGCCAAGGCAAATTTCTGAATTACCAATAGAAGATAATGTCAGGGATTTTTAAGCTCTGCAGTTGCTATATGAATACAGATTAATTGGTGCCTACAGGGCCTTCATGCAAACACACACTAATCTGTTAAAAAGAGAAATAGGAGTGATCCTGCTCACTAATAGGAAATTCCTCAGGGACTTCAATAAGAACTGGATTAGACAATGAATGCTTAGGAGAGCTCTTCTGTTAAATATCAACACAGGCTCCTTACTGAGGGGATGATATTTTTCTAACAGTAATATAGAGCCAATGCTTTAGGTTTGATAAAGCTTTGGGATGGTTTTGGTTATGATTTTTTTGATGTATTTTTAATCTATTATTTCTAGCCTATACTATGTACCAGAGGGGCTGCCATCAGCGAGTGGCTCTGCCCAGGCTCCATCCTCCAAGGCTCAGGCTGTGCTCAGCACTCTTGCACAGGGGCTGGACCAGGGGACCTCCAGTGGTCCCTTCCAACCTGAGCTATCCTGTGATCCCACCATGTACACATAATTAAATTTTTACTCTGAAAAATGACAGAGCTGCTCTTGTCTACCCATGAGCTTTGCAATACCTGTGTATGAAGCATATCCAGAATGGGAATGGTAAGCAATGGGGAGAGGAGACTGAGGAAATTAATAACACACCTTCCCTGCTTACAAATAAAAGGATTTTTGAAAGGAATAATGGTTTGAAGTAGAATATTTTTTCTGTGACTTTTAAATTTTATCCTGATTTTGGCTGCGATAGAGTTAACTTTCTTTCTATTAGCAAATACAGTGCTGTGTTTTGGATGCACTATGAAGAATAATGTTGGTAACACAGAGATGCTTTTAGTTGTTGCTAAGTAGTGTTTATACTAAGTTAGGAACATTTCAGCTTTGCATGTCCTGCCAGGAAGAAGGCTGGATAGGCTCACGAAATTTTTGGGGAGCGACAGCCTGGACAGCTGACCCCAGCTAGCCAAAGGGATATTCCATGGTGACAGGCTCAGTATGTAATCTGGGGAGAAAGCTGGGCAGAGACCCCTGCTCAGGGACTGGCTGGCCATCAGTTGGTGAGTGGTGAGCAATTGCACTGTGCATCCTTTACTTTGTGTCATATTGTTATTATTATTACTACTACTATTATTATTATTATTATTTTATCCCTTCTTTTTCTGTACCATTTACCTGTCTTCATCTCAACCTGTGAGTTTTCTTACTTTTGCTCTTCTGAGTCTCTCTGCCATCCGGCTGGAGGTGGGCCAAGAGTCCGTGTGGGGTTGAGTCGCCATATGGGATTAAACCACGAAAGGTACTTTTGCAATATTTGTTGTTTATATCTCAAAATATTAGTGCAAAGAAGATAAGCATTGACTACCTGTTCAGAGGTGGAAGAACACTGATGCAGCAGATGTGTGTGACACAGCTGTGTGAGGATGATGCAACAAGGTGGGGCCAGATCTTGCAGCCTCAGACCTGCTCTCTAGATAGAAAATGGGCCTTCAGTGTCCTAGCCCAGTCCAAAACTCCAGCAAAATATTAGCTGCCTATTCTTTCTCTAGTGTCACCTTCCTCTATTTACAGATTAAATTTATAGATTATTTACAGGGTTTAAAGCATGTGCAGAACGTCTTTGCACTATGAAAATAAATGGCCATGTGCTTAGTGACAGTTTTGCTGCTAATACAATGTTACACGCATTCAAATGCCATTATGTACAATTTGAAGCAATGGATATTGCAGAGAAGTTAATCCTGCCAACTATACTTTGTCAAAACAGGTCTAAGTGACTCATAAAATCACTGCATTGGCCACAAATGAAATAAGGAAACCTCACCACTGTACGGACAAAGAGAACAGTGGGTACTTGGCCTGTTCTGCTGCATTTTCCTGTTTACTGTGAGATCAAGTTCAGGAAAAAACTGCCTGCCTTTCATTTAATCCACTTACTGAAGCATATTGCTACCTGAACAGCTTTAACATCATTTTCCAGGCACAGTTTTTATGGTGGCCTGGCTGGTTGGATATATTTAGCCCTGAACAGAAACTCTACAAAGTAAATTAATGATGCTATCTGACTTGGAGAGAACACATTGTTTAAGCTCAGTGATGAGCAGAGCACCTGAAGCTCTTCCATCAGTTCAGACAGAAGTCAGAAAAGTCCACAGGCAGACATCATTCAAATAAAAATATTTGGTGTTGAAAAGAGCAGCTTTGGTTCTCTACTATAAATGAGGAAAGAACAGAATAAAAAGAAGGGCTCTTCTTTGTCCAGTGTTAGTATCTATAGAAATAGGACTGCTCCCTACCACAATGTAGGTAAGTACCTCTGCTTTAAACACACACAGACTCACCTCCCTTAAAGAAACCCTGCCATAATTGATATTTAAAGCTCTTAACACATGAAGCTATTCTTTTTATAATTTTTTTTGATGCATTGGATTCAAAAAGGTAAAATCTATCTGAAGTTATTGCAGTATTGAGAAACTCCTCTGTAGGCCAGCTTTGTAACTGTGAACTTTACTTAGTATCAGTTTCCAGGATATTTTACTCTCAAAGAAAAAACTGAACCCTTGCTTTCAGAATTTTGAGGACAAGAATCTGCATTCTCATCCAGGTGATAAAAGTTAAATTTAGCAAGTCTTTCCATTTTAGGTATAAAACATTGGAAGATGAACTGGGCCTTTTTGATGTGCAGATTCCAGGTCTAAAGTTCGCTTTACTCCCTTGCTTCTTCTGCTCATGTGACAGGGAACAGATGACTGAACAGGAGGTCTATTTATAAGAATATGGTGTTGTTTTGAGCTTCTCTCAAAGAATTAAGTTTTTGGATAAGAGGTCCTGTGGAGGTCCTATGCTGAGAGTGGAAAAGCAAATTAGCAGATGTTAAAGGTTCTTGGGAAGAAATATGTAATGAAAAAAAACCCCAAACCAACAACAAAAAACCCCCACAGTAATGTTTTTAAAGCTAGACTAAAGAAAAAGCTTTTGAAATAGAGTGAATAAGGCTAGCCTGTCAGCTGATGTTGTGGCACATGCATAGGACAGTCTTGGAGTTAAGCCAGAATAATATCAGCAAAAACTGAAAAACAGCATGAGAAGGACTTAGTGATGAGAATAATTTCACCAGAAGAAAAAAGATTAATACACATACACATACACACATATATACAAATGGCTGTAAAGCTGTTTTTTTGTTTTATTAATACTTCTTTTATTTTAGGAAATGTAACTATCTGTGCTCTGAGGGTGACCTGGAAAAAAGTGCTCAGTCTGCAAGTACCATGGTACTGTGGAAAAGTTCAAATATTTTTCCAGGTCCTTTTCCAGCTTTCTGTGGCCTTTCACTTTCACATTCTCCTAGCAAAAAAAAATTAATATTTTCAGGTTTTCATTTCTCCAGAGTTTGCTTACCATAATCAAGGTTTTCTGAAATATTTCAGTCTTGGATTATTCACTTATATTCTGTATTCATTATTTGCAATAGCAAATTGCAGGAAGCAAAATGATAGTGACAAAACAATACACAATGAGTTTGAATGTTATAGCAGCAGCTCAAGATCAAAGATGTTGAGTCATGTTCTCTGTCCCACATACCTTTAATGAGATACCTACTGACTGACTTCTTTCCACCATTGTCAAAATACACAAAACCAATATTAGATGGTTTTTAATTGCTCAGTGTGTTTATTAATATATCTAGCACACACCATTGATTCCATTTTATCAGTGTTGTAATTTCGATTCCTGTATTCAGGCAAATAGCTCACTGTGCCAGACTTGGAAGTGTCCCATTGGCATGTGCTGTTGTGCTGTGCCCTTTCCATGACTGCTGCAAGTCCAACCACTGATTATGCGAATAGCTGCTCATTAGTGTTTGTTGGCACACAGTCATCCTTTCTGATTAGCCTGTGATCCCCTGACCACTGCAGGCACCCACTGAAATAATCCATTACCCACTTACAAGCAGTCAGTGAAATACATCATGGCTTTTTTTAATAGTGACAGTGCCCTGCATTTGACTATTAGCTCAACCATAATGAGATCATGGGCTGATTTAGATAAGCTTCCTTCTTTTTTTTTTTCAATTTTATACTTGCTGGTCATGAAAGACTACACATCAGCTGCTTGCCTTTGGCCTCAAATCACAATTTTTGTTTACAGCCAATTGCTGAGTTGTGAGGTGCTAATATATGTCACTCCCTATGTCCTTCACAACTGCTCTAGCAGTTCCCTTCAAGATGAAGAGCTATGCCTTATTGGGAACTTTTCTTAAAATTTCTAATTGTTTTTGCCAAATAAGCAAAATATGATTTTCCTCATTTGAACAATTATTAATCTTGCAAGCTGGTATTTCTCATTGAAATTAGAAATATTAACAGAAATGAAGACATAAAAATTAAAAAGGCATATTTGTGCTGGAATGTTCAAAGGGAGGGCTGAATTTTTCATGGAAGCTATTACCTATTGTTCAGCTTTGAGGTCCACCTAAGAGACACTCTTTTTTATTAAAGATCATTGGAAACTTTGTATTGCTGAAAAAACTTTCAGTTTTTTCATATTCTAAATTTTCTTTGTATCAACAACCTTGATTTTTTCCATCCCTGCTAAATTACTATGTGAAGAAAAATCCTGTTCATAACCTCAGTGCTTTCATTATCTGGCTCTCCTCCTATAGACATTGGATATTAAATCTCTTTTTTAGCATTGCCCCAATATTTGACATTTACCATTGCAGAATTTATCTTTCAGAAGCTACATCTTTGTTGACTTTTCTTCTAGAACAAATATTTATTGTACAGCCCTTACTGTACTTATGTTTAAGCCTACGAATCCTTCCAACTACAGCATCCAGATATTATTTTTCAAAAACCTTTTAACTTTACACTAATAAATAAGTATCTAGTGAGTTCAGTCTAACCCTGCCATCGGTGCAAGCCCTGAGAGTCCACATAGGTTTGATTAAAGTCCCTTTATAAACCATAAATGAGTAGCAGCTGTGCCTGACATCTCTTGGAAACTTGGCAAATTAGACCACCTCACATTTGACAAAGCTGCAGGTGGGAGATGACAGGTTTCGTTTGTGGTCTTCACATCAGTTCCCTCAAATTAATGTTCTGCATCAAAACCAATCCTATTTTTAACTTTTGATGAAGAGAGAAAAGGAAAGGAGAAAGATGAATGCCTCTTAGATAACAGAGTTACCTGGATAACCAATACACCCACAATATTAAATATGATGCAGAACCACTATAAACAATGCTTGTGTATATACTGAAGCTTCTTCTTCCTGAAACATGTTGAAAGATGGGCTGCATCAAAAGCTTTGTGAAATAGCAATATATCACGCACACAGAGTAAGTGACAATAAATCATGTTTTGGGGTGTGATGAGTGAATCAAAATAAGCTAACATTAAGTTATGGGAGAGAGGACCCATCCTTACATTCTGCTCCACCCCTGGGCCAGACAGGTGCAGTAACTACTGGGTTTGGTTTAAAATTTTGAACTTAAATTTCAAATTTTGAATTTAAAAAAGGGCTTACTTTTGTTCCAGTCCTAGGCCTGCTTTATTTTCTAAAATAATACATGCAAACTCTGGATATTTGGAATTGTGCTTTGTTCTATTTTAAATTCTACCTGAAGTGCTGTAATTGAAATTACTTCATTTCAGCCACTTGTAGGCATTGTTACATTTGCTCAGGATCTATCCTTCTAAATTTTGCCTGCAAAAATAATCTTCGATTAGATTCCTTGCTGCTTAGGAACTGAGATTCAGAGTATAGTAGATTAATTAGAAAGTTGATTAAGTAGAAAAATGATTTATTCCGATCTTACTTATTAACTGACAGAATGCCTAATAGTTTAGAGAATATTGTCATATGTCAATGTTAGTGGGCATTTCTAACCCTCCAAATTAAGGGAGCTAATAAAACTGGTCAAATGTTCAGTGCTTGTTCAAATATCATCTCACCCACTTGAGTCCTTTAACTGGAGTGGTTTGGTGCATCATGTAACAAACGAAACAAGCACTGGCTCAAAAGCATAATTTTTCAATTAAAATCATATGGTTATCCTCACCCTTATGGGATGCTCTGAGCAGGCCAGAGTTGCATACCCTGAATTGCATAAGCCATTTGTTCCCTTGGAACATTCCCCAGAGTATCATATTGTGGTTCTTTAACATTTGTTAGTAATTTATTTTTAAACAATCTGCCTTAACGTTGCATTTGTCTGTTTTGTTGTGTATACTCCAACAGTCCCTTGTGAAGCATATTTCATGGAAAAGAATTGAAAAAAATGGTAGAACAATGATCCTTGGTAAACACATTAAAAAAATGTATTGTTTTGCATTGACTTGGCCTGGTATGATTTTTTTCTCTAGCTCTCCCTCTGGAACCTCCAACACACAGTAGCCTAGCTCCTTTTCCCTGACAGAATAACTTTGCAAATTTACTTTCTATGAGATTAATTAAAGCAGGAGTTGCAAAAAACCTCCTAGCCAGGGACATTTTTCTGAAAGCCTCAGTGTCTGCAGATAAGTATCTTTAAATGCAACCTTCTTTTAGTGTTACACAGGGCTCAACATTTAATTAAATCAGGACTTTTTTGTATTTTGAATTTTCCTGAAAGAGAAAAAAAAAACAAGAAAAAATGAATTCTTCTCCCTTGGAACAGCAAAAGGAGCAAATATCTCTTCCTTTACTAAGATGTTTTATGTGCTACTTCAGGCTGTTGCATCAACTCTTTACTGTTAAAGTGTTGCTGTGCAGAAAGGCCGAGGGAAAGAGGCAGGCAACTTGTCTAGATCATGTTTCTGCTGAAATGTAAATTCTTGATTCTCCAAGAGAATCCTGGAAGTCAATGTATCCAAAAAGATCCTAACATGTTGTCATTGCCTTTGAAAATGTGATAAGTTGTGATAACAAGTGTGGCACAACCCACCTTGCAAAACGAGCCAGACCCCTACCTGTACTGTCTCTGAATTTGGCATGGGTAGCAGCACCTCCTATTAACTCTGAATTAATTTTTAACGTAGCAAATAGAGACCACTTCCAAAGTATCCATGTCCCACAAAATTTACAACAGGGTAGGAGCAAAGTGCTCTTTCTTTCTCTTTTTTTACCAAGTCTAAGTTTAAACTGGGGGACCTTGAAGCACTTCTGTGCTGTCCTCAATCCTCAATTATATGTTCTACTCCCTGTGACAAGGAGATCCAGCTATTTGAAACAATAGGTACTGCAGAAGCCAAAACTCATCATAGTGGGTTATTTCCATGCACAAGGAGTGTGAGAGACTTCTTGGCTTGTCACAAATCAAATGAGAAACTATCATTAAAGAAAAGAACTTTTAAACATTTAAACTTAAGTTTCTGATAACAACTAGTGACAACTAATTGGAGGACAAGTTAAAGGAGGAGGTGGATATAATTACAACCTGTGAGATCCTTTGACCCAAGGAATTAGGAGGAGACTGCAAATCCCAGTCTCTAACATGTCTGATTCAATTGTTTTGTTTCCTCACATTTGAAAAACACAACAGAGTTAGAATATCTCTCCATAGCAGAGCATCAGGAAGCTGTTACCAGCTGCTGCAGTTTTCAAATTTAATGCAATCTGGCCCCACAAGCACACCTTATCCATTAGCTTCCAGTGTTTTCCAGTGCCTCCAGTGAGGAAGAAATTCCTGTTGTTAGCTCGGTCCTACAATCCACGAGAAAAATTAACTGAGAAATCTATTGAAAAAGTCACTCAATAGTTACTAATACATGACTGCTATCAGCCTGAGGACAATCCAAATCATTGCCATAAAGTATTAGAGGTGGAAGATTTCATATGGCTCCTTCCATGCCATCTTGTCTCTCAGAGAAAAAAATAACAACAAATAAAAAAATCCCAAAAAAACAGAAAAAAACCCCAAGAGCTATAAAAAATGTAGTATAAAACTGTTTTAAGGTCTGACTTCAGAAAAACAAACAAGGCAACATCCTCATGCACAATTATGTCATTAGAATTCTGTCTGAAACTGGCATTGTGCATTTCCATAAGAGAATTAGGCATTCATTACCTTCATTACACTCCATTCTGCTAATGTGATTCATCATATATATTTAAAAATGAAGTCATTTAACTACTATTGGCCATAAACCATACTTCTTATAAAAATGAAGCCATTCAACTACTGTTGGCCATAAACCATACTTCTAATTACCCACTTCACTAATGTTCATTTGTCATCTAATTTTTTGATTTTTCTGCATGGGATTATAACAAGTTTTAAAAAAGACACCTTTGTCTGATGCCAAAGGATAGTTAGCTATGATCATTGTAATCCATCAAATATCCTAGTGAGTCAAAATGGAGTCTGCAATCCTCTTGAAAATTATTATTGATGTGAAAATGGTGACATTTTGGGTAAACTGCTGAGAAATATCATTCTCCTCATGTGTAAATATGGGGAGTGATCAAATACCTGTCTCTCTATTCTCTCATAGCAAATGATGTAAAAGCAGGAAAAGATGTGACTTCAGCACACAATCAACCCAGGGCAGGTTGTAACATTGGAAGATGTAATTCTGTATGGAACACTTATGTCTATTAGCAAAAATCAAGCTGATAGAAACATTGCCTGAAATCAAATCTTAACCATCCTGGCCAATTACAACTCTGTGTGCAATGTGCAGTAAATGGGTCAGACATAATAAATCTTTCAATTGTACCAGACATATCAAGATACAAATTTGCTTGGATGAGTACTATTATCTTACAGCTGAGTTCATGGCACGTCATTTCTCATTCTGCAGCAAGATTTTAAGCAAGCATATGCTAAATGGCTTAATACAAGTTCAGGTGGTGCTAAATAGCCCCTTACTACCAAAGACATTTCCTGCAAGCTGCTGGTCACACACAATTATTGCCATCTTTCTTATTTCAGTCTGGAAAAGAGCGGGACAATAAGGGAGGAAAAACATCATGTATAGCTGGAATCTGTATTGTGGATTGCTCACTTTACTGTGCAATTTTGTTTTTGAAAAAAATAGGTAAAATTGAGAGGATTCTCAGATAATAGCTTGTTTGTTTGCAAAATTGTATTCCAAATAAAATCTCTCAAATCTCACTGCTTCCGTGTGGCTACCCTTTTCCAGCCACTATTCTTGGGACAAAGCCATTGTCATTTGATGTAATGTGTGATTTTTATTGAAAATCTGACATATTTTCTAGCATTGTAAATTGATGTAAACCTCTGCAAATGCATATTATAAGATGCTGTCGTTGCAGATACACTATTAGGCATTGTTTTGAAGACGATGGCAGAGTTAAAACTGATAGGCAGAATTTGCAGTCATAGAAGTTGATGCTTTACCATTGCCCTAATGCCCTCTTTTCAGTCATTGCATACTTTTTCTCTTTAATTAGCAAGGCAAAATAGTGAAGAGTTTTTCTATACACAAGAAGATGTTATAAATGTTACTTAGGATTGTAAAACGTCCTCACTCAGAACACAAGATGCTCACCAGGATGCTCATGCAGACATGCCAGTCAGATGTTTCTCAGTAAACTATTACCCTCATTGGCTGAGTTAGTGTGATTTTTCCTGGTTTGGCCTCTCAGCTGTACAACAAGCAGAGCTCTATTTTTCAGAGACTAGTATTTAAAGCAGTGGTCTGGCAAATATACTGGGCAGAAATCACAGCCATGTATTAATTATGCTGATGTTTTAGTGGAATACAGTTGCCTTTCATTTCAGGTTTCTTAACAGCTGAGAATAACATTGACACCACAACTGCCTCAAAACTGGCCCCAACACTTCTTTGTTTCTCCAGTGGGTCAGAGACTTTACAGACTCACATGATAAAAGGACTGGCATACATATGTTCAGTGCAATACACCAGGCAGATGGGGAATGTAGGGGGTTTGTTGGAAAAGCTGGGTCATAGCTGAGCTGCCAGCAATGGAAAGGGGCAAAATTGCAATGTCTGTGTGGATAGACTTTAACAGAAAAGGGAAGAGTATAGCCAAATGCATATAGAGCAAATTCAAGAAGCATTTGACTGATAAGAATTGAGCATGTGTAATGTTATTTTTATGATAAACATTCTGGCCAAACAAGCATTTGGCAGTTTTCCTCTGAGGCTGTTTTTTAATGTTGCTGTTGGTCTCGATTTCATTAGTCTAAAACATGTCGGTAGTTTTGTAAAAAAAAAAAAAGCAATATCTGTAAATTACTCTTGTATCATAGTTGTCAGGGTGATAAATGAAGACAGATTAATTAAATGTATATTTAAATGAATCCTACTGACTGCAGAGGTTTTTCTAGGCTGGGATTTCACCGAGACTTGGGAGCAGTGTCATGGTGAGAGGAAACTTTTGTCTGGAAACTTCTAAAGTTGAAGTGTCTGGAAATACACATGAGAAGGCACTAGAGGATTGTCGATTTAAATGCTGCATCTGGGTGCCCCTTTGTGGGCTGTGGTGTTATTGCACTGGTGAGGCTCCTACAAGGTAGCTTTGATTATTGCTATCTGTTTGATGTTTATGCACTTTGCAAACATGTGTCATTTTAAAATTAAAATTTCACTGCTTCAGTACCTTTCCTATTTCATTATGTGTCTAAATTATACACCTGATATTCCAGTGCAACACAGTACCATACTAAACTATAAAGCATATTAAGTTGTGAGTCATTTATTAACCCCATTTGTGGCAAAGCACAGCCACAAAAGCAGAGATATTACATGAGTATGAGGAAACACAATTAGAGACTAGAGTAGCAGTAACAGTTAGCAATAGACATAAGAAAAGTAATCATCTATACAGAAAACCACTCTGAAAGTTAAAAAAAGAAAAATTTCTTTTATCTCAAATGTGCTTTAGGAGGTGAAAAAAGGGGCAATGGCTTGCAGAGGGAGAATCACAAGTTCCATCTCTACAATCAGAAAGTATTCCATGTCTCAGTGGTGAAGTCTAGGGCAAATTTTGCAGGTAATATATTCCTTTTTGGATGAAGTGTTTTGATAATATGGAGAATCTGTACTAGTATTACTATTTAAGAAAATGTCTCCAACTATTAAATGAAAACCAACAACAGTGGCTCTTAGCTTCTCCTTTTTTCCATATCTGTCATGGGCTGGAATGCCATGCATTCCTGTGGCCCACAGCTCTGACTGTGCCAGCATTGTGTACCGTGAATGTTCTCACAGGACCTTTCAGAGTATTTCAGTCTTGTCTGAGGAAAAGCAGACATCAAAATGTTTGAGTCTCCAGTGAGACAGGTCACCTTAATTTTTCCCAGGGTTTGTCCTTTTCTCTATCCTATATGCCAACCAGCTTGTTATTTCCTATCAGCTAGGTTTTCCTCTTTATGTTTGCTTTTTTAAAAAAAAATCATACAAAGATCATACCATGGAATCAGTTGAAAATTATATAAGAAACCAATAAAAAGGTGAATATCAAGACAATAAAAAAGAGTTAAATGTCGCAGTAACAACTCCAGGAAATCTTTTTACTTCATGACAAAATTCTGGTATTAGACAGATGTTGCATAGTGGGGTATCCTTATAATTCCATTTACCTTCATAGTTTGATCAGTGTGCACAGGAGGCAATCTCCTTCCTTATTTTAATAAATGATTGGTCAGTAAGTGATACATAGAAGCACTTGCAGAAATGGACATCAGAATCTGATTGCCCTAGGTGAGTGCTGATAGAGTACACACAATCACAGAACCACAGAAATGCTTAGGTTGGAAAAGTCCTTAAAGATCATTACTCCAAGCATTGGCCTTACATCACCAGGTGCATCAGTAAACTGTGATCCTCAGTGACATATCCAAGTATTTTTCAAACACCTCCAGGTATGGTGACTCCTCCACTTCCCTGAGCAGCCTATTTTAGTGTTTGACAACTTTTTTTGCTCCATCTTTCTTTTTCTCCTGTTTGGTGTTTATGAAACCCCTTTTTCTAAGTCAGTACTGTTAAGCTGCAGAATCACATTTCCCTTTTCTACCTTTTTTTTTCTCACTACAGTCCTATGAGATCCCTTTAACTGGAGAAGTGCAGTTAATCACAATACAAATTCTATATTTATAAGTATAAAGAAAAAAATCGACATTGTGTGGTCCACTAGCTAGCAAGCTACCTGGCTTACAGGGCTCCGAAAACTGTTTTCTGGAGCCTGTTGGCAATAAACAAGGATGACTGCAAAAGAAGTCAGGAGATTTGAGCTATTGAAACTGTATCACAACTTTATAATGGTGTTCTCTGGTTTTTGAAAGAAACCTCATTAAACAAACACCTGTTCTCCCATGGCCAATTGTGAGTCCTGCATGTGAAATACCTTTACTGCAGCTCCTGGCTCCCTGGCAAGGTCTTTGGCCTTGCTCTGAGCATCCCTCTGTTAGAATGACTCCACTGCCTCCTTTGTTTCTTCCACTTAACTTTCTCTAGCAACAACAGAAAGGTCCCTACAGGTCTTTAACAGCAGTGTTAACTTTTGACTTCGTTCCCAATTTAAATGTTGCTTGCAACAACAGTAGTGAGAATAGCTTATTTTTAATGGAAACAATATTTCTGTGGAAAATGCTGTTTTTCCTATAGTTCATGGCTAAGATTTAAATGCAATTTTGAAGTTTTTTTATGTATTGTGTAAAGCAATTCAGAGACTTGTTTATCCTCTTTTTCCACTGAAACAAATATAACCAAAAGCACAAAGGTTCAAAGTCAATGAGTTCCTCTTGCAGAAAGCTCTAGCAGCACAGTTGTGTACTTATCTTTAGAGAGAACACTGTCAATAGAAACAGATAAAGTGGTTTCCACCATAAACCAAATTCTCAAAATCATTGTGTCCTGGACACAGTGTCCACAAGATATAACTTCTTGAGAGAAGCATGTTTGCCTTCAGCACGGAATAAAGTGTGCTTCAAAATAGTTTCTGTAATGCATCTGAAAATTTTTATAAAAATAAAGAGAATGTGGAAGCAAATTCACCTTAGACTTGAAGGAGTTAGAACTCATGTAAAGAAATTAATTTTTAGACAGATTACTGAGTTTATGCTCATGTTTAGTTCTCCATTTACAAAATGGAGATTACCTTCATCCTTTGTAAAAAGGGAATTACATTTTCTGACATAGTAACAGTGCCAGTATTGATAAGTGATGAAGAATAAAAATTCAAAGTAAAATTTAGTTGTGTGACCTTAATTCTGCCTTTATAATTAGTATTTTAAGTTTGAGAAGTGGGGTAATGATGTTTAACACCTGAGTCAAGTCAACCCCTGGTATCAATACAGGCTGGGAGATAAAGTGTATTGAGAGTGACCGTAATGAGAAGGACTCGGGGGTTGGTGGATGAAATACTGGACATGACGCAGCAGTGTGCAGTTACACCAGAAAACCAATTGTATCCTGAGCCCCATCACCAGCAGTGTGGGCACGAAGTAGAGGGAGGGATTCTGCCCCTCTGCTCTCGTGTGACCCCATCTGGAGCTCTCTCCAGCCCATCTCATCCAGCTCGGGGATCCTCAGAACAAGAACCTGAGGCAGCAGGTTCAGAGGAAGGCCACAAAAATGAGCAGAGGGATGGAACATCTCTCTGAAGAGGAAAGGCTGAGAGAGTTGTGATTGCTCAACCTGGAGATGAGGATTTGAGAAGACTCTACTGTGTTTCAGTATTTAAAGTGGGTTAGATGATGACAAACTTTTTTAGCAGGGCCTGTTGTTTTAGGACAAGGAATAACAGTTTTAAATGAAGGGAGAGTAGATTTAGACTAGATATAAGGAAGAAATTTTTACAAAGCAGGGGGTGAGACACTGGAACAGGTTGCCCAGAGAAGTGGCATATGCCCAGTCCCTGGAAATATTCAAGGTCAGGTTGGATGGAGCTCTAAACAACCTGGCCTAGTTGAAGATGTCCCTAAGCATTGCAGTGAGGTTGGATTAGATGGCCTCTAAAAGTCCTTTTCAACCCAAATCATTCTGTAATGTCATGACTGTAGCAATTGTCCACAGTTTTTATTTAAAGAAATATTTTAAGACATATTGCATCTAGATTCTTGGGTAGAACTTAAAACTCCTGAGACCATGCCTGTGTTTTATGTCTAACATAGGAATTGCCTCACAGAAGCACTACATACAGACTCTCAGTCAGGAAACTATGCTCAGTTTAATGGAATACAAACATTTGAATGCCTTGTTCAGCTGCCTCTGCAGGAGATCTAGATCTCTTAATTTACTATCTCTCTCCCTTGTCACAAGAAGATCCAGTTTAATTGGCTTCTGGCAGTCCAGGAAACTGTGCAGAAATGTCTGGCATCTCCACTCCTGGGAGAAAATATAATTAACATTTACAGACACGTTTAATAGTATGGCGTGTGCCAATGTCATGTTGTTTTTGCACAACTGTCCAGAAGCCAAATCAGTCACCCAGGAACTGAGACCATTGTACACACCCACAGGGACTGAGCTCAGATTGTGAAAGGAGGATCTAGTCATCAATTATCCCGGTCAGAGTGACCTAAACCCACACACATGTTGAGGGAGATGCAAGGTTTCAAACAATGTGTACTTTTTATTAGACTTTTGCTGGGTTTATTAAAATCTCCCCTGAGAAGCCTTTCCTTCCCAGTTGTTGTCAGGCCTTTTGTCTTGCCCTGTCACACACCTGACTGCACAGGGTCAGACCAGCAGAGAGGTGTTTTGTGCTCAGGCCACTCCATGATGCTTAGGGCTCTCCTCTGGGATGGGAATAGAACAGGACACCTCCTCAGGTTAGCAAAATAATCGAAGAAGACCTGCATGACCTGGTGCATATGTGAGAGCTGAGCAAAGCTGTCATTTCATCAGATGAAGGAAATTGTAGCCTTGACTCTTTTGGTGCTTTTGGACATTTCTAAGGAACTTAAACAGAACAGAAGCAGCTGTCTATCTAACCCGGACCGTGTTAGAGCTCCCATCTTCACAGAACAGACAATTCAGAGCAGTCGTGGGTGACTGAGGTGGCAAAACTGAGGTCGCTGAGATTACAGAGAGCTTTCAGCAAAGTAGGGAAGCAGCTAAAGAGTACAGACCTGGTTATTATATCTCGATATGGTTATTCATAGCAAGATTTTTGTTCTATCACTCTTGGTCAAGTCCTAATTTGAGAATATTCTTAGGCATTGTTTTGTGAAGTCATTATGCCTTTAAAATTTCTTCTGTTTTTTATGTCTTCAACATTGATTTTTTTTCCAAAGACAGCACTTTCAGCCAATAAAATGACTATTAATTCAACTGTTGATTTTCTTTCTTTATGCAACAAAATGAAATTATAATAGTAAAAATAATAACTAAAAATAGAGTTTTTGCAAGTTTATTCCCAGCCAAAATCTGCTTTTACCTGCGCATGACTGAATTTGCTGAAGGTGTGATGGGGAATAGAGCCTAGCTCATTGGAAAATTGAACATTAATTCTAGTTTTAAAATATGCAAGAAGGTTATTTTTGTGGTTTGGCTTTGATTTTGAGGGGTTTTTTTGCTAGCAGATTCCCAAAATGATTAAAACTTAATCATGAGCAGCTGAGTAAAAGACTGAAGAACAAGTGCATCTGAGCTGTTTATCTGCTTTGATAGGACTCATTTCCCCAGCCCTTTTTTGACACAAAACCAGATGAACCTCTGTCATTCCTCTGACCTCTGTGGCAAGATGAACAGCTAGGCTGATACATTTATTGATCAGAGAAAGAAGCAGTCCAAGGGAAATAAGCTATAGATGTCTTGCTGTGAAATTGAAGATTTAACATCTGTCCCATGCAGATGGTAATTAATCTTGAATACGTAATGTTCACAACTGGTTGGTTGACAACATTACTTTCTTAATCTGGGACCATGGGTAAACAAATGTATTGGATTGCTCAGTGGGTAACATTTTATTAATGTGTTATAATTGCATATGTAGCCTATAAATCAGATAGATTTCTCATCTAAATTGCTAATTGTATTTATTATTGGAAATGCTTCTCATGTTGCTTGGTATTCACTAACTGGTTGATTTCTCACTGTTGCAAACCCACACCCTTATAGGAATTGAAATCTTTACGCTGCAAATATTTTAGGAACTATTAAATATTCTTCCAATCTAATTGTCTGGTAGCTAGATACATACAAAGATATCTCGAGTATTACTTTTGATTTTATTTTATAGCATTTACAACTATGAAATAAATTTTATTGTCTAGATAATATATGGATGATGAAATGCTAATTAGTTGGTTTTATATATCCCTTTCTGTCCTGATACTGCTTTACTCTTTGCACCTCTACACTGCAACTTTTCATTCTAAAGATTTATGATTCTCCTTCCTCAGAGCTTTCTCTGAGGATTTATTCAGTGGTTTTCTGCAAATAAATCTATCTCCTAGGCAGGATCCTAACAATTCCAAATTTTAATTTCTCAATCGTTCTCATACATATAGTTTACTGTAACTAGAACAGCTACTAGTGTAAAAAAAAAAAGTTGGATTTGCTGAAATTAAGTTGGTAGTCTGCAGCAAAAGATCCTCCAGAATCAAGGATGCTTACAGTAACTGAAACTGTGTCCCAATAAACTATCTGTAGAAGGGCAATTTTCAAAACATTGTTTGCACCTGGTTAGATTCAGAGGTTTCAAGATGTAAGTATCCAATTTGAATTGCATGCTGATTTAGGAATATAAGGATTCATCTATGCGTTTAGAACCCAGTGGGAAATTGGCCACTCATTCTTTGATGTATGTCATGAGCCTATTGGAACCAGATAGTTTGTGCCAAATAAATGCTTATAGTCATGATAGCACATCATGGTTTTGAATTAAATCTCAGCTCTCACATTCTAGTGTAGGATGATTAACATTGTGGTGTAAGGGGAAGAAAGAGCTTTCCTTCTTGAGTTGTGTAGGCAGTGTTTCTCACCACTTTTTTCTCCTCCGTACTGGCACGGGGTGGGCTTTATCTAATATTTCTGTGTGCACCACAAGCAGCATCAAAACCCAATCCAGCAAAAATAATTAATTTCATCTTGGCCTGTGAACAGACACCAGCAGATGTCTGCAGTTTTGATTTTCAGTCCTAAGTTCAAACTCCTTGAAGTCAATGGGAAGACTGACATTTACTTTAATGGACTTTGAATCAAGCTTTTAGTCTCTCACAAACAAGGGGTTGATTTCAACTGGCTGCTTTTTAATGGAATAACTTTTATTTGCTGCAGTACTTTGAATGAAGCTGTTCCCTGAGACATTTGCTCCTCATTTTACTCGAGGAGTGTGTAGGCTGTAGAGGCTGGTGTTACAGCTCGTCTAATACAGAATTTGCAGTGCTTCCACATTTGTATTATTCTGACTTTGAAGGGTGAGTTATTGATAGAAATTAGGAGTTGATGGCTTTGGTTATGGGTATTTCCAAACAAAAGGACTGTGCTTAGATGATTTTGAAATATTCTGAATTGACTCATCAATCTTTTGAGTGAATGTTGAAGTAAAGTTTGCCCTTGATTCTAACAGTCTATGACTTTTAAAATTTACATTCTTGCTGTAGCAATCAGCATTACACATCTGTAAGTTTCCTAGACTGCATGATTTTTTCCGTAGAGTAGACAAAATATCAGCATGAACTGTGAAATGAAATAAGCCCCATTAAGCAATCTTCTCTAGTCTTGTATTTCAACCAATGGGGAATTTCTAGATTCTGTGGAAAGGGAAGATGTCACTACATAATTCTGATAACATAAAATTAGGGAATCAAAATCTAATATCCAAAATATGGAGAAGAAAAAAATGTTTCTACAGCTACTCAATTGCTGTAGCAGCATAAATATCTCTGGAATTGTAGAATTATTCTTCAGCAGAGAGGCTAAAATTCCCCACTGGATATTTTGGTTCCATTATTTTCATAACAAAACTACTCCTGTCTTTTTTTTTTTTTTTGACTACTCCTTATGTTGTCATTTCTTGTTTAAATGTATTGTATGAAAAGTAAAGTGTTTTTCTTTCCCCCAATTTCCTGACTATTCCTATTGAAAAAAGCTGCACATATGTATTGATGCATAAGAAAGCAAATCCCTTTAATTTTCATGTTTGTATTAGACTTAATTTTTGTATTTGACTACCTTTGAGCACTTCTGCTACTAAAACTCAATAACAAAAGTGTCTGAAGAAGATGAGCATGAAAAGAGGTGTGGATAAGGCCAAAAATATTTGACTCCACTCTTTGAATGAATGCTAAATTCTTTTGCAAAGGTTAAGATTTACTGTGGACCATTTACTATGGAAAATGTAGTATCTGCAAAAGCCAAAGCATCATTTGCTCATTTCTCTGTCCATACCTTTATAACTATTACACATTTGAGAAAAAAAGGCATCCAAATTATTAATTTTCATTCCTGCTCCTGAGAATTGGATCATCAGGAAATGTTCATAATATTACATTCATTATTTCAGCATTTCAACATGAACTAACTGTATGTCCTTCTGTCTTTTCCTTATTGATATCTGTTGCTTATTGTACCTAATTTAGAAGCAAGATCCTTAGGGTAGGAGCCTGTCTTTGTTTGTCTGTAAAGACATGGGAATAATGTGTTGTCTTTCACTGTAGTTGACCTTTGATATATCAGATGAAGGTCAACATCTCCTGTTATATGGCAAAGTCTGAAATCCTAGACCTGGCAATTACTATTTCAGTGATTATTCCTCTCCAGCATCACACTAAATTAGCACATGAATAAGCAGAGAATTTTGACAGACTTTAACTTCCTTATCTCTGCCCTCATTCAAACTATGATGACAGCTTGGCAAACTAGTGTAATTTTTTTACTACGTGCAGAAAAATCTGTTTTCTTGCCCAAAACATATATCAGAAATCCTACATCTTTATTTATGGGTTTTCATTATCAGTGGGACTGAGAAGAGAATGCTTTGGGGTATTAATTAAAGCACAGAGATTGTCATGTTGCTTTGCATCCTGGCTCTTTGGTGCATGTTTTTCAGTTTTAGAAAGTGTGCTGAGTTCTAGCTAGCCTGACATACTGGCCTGGGTGTCACGTCTAGGCTCAGATCCAGACTTTGTCACCAGGAACACAATTCAGATTGTACAACACTGACAGACACTGCTTTTACCTGAGATCTGGAGCACTTCTTATCATTAACCATGGCAGCCTTCCCAGAGTCTGGAAAAATAAAAACTATTCTTTAAGCAAATGTTAACATTTGCACAACATGGATCCTTTGAGTAAAAAAAGAAGTCAGACTGAAGGACAGTGGTGTGACTATCTAGGGCAAGGATAGTGGTGCACAACACTGTTCCTGAAGCCCACCTATTCAATCTAGAAGCATATCAGATTGCATATCAGATTTGGTTATTTACTTCCATGAGAAAATGGCACCTGTGGAAACTGCAACAAAAAACAAACATCCCCCCCCGTGTCTCCATCTGATTTCAATTCTGAAATATTGAACAAAAGATGAGGTATGAGGAATACTCCATCTATCATTTCCAAATACATATGTTCTAGGAGATCTAGGATTCCTCTCCCCTGGAATTTCCCGGAACATGAAGAAAGTAGCAACACTCAAAGCATTAGAGTATGCATTTCTCCCTGCAGACAGAGGGGGAAAAAAACAAAATAGCTATGATGTAACTGCCACAGGCAAAAGTCTTGATGAGGTTAAATTGGCTTTAAGCCAATGAATTGAACAGGGCTTTTCAGTTCACAACAGTATGGCTTGGAATAGGTAAGTTACTGTAAATACTTTCTTTTTCACCTATTATAGGAATAATCAGTCATATATTGCTTCCCATTTGTTCTGATTTTTCTTTCTAAATCTGCACCATGCATGTGTACAGTAACAGAAGAAGGTAATAAAATTTATTCTTGAGCATTAATTTTCCCGTTTCCTTTAAGCTTTACTTCATTAGGTTATTGAGACTAGATTTTCCCTAGCATTTACTTGAACCAAGAAGAATCTATTTGCAGTGACTTTGCCCCTAGAATCTTCTTAGCAATAATTTTAGAGGTTAATGCAAAGTCCACACTCTCCTTCTCCATGGTCCTTTATGTAGGCAGTTTTATCAACTGGACAGTCAGGGCTGGCACATAAAAAGCCTGAGGCATCAGCCAGCAGCAGCAGAGTCTAGAAGGGGAGTAGTACTTCATGACTCATGAAAACATGGAAGACTGTGACGTTTTCCTGTGAATGTAATGAAAATGTATGTTTTATTGAAGCTAAAATTCCTAAATTTGCTTTAGTGTCAATATAGACAAGTGGGCTCCTGTGAAAATAAGTGTCCCTGGCTATGTTAGGCTCCTAAAAATATATGGATTAGATTTTTTTAAGTTACCTTGACTGAGTTTTGTCTTTCTTGTACTTTCTTTTCTTCCATTCAAGAAGTCTGAATCCAATGTCATGACTATTTCAATGCATTAAATCAGTGTGTATTGGAATTTACATTTATTGCTTGCACCTAGTGTTGTCAGTAGTGGCTTGCTTGCTTGTATATGTGGTTTTTTTGGGTTTTTTTTTTAAGTATTAAGGAAAAGCAGGCTGGCTTGTATCAGGAATAGTGTGGCCAGCAGGACCAGAGCAGTGATTGTACCCTACACTCAGCTCAGTGAGAGAGAGGCCACATCTCAAAACCTGTGCTCAGCACTGGGTCCCTTACTACAAGAAAAGCACTGAAGTGCTGGAATGTGTCCAGAGAAGGGACCAGAGCTGGGGAAGGGTTTGGATGAGGAGGTCTTATTATGGAGAATGCTGAGGTCTGATGAGGAGCAGCTAGGACAGCTGGAGCTGTTCAACCAGGAGAAAAGGAGCCTCAGGGGGGACTTTATCACTACCTGAAAGGAAGTTACTGGAGGTTGGACTTCTTCCAAGCAGCAAGCAATAAGATAAAAGGAAATGGCCCCAAGTTGCACAAAGGGAGGTGCAAATTTAATATTAGGAAAAATTTCTTCCTGGAAAGGGTGGTTAAGCATTGGGATGGGCTGTCCAGGGAAGTGATCGATTCACCACCCCAGAAGTATTTAAAAGACACACAGTCTTAGGGATATGGTTTAGTGGTGGGCATGGCAGTATTAGGTTAGACTTGATGAACATAAAGGTCTTTTCCAACCAAACAGTTCTATGATTCCATGAAAAGTCTTTACAAAATCTCCCAAAGTGCAGTATTTATGCATTTTTCAGTGCTCCTCATGCTGTGCTCAAGCAATGATGGTTCACGCAGCAACACTCATTGAATACTGTTATAGAGAGGGGGAAAGAGGTTATGATGAGTAAGGCAAGGGTGCTACTAAAGCCTTGCAGAACTAACCTGTTCCACAACACAATTGCTCTCTCTTGCAAAAAGAGACAAACTAGGGAGACCAATTTGCTGTTTGTTTCTTTTTCCTCCTATGCCAAAAAACCCCTTTTTTTCCTGCTTCCAGGGTTGAAAGAATATTGCTGACCTCAATGAGCTGAGTTATGTATTTCATATTGTTGAAGTGCCCAGAAAGAACATTCTTCTGTAAACAAATGTGAAACAACCTGCCTGACACTGCTGCCTTCCTCAGAAGCAAAGCAGATGTGCTCTAATGAGCACTCTTCCAGTACATCTTTCTGCATATTCTCAGTATGTCAGATGCAGATTTTCAAATGAGGCATCCAGGGCAATATGCTGAAAAATAAACCTCTGTGTTACAATGTTTTGTATATTGAAATTGTTAAGGAATATCACATGGACACAGGTGCTGTACAGTAAATGACTTGAATTCAAACCTATGTCAATAAAGATAATAATACTGAATCATACCGCTTCAACATATTTATAAAGGCTATATAACAATGTTTGCAGTCTTGGCAACTCAAACTTGGTCAACAAAAAAGTTATCAAAACGAAATGTGAATCTGGCCAGTGTATGGCCTATAATTCAGGAAATAAATGTGCAGAATGCATGAAGCTATTCATGGCAGAGTGCTGCATAGGGTTTGACCAGGAGCAATAAAAATACTTGCTGGAAGCCATTCCACATGAGAAAAGGTTCTATGACGTGACAGCCTGACATTGCCAATATATCAGGGGCTTGGTGGAATTAAGTGACTTTACCCTGCAAGAAGTGCCAGGCTCTCCATTCGTGAAGTATTAGTTTTTCAGGCAGCACAAATAAAACAAAAGAGACTTGTCTTGCATTAATGAGTAATTAACTGTATGTCAGAGAATTGCACCTAGTTCTTGGGCAATACACATTCGATGTCAAAGAACACCGTATTTTTTCTGGGAATGTACACTTAGAAGGGAAAAAATGGCCCCCAAAAATCAATCTGTCAAAAAAAGTGTCTGTAAGTGTTGATCTGACTGCAGCCACTTTAAATGTACAGTCTGTATGCAGAAAGTTTCCAGAGCTGTGTCAGTGATTGCCCACTTTTTCAAAATAAGCCAAATTTTCATTTTGTCTATTAACTATTCATTAATTGCATTTGTCTCTAATGAATACGGCCGGCTTTATTAGCAAAGGAAAACTCTCCTGCATCACACCAAGCAGTGTGGGAAAGACCTTCTCAGCTGCTGGTCCCTATGATCCTATGGTTCTCCACATCATTGCAGCAGCTCTGTGTCACCAGAGGTGCATGTCAAAAGCATTTCAGCCACAGTAGCTTGCCCTGTGCAGCTGTGTGAGGCTGGCTGGCAGCGGGCCAGGGAGGCAGGGAGGGAGCATGGCAGCAGGCTCAGGAAACAGAGGGACCGGTGGCTCCTGGACCTGTGCGCCTGTCTGGCAGAGCCCACTGGACAGGCTCTACAGGGCAATGGGCTCTAAAGGCTGCTGAGCTCTGAGTTCTCCAGGCACTTACGGCCCATACCTGTCACAGGATGGGGCGCAGCACAGGAGGCTCAGGGCCACATGAGCAGGGAATTCTTCAGCCAGCCTCAGAATTCTCATGCACAGCCTGGCATCCACAGTCGCATGGGACAGAAGGCTCTGGTGAATGTCCCTCACCATGGCTAGCACCTGGAGGAGACACTTGAAGTGCTGTCCAAGGGAGCAACTTGCCCAGTTTCCCCCAAGAAATGATTCCTTTCCCACCACACTGTGCTGCCCTCAAAAGCTGAGGTGAACCAGTGGCTGTGCTTTGAGGGGTCATGCCATCCTGGAAGGCCTCCAGCCCTGGCCTCAGGCTGCTTACCTGCTGCTGGGAAGAAATACCCGTATGCTTGAAAAAATCCAGTGCTGCAGCAAAAACCACAATGGGTGTGGTGTTAGTTGTTGAGATGCCCTGAGCCATTGAGGTGTCAATGTTGGTGATGCTCACGCCCTCAGTCAGTGCCGCGTCAGGAGAGTTTTCTGTGCTAACATCAGGCTCCTCGGTCAGGCTGGAGTCAGCCTCAGCTGTGCCCTCAGTTGCTTTGGTGGTGCTCTTTCTACGCTGGATGTGCAGAAACCTCAGCAATGTCTGCAGCAGAATGGAGGGCAGGAAGAGAGGGACATTGCATGGAGACTTGCAAGTGCTCGGCCCAGCAGTGGCAGCAGCAGGGGATGGTTACAGGTACCTGCACTGCTCTGCGGTGGTGGCCATGGGCGTCTTCCTGCTCCTGTGTCTGCTTCATGGCTGCATCTGGCAAAGAGCGAGCACAGCCACAACTGAGGGACTGCAGGGGAGGCCGCAGAACACAGACCAGCCCAGTCCAGGCAGGAACTGCTCCAGGATGCCCCAGCGGATGGAGCATGGCCACCAGGGAGGTAAGACCCAGCCTGGGTTTGGTGCTGTCCATGGGCATGTCCACACGGGAGGGGAGGGGTGGGCATGGACAGAGATGATCAGACCTCGAGCCAAATGGGAGAAACATACTGCAGCTGCTTGGGCTGGTCTCCACGGGCCCAGGCTGATGCCAAAGTTGCTCTTCACAGCCATCTCCCTTCTCCTGTCCCTCTGCCAAGTGCAGCGGGCCACAGGGACTGTAAGGACCACAGGGACCTGAAAGGAGAAACTTGCACCTAGCTCACTGGGGGCTCCTGGGGAAGCAAGGCAAAGGTATCCCCAAATTGATGTTCCTGGGGAACATCAACACACACTTCAGAAACCCTGTCAAGGCTGAATTACTTCTGCTCCTTTCAGCGCAAGCACTCCATCTTGAGCTCATCTTAGCCCAAGTGTGTTTCCACGTGTGGCTTTGGGCCCACGGCCCCAGCACCTCTATAAACACAACCTGCCAGCTGCCATTTCACATGCCTTAACTCCTGCCTGCTTTCACAGCAGCGAAACCAGGCTGTTCCCAGCTGGAAAGCAGAGCCCTGCTCCTGCAGGATGCTCTTGTCAGCGTCTCCCAGGACTCTCTGTTGTGCAAGCAGCACTTCTCATGCCCAGCCACAGCACTCTTCGTACAAGAGAAAACAAGCTAGCCATCTCTGGGCTCAGCAGACTCCCAGCACAGGCAGAGGAAGACAGAGAGTGGCTGTTTTGCAGCTGTGCCCAGGAGAGATGGCAAGGGTCCACTCCCTCTGCTCTTGCTTTCTTGGCTTTATAACTGGGCCTGAGGTAGAAGCTGTGATTCCTCACTTGTCAGGACAGGCTTGTGGGGACAAGAACCTCCAGAACTGCACCCAGGATCATGGCACTGCCTGACAGCGCTCTCTATACTGACATGTTCGTGTCTCTATGCTGCTGCTGCTACTGCTGCTGCTGCTGCTGCTTCATTTCCTTTGACGCATACCCAAAGCTCCCTGTTAGGCCATGATGGTTCCTTGTTCTGCCCTCTTCCTGTCCCTGTGCAGGGATGGAGCATTGCTGTGCTTTCAGGAAGCTCTTGGTGAAAATTTCCAGCATTCCAAGCTCCTCTGCCCTCTGTGATGCTTGCTGTGAAAACTCTCTGAGTTGGATTCAGAGAATACTCAAATTTGCTCTTTTAAAACTCAGGGTCCCTGTCCCCTTCAGCACCATCAGCATGGCCTTTAATTCTGTCTTAGGTTCCAATACAGGATGTGACCAAGAGGATGTATTCTATCACCATCTGTTAACAACCAGGGGAGGCAGTCATCCTTATCTTTTCCACGACCCATCCTTCCTCCAGGGAGATCTCTTCTGTTCGTGGCTCAATGGGCCACAGAGTCCCACTGTATGACCGATTAAATTGCATCCTCCCATTGGGAGATGCCCAAGCCAGGAGGAGGCAAGCCTAGAAAAAAGTCTTAGATTTTCAACACTCTGACAGCCTCTTTCCATTGGATTCCAGAGGAAAACCAGGCCCTTCTACATCATCACTGGACCTTGGGAGGAAAGCTGCACCCTTCTACAGGAGCACTGCTTCAACAGAACCATATGTGTCTCTCCAGGAGGACTGTAGCTACCACTGAATTGGACTGCTACCAACACCCTGACTGATGGGAGGTTGGGTTGTATTGGGACTCTGTCAGTGTTTTGTTGCTTTGTATTTAGTATATTTTTATTTTAATTTTCCTAGTAAAGAACTGTTCTTGCTGTTCCCATTTCTTTGCCTGAGAGGAGCTTAATTTCAAAATTGAAATGATTTGGAGGAAGGGAGGTTTCTATTTTCCATTTCAAGAGAGGCTCCTGCGTTCTTAGCAGACCCCTGTCTTTCAAACCAGGACAAACTGCAACACCTTGTGCAACTGGGCCTGCAGGACAGATGCTTTCAGCCTGTTTTGTTTTGTTCTTTATTAGGAAAAAGTTGCAGTTGGAAGGCTAGATAATTAAAGAAATATGATCTGATTTGAATTCATCCCAGTTCAGTGACTAAAAATGATCATTTTTTGGGATCTATTCATTAGTTAGAAAAAATACTCAAAGTTTCTTTGGGAGCATTTTTGATCCGTACACATATGTATGTGATACGTATGTTTCTCAATAGAGAAAACTAAAATTAAGTGATCTAAGTCTGATCAGATCTGAGGGTAGTTGAGGATTAACTAAGGATGCACAACAGAATGGTAAAATTTAATTTCACTTTCCTGATATTACACGCTAGTTATCTGAGAAAAATTTTGATATGACACCAGGACCAGAATATTGCAGAATTTATAACTGAACCTGCCACTGCACCAGAACTACTTGGCCACAGTGAGGAGAAATTAATTTTAGAATTTCCATATTCTGTACATTTCTGACAATGTTAGTTTAAAACAAATCAGTAAGGAGAAATCAATGAGGAGAAACTCACAATACTAGGTAGTAAGGAACTTATTCATAGTAAGGATATAAGGAGCTATTTTGGTATTATTAAAAAAATCCTTTCCTTTTAGATATTCCAACATATTTCAGACAAGAAGCATTTTATCTCAGTGTTTTCCAAGAAAAAAAGATATAAGCCTGAAAATTAAATTACAAGAATCTAGTCAATAGTCTCTCTAGGTAAGCAAAAAGTTTCTTACTAACTCTGAAGGCCTTGGGTCTGGAGAAAAAAATTTATATGGGATCAAAATGTTGAATATTTCACTTGTTTCATGTCCATGTGAACTAACATGAATCCTGACATCCTGCATCAGGAAGAGTATGGCCAGCAGGTTGAGGGAAGTGATCCTCCCCACTACTTGTCCCTAGTGAGACAAGTGGAGTGCTGTGCCCAGTTCTGGGCTCCTCAGTACATGAAGATGAGATGAGTCTGGAAATGGTTCAGTGAAGGGCTGTTTCAAAGAGGATTTGGGGTCTGGAGCATCTGTTGTGGGGAGAGACTGTGGATACTGGGCCTGTTTAGTCTGAGAATGAAGACAGAGGGGATCTCATTAATGCACTTAAATGTCTCAAAGGCAGGTGCCAGAGGATTGTGCCAGGCTCTTTTCAGTGATGCCCAGCAACAGGGTGAGTTACAATGACCATAAACACAAGAAGTTCCATCTGCAATGAGAAAGAACTTCCTTACATTGAGGCAGAGCACTGGAACTGGCTGCCCAGGTAGGTCATGGGGTTTCCCTCTCTGGAGACACTCCAAACCCACCTGGGTTTGGTTGCATGCCTGTAACCTGCTTTATGTGACCCTGCCTTGGATCTCCGGAGGTCTCTTCCATCCTTAACAACTCCGTGATTCTGTGAATGAGACTGGTTTCAGTTGATTTATGTCAGTATAACATGCACACAATAGATTTCTCATACAGAATCATATTTTTGGTGTTTATACTGATGACAGTTTTTTACATGAGGTTATTTTCTTAAAGTTGGAATTATATAGGAAAAAGATCTGATATGATTTTATATACTTTAAAGGCAAAAAACATCCTCAAGAAGGAGTTCAGGAAAAGTTTAAATGTAAAAATTCAGATTATTCAATTTCAGACAAGTACTCGTAACAGACAATGCAGAGCTGGTGCCAAAATCCAGAGCTTGCAGTAAAAATGAAATCTCCTGGATAGAACTGAAATAACAAAATGACCATTCTGAATTCAAATTCAATTCTGGTATTTGGATTACATTAGAGATAAGGGAGGCTTGATAGAGGAGGCTGACAAGTTAGTGATTGTTGGTCATTAGAATACTCTGAGCTTATTTGAATGCAGTTTGTGACACAGCTGAAGATGACCTACCTTGCCTTAGTGACTGTATGGCTTCCTGCTAAGCATAACAGAATGAAATATCAGCGATGAAATAAGGCAATTTTTTGGATTCATATCAGAACACAGCATGATGGTCAGAGTTCTGATCTGAGTTCTTTGCCCTGAATAATCTAATCTAATTAAATAATTTGTCTTGGTTTTTCTAATTCAGAGTGTAACTCTGCCATAAGTTTTCCTATTTCCTGTCTTAGCCAAAAACACTCTCTCCAGATAATAACAATGTGTTCTCTCTATTGCAGTATATTTAAGGATAAAATTATTTAATTTAATTGTCTTTTGAAAGCAAGTAGAATAAATGCCTTGTGTTACTTGAAAATATAGTGTCTGATATGAATTAAGGAAGTAATATACATTTTACAGACAGAAAATTGCATTCCAGTTTTCTGGGCATCTGACAACTAGAATCAAGTATTATTTTAAAGATATGCAATTCAATATTGATCAAAAATTTAAAATATTCAAGGACAATTATTTAATCAGATTCAATTTATCTTTTTTTCCTAAATATATATATAGATTTAATTTTAGGATATTACATAGAATCCGGTGTAGACCTGATCATGTACTGATGAAGCAAGACAATGCAGCCTGTAAATTGTACCTTTTCACTTTAAAAGAAACTTACTGGCTGGGTATGAACAGCTCATTTTGTGTTCATTCAGCCAAGATTAATTTTACAACATGCAGTGATGAGAAGATTAAGTCATTTTTCCTAGTTAGTGCATGTTACACTCTGTTCTAGGGGAATGAAATCCTCGGCAAGCTGAGCAACGTGATTTCTTTAGCCACCTTCGTTTCTGCTTGTATCAGAGAATATAAACATGTCACAGCAGGAATACTCCCACTCCTACAAACTTCTACATCCACAATGGATTTTTATGTAGATTTGTTGTCTATAGAAACTGCTGGACTTGTAAGTGAAAATCTGATACTTTTCCTAAATAACTCTGCTGCCCCTGGTAAATGCAAGTCACATATTATTTGCTATGTCTCATTTATTAAGGAAAGACACAAAGACAGAAAACTGGCTTGAAAGGCCAAGCATGGATAAATCTCCAATTAAAATTCACTTCAGTCATGGTGGGAGTTAAAATTCATTTCATCCAAGATGGAAGATGTTCTGGCCAAAGAAGGAAAGAAGGAGGCAGTTGGGAAATTAAAGAGATTGCACAGCAGCTGGAGAATGTGACATGCAGTGCAAGCCACTTGCCTCATGAGGCACTCAGTATTCCACCCTCTAAAACTGTGCAGACATCAAAAGTACAATTTGTGAATTTGGGCCACCTAAAGAAAAGAAGAATTAAGAGATTGAATATGTTTACTTATGGAAGAAATATGACCCTCCCTTCTGCATTTTCTGAGATACATCTTGTTGTCATGGGGCATTTCCATCATTAAAAAAAGACTTAAAGAACTGTTTGGATTTGTATTGCCCAAGAGCACAAGAAGAAGAGTGTTTAATGGGTGACATAATTACAATGGATTATAGATATAATTTTAAGTAGGTTCAACTGCTTCTCAGCCTTCATTGTTTTGTTCCTGCCTTGTTATTTAGAATTCTGGGGTTTTGGTTGACTTCTTTTGTGGGTTCTGGGATTTTTTTTTTTATTAATTATTTAATTGTTTTATTTTTTTTTTTTGTCTAGGTTGAGGTTTGTTTCTTTGTTGGGGTCGGGTTTTTTGGGATTTGGTTTTTGTTTTTTTTTTTTGTTTGTTTGTTTGTTTGTTTATTTGGGTTTTTTTTACTTGGGCACGGAAGTTTGGATTTTTGGAAGAGGGGTTTTTTGGTGTGTATTTGTGTTGTTTTGTTTGTTTATGTTATTATTATGATTATCTCTTGACCAGTAAGGAAGATGGGATGTTATTGTGACGCTGCAGTTTTTCACTACTCAAATTTCTTTGCTGGCTGGAAGGCATGGATGAAAATGCAAGTGGGTTCAAACCTGCAGTTGTTGAAGCAACTTACATGTGGATTCAGCGTTGGGGCTAAACTGGTGCAGGATTTCTGTGGAAGCTCCCACGGGATTCTGTGAGGTTCCCAGCACCCTCTTAGGGCTTAATGAGTGTGACCAGCAATAGTGCACATGAACAGTACCCAACTCCTTCAACTGTGCTTTTTATTCTTTTGTAACTGAAAGCCTAGGTATAGAATTTAGGTTGCTCTCTCTCTTTCTACTCCTTTCAAAAATTAACTTTTGAAAAGTATTAGCCAATAAAATATTAGCAGGATGTTGAAGCTGTTTAGTTTCATAAGCATCAGTAAAATATTGTTTTTAATAAACTCTGTAGAAGTTCTGCAAAAATTACCTGCAAATTTGTCTGCCTTTTATAGAATACATTAACGTCTATCACTTTGTGTGTACTCATTAAAATTTTATAGAACAGCTACTGAAAAAGCTCTTTAAATCATTGCAAAATGTTGTCTGGTTATTTTATGTTGATTCACTAAATATAATTGCAGTGAAAAAGAGTGTAGCTCATGGCTGAATACTTTAGTCGAAGTAGCAGATCTATAAAGCATAGTTTGAGACAGAAAAAATTATCACTCTAATAATATTTTCTTTAAATGTAAGTAATTATTTCCTATGTGCTATAAAGACTGGTATGTGTAGTACTTTAGTACTTAACCCAGCAGCTCTCTGGGTTATGACTGGTGATAAAGAACAAGCTGCAAAACAACAGTAAGAAGCTAAAAAATGATAGAAAAGACATCGAAAAATTTTGTAGGGTTCAAGTAAGTTGAGTTCTTCATTTCAGTTTCCTTTGGATAAGCCTTTGAGCAGCCTGGTGTACTGGAAAATGCCCCTGCCTATGGTGAGGAGGGAGTTGGAATGAGATGATCTTTAAGGTCCCTTCCAAGCCATTCTGTGATTGAAATCTGGATACATTACATTTCCACTGTGAATTTTGTAGGATGAATAATTACTCCTACAGCTTTTCTTTCCCTTTGGGATTTCTAATTCCTTTTCCTGGAAATAGAGGAAGGTTGGAAAAAGCACAGAGCTCATATTTAATTGCATTTTCCATTGGGATTATGGTATTTGTGGGCTTTTCCTCTCTGACTTTGTATGTATCCCCATTTCTTTACTGTCAATGTTAAATTAAAGGAATAAAGATCTCCTTATTTTATACGTAATTCCAAAAGAAATGTTAAGTAATGCTACTGAGAGACTTTAATACATATAGTACAGGCAAATAGTCAAGTCCTCATTGCTAATTTACAGTACAGCATGACTTACTGTGGAATAGCTAGAAGTCAAAGAGAAGCAGGAAAGAAGGCCCTCTCTTGAAGTTCATGGAGTTCATTATCCTTTCTAGATATTGCCTATGCATATGTATTGACCTAATCAAGTCACTGGTGTAAGAAATGGCAATGTTTGCAGCACAGAAGTCTGAACTCCTCAGCTAATTCTAGCCTTTAATATGCAGGGGAAGATGTGTCTGGTGCCCCTTACAGTCTGAATTAATGTGTATTAAGCAGAGGCTGATTAACATTCTGAACTGTAGCATAAGCAGCCAAATGTCACACAATAGAGCTTTATCTGACTGTGGAATTCTTAAGTATTCTTAAGTTAAAACTTAGGGAAAATCTTAAAAGTAAACAAGATCACTAATAAAGATCAAAATCTATGTGTTTGTACCTCTATTGTTAAATTATTGAATAAAAATTTTACAGAAATATTTTGTTGTCTTTTTGGATGTTGAAGCCAGTCACCTGGCTAAAAGGAAGGAAACACTACAAGCTCTATGTCCTAACATAACTCAAAATAAGATTACATGAGCTCAAAAGGTTTGACAAAGACTCTCAATGCAGGAAGCCTGTTGTATTTTACAAATCACTTGCTAATGACCACTCAAAGTGGTAGAACACAGCCAAATGGAACCGCTCATCAATATGTTTCAATATGATTTAAGAACATTAAGAACCCCTCAAGACCTTGGTCCATCATTAAAAAAAGAAAAGAAAAGAAAAAAGAGGCTTATCTTCTTGAACACCTTCACTGGATACTGCTCATACTAGGCAGGTCCTAAAGGCAGTTCTAAAAGTCCAGGTAAATAATTGAGATTAATGTTCCCTCATGGTCTCCAGAGAGATCTGAACCACAGAAACCTAGATGTACCTGGAAGTCAAGCCAAATGAATCTGTACTATCTCTAGGTATTATCTACAGAAGCATCCACTGCTGTGAAGTCTCATTAGAAGAGAAAGTCTTTCAAGCTCAGATCTGATTCATGTCTAACTGACCTTTGATGGAGCAATCATTAAATTGAGTCCCACTTATTTCTGAGGAAATAATTTCATCTTGAAATAAATTATTCTAACAATGCTACAGTTTACTATTAGAAATGCTGCACTTAGAAAAAAAAACCTGAGTTTGTGTAAGCTGATAATTTTTTTTTCCGATTATTTGGATAAAAAAGAATATTTACAATGGACCTTCACACATTTCCAGCTGCTTTCTGTCAAGAAATAGCATCATATTAGCCAAGCTTGTATAAGAGTATGACTGAAAAGTTTTTCATGCCTTTACCCATCAAAAAGAAGAGATTCAATTTGACCTGAAGAAGTTCTTCACCTTGCTGTCAACTGTTGAGTTACTGCTTTTTTTGTGTTTTTTTTTTATTTCTAACCCTTCTAAAGTTGCTTTTTCTACCTTGATGAACCTTCATTGTGATAACGAGGTGAGAGGAGGTCTCATGATTTCAACAAAGTGACTTGTCATCCCTGTCAATCTGGAAATCACCCAGAAAACACAGAAGAGTAACATTCAATGTGACAACCTTGATATGTTTAAAAGTTCTAGCTTGATTACCTATTTATGTTTTGACAACTGAAAAAATAAAATCTAGAACAAATGTATGTATGAAAACTTCAAGAATGGTGTTGAGTCAGGTGTCATCTGGATGACAGAAATAATTTTTAGTGATAAGAATAACACTATGTCTATGTCAGGTATTTAAATATTTGGTTCAGTGGCCTAGAAAGATTAAGGTACTAGGGACTATCACGGAGGAATAACAACAGGTAGAAATAGAGAAAATAGCAAGATGGGATCTTAAGCTAAATGAAATAAAAGATCATGTTTCAGTTTATAAAAGACCTAATGCATTACTTTCTATTTATTGTAATTGATAAATTAATACTGAAAGCTAACATTAATAATTTAACTATCCATTTCTGCTATTTCTTCTTTACAACATAAAAATTGCATAAACAGTACTTAGTTTTGTTCACAATCCTTCTCTATTGACAAGAGCCCCCCATTTCTTTACAATGTGATCCTCAGCAGGAAAAAATCTACTGGGACAAGGGACAAGCAGAGACAAAAGGTATAAGGCCTCTAATTTTGATTTGAGTTTTCCCTGTCTTGAATAGCTAATTCCTGTAACCATTTCCAGCTATTTGCTGCCAGTTGCAGCACTGACACTCTTCCCTGGTGATTGTCCCAAGCAGGTTGTGCAGTGTCAGCTGTGTCAGCACCAGGACACTCAGCACATGGACCAGCTGCCCAAATGCAGACTCCGCAGTGTCCACCTGCAGTTCCTGTTCAGATGAAGAGCTGCAGGCACAGGACCAAGATGTTGCATTCACCTGGGGCAGTGCTGCCTGCTCCTCCTGTTGGCTCCTCATGCTGACCACCAGAGCCATAAGTTCTGGAAACGCCCCCCAGACATGCAACTGAAACCAAATTACTCAGCCACTCAGAAAAAGCAATTCTTGCCTCTGCCAGCAAGCTGAACTGTTGCCTTTTTATGACAACTACCTGGTCAAAATAGATCATTTAAAAGCATCTTCCTGTGTTTTCTGGCTGACTTCTTTTGGATTGGGCTGTTGGATGTTGTTCATTGAAAGCAAGAAACGTGCTGATTATAAAGCAAAACAGTCTGTGTGATAGATGGTGGGGAGGCAACTGGAGAAGAAAAAAGGTGTCAACCATGGATACAGGCAAATTATGAAGTCTGTCTTCTAGAGAAAATAGATTGTGATAGAAGAAATGAAAAAAGCAGAACTTTATCCAGAGTGTCTGCTGATCTACATTTGTCCTTTAAGAAAATTTATTTCATTAAACAGTGCAAATTTCAATTTAGAAGCTCCTTAGAACTAGATATTCACGTTGCAGACTTCCCTTCACTGTTGGTTTGGTTTGGTTTGGTTTGGTTTGGTTTGGTTTGGTTTGGGTTTGTCTTGTATGTTATCCTCCAATGCAAATTCCAGATGGCAGACTCTCTGTGGTTTGCTCCTCCTGGTCAGTGCATTTTTGTAAATCTTTCACTGGGAATTTGTGACAGGCATAAGTCCAGGTTTGCAGCTAAAAGGTTGATAATTCTTTAAAGAGGGTGAAAAGTTTGGTTTCCTGGATCATGTTTCAGGGGCTGGGATTAGAGAGTGAAGTGGTGGACTGTCTGTCCTCTGATCCTGACCCATTGTCACCCGTTGTCACCCATAGGTTACTGCCCACACTGCAAAAAGGCAGCTTTAGCTGTTCCTCTCTGCAGGCCTTTTCACCTTTCAGACAGGAGACATAAAAGCTCTTGCAGAAAAATAAGACATGTTACTTCTACTCATAAATCTTTGATATTGGAAGCTGCAAAACTTTTTTGAACAGTATCACCTTTGAATCTGTCTAGCACAATGAATTTCTTTGATTTACAGAAATATGCTGGTATCCAAGAAAAATAGACAGGAATATGCCAATTCTGTCTATAGGTGCAACATGCCTATTAGACCCCCCCCCCCAAAAAAAAACATTTTAGCATAGTTGAGTGGGCTTGATTTTTTTCTCCACCAATTGCCATCTAATTGCATTGACATAGTGTTTGTGATCATCAGTGCTAGATGCAGGTCTGCACTCAGTGTGCCAGCCAAAACAATCCCTCCTGCTCACACTGGACTGAGAAATGTGATGTTAAATTAAGCACTTCACAAGCGACAGAATCTGCTGTATAACACTTTAATGAGTTCCCAATTAAATCTAAATTTAAAGCTTTTTGTTTATCCTGGCCATGCTCAGGGGCTTAATAAAGCAGTTAAAATCATAATTCCTAAAGTAAACTTAAATTATTTCATTTGTGTTGCTTCTGAATCCTAAGTTGAGCCCATCATACTTTTTTTTTTTTTACTGTTATCTTTTTCTTCTTAAATTTTTAACATCATTTGCCTCCATTATTTATTCACAATGAGGGAACAGAGTCAGGACATGTATATTTCTTATCAGTGGTGTTGATACCAGCCCAAAATAGTCCCAAATTCTCCAAAATCTCCTATTCCTTCAGCTTGATATATTAAAAAAATATCATTATTGGTTTCAATTTTATACTACTGGAATTTGTCCTCTCTTCTCTTCCCAGTTTTTCCTAATATGACACTGAAAATGTATTTAAGATGCAGACAGGGTTCCTAGGATTCTTAAACAGCTATTTAACTTGCAACTCAGCCTCATTTTTGGCTATAAAACACCATACAGCTGGATAGGCATTGGTGCTGGCTTGCTGCTAAACTAGCAACTGCTGAATTCCAACAGCCAAAGAAATCACAGTACTAATTCCTGCTTCATTTTGTTTGCAGGCTTTCATTATACAGGCTGATGTGGAAGACTTTTGTCTCGGTTTCATCAGCTGAATTTCTTTGGCTGAACTCCATTTATTAGGTAAAAGTGTCCTGGATGTGTAGGAGATTGGCTTTGTTGTTATACACAGAAAACACCTAAAAACCCAAACCAAACCAAACAAACATCAAAAAAACCCCCCACAAAAACCCACCAAAATCCAAAAAACAACAACAACAACAAAAAACGTCCAAAACAAAACAAAAAAACAACCAAACAAAGCAAAACAAAACAAAAAAACCCACAACCCCTTCAACTGTAAGTTAAGCACAAGAAGGCTGTGTTTGTTCTGTGTAAAATAATCCCATAATTGAGCTCTCTAAATCAAACACCAGTTTCTTTAGTGGTAAACAGACCTGGTTGTATTGACTATAGCTGTAATGTGGGATTTCTGTGTGATGCAGTTTTGACCCATGTAAATTCATAATGTTATGTCAATTTAATATGCCTTTATTTTTTTTTCTGCTACTGCCATTGATAGGAATAAGAAATACGTACTTTTATGTTCTCAAAATTGCTAATTTTGGGATTGTAAGTGTAATGGGAATCATCTCTAGGCCTCTTGTTGTTCTTATGGAACAAAATTACATCAACAATGGTCTTACATCAATTTATAGCTGATCTACTATTGATTTCAATAACTTGGTCCATTACAGCATGTTTGTTTAACACACTATTTTGTCAGTAATTTTTCTATTTAATATTTCATGTAATTGTCTAAGAGAATACAGCAGAAAGCCACTTGAGGCATGGTTTTGCTATTTATCTCCTTTTCTCTTTTCTGACTTCCTTTTCCTTGTGTCTCCTTGTTCCATGTCAAAAGACTGATTTATGAGCAGACTCTGAGTCATGTCTGGCCTGTTGATTTATTATTGAGCAGTGTTGAAATAAGACTCTCCATTGTGCATTTTCATCTTTGTGAATGACAAGCAGCTGCTGATTTTATATTAAAATTCCTCATTTTCTGAAAGTCTACAGGTGAAAATTATTTTCAATTTCCTGTTATAATTTGTATTCCTCCACATCACATCACCTCTACTTCCTAAATATGGTATACTATAATCTTAAATCATTTTCATAATGATAAGAGCTATGAGAACAGAGATAAAAGACTAAAATAGTTATAATTACTGAAAATCCTATTATGAAAAAACAGGTTTTAGTAGTAATGTCTTTTTTAGGATACAGCTTAAGGAATTTAAATAGATCTGTGTAAAAATGTTATATAAATCAGAGTTGAATACAGGAATCTTTGTTTTCTATTTCTGACTTCTTTGGATAGTTTTTGTTGCATCGTGTTATATGTCAAGTGCGGTACATTTTAAGCATGCTATTCTTTGCTATGCAAAATCCTGTCATCCTTTATGCTTTTCATATGTGTATAGGCAATTTTAATTTCAGCTAATGATCTGTGTTCTATGAACTTTGAAACATAACAACAACAGGCAGTTGTAATGATCTTGGCTGTAAATTACAGATTTTTTCCCAAGCTCAGAAACCAGCAGATGCTATAATATCTATGTTCAGATCACTAAAACACCCTCAGACACAAAAATGCCAAGGAAGGGCTGTGATGGATAAGAATCCCTTGCATTGACTGCATTTCCAAGGTGGCTGTGGATCCATTCTCAGAGACCATTTGTCTGAGAAGATATAATGTACCCTTTTTCTCACATTTGCCTTCAATGAAGCACTGAAGTACTTAAAATCAGTCATTTAACTGAAATCAAAATATCTACACTGTGAGATTATACATGTATTTGAGAACTGATAAATTATTTAAATTCTCAGTCTTTTTTCTTCCATCCACATGTTTGTGAGGCTGTGATGCATTCATGCAGGCTCAGGACACCGTCTCTGGATTGACTGATGTAGTATTTTTGCAAAGAAGTCCAGATTATGTAGACTACATAATAAGGGCCTGGAATTCACAAAAAAAACCATCAAACAAGCTCAGCCATCCTGTCTTACTAGTGTGTTAGGCTCTGTTTCAGTTTTACCCATGTTTTTGTTTTAATATTACATTAGAATGTGATAAAATACAATAAAATGCGCTCATCTTATTGATCATATTTGATTTTTGCAGTTGCTAACAATGTTTTAAATTCCTCTGCCAAAAGTTTAGGTTGTGTATAAGGGTGGACAAAAATGAAAACTGGTCTTCCAGGGAAGTATGAAATCTCTGTGCTTGGTAACACTCAAAACATGACTTGGCAAAGACTCTAAGCAATCTCACCTATCTTTGCACTCTTCCTGCAAACATTTGGGCTAGATGATCTTCAGATATTTCCCCCAAGCTAAATTGCTCCAGGACTTTGTCAGTGTCTTTCAGTGTTCATTCTATGCCATGCCCTCTATCCTTTCTTTTGCTCCACCCCAATCCAAGAGAAACACCCTCCAGTTTCTCTCTCTGTAAGATGCGCAGTTGCATCTTCTGATGGAATCCATGGAATTGAGATGTTACAGTCCTTGCTGAGTTGTTGGCTCCTTCAGCTCTGCAACAAAACCTGCCAGGGAAGAGAGGATATTCTAGATGAGGAAGGAACATGCTTTCATGTAAACTTGTAGCTTTCATGTTTCCTGTGCTCATGCTCCCTCTGCCTTCCCTCCATTGTCTTAGGGGATCATTATCTTCTTTATGATTTATTAATATTTTTAACCCCTCAAGAAATAAACAAATAAACAAATTTGAAATTTTCCCTCTACTTTCTATTACTTTGTCATCTCATTTTATAGAATTCATAGGGGCTTATCCATAATAATGTTGCTTTCACAATGTTACTCATGTTTTCATAGTACCTTTGAAGTAGTGTTAGCAGATAAGTTCTTTATGTTATTTTGTTGGAAAGAAGACCAAATTCAGAATAATAGAATATAGTTTAATATTCTGCAAATATTTGCAATTTATGGGTAAAGCTAGACAATAAACCATATATTTTTGTATTAAGCTACACATTTTATAGCAATTTTGTGAGTGAGTTGTAGGGAAACAGATGGATATGATTTATGATATTCTACTAATGCATGTTCCTTTCCCAGTGGATCTTAAAGATTTGCATATAGGCAGAAGAAAGAGACTAAGCTCTAGATCTTTTATTTTTTAGTTAATAAATTTTTCCTCCATTATATCCCTCAAGCAATATGGGTTACTGTGTTGTTGAATAAGCTAGAGTATCCTGAGTCTTCGTCCAACTGATTACTGGTTTTAAATTTGAATTAAATTCAAGGAAAAAATTCATTGCAACTGCTAATTTCAGTAGGGCTGCTTCTCTTTAACACTGTTCTACACTAATATTAAAGCTGTACTGGACCTTCATCAGTCAGTTGTAGGCATAAAGATCCATTTGCATGATTCCTTCTTTATGCTGACTCCACATCTAAGCTTATAAAAATTACAGAAAATAGAGCCACCACATAGGATCACCAAACTCAAATATGCACAAGTTAAGGGGAAGAATTAGAATATATAATTTTGTGATAAAGAGTAATTCTGTTTTCCTGGAGGCAAAAAAAAGGTAAGAATAAAGATAAAGAAGGAAAAGACTGCTTCATTCTGTCAAGGTGATGAGCCTTTAAAGGAATTAGGGTAGAGAAAAAATTTGAAGACTGTAATTGATATAATTTACATATAAATAATATTAAATATGAATAACTGTGAGAAAGGAAAAAAGGAGAAATGAGACTATAAATAATTGGGAGGATGAAGATAGGACAGTTGTGCTTGTCATCTTCAGAGGGAAGTGACGAACATGTTTTGAGCCACTACAAGCCTCTGTGGGATTCAGCCTGTGTTTTCCATTTGAGATTGACTGACTGAAAGGAATTCACTTATATAGTACTGCATTCAGAAGATAAAAAGGAGATATTAGAGGCCTATATAATAAAAGAAAGGATTGAAGAGAAACACAGGAATGGTGAAAGTATCTACTGTGATATCCCAGATTACAGATTTTTTTCATATTAGAAATTATCTAATGTCTTATGCTCAAGACATGTTTACATCTAATCTATGGAGTAAGACACTTGAGTGTAAAGGCTCCTAAAGGTTTTACCAGGTTAAAAGTAAGGGTCTTAAGATGTCTGCCGTTCAGAATTTTATCTATTAATACAGTAGCATTATTTCAGATTTATACTACAATGAGAGATGACTTATTTTGAATGAATTTAATAAGGATAAGCATGTGGCTCTATCAAGTCAATGAAAAATTTTGCACAAAATTTTCTTGGTGAAAATATGATCGCTTTAAGTCTTCTTTGTTTTCCAGGTTGTTAACTTTCTTTGTTTTGTTTTGTTTGTTTGTTTT